>OX415241.1:18809587-19434587 GCA_948330725.1 Sherardia arvensis | reverse complement strand
AATGCAATTTAAAGGGGAGAAGATGTCAATAAAGTAAGGAAATTGAATCGACGAAGAAGAATCGGAGGAAGTGAGTTGCAGCGGTTTAGGAATGGAAGGTTTAAGGATAGAAAGTGTGAATAAAAATTAATAAAAAAGAGGAGGAGAAGGATCGGGGTGATGAATTGCGTTAATTTAGCATTAGAAGGGGAAAAGTTTTGGAACATAAATGCAATTAATTTAGATAACTGTAAAAAATATGGGCAGAAATGAAGTTAAGAATTAATAGGGCGGGTCCATATACTGATGTGTATATGACATGGAAGTAGATGTGGCATGCCACGTGTCAAGCATATAGGGTGGTTTTGTTAAAATTGCTTGTCTTTTTATATATGGTAGATATTAGTAGTATAATATTTTAGGAACAGATTTGTAAAGAGTTTTAATACGTACTTGTATTAAATATTTAAAAATTTATTGATACTATTAATTATATTTGAAAGTACTTCATCTCATACTCTAAATTACTTCCAATATAACTTGAAAGTAATTCACATAAATTTTAAAATAATTTAGCTTTAATTAAATTTGGAATGTTTAAATTAGTGGTGCTACTAATTAAACTTGAAAGTATTACATGTAATACTTGAAAATACTTCCAGTATAATTTGAAAGTACTTCACATAAATTTTAAAATAATTCGGTTTTAATCAAATGTGGAATGTTTAAATTAATAGTACTACTAATTATACATGAAAGTACTACATGTAATACTTGAAAATACTTTCAATATAACTTGAAATTATTTCACAGATTTCAAAATAGTTTAGCTTTAATCAAATATTGAATGTTTAAATAAATTATACTACTAACTATATTCAAACTACTTCGTATAACATTTAACAAGTACTGCATTTCTAGGTACTGCATCTAAACCTTGAGAGTACTGCGCGCTTGTACTGTGAGTACTGCATTCATAAGTACTGCATCTACACCTTGAGAGTACTGCGAGTTTGTGTTGTGGGTACTGCATTCCTATGTACTGCGTCTACACCTTGAGAGTACTGCGAACTTGTGTTGTGGGTACTGCGAACATCAGTACTACAGGTATAACTTGACAGTACTGCAAGCTTGTGATGAGGGTATTGCATTCCTAGGTACTGCGTCTACACCTTGAGAGTACTGCGAACATGTGTTGTGGATACTTTGAACATCGGTACTACATGTATAACTTGAGAGTACTGCAAACTTGTGTGGGTACTACATTCGTGGGTACTGCGTCTACACCCTGAGGGTACTTCGTGATGTATGCCGGATACCAACACTTCGACGACGAACCTTGACTCACAAACTGACCTGCAAAACACAGCCCCGGGTGTCCCAGGGGTAAACACTCCGACGCTCAAGTTAGTATTATGATGCGTAAGGCGTATTGTATGTAGTATGAGATAGAGAAGGTGTACCAAGCCTTCGTGTGTATTTATATGGCTACAATCCGTAGATCACCAAGATATGTATTTATGGTATGAGTACAACTCTTATGGGAGAGTAGTTGTATTACCAAGTATAGAGGAAGTATATTTAGAATATGGTTGTGTTACCACGTTTAGTTAGATCATATTACCATCTTTAAGAAGATGTATATTCCCTGTAGAATATTCATAATATATGCATTCCTTATAAGGATTAGGATTGGTGGACCTGTGGATCCATCCTCCGCGTATCTCGAGCCCACGACCCTTCTCGGGCCTTAGTCCAAGTATGAATGAGGTCCGAATACGAACCATGAACTTATCAGTAGCCCCAAGGTAGATCTTCAGAATATAGAGTGCTCCGTCTCGAAGATTGAAGGAGAGACCTGCTTCTCGAGGGAAGACCAATAACTCGAGGGAGAATTACTCAGGGTGTTAAGCTCGGGGTGTCCTTCTAGGACTGTCCTCTCGGGCTTGCCCTTCTGAATATATAGGTTCAAGTTCTTTCGTATTCCATATGGACGGCTGAGATTAAATTCTTTTGAAATCCAGATGGTAAATACACGTGGCGTGTATTGATTGGTAAATAGAGGCTGTCTGTCCCCCGTCTCTCCAATTGCTTCGTCTTGGAAATAGAATCGAGATAATTGCTCGTCATAAATGTTGTCTCGGTTTTGGCTTAAATCTCCCAAATCATTCCCATTGTCTTCTTTCTTCAAAATTTCTTCTTTCCAAGTTTAGAAGACGCGTTAGTACTTCATCAGTTTCTGAAGCCCCAAATTTCTGCTTTTTGCTTCCATCATCAGTAAGTGCTATCTTCTTTCTCTGCACTATTTTCTTGTGTCTGCTTTTTTCATTTTCTCTCTGTGTGTGTATTGTATTTCCTTTTCCCCCCATACTCTTTGTAATCATGAGTAGTAATAGCGAAACGATTTTCATCCCCCATCATGATGAGGGAGAGTATGTACATGCCCAGGCCGAAAAGAGTAACTCCCATGACCGGCGCAGAGCAGAGGTAGCAAGTGGGAAAAAGCCTGTGGTGTTGAAGAAGAAAGCCTCTGAGGAAGAGAAGAGGTTAAAGGCTATGGCCAGGAGGGCTCATATAGAGAGGAATAGCCCCATGGTAATGCATGCATCCAGAGGTAGAATATCCATGGATGGTGAAGGTAGTAGCAAAAGGTCGATGAAGGAGGATAAAGCACGTTCTGACGCTGCTGTGTTCGTGGATAGTTGTTCCTTTTCGATTCCCCAAGATGCTGATCTCATGTATTTTGGAGAAGATAAGTCGGCCTCCGAGTCAGTAACTCTGACCCGGGGGGTCATATATGGGAGATTTATACAGCATGGGCTAGCCTTCCCTTTTCCGCCACTGTTGAGTGAATTCCTCCAGTGTTACAAAGTGCATCCAAGACAGCTCCATGCCAATGTGATAGTAATCATTATGGTCTTGATAACTTGGTGTGCCCGTAAAGGTTATGACCTTAGTCTTGCCTTGTTGTGGACCATGTATAAGGTCTCTGTCGCTAAACAAAGGGTGACTTTGACTGCTCGGGATTCTTCCTTGGGTCAGTCCTTTGTGCTTCCTGTGCAATGTGGGGAGTGGGATAGGAAAAAACTAACCTTTGACCGAACAAAGTATGTAGTACCCAATTGGAATAAGGGACTAAAAAATGAGGTCTGGTCTGATGTTGAACTATCCTGTTATCTGCTGAATATAGCTGGGAAGTTGGTGAAGGAGAAGATCAAACTTAGAGAACGCAAGTTTGTATCTGGAGATCATCAAATGGGCTGGTAGTGGCCTTTAGAGACGTACGGCTGGTTACATCGAATGCCTGGCCGAACTCTTCAAAATGGGAGCTATTTGAAATTGACATACTTCGATCAGCCAAAGAGTGTAGAGATTGACTGGTATGAAGCCATTTTGTCTATGGAGCAGGATCTCATTGGTGCTGCTAGAGCAATTCGTGCCTCTAGGGCCATGGAAGAGGTGTCCGAGAAGGAAGTAGATATGGAGATTGCTGGACTGATGCCAGATGCTCGGCATCGGTTCAAAAGGTTGGTTCAAGGACCTAAGAAGGCTCGATCACAGCCTAAGGTAATTGATGAGGCAGATTGTCTGTTTGTTCCAGTTGCCCGAGATCCATCAGACGAGGAAGAGGATGAGGGCTCTGCTCTAGTTCAATGTCCGAGAATGGAGAAGACTCGGACATCAGACCCTAAGAGTGGTAAGATGATAACCTCATCAGTAGGTTCTGATAAGTTTCCCAAGGGTATTTCTTCTTTGTCACGTGTGACCTTCTCGCCCATATTGTGTCTTTTTTCTTCCATATGCTAACTCCATTCTTTTTGCCTGCAGTGGGTGCTTCCAAGTCCGAGAACAAATTGACTCAGCTCCTCGAGACAAGAGGGTTGACTGGTTCTGGCAACAAGAGGGAACTGGATATCTCAGGGAGCTCCAATAATGTCTCCGGCAGAACTCTGAAGAAGGCCAGGTTCAAGCTCGAACCATTGGGCCAGTTCGAGAAGTATGTGATGCCTCCTCCTTCTGTAGTTGAGGTCGAGACGGCTTCGGTACGTCCAGAAATAAGCCAGGTATGCTTAACTTAGCTTTCAACTTTATTGAAGTTGTAGAATTCTAAATGTCTTGTCCTCTGTCACAGCCTCTGCTTCATATAGAGCACTTGTACGATTTTGTCAAGACACTGTACGGTCGTTGCCAGGAACAGACAGCTGAGCTTGAACTGGTGAAGGAGCAAATGGCTAAGAGGTCTAGCGAGCCATCTGAAGCAATGAAGTGTCTCCAAGACGAGGTGTCACAGGAGAAGGCCAGGAGAAAGGCTTGTGAAGAGGAGATCGAGACCTTGAAAGAGGAGAAGAAAGTGAGGATAATTCCTTCCTGGAGTTGAAGAAGGAGATGGCCTTGGTGGAGGCGGAGAAGAATAGATATGCTGATCCTAATTGCCAGAGGCGATTGGTTCGGTTGATAATTGACTTCTGCCTGAATTGCCCTGAGATGGAGGCTCATCGCCAAGAACATGGCGAACTGTATTATAAGTCCGAGCTTCCACGCATGTGGGCCTTGCTAAAGGGGGCCTTGAGTGAAGAAGATCAGGAATGGCTAGCCCCTGGTTACAACTGGCCAGGAGCGGTGCAAGATCTGGAGGAATTCCGGGCGAGATTCCGCCAAGTAGGAGGGTTCAAAACTAGTTTATTAGCTAGTTTAGATTCGTTGAAGAAAGCCTTGACTCTGGAAGAGTTTCAGGAGAAGCTCTGTGGCCTGTACCTGGAGTTGTCTTTCTTAGCGGAGATCCAGCTGTGGAGGCTTCAACTAGGAATCCCGAAGTTCAAAACGGGGAGCCAAAGATTGTAATTTCCTAGAGCCTTCACTTTTTATTTAGGATTCTTCTCTTTCTGCTGAAATTTGTCACTCATGTATTTTGACTATGCTCTTCTCTGGAATTGATTGCTTTTTTATCTTCCTTTATATCCAGTGTTGCATTGTCGCCTGTGCTGACTTGCAGGTCCAGTATGAGGCTGTTCTTCAAAAGAGTGAGAAGCTGGAGGAAGACTTGGCTGATTCCAAGGGCTGTTTTAGCCTCGTGCAAGAAGAGTTTGATAGTCTTCGTGGGGGGCTCAAGGCAGCTCTAGAGCGGAGAGCTGAGCTGAATCAGCAGTTGAGTTATCTTCAGACCAGGTATAAGGGTCTAGAAGATGAGCATAGCAAAGCCTTGGCCGCCAATAAGGTTTATGATCAAGAATGGAGGGAAGCCAGGAGTGACTTAATGAAGATCAAGGGTGAGAGTCATGAGAAGGACCTTCGTATCTCTACCCTTCAGGATGAAAACATCAACGTGAATCATAAGATTGCTGGCGTCATAGATGAGCTGAGGATGTGCCAGGCCGAGCTGAATGCTTACAGGTTCCAAATAAAGGAACTAGAAGCCCAAGGTGTGTTTGTCATGGCTTTAGTATCTTCAAGGAGGGAGATAGGTGGGCCTTCTTCAGCCCCGAATTCAGGACCATTGATAAGGTCTCGTGTCCGAGGGGGTACATCTCGAGGGATGGTAAATCCTCCAGAAGGGACTTCTCGTGGGAGGGGGAGAGCAGCGCCACCTACTCCTAGAGCCTTAGAATCTCCTGCTTAGCCTGCAATCATAGAAAGTAGAAGGGGGTCTCCTACGCCCTCTCAATTAATGAGGACGACAGAGAAAAGTGGTTGGGGCCATGGCCTCCAGAGTGGTCGAGGCCGTGCCTCTACTTCTTCTCGCGGTCGGGGACTTACCCCTTTATTGAAAGACCTTCACGAGGTGTAAGAAGTTTTTAGTGTAATAACACTTTTAGGTTTTGCCTTTATAAAAGTCTTTATATTGCAATCCTTGAGAAGATTGAATCTCAGGCTAATGAATAGCCTGAATAAATAGTGATGTGTACCTTAATAGGAGTATCACGAGGAGAGTTGAGTTTCAAAATTTGTGAGTTTGTGTGACTCGTATCATGTTGGTCTTTGACCATATACTTTTTATAAGTATATTATTTTATTTTAGCCCGAGGTGACTGTGACTCGGACACTTGGTTCGAGCAGCCCATATTAGATAAGCATCAATCACACGCTTATAAGCGTATATCTCATAGGCAAGTATCATATTCTGATGTAATAACACCTTTGATATGTTCGAGGTTTTTCCTCTATGTATCCCTTTGGGAAATTTTAGAAGCATCATATTCCGATGTAGTAACACCTTTGATATGAGTTTGAACTTCTGTTTTTGAGGTTTTTCCTCTTTGTTATTCGAGATGATTGATTTCTAAGCACGTCTGCCCTTTTGGTTTATAAACCTCAATCAAGTACTTTTGTGAAGTACTTTCTATCTCGAACCTATCTCTTTTATTCAAAACGACTGGTAGTTGAATTTTGGATTTAAACAGCTTATCTTATATAAGCTAACCAATCATACACTTTATAAAGCATATTGTTTTGAATAGAAATCTATGTTATACTTAGGATAACAATCCTCTTTTTAGAAAAGGACATTTAAGATTGATTAGTGAAAAAGATAGGTGTAAAAAATATCATGACTTCAATCCAAGTTTATAACTTTTAAGAAAAGAAGTAAAGGAAATAGTAGGTTTGAGTTTGAGTACCCGTTTGTGCTATAGCAGGATTGTCTCGGACCTTGATGAGGCTCTCGGACAAGGTTGTTATTCTTGAACCTTTGTGAGGCTCTTTCTTGAGTTTCATCTTCCGTGATACTTTCGTAAGTTAATCACGTTCTATCTTCGTGGTATGGGTTCGCCGTTCATGGTTTCATAGTGTCTCTTTGTATTAGAGGTTTATTGACTGCTGCTAGGAAGGGTGTCATTATGACAGGGTCCAAGTGCTCTCTTTCGCGAGTTTGCAAGAGGTAGAATCCACCGGATTGTACTGTTGAGACTTTGTATGATTCTTACTTCCTTGGATCCAGCGCTCCTTCTAGCTTTTTAGTACACCACAGGCCTACTGGCATTACCAGTTCTCCTATTTGGAAGATTTTATGGCGTCTTTTGTGCCATAGTGCAATCATTTCATTGTAAGCCTCTTCTTCGAAGTGGAACACTAAGGGTTGTTCGAGATCAGGATTAGGTGTTAGATCCCCCGGGGTGGTGCTGTCGGCCGAGATGTTGCTTACTTTCCTGGCGTCACGGATGGCCGTGATCATACACGAACGTGCCACTCCTTGGTCTTCTTTGATGGAAGCTATTCCTTGCTGTGTTGGGAATTTTAGCATCAGGTGGTAAGGAGACCATACAGCCTTAGCTTGGCACATCCATGGTCTGCCAAGGATAATGTTGAAGGGTGTGACGGTGTCGACCACCACAAAGGTGCAGTATAGGGTTATGCTCTTCGCTCCTTCTGCTATTGTGACTGAGAGAGTGATTTCTCCAAGAGGTATGACTGGATTTCCGGTGAACCCCGAGATTGGACCCGTAGGCTTGAGGTCGTCCTTGGTGAATCCTAGCTTGTTGAAGCAGTCTTGGAACATCACTTCTACCCCGCTCCCAATGTCCACAAAGACTCTCTTTACAAGGGTATCCTGTATTGTTGCCGAGATAATAAGTGGATCAGAATGGGGCACCTGGTTTGGCACGGCGTCCGTGTCCGAGAAGGAGATAATTTCCTCGGGGCGGAACCTCTTGTTAACTGGCTCGGTGTGGGGTATGGCCCGGACACTATCCTTCAGCTTGGTAAGGGAAATTGCTTCTCCTATGTAGCCGTTGATACCGTTGATGACTCGGTTGGCTCCATTAGGTGGTGGCGGAGGAGGATCTTGTTGATTATTGCCTCCGCCCCCTTGGTTGTTGTTGTTGTTATTGTTGTTGCGATAACCGTCCTTCTTCTTCTGCCAAGGTTTTCCCCCATACCTTTTCTGGGTACCTTGGCCGTCTCCAGCTATCAACGGTGCAATTTGTTGCACAATACCTTGTCGAATCAGTTTCTCGATCTCGTTCTTGAGTTGATGGCACTCCTCAATGTCATGCCCCCGATCTCGGTGATATTGGCAGAATTTCGGGGACCTTTGACGCTCGGCTGAGTCCTTCATGGCAGGCGGGTCCTTTATGAGGTGCCTGTGAATGGACAATATCTCAGCTCGAGATCTAACTAGAGGAGTGTAGGATTCGAAGGTTGGTTTAGGAGTGCCTTCAGTCTTTTCGACCTTTGGTATTTTCATCTTGGGCTCCTTCACCTTATTGTCAAGGTCTCGGGAACTTGTACATGCCCCTATATCCGTTTTGCTGGCATATTCCTCCATGATAGTTTGGAGATGCTCAATAGTGGCGGGATTCGCCGTTGTAAGCTTCGTCCTCAGAGTATCATCATCTATACTCCTTCGATAAAGGTTTATGAAGAGGATTTCATCTGGATTATAACGCTTTGTGGCTAGATCCATATACCTACGATAGTGTTCTATCCCAGACTCTCCTTCCCTCTGTCTGTCTGCAAGGATTTGTCTATCCCTTTGTGTTCTTTCTTCCACAGGAAAGATCGAATCGGACCCGCTGTATCCTATCCCATTCTCTTGGTCAAGTCCTCCTGGATTGTTGATGCAGTTGTTGGTCTGGATCGAGATCCTCTGGCCCGAGTTGGGTATTTCAAATCCCACGGGATTCGATCCAGAAGGTGGGGTTCCGGAGGCGGTAGGGCCCATGCTGGAGGATGGTGCTCCGGATACGAAGAGGTTTGGACCAAGGGAGTCTGGAACCTTCAAGTTTATGTTAGTCTGGATCGAGATTCTCTGGTCCGAGTTCGGTACTTCAGATCCCAAAGGGTTCGATCCAGAAAGTGGCACTCCGGATGCAGCAGAATTTGGACCGGAGAATGGTGTTTCCGTCATAACAGGATTTGGACCGAGAGATGTCAGAACGTTGAAGTTTCCGGCTCCCACGGCAGAGCTTGCTGGTGGTTCCGAGGTGGAGCATGTCCGAGATCCTCTGGGTCGTCCTCGTCCGCGTCCTCGGGGAGGCTGCTCTGCTTCTGGATTCTCCTCCGGGTTTTGGCCCTGGACTCGGGCGTTCCGCCTGGGTTGCTCATCTTCAGACATGGCATGGAAAAACTTGTTGAACAGGTACACAAGATCAGATCAGATGCAAAGTTCGGTGACGTCGTCAATGGGTGTGAGGGTCCCACTGGGCGTGCCAAATTGATGTATGCCGGACACCAACACTTCGACGACGAACCTTGATCACAAACTGACCTGCAAAACACAGCCCCGGGTGTCCCGGGGGTAAACACTACGACACTCAAGTTAGTATTATGATGCGTATTGTATGTAGTACGAGATAGAGAAGGTGTACCAAGCCTTCGTGTGTATTTATATGGCTACAATCCGTAGATCACCACGATTTGTATTTATGGTATGTATACAACTCTTATGGGAGAGTAGTTGTATTACCAAGTATAGAGGAAGTATATTTAGAATATGGTTGTGTTACCATGTTTAGGATGATCATATTACCAACTTTAAGAAGATGTATATTTCTTGTAGAACATTCATAATATACGCATTCCTTATAAGAATTAGGATTGATGGACCTGTGGATCCATCCTCCGCGTATCTCGAGTCCACGACCCTTTTCGGGCCTCAGTTCAAGTATGAATGAGGTCCGAATACGAACCATGGACTTATCACTTCGAACATCAGTACTGCGTCTACAACTTGAGAGTACTACGCGCTTGTGCTGTGGGTACTTCGAACATCATTACCGTGTCTACAACTTGAGAGTACTGCAAGCTTTTTTTGTGGTACTTCGAACATCGATACTGCAGGAATAACTTGAGAGTACTGCAAACTTGTTCTGTGAGTACTGCATTCCTAGGTACTACATCTACATCTTGAAAGTACTGCGAGTTTGTGATGTGGGTACTTCATTCCTAGGTACTACGTCTACACCTTGAGAGTACTGCGAACTTGTGTTGTGGGTACTTCGAATATCGGTACTGCAGGTATAACTTGAGAGTACTGCAACCTTGTGTCGTGAGTACTGCATAAAGTTTTATAAAAGTTTTTTTTTTAATATTATAATAATTGATCAAAAAAAGTGTAATGCTATTTTGAAGTACCTCAAGGCTATGTATGAAGTACTTTCAGGTTGATTACGTAGTACCAAAACATCATATTGTTGTTCACAACAAAAATCATCACAAAACTTTATTTAAAAGAAGTGTTAAATTATGGGGTTTTACTTCAGGGACTAAACCGCAAAATACTTGAAATCTGAAATCCTCTTCCACTGTCTTCTCCAGCGAGAGTCCCCTTCTCTCTCATGTTCTCCGGTGGCAGTGGCCCAATCGATACGACTCTACCAATCTCCGGAAAAAAAGGTTATGAAATTGGGGGAGAAATTCTTCTCGAATCGCCCTAGAACCGCCGCGAATCTGAAAATTCGACGCCGGAGATATGGAGGTCGACGGAAAGGAATATTCACGCTGATAAATGTCTGGTATCCGTGATGGATGTTGACGCTGCAATTTCGCTGTTTTGGACGGGGAAGATGACCGGAGGAGGTCTTCAGGTTGGATCCGATTGTAGCCTAATAACCGGAATGGAGTTTCTGACCAGGTTAGGATCCGCGATGTTTACCAAATAAATGGCAATTGTTGAGAACCGTCAGATCATAATTGAATGGTTTAGATGGGGAGTTCTCACATAGAAAATAGTTCTCACATAGGAGAGTGGTTCTCACATGATCCCAATTCTATAGGAAAGGTATGAGTTACATTAGGGTAATTTTAAGCAGTTGCAAGTAAATTTATGATGAAGTGATTAAATAAATACACCGAGATTGATTAGTAGGATGATGCTCATATGAAAATATGAATGCTCGGATAATTTATAAAGGTAGGATTGATTTTAATATAATCGATTGAAAAGATATTTTTGAACTAAATCATAAATAGATAAAAAAATATGTATATTAATAAAATAATAAATAAAATAAAAGGGAAGATGGTACTTTAAATTTTGATAATACCCGAAAAACTAATACACGCAGTTTAAAGAAAGCAGTGAGGGTGTGTGGGTGAATTGTTAAATAAAATAGTAACAAAAAAAAGGGGGAAATATATGTGGAGTTGGTCTCTTGAGTGACGGCCACTATGTAGTGACGAAAGACTATATTGGAATATGGAAGGAAGGAGGTCCTTATTTGCAATTTTGACAAGAATGCACTATTCACTCACGCGCATTGTTCGCTCAGTCTAAAAAACAAGTATTTTAGTCTAAAAATATTAGCAAACATATCCACACAGTCTAAAAAACAAGCATTTTATTCTAAAAAACAACCCGTTAAGCGTGAAATACAAGCATGTTCTAAAAAATTACATGTTTGGTCTAAAAAACAAGTGATCAAGGGTGAAATTCAAGCATGCTCTATAAAACCATCTTTTTTTGCTTCAAATTACATGAACTCTAAAAAGCAACATGTTAACTGTGAAATGCAAGCATTCTCTAAAAATCAATTTCTTAACTGTGAAATGCAAGCATTCTCTAAAAAACAACCTGTTAAGTGTGAAATTCAAGCATGTTCTAAAAAACAACCTGTTTGGTCTAAAAAACAAGCATCCAAGTGTGAAACTCAAGCGCGTGAATGCAATTTGCATAAATTGCAGAAAAACCCCCGTCCCAAACTTCTTTGCATATAAACCCCGTCACTTCCAAGACTAATTAATATATGTGGGGAGGATAGGATTTAATAAAGTAAAAAATTGATATGGTAAAGTAAGGGATAGACAGAAGAAAACTGGGGAAGGAACGAAACAACGAAACATAGGGTAGAATTTCAGCAACTCGGAACAGAGAGTAATGATTTTAGGAACTCGGGAAAACGAAACAGAGTGTCGAGAGGTATGTTTGAGTTTTGAGATTCATAGGTATAGTTAGTAAATATATTATCTCCTCAGCCTTCGAATTGAAGCAATAAAGCTTGGATCATGTAGATTATTCCCAATAAACATGAATTCGTAGTCTACTGTGAGTTATATGAACTGCAAATATCCATGCAATAACATATCTAGTGTAGGAGAACTCAAGAAAGGGGTCTGATATTTTTGATCATGAAGGTGTTTGATGAAATTACTAAGAGAGTATTTATGTTTTTTAAACAGAATTTATATCATATGATCAGTTTGTAAACAAAGGTTATGACTGAATTTTATTCCTTCTCCTTTTCAGGATCTTGAAAATAATTGTTTTAGGTAAACGGTTTCAGTTCAGAAATTAAAAAGAATTTACTTGGTTTTCTTATTTCTTAAACAAAGTTCTTTAGTTTTCTGCAACTAATTTTTGCATCATGGAATTTACCTAGGACTGTAGGCACAGTTAGCATTATGTAGCATAATTATCGTAAGAAAGAAAACACATTTAAAGAATCGAGTGAGCTGAGTTGTACAGATAATGATCGAAGGAAATGATATAAACAATTAAGGCTGGTTGTTCCTGCCGAATCTACTTGTTATCATTATATAATCATGTAAGGTGTTTATGTTGATAATTCCCTGTGTTAATCAGTAAGTATATTATTGGAATAAAAATAAAGGAGTTGTATTAAGAGCGAAGACTGGTGAAGTTTATTCCGATAAACAATTCGACTTATAATTAATCTAGCTCAGCCTGTTAGGAATCTAGTTTTCTTTAGTTTAATTATGTTTATTTTAAAATTTCAGACCCTAGAAGAATAGTTAAGTAATGAGTAGATATATTTATGGTGCAGATTTCAGTGAGCAGGACCTTACAAGGCCTACGGTCTGAAGTGAGTATCCTCACTCTTCAAAACTTTTGGGAGCTGTCATGCCTATGTGCTAATTGTGCTATTTTATTTCTCTTAATCACTCTCAAATTCTAACTCCTATAGACTAAATCATGTTTTATATTTTTATTTATCATAGTTACTGGTTTGAAATATGTGTTGATTGAGTTTCATTAACTTGTTATATGATCAGCCTATAAACTAGTTTTGTACATATCTCATTTTATTTTAAATCTGAAAGAGTTCTTATTTGTAAATTGTTTTCAAAGGCGGCTACTTGTATACTATATATACTCTCGATTGTTTTTTTTCTCTTTTACAAACATAAAAAGAATAACTGTTTATCCGATTTTCTTTAAAGTGCACGAGTGATTAATTTATCATGTTATCATAAATATGTGTTATAGGAGAGTGTGATGTAATTTGTCACTTGAAGTATTTGTGCTCATGTATGTGAAAATGGTGTATATACACCCAGTTCTAGTTGAATTACCTTTTTAATTGAGTAATGGTTTTCTGATCCGGTGGCTGATTTGGTGCCTCTATGTATCTACGTCATAGAATGTTATGAGGTTATTGATAGTTGGTGTATGTTATTACATGATTGTATTGTAGAAGGATTGAGATCTAGATTAGTGACTTCTTGTGCTTCCGTGTGTCTAGTGTGTGGAGTGTACGTAAGAGATTATGATCTAACAGAGCTGTTGTGAAATTTTACTATGTGAGGTGTCATGAACTGTTTAGTGAATTTATTGAGGGTGTTAATTGATAGTTTGACTGCCAAAGAAGATATAATGTGGTGTAACTGAGATAATAACTCGTAACTTGAATAAATACACCAGACTATCGTGTATGATGATTTCTGGAAATAAAAGATCTTATTTTGAAAGGTATGTGATGTGTATTTGTGCGCTGAGCTGATCTTAATTGTGATATACTGTTGTTGTGGGTGGTGATACCCCGATATATTGTTGTTGTGGGTGGTGATACCCCGATATGTTAATGTTGTGGGTGGTGATACCCCGTTATGTGGATGTTGGAGTGGTGATACCCCGTTATCTTGTTGTTGTGGGTGGTGATACCCCGATATATTGTTGTTGTCGGTGGTGATACCCCAAAATATTGATGTGATGGGTGGTGATACCCCGTTTTGTGACGTGGGTGATGAAACCCTAACTGAATTTGTTAATGGAGTTTAGAATATATGCTTGAATTTAGTAAAAATACGTGACCTTTGTTTTAGAATATGTTGGTTATACTGAATGATGATGTGTGAATGCTGACGTCTATGGTTAAGATACTAATTCTTGAAATATTGGAATTAAGTAGTAGTGCACTGTGAATTCTTATGTGTTATGATGCATTTTTGTGTGTGATAGTAGAGGTAGACATGTTATATCTATTATTATTATTATTCCTTCGATTCGCTTAGCATTTTTTTGATACTGTTCTCAATATGAATTAGATCTACATGTTTTATTAGGAGATGCCTAAATAAAAAAATAAAAATAAATTATAATAATGACATTTGCATAGGATGCAAATTTTGTACCTGTATTTATATGATTGAGAGGAGGAATAGCTTATAAAAATGGGGTTGCCCTTGTGTGATGCATACAAAGGAGTCTGTTTTTGATGTAGTCTTCTCAATTCTTATACTATATCACGGGTGTATGTACAACCACTTTTAGTGTGTGATTTACTATAATAATTGTGCATTACATTGATAACAATTCACATATACTATTTATAGAAAATATAAGTAAAAATATTTGTAATGCACAATTATACACATAAAAATGCACATATTTAAAATTTAGAATGCACCTGGGGGTACGTACCCCAGGTGTATGGTATAATTTGTGCTTCCATATTTACATGTGAATGAATGATTTTTATTTTAAGCATGGAATTTTTACTTTGAATATCGTGGCTTATGGCAGTTTTTATCTTGTTTGTCTCGAAATTAAAGTGAGTATACCAAGTCACTAAATCTGAGAAAGAAATACGAGTATTAAAGAATATCATAGTCTTTTTCTTGGGAAAAATAAAATAAAATAGTTTCTATGCTACGTGATTACATTTTTTTGTGCATGTGTAGAAATTTCAATTTACATTTTGGATTCTTGCATGCTAGCAGTCAATTGAAATTTGTTTTATAGTGCATTTACAATCAAAGTTTTCTTACGGAGGATATCATTGGGCTTAAGCTCATTTGTGTGTTTAACGGTGGCATGACAGCCTTGAGGCGGGGCGATTCTACTCGATGTGATTGTCATCTGTTAGCTGAACTAAGAATCTTATGTAGTTTCAGTTTGATAGTGGCATGTGTGCCTTATATCTATATAATGACATGTGAACTTTTGGTTTATGTATAATGATCCTGGATTTAATACAACTGTAGTACTGAAAAATAATTTTTTTTTCATTAGTTTTAACGACTTTGAGCTTGAGTCCTGGTGCGAACCAGGCAGACACTCGATTAAACTCACCGTAATGGATAGGGAGTTTTAATGGGGCGTCACATCTGTGATCCATGCTGGAAGTTGAAGGTTTTGGGCTTGGGCCGAGCCGGGCCAAAAGTGACGGTTTTCTAACCGTTAGACGAGTCATAAATGGCATCTTGGGAGTGGTTACCTTTTTCGGCAAATAAAAAGGGAATTCGAATGTGGAGCAACAAATTATCCCAATCCATTCCAAGAACAGATGTATCTCCATCAAATCTTCTCTATAAATCCCCATTTTCCGATCAATCAAATCACAGTTACACTTGTGATTTGGGATTTTGATTGTGAATAGCATCAATCTTGAAAATCATGAAGATAAAAAGGACATTGATGAAGGCAACACCATTAGAGATGTACAGAAGAATGGCTGAAGCCGCACCAGGGAAACACACTCCAGATCCCAGGGAGATTGAAGATCAAGCCATGCATGTGGAGAATCCAGTTCCAGAAGCCCCCAATTTCTCAAGTTGTTGATGAGGGTTTGCAAAACCCCAATGTGGAGATTCCAGCCGCACAAATTGGTACTAATGATCAAGAAGAAAAATTTGTGGATGCTGCTGATGAATTTGAGAAGCAGGAGGATGATGCTGAGAAGGAGAATGATGCTGAGCCAATGATGGAGAAGAATGATAGTTCTCAGATCAAGAATGTTGATAATGTTCCTGCTCAAGAACAGACTATTGATGCAGAGAAGGAGGAGAATAGGGTTTTCTCATCAAACCTCAATCTAAGTGGTTTGATGTAGCAGTTGAGGCCTACTGAACCTGTGATTGAAGAGGTTGTCAGAGTAAATGAGCCATTGGATGTGCTTGCTGACATTGCTGCTATGGCCGAGAATCTAAGCCCTGTTGTATCTGATGAGCTAAGACCATTTGAAGAGAGGGTTGATGAACATGCCGATCCTGACATTCTAAGGTCTGAGAATGTAAATCAACCTGAAGCTGAACAGGTGAATCAAGACACTCTGATGTCTTCTGGCTCAAAACTGAATGATGGGGAAGAGGAAGTAGTTACCCCCAAGAAGATGAAGAAGAAGGTGATGGCTAAGAAGAGGTCACATTCTACTGTTGTTATGAAGTCTGGAAGCAATATCTTCACCTCTGCAGCAAGGCACGCTGCTCAACAAGAAGTGGAGCCACCAACTACTCCAACTGATCTCACTGGTGACCTAGATGATAGTGCCAGTGAACATGTGACACTCTCCCAGTTCTTAAAATCCAAGAAGAGGAAAAGGAGAGCTTCCAAGAAGCCTGAAACTGCTGCACCAAAGGAAAATGTTGCCACTGACAGCAACATTCAAATGTCCAGTACTCCAGAAGTTCAAGAAAATGGAGCTGCAACTTCAGAGGATGAGGAAGATGGAGAGACTTCTCAAGCTGCTTCAAAGAGGAGAAAAGCTAATGCAGCTAGGAGGAAGAAACCAGCCAAGCCAATCAGAGGAAGAAGGATTTGTCCAGAAGTTGAGTTTGAGGAGAAGAGCTTCATCAGTAAAGGTTTTTCTGATTTCCTCACTCACTTAGGTTGTGCTAGTACTATTCAAGGCTATGATGCATACAATGAAAACCTAGTATATGAATTTTATGAGGCTATGCATGCTGGGATAGATGAGCCAGAATCCCAATATTATCATAGAATTTAGCTGAGAGGACAAACCTTAGAATTCTCTCCTAGAAGAATTAAGGAAATACTAGGCATGCCTGTTAAGGACAGTGATTCTGCCTTTCCTCTAGATTTTGCATTCTCCATCAATGATGCTGCTGCTGAGATCACCAACCAAGGAGTGATGGATTGGAATGCTAAATATGTGCCAGCTTCAATGCTGACTCTGAGATATTTCCATCTGTTCAAGATGGGAATACACATTTGGATGCCTACATCAGACATCTCAGAGGTCACAAAGGATCTAGGGTACTTTCTGTATGCACTGGGGACCAGAGCTGACATCAATCTAGGAGCTGTAATGTTTCAGCACATTGCTAAGTGTGCCAACTGTGTCAGAAATGAGAGGTTGATCAACCCATGCCTCATTACAAGATTATTCTCTGAGCTTGCACTTGACACCGACAAGATTGTAACCATCAAGCAGTACAAGCCTACCCAGAAGGTGACAAATAGGGGGAGAATAATTGATTTTCCATTCATTCCACCAGTAGATGAGACTGAGCAGACCGAGATGCAGAGGAATGAGGCAAGACTGGAGTTTCTGAACTCTAGATATGAGGTGTTAGAAGCATAGATGGAAGAGATTAACTTTGAGATGCAGATGATTGAGCAAGAAAGGGGTCCTCTGGTAGAAACCCTTGCTAATGCTGCTGTTGCTGCTGCTGAAGAACAAAATGCTGAGAAGGAGAGATCACAGTCCAGTGAAGAAGATGATGGGGACTCTTCTGCTGAGAAGGAGTCAAACTCTACAGGATCCAGTTCTACATCAAGTGAAGAAGGAGCTGATAGATCAAGTGAAGACATTGAGACTGATGAAGACATTGCTACTTTCAAGAAGTGATCTTTGGGGAATTTACAAGCACCTGCTAAGTACTGCACCAACTACTTGAAGACAAGAAAGGTGGCTTTGGCATTTTAATGTCCCCAAGGGGAGAGTAGTTTGATATTCTTGGACTTCTTAAACTTTTTAGTTTATTTCCATTTAATATGTTTTTCTGATGTTCTGGACATTCGACTGTCCTCTGTGTGACCTGTAACTTTTGATGACTACAAGCTGTTCAAGGATTCAGGGGGAGTTACAACAACACTTGTGCTATGAAGATATGTTTAAAAGTCAAGAAGTGTTGGGTTCATAAAAATACCAAAGGGGGAGATTGTAAAGTCAAGCATTATTTGAGTTGGCAATTTTTATGAATGGTGAATATTTTGACATGAATTCATGTCAGCGCCAAGTTCTTCAGGAACTTCGACATGAAGTAATGTCAAGAAGATGCAGATTCAGAAAAAAAAACAAACAAGGAAGTCCAAGATTAATTACGGCTGATCGAGCAAATATGGAAAGGACAATATTCAGCCGAATCCAATCTAGATTCTATTTTGTGTTTTATTTGGTAAGATTAAAACATATTAGGAATGAAACCAAATTAATATGGTTTATTCCTTATTAGATCTAGATTAGAACATTATTTTTCCTTATGTAATAGAATAGAAAATATGGAAATCAAAATCATACAGGGAAAAGAAGAGTGATGGATCCGATTGATCAAGGGATTCAATGCTCTATAAATACAGGACCTTATGGCTATATACAACATCGATTTAGGAGCTTCAATGAATAAGCATAAACTGGGAGTTTGAGATTTTTGCTACAGAAGAATCGACGCAGAAGTTAGAGCCGTGTTTGAGGTTCACTCACATTGATCGACAAAGATAAACGACAACAATGATCGGGAGATCAACAACAAAGGAGCTTGTGTTTGGGACAACTTGAAGAAATGCTGTCTTGTCTCACACTAGTCATAGAGTTAAGTAGCAAAGGGATTTTGTACTGTAACTGGGCTTTCTAGTGAAATTCTTCAAGTATGGCAGAGCTGCCTCGCAGAGTAGGTTGTTATACCGAACTGCGTTATCAATTGCAGTGTTCTTTATAATTCCGCATCTTAGACATTATAAGGCTTCTGACTGCAAGACATTAAATGTCCCGTACACAGTAACTGGGTAAATTGATCTAAATTAATAAACCGATTGAATTTAGGTAGACTCATACTTCACAGCCAATGAACTGTTATGTCCTTCGGGACCCCGGTTAGGTCTTCCTTATTCCACACGAAAACGTCTTCATACTCCATCAACAAGCCTCACAATTCCACCTTCACCTCCTCAAGGAGATGTTTTCCTATGCTCACAATTCCCCAAGCTCCAACCTTCATGTCCTCCACTTCAAAGGATGTTTTCTCGTCATGTATGCCCCCTACCAAGCCATTACTGATGGTCTACTCCTCCGAAGCGACAATGCTTGACCTATCCATTCCTCCGAAGCGGCAATGACGGTCAACATGAAACTTTGGGCAGTGGTTTAATTACCGTACACAGATGCGATGCCCTGCTCCGTAGAGAATTTTGTGGTGAGATGGTAGGGCGAGAAAATTGCCCTAGCTTGAGTTATCTTTGGTCTCCTAGTGATCAAATTGTAGGGAGACGTAGCGGCAATGACGGCGAAGTTACACAACATTATAGTCCACTTGTTCGAGTCTAGATAATCCACCAAGGTCACCTTCAGCGGAATGACACCTAGAGGATGGATTGTCCGTCCGGTGAATCCCGATAGTGGAGACAACCACGGTTTTAGGTTTTGCCTACCAATTCCGAACATAATCTCCACACTAGTCCCATCATCAACAAACACCCTTTTGATCAGCACTCATTCTATCTCCGACGTGACTACCATGGGTTTGAGGATGTACTGCATCCTCATCCAAAAAAGTTATTGTCTTAATAGTCTTATAGCGTTTCCCCTGGATCTCCCCCAAATGGACATGTCAGCTTTTGTCCTTGATCGCAGACAAGATATGAACTCTGCCAGCACCTGCATCAAGGTTGCTGGCCTTGGAGTTGGGTTAGCCGGATTCGCTTGGTTTCCGCCTCGGGGTCGATATTTCGCCAATTTCTCTTTCAATCTTGGCCAGCGGGGGCTGGGGCTATTTCCGGGCGTGTGTCCCCGGTCACGCAGTCCCTCAACTGCCCATTTCCTATCAACTTCTCGATGCCGGATCGGAGGGCCCTGCACCCCTCGGTAGTATGTCTGTACGACTTGTAAAATTCGCACATATTCTCTAAATTCTCCATTTTTGGAGCTCCTGGTATGGGAGGCGGATCAAGAAACAAACCCCGATGGATTGCAAGGATCTCCTTGCGGGTTTTAAACATGGGGTATATGATGGTCGCATCGCTAGGTTTTGCACTACTGCCGGAGCCAACACTACCGGAACCGCTGCTCTTCTATTCTGTCCCGGGTGTACCGGTGGCCTGACTGCCGTAGTCTGGACGCTGGTGGCAGTTATCACATGCTATTGAAAGAATCCAACCATGCTCATTCGAGTGTGATTGGCTTCATGAACCGTGCAATGCATCTCCACTACCAGCTGAAGGAGGTAGAATGTCGTCGGCATATTCTTCATTAGCTCGATGTAGAAGGTTTAGTCCCTTAACCCATTAAAAAAGTTGTGGATTAGGGCCTTCTGCTGTTGCCCGTCCACCACCTTCATTGACGTAGCAATATATCGGAGATAATACTCCCATGTTGATTCAGACTCCAACTGTCGCATGAAAATGATGGTAGCCATATAGATAAACGTGTTTGTAATTGCGGAGTATCGTCGTACAAGGTGTTTGTGAAATCCCCGAAAGTCCGCAACGAATCGGAGGGAAGACTGTTGAACATGTCAAGCAATTACCCCGCACACTAGATCACAACATCTTGTACTGCAACTGGTCCTTGATATCACTTGCTCCCATCTCACTCTGGTAGGTGTGGACAAATTCTTCCGAAAATCCCTCCCGGTTGTATGTGGGGACCCCCTCCAGGGCCTTGGTACCCGCCGTCCATTTAAAATCTAGAACTTTAGGAGCCCATGGGGACTCAGGTCTCACTTCATTCCGACCAATGAGTCGATTAAAGCGATCTTCAATTTAATCCATGCAGAAAGGTGTCTGGTATCCATACCCTTGATATCCCATCGCAGGGGCGGTCATACCGTACATCAATGGGTGTATTTGAGGTTGTCCTCCCCTGTACGGGGGTGCAGCAGGATTCAATTCGTATGAAGGTTGTTGGTACCGAGGGACTTGCTTACTGCAAGTTGGGCTGGAAGCAAGTCCCTATACAGAGGTTGTCTTTTTCCATGGTACCCTTCACGCGGTCCGGTCCTTCTTCCAGGTTGACATAAACTGGTTGTCTAACCGGGGGCCAAACAGGATCGGCTCCCGAGTTCCCAGGTTGTTGCCGTGCGGCTTTTCAGGCTTGGAATTCCTCCAATTCTGCAATGTTGGTCTGTAGGATGTTGTTGTTAACCCCATGGGCCCGGAGAAACTGCTCTCCCTATGGGTACTTTTCCTTCGATGGCTCCTGGTCACCCGAATCATACTTCTCTGACCCCGCTCCATCGCCAAACTCCTGCTGCTTCTCCAGCTCCTTCGCAATGCGCATCCTTTCTTGATTCTCCTGATGTATCTCCTTCAAGGTGCACTCCGGGGTTTTCTTGCCATGTGCTTTGTCCAAGGCAACCCGTTTCCCTCGGCTCTTCTCTCCTACGGCGCGGGCGGTCTCAGGTGCCATTCCTTCCGCGCCTTCTCATTCTCTTTCGCATCTTTATCGGCAGCGATGACGGTCGCGGCACTCTTCATCTTTGGCCCACCTTCAGCTTCATCAACGTTCGACGGAGGGTTCGCTCCTCCGACTTCCAGGGTTTACCGCACGCCATACTTGGTATCATTGAGCACAACAAAGATGTACGATTTCACTGGGTGTGCCAATTGATGCTACTAGTCAAGGGATGCTCGTCTGGGCTCCGTATGGGTGTGAATTGTCTGGAGCTGCTGACTAACAAGTCCGTGCATCCTCTCACCTAAGGCCTGCAAAAAAAACCCCAGAGATACCCCGAGGGTAGCTACTCTGGCGTGATGATGAAAGAGAGGCATTTTGAAAAGAAAATAGAATATAAATAACTTGAGAGTATTTTATTTCTAATAGAACATGCCTCGCTTCTTGGGTTGGATGTCATATATATAGAGGTGAAACCAAGAGAGTCCACCAAAGGGCATGACCATTGCCCTTTTGTCCTCATTTGAGGACCGGTCATTATCACGTCCTATGATCCCCGGATGACGCCATTCTAGCTAGCATTGTATCTGGGCTGGACTCCCATATGGGCCTTGGCCCATATCACCAGCCAGCATTGCATACATCTATTTCTGCGACATCGGGATCCAAGATCGCATAGAGGATGAAAGAAAAAACGTTTCCGTTCCGAGGCACATTGGGTCAAGTCGGCGGATTGCGGGAAAATGTTATAGAATGAGTGGAAAGATAGTGCGTCTAGCTTTCCAGATACAAATGAGGAATTGTTCGGTTGCATTAATGAAATGGAGCAAGGGAGCTTTCCTGGCCATCCCTAAGCAACTGGAAGAGTTGAAAAGAAAAATCCACAGTTTGAAGAGTGGCTCATCACGGCAAAGGTAAAGGCCAAAGTTCTAAGATTCAGGCAGGAATACAAGTTGCTTCAAGATGCTAATGATATCAAGTGGAGGCAAAGAGCCAAACAAGACTAGTACAAAGAGGGTGATGATAATAACTCATTCTTTCATCACTTTGCAACAAAATGTCATGCAGCAAACCAGATAGTCGGTCTAAGGAATTCTATCGGTCTAGATAGAAGGATGCCGCTTCTATACAAAGCATTGTGTTGGATTACTTTGGGGGCTTTTCAGCACATCTGAACCGAATGAAACTAATATGAGAACGTGGTCGGTCGGATTCAGCCGTGCATAACTAAAGATATGGTCAACACCTTATTACGTCCTTACTCTAATGCGGATGTTGTAAAATCTGTCAAACAGATACACCTATATAATTCCCTGGTTCGGATTGAATGAGCCCGGTTTTCTTCCAGAAATACTAGCATGTTGTAGGGAAGGATGTCACCACCTTTGTACCGAGGTTTCTAAATGATGGAGTTTTTGAGTCATCCATGACCTACACACACACATTGCATTGATTCCCAATATACATAAGTCTGACCTCATCACTCAATTTCGGCTGATCAGCTTATGTAATGTTTTCTGCAGAAATGCCTCTAAGGTGGTAGCAAATGGATTAGGACTTATCATTCCAAGGATTGTCTCGGAGTCCCAGTCATCATTAATACCAAGAAGATTAATTACAGTCAACATCTTAGTTGCTCATGAGTTCCACCATACCATGAATAAATAGGTTAATAGGTTCAATGGGACTTATGAGTGTAAAACTGGATATGAGTAAAGCCTTCGATCGAGTGGAATGGTGCTTTGTTTAATGTACCTTGGAGAATATGGGATTTCTGTGTGCTTTCATAAGAAGGATCGAGAATTTTATTTCCTCGATATCTTTTTCATTCATCCTAAATGGAGTGGAGATGGGATCATTGCAGCCGATGAGAGGTTTGAGGCAAGGGGATCCACTGTCGTCCTACCTTTTAATCATATGCTCTGGAGTTTTCTCCAGACTTCTTACCGATCTGATGGTAGTGAGGAGAATTTGAGGCATCGCAGCTTAACTTGGAGGGCCAAAGCTAACTCATTTGTTCTTTGTAGATGATACCATATTATTTGGAGAGGCAACCAAAGAGGAAGCGAGGTACATGCAATGGGCGATAGCCACGTTCGAGGCTGTCTCGGGACAAAGAATCAACACTGATAATTTTGGGATTCTTTTCAAGCCAAATACTGCTCCTAAACAACATGGTTGCATTTGTGATATATTGAAGATTCCTAAAATCTCTATCCATGGGAAGTATCTTGGGCTTCCAACTAAAATTGGCTAGAATAAGACTTATCCGTTTGAATACCTGAAGGAACGAATTAGAAAAAAGATTGATGGTGGAGCGAAAGGAGCTTGGCGAAGGCAGGGAAAGATCTCATTAAGTCTGTTCTATAGGCGGTGCCGAGTTATGCAATGTATTGTTTTAGCATACCAGAGAATTTATTAAATAATATTAAGACCATGATTTCCAGCTTTTGGTGGGGCAAAGCAAAAAGTGAAAAAGATAAGATTCACTGGTCATCTCGGCCAAGAATGGCGCGGACTAAGATTAACAGAGGTCTCGGGTTCCGGGATTTACATGATGTCAATATCTCGTTGCTATGTAAGTTGGCTTCGCGATTATCTACGTGCCCGAGTTCTTTGTTGGCTAGAGTATATCGCGACAAGTATCATCCAACTTCGCATTTGTTTGGAGCTGAACTACGAGGATCCCCGTCTTGGGCATGGCGTAGTATTTTCAAAGGCTTGAAGTTGCTGAGATCAAATTGTAGAGGACTAATCAGAGATGGAAGAAATAAGAGCTTATGCAATGATCCGTGGATCCCACGAACTGGGAATATCTATGTGATTGAACATCTCGGATACCAGCAAATCTTACCTAATTAGTTTTTGACGTCATCGACCGAGACACTGGTTGGTGGAAAATGGAGTTTTTGGATGAGTATTTTGACAGTCAGGATGCATAGTTGATTAATAAGTTGAGCTTGACAGAACGAGGAAACCGATATCTTTAAATGCGGCACTTAAACTCTTCCGAGAAATTCAGCATGTCGTGGTTGAATATGAAGAATACAAAACGAAGCATGAAATTCCAAAGGTCGCTCTGGATAGGGAGTTACGACAGAATTTTCGGAAGCTGCGCATCACAAATCAAGCACGACATTGCCTTAAGAGAATGCTCACAGACACACTTCCCACGTCTGAAAACCTCAGGCGTTGAACGATACATGTACCAATAACATGTTTGTTTTGTTGATGAAGTATGTGCTATTTGATTACTTATATGCTAAGGATGTTTGGCGAGCAATAAGCCCGGCCGGAATTATACAAGCTAGTGAGAGGGACCATGGCAATTTCTGATTGAAAGAATTAATATCCACAAATACCATCAAAACCTTGGAACGAATTGCTCTGTATGTGATGCAATTAGGTTCCGCCGTAACCGGAAACTCTTCCAGAATAAAGTATGGGCGCTATAATGCTAGTTGCTGCGAAGGAGGCAATCCTTCGTTGTTTTCATAATGCAAATTTCATTGGCCTACTTTGGTTACTTTTTGATATAGGTTTCCGCTATAGTCACTCGCTACATTAGTTTGTATAATAGCCTGGTTGATCCGTACCGCCACACCGGAATGATGGCCAGAATCGAAGAGTGCATGCATAATTGAGAGACAACAAAATAATTTTGAGGTGATGATGCATCAATTGTTGGACTAAAATCACATCAAAATGAGTTTTTCTAAAAGAGAAACAAAGTTTGATGAAGACATCCACCATCACATCATCTAAGTAACAATCTTAGTCACATTTAGATAAGAAGAATTCTAAAATTTGTGATACGAATGATGACGATGAAGCAGAAGATCAAGATAATGATAATGATGCAAAAGATTTCCAAGACGATGATGAAGATGGAGAAGAAGATTATGATGCTGAAGATGAAGATGATGATGACAATGTTCAAGATGATGATGCTAATGAGGATGCATGATGTATATTCAGCTCCTCCAATATTTGATACTTATGATGATGAAGAATATTCAAGGCCGTCAATATTTGATATTAATGTTTATAATAATATTGGTGTCAAGATTGGTGAATGTGGCAAAGATGAAAATCTTCGAATTCTTATATTTGATAATTGTTGAGCATGAAATCACAGTAAACCAATCAATTAATTCTTACATCACATCTGAGAAAATTGTTGAGCGCCAACAGTCATATTCTAAACATTCGTGGAATAATCAATTTCTGAAGAAAGCTGAAATAATATATAGAGCAAAATCGTCTGCAAGTTTTGCATGCTTTCGACCTACTGAGAAAAAATATGTATTTTTTATGATGGATGACTAAGAGGTCGAATTCATGCGAATTCTGTCATTCCCCGGGAGAATGATCCAGGTTGGATCTGTAAAATATATGTCGTTTGATCAAGGATTCATACGAGGTCGAATTCGATGACCAAATCTGTCAAACCACCCCGTGAGAATGATGCAGATCAAGTTGAACTTTACTAATATGGAGCATTGGAATCACAAGAAGTAAGGCCTATTATCAATTCATTGGTAAATTTGAAAATTTTAACTCGTTTTCATATGGATTATAGTTAATTTCCTTAATAATAACTAGTATTATTCTAAATAGGAATATGGATGATATTTACCTGAATAGATTTTATAAGCTCTTATAAATGGAGCATCAAACTATTGTAATGGATAGTTTTTGTTTTGATTTAATATAAAAGTTTGTTGAGAGTTTTCTCTTTCCTGAGGGTTGAGAGATGAGTTTTGAACCTTAATTCTAGACTTTCCCTTCTTTCCTGAGGGTTGAGAGATGAGTTTTGAGCCTTAATTCTAGATTTTCCCTACATAATAGATTTAGAAGGCGATTTCTACCTAAGTATTCGAAGTACTAAATAGGTTGACTTCATTGGGTTAGTTTGATTACTTTTTTTATATATGCTCCCGCTACAGTCACTCTGTACAGCAGAGAATATCCACGGAGCTTCACATGCATTCGCTTGTTCGACCCCCGGAGGAAGCCGCAAAAGTTTACTTTGACACTGGCCGTCATGTACACTCGGCTGTGATTGGAGTAGAGGTCATTGATGAGGATGAGAATTTTGTCACTGGATTGTCAAAAACAATTGATGGAGTTACAGATTTCTTACTGGCAGAAACATTAGCACTTCAAGAAACAGTGGAGTTTGCCACTACAATGGAGGGAGACCGTCCTGGCACTACTAGATGACACCCCCATAGGCACAGGTATTTTCGCACAGAAACCGGTGCTGCTTAAATATTCGCACTGGTAAAAATGGTTATGGAACCAGTTTGTAAATCTACCGGTGCTAATCAATAATTGTGGCACCGCAATCATTGGCATACCGGTGCTGTCCATTTTTACCGGTGCGATGATAATTTATGGCACCAGTATAATAGCATCGTAAGACATGTACCGATACTAATCAATAATTGTGGCACCGCAATCATTGGCATACCGGTGCTGTCCATTTTTACCGGTGCGATGATAATTTATGGCACCGGTATAATGGCACCGTAAGACATGTATCGGTGCTAATCAATATTTGTGGCACTGGAATCATTGGCATACCGGTGCTGTCCATTTTTACCGGTGTGATGATAATTTACGGCACCGGTATAATAGCACCGTAAGACATGTACCGGTGCTAATAAATATTTGTGGCTCCGCAATCATTGGCATACCGGTGCCGTCTATTTTTAACGGTGCCATGTTAATGTATGGCACCGATATGATATCACCTTAGACATGTAACCACTAAACGTGAAATATTAGAACCGGAATTGAGCACCGGTTTCAAATACCAGTTCTGCAAAGAATACGACACCAGTGCTGAAATACTAGATTGGTGCCAAGTGTGGCGGGAAAAAAAATTGGTTTTAGGGGGGAATATTAAAAGGGCATGAATATATCACTCTCGTTAATAATTTTTTGGCACATCTTCAGCTTGTGGATGGTTCTTGGAGCATCGAAGGCTACTAATGGAGACACTACAAGGTAAGGGTTTCCTCCACATATAGTATTTTTTATAAGAATAGTTTGTGTTATTCATAAGAGTGGTTTGTAATTATTCAATGAACTATTTTTCCTTTGTAGAATTAATGTGTTGATATTATATTGATTATAAGAGAATATTTTTGAGGTAATTAATATCAACTTAGACATTTTTGGTGTTGTTTATTGCAGATTTTTCGTATATACTGGGAGATGACAATAGAGAACGATGAATTGCAATTGGATCTGTTTTTTAGAGCAATTTGGGGCTGTTCTGGAGCTTAAAGAGTATACTGCTCCAGTTGATCCTTATTCCGGAATTCCTTCACTTGACAGAATTGTGCTTCGTGTAACGATCACTAAATTGTTCGGTGAAGATGACCCGGACTGAGGTGAAACTGATGAATAGTTTTACATGGAAGAATAATTACTGCACTCTTTTTCCCACTCCACACAGGATTTTTTAATGAGGCAGTACTGGGCTGAATTATTGCTGAGCCAAAAGAAGCAAGAGAAAGACAGACTAAATTGAATGAGAAAGAAATCTAAAGTCGACTGATTTGGAAGTTGAAACTTGCAAAGTTGAAACTTGCGAAAGTTGAAACTTACGAAGATGAAGTTTCTCTTATCCTTACTAATTAGGATGTGTTTATTATGTTCATCTTTAATCCTTATTAACTAAAGGATGTTTCATTATTCTTGAATGGATTGAAAGAAAAGTAACGTGCAAGTGTGCATGTGAAGTGAAACGGAAAGCTACTTCTTAGTATAAAAAGGGAAGTCCCTTCTGTAGGAGAGGAGAACACCAAGCTTCCAATTCCTTCTCTCTCTTGTATTTGATAAGTCCATGGTTCGTATTTGGAACTCATTCATACTCAGACCAGGGCCTGAGAAGGGTCGTGGGCTCGAGATACGCGGTGGGTGGATCCACAGGTCCATCAATCCTAATCCCTACAAGGAATGCGTATATTATGAATGTTCTACAAGGAATATACATCCTCTCAGAGATGGTAATACAACCACCCTAAACATGGTAACACAACCATGTCCGAAATATACTTCTATTATACATGGTAATACAACTACTATTCCAAAAGAATTGTACTTGTACCATAAATACATATCTTGGTGATCTACAAATTGTAGCCATATAAATACCCTAAAGGTTTGGTAGACCTCTCCATCTACTCTCATACTACATACTTTACGCCTTAAGCAAATATACTGACTTGAGCGTCGGAGTGTCTACCCCCGGGACACCCGGGGCCTTTGTTTTGCAGATCAGTTCGTGAGCAGGGTTCGTGATCAAGTGCGGGTCGTAGACATCCATCAATTTGGCACGACCAGTGGGACCCGCATGCTAATCTTGATCTATACGACCTTCTAACTCATGGCTGATCCGGCTGAAAACCTTCGTGGGAGTACACGAATCTGTTTCTCGGCCCCGACAGGAGTAAGAAACATCAACAACGATGAGACAAGCCACGCCAGCAACCAGGGAGCAGGAAGAAGCATCAATGGTGTGCATCGATCGACCAAGAAGCCTCTCCATGGGAGTGAGAGAGCAAAAGATCTCGCTTAGACGGAACTGTTACTTTTTCATCTGAAGATGCGGTTCCTAATCAAATTCCTCATTCAGATCCCCTAGTGATTACGGTTGACATAAACCATAACATGATCAAAAGAGTTCTGGTGGATGGAGGAAGCGAAGTAGAAGTCATGTTTCCCAGTTGTTATGAACAGCTGGAATTGGACAAAAGTAATCTCACGCCTACAAGACCTATCTAAGGATTTACTGCCAATCCTTTCACTCCTTTGGGAAAAACTATTTTACCGGTGCAAGTGAGAGACAGTTCTCGGAGTATAACCCTGCAGTGCATCTTTACGATCATCGATTCCAGAGCGCCATACAACATAATCCTTGGAAGACCCTGGATGTACCAGGCAAAGGCAATCTGGTCCCCTTACCATTTGGTAATGAAGTTCCCCACCAACAATGGGATTGCCACAGTTCGAGGGGATCAACAATTAGCTCGAATCTGCACAATTCAAGCTATCCGAGAACCAGAAAAGGAGAATCTTGAACCAGCCAAGTACTCTGAGTCCGAGCCGATGCAGCTCGGAGAATCAGGAACCGTTGAGGTTGGAACTCTCCTACCCCCCGAGATAAAGGCCAAACTACGAGATCTTCTCAACCAGTACATACATGTCTTTTCCTGGGACACCAATGACTTGGTGGGAGTATCCCCTCACCTGGCGGAACATTACCTGAATATCAATCCCTCACAAAAACCCATTAAGCAGAAACGACGTATCTTCGCACTAGATCGAGTTGAAGCCATTGGTGATGAGGTAGACAAGCTACTTAAAGCCCGAATAATCGAAGAAGTGTAGTACCCAGAATGGATAGCTAACCCAGTAATGGTCAAGAAGCTAGATGGGATGTGGTGAATGTGCATCGACTTCACTAACTTGAACGATTGTTGTCCTAAAGATAGTTATCCCTTACCCTCGATCGACCGATTAGTTGAAGCGATCGCGGGATACCAAGTACTAGCCTTCTTTGATGCCTTTAAGGGATATCATCAGATCCCTATGGCAGAGCAAGATAAAGAAAAAACCTCCTTTATAACCGACAGAGGAACTTTCTGCTACAAGATGATGCCTTTCGGATTGAAAAATGTCGGAGCTACTTACCAGCGACTGGTAGACAAATTATTCAAATTGATAAGTCCATGGTTCGTATTCGGGCCTCATTCATACTCGGACCAGGGCCCGAGAAGGGTCGTGGGCTCGAGATACGCGGAAGATGGATCCATAGGTTCATCAATCCTAATCCTTATAAGGAATACGTATATTATGGATGTTCTACAAGGAATATACATCCTCTCAAAGACGGTAATACAACCATCCTAAACAGAGTAACACAACCATGTCCGAAATATACTACTATTATACATGGTAATACAACTACTATTCCCATAAGAGTTGTATTAATACCATAAATTCATATCTTGGTGATTTACGGATTGTAGCCATATAAATAACCTAAAGGTCTGGTAGGCCTCTCCATCTAATCTCATACTTTACGCCTTAAGCAAATGTACTGACTTGAGCGTCGGAGTGTCTATCCCTGGGACACCTGGGGCCTTTGTTTTGCAGATCAGTTCGTGATCAAGCGCGGGTCGTAGACATCCATCAATTTGGCACTCTCAGTGGGACCCGCAGGCTAATCTTGATCTATACGACCTTCTAACTCATGGCTGATCCGGCTGAAAACCTTCGTGGGAGTACACGAATCTGTTTCTCGGCCCCGACAGGAGTAAGAAACATCAACAACGATGAGACAAACCACGCCAGCAACCAGGAAGCAGGAAGAAGCATCAATGGTGTGCATCGATCGACCAAGAAGCCTCTCCCTGGGAGTGGGAGAGCAAAAGATCTCGCTTAGACAGAACTGTTACTTTTTCATCTGAAGATGCGGTTCCTAATCAAATTCCCCATTCAGATCCCCTCGTGATTACGGTTGACATAAACCATAACATGATCAGAAGAGTTCAGGTTGATGGAGGGAGCAAAGTAGAAGTCATGTTTCTCAGTTGTTATGAACAGCTGGGATTGGACAAAAATAATCACACGCCCACAAACCCCATCTCAGGATTTACTAGCAATCCTGTCGTTCCTTTGGGAAAAACTATTTTACTAGTGCAAGTGAGAGACGGTTCTTGGAGTATAACCCTACATTGCACCTTTACGATCATCGATTCTGGGGCACCATACAACATAATCCTTGGAAGACCCTGGATGTACCAGGTAAAGGCAATCTGATCCCTTTACCATTTGGTAATGAAGTTCCCCACCAACAAAGGGATTGCCACAGTCCGAGGTGATCAACAATTAGCTCGAATATGCACAATTCAAGCTATCCGAGAACCAAAAAAGGAGAATCTTGAACCAGCTAAGTACTCCGAGTCCGAGCCGATGCAGCTCAGAGAATCAGGAACCGTGGAGGGTGGAACTCTCCTACCCCCCGAGATAAAGGTTAAACTACGAGATCTTCTCAACCAGTACATAGATGTCTTTTACTGGGACACCAACGACTTGGTAGGAGTATCCCCTCGCTTGGCGGAACATTACCTGAATATCAATCCCTCGCAAAAACCCATTAAGCAGAAACGGCGCATCTTCGCACTAGATCGAGTTGAAGCCATTGGGGAGGAGGTAGACAAGTTACTTAAAGCCCGTATAATCGAAGAACTGTAGTACCCAGAATGGATAGCTAACCCAGTAATGGTCAAGGAGCCAGATGGAAAGTGGAGAATGTGCATTGACTTAACCAACTTGAACGATTGTTGTCCTAAAGATAGTTATCCCTTACCCTCTATCGACCGATTAGTCGAAGCGATTGCGGGATACCAAGTACTAGCCTTCTTTGATGCCTTTAAAGGATATCATCAGATCCCTATGGCAGAGCAAGATAAAGAAAAAACCTCCTTTATAACCGACATAGGAACTTTCTACTACAAAATGATGCCTTTCGGATTGGAAAATGCCGGAGCTACTTACCAGCAACTGGTAGACAACTTATTTAAATCTCAGATAGGGCGCAATCTCGAGATTTATGTGGACGACATGGTAGTAAAGAGCCGCAGCTACGATGCCTTCTTTGAGGATCTAAAGGAAACCTTCGACAAGTTACGGGCCTCCAACTTGAAGCTGAACCCCGCTAAATGTACCATAGGCGTAGGAGCGGGAAAATTACTGGGGTATATTGTATCCAATCGAGGAATCGAAGTAAACCCCGAGAAGATAGAGGCTTTGCAAAATCTGCAACCTTCAAAAGCCGTCAATGACGTGCAGAAGCTGACAGGGTCCCTTGCAGCCCTTAGCCGTTTCCTATCCAAAGGAGCGGAAAAACATCTACCCTTCTTTAATATCCTTAAGAAGGCAACCCAGTTTGAGTGGTCGCATGAATGCGGAGAACCTTTCCAAGAACTTAAAAACCATCTTCGGCAACTTCCGATATTGTCAAAGCCAGATAAAGGAGAAACTCTTTACTTATATATATATATATATATATATATATATATATATATATATATATATATATCTGCATCCCAGCTAGCCATCAGCGCTGTATTGGTCAAGGAAAAGGAGGGATCGCAACATCCCATATAGTATGTAAGTAGGGCATTGCAAGGGCCCGATACCAGATATACCCCTCTCGAGCGCTTAATATTAGCCCTCGTCCATGCTTCTCGGCGGTTGAGACCATACATCCAAGCACATACAATAGTCCTTCTAACCAACTACCCGATCAGGCAAATCCTCCAGAAGCCTGACGCTTCGGGACGGATGATGAAGTGGGCCATCGAGTTGGGAGAACATGACATACAATATAAACCTAGGACAACCATCAAGGGCCAAGCCTTATCTGATTTCATAATGGAGTCTGTTGAACCAGTGGAGATCGACAAACCAAACCCAACTCCGGACTCCGGAAAATGGCAACTATACGTGGATGGATCCTCCAACTCCGGGGGAAGCGGTGCTGGAGTCTTACTCACCAGCCCCGAGGGAAAGGACCATCCTTACGTTCTACATTTTGATTTTCGAGCCACTAATCATGAAGCAGAATATGAAGCCCTCATTACGGGGCTAAAACTAGCAAAGGACCTTGAGATCGAGGACCTTGAAATCTTCAGTGACTTACATATTGTGGTTCAATAGGTTAAAGGCGAATACGAAACTCGAGAGTACAGTCTCCAGAAATACCTCGAGATATTTAGTCTTTCCTAAATCAATTCCGACATTATGAGCTGAATCATATCCCCCGAGAAGGTAGCAAACTTGCCTCCTCGGACCTCAACATAAGATCTTCTCAAGAATTTCTAATGGAAACCCTGGCGAAGAGAAGTTACGAAGAGAGTAGCATCATGGCTGTTGATATCTCAGACACATGGATGAAACCCTACATTGAATACCTACAAACAGGTACCCTTCCCGAGGACAAGCACCTTGCACGGAAGGTCCGAGTTAAAGCTCCGAAATATGTCATCCACAACAACATCTTATACAAGAAAGGATACCTCCAACCCCTAAAACTAGCAAAGGACCTTGAGGTCGAGGACCTTGAAATCTTCAGTGACTCACATATAATGGTTCAAAAGGTTAAAGGCGAATACGAAACTCGAGAGTACAGTCTCCAGAAATACCTCGAGATAGTTAAGCCTCTCCTAAATCAGTTCTGACATTATTAGCTGAATCATATCCCCCGAGAAGGTAGCAAACTTGCCTCCTCGGACCTCAACATAAGATCTTCTCAAGAATTGCTAATGGAAACCCTGGTGAAGAGAAGTTACGAAGAGAGTAGTATCATGGCTGTTAATATCTCAGACACATGGATGAAACCCTACATTGAATATGATACGATCTCGTTTTTCTGGCTAGGTTCGGATTTCCAGCGAGGTGACGTGCTACCGGCGAGGTGGCGTGCTTCTCCTCGTACCTGCACAAAGAGCAGCGTAAGCTCAGGCGGGCGGCGTTCGGCCGTCGCCCGCTCCGACGCCTAAGTCAGTTTTGGGGTGTTTTAGAGGGAGGAAATCCAAGTGACATGATCAGAGAATCTGAGGAAAGAGAGAGGAAGCTCTCCTTCTTTTATACCTGTTGGGAGCCTCATCCGGTGTGAGCGTTTCCATGGATTATGTTGTGTTCCTCCATGCGTTCTGCACGTGTTGAGCACGAGGTCTCACATGTGCGTACTTTGTGTGAGCTGTCAAGTAAGGTGGGGGTTCTCATCTTGTGTGGACTACTTGACCTTGTGTGAGCACGTGTTTCTTCTGCTCTTGAATCTTCATTCTTCCGCAAGGCCAGTTGCAAGTTGTTGTATTTCTGATCTATTAACGACTTGTATATTGTTTCTTTGAGTGACCCATTCACCCGCTCATACTCCAGCTCTTCAAGATTCTACCATAGGCTCTCGTTATTCTTGGCTGCAGGTAGCGGGTCGTCAACTCGCAAAGTCGGGATGAGCACTTCTGGTGGTGTGATTGATTCCGTTCCGAAATACAACCTGTAGGGTGACTCCCTTGTACTTGTTCAAGGTGTCACGCTGTAGGACCACAAAAAATTGTGCCAACAAGGAAACAACAATAGCACTTCCCAACCGTATATGGTTAGTTTAGCCATTTAGAACAATCATGTTCATTTATTTCTACTTTAATGGGTGATAATAGCATGTTTATACAATACTCTTGATATAGTTATGTCTATTCAACACCCACTTTCACCAAATATTCTAATTTAGTGTTTCATGCAACTTTCTTGTTTTCCTAAGTGACTAGCCTTATGTCACAAAGGTTTTTTCTTTTTATTTTTTCTAGTATTGTCATACATTTATTAGTTCTATATGCAATACCCTAAAAAAATAAAATGAACAAGACCAATTCGAGCATGCAACTTGTTAGCATGTGTGTGGAATTGTTACTAACCTGGAGAAGTCAAACAGTTGGTATGCTCGATGCAACATGCACTCGGGGTGTCTCTGAGACTTGTTGATGATACCGATTTGTTGAAGAAGCCGACTTGTTGCCGGCCTTCTTCTTGTTGCCGAATATCAACTGGTCACCGACTTTTACTCGACGCCGACTTCTTCTTGTCGCCGACTTCTACTCGTCGCCGACTTTCTTCTTGTCACCGACTTCATCTTGTCACCAACTTCATCTTGTTGGCGACTTCATCTCGTCGCCGACTTCTTCTTGTCGCCTACTTCTTCTCGTCGCCGACTTCATCTCGGCGCCGACTTCATTTTGTTGCCGACTTCTTCTTGTTGCCGACTTCTACTCGTCGCCGACTTCATCTTGTTGGCGACTTCATCTTGTCGCCGACTTCTTCTCGTCGCCGACTTCTTCTTGTCGCCGACTTCTTCTCGTCGCCGAATTCATCTCGTCGCCGACTTCATTTTGTCGCCGACTTCTTCTTGTTGCTGACTTCTACTCGTCGCCGACTTCATCTTGTAGCCGACTTCATCTTGTTGCCGACTTCATTTTGTTGCCGACTTCATCTTGTTGGCGACTTCATCTCGTCGCCGACTTCTTCTTGTCGCCGACTTCTTCTCGTCGCCGACTTCATCTCGTCACCGACTTCTTCTTGTCGCCGACTTCTACTCATCGCCGACTTCACCTCGTCGCCGACTTTCTTCTGGTCGCCGACTTCATCTTGTCGCCGACTTCTTCTCGTCGCCGACTTCTTCTTGTCGCTGACTTCATCTCGTCGCCGACTTCCTTCTTGTTGCCGACTTCATCTTGTCGCCGACTTTCTTCTTGTCGCCGACTTCATCTCGTCGCCGACTTCTTCTCGTCGCCGATTTCATCTCGTCACTGATTTCTTCTCGTCGCCGACTTTCTTCTTGTCGCCGACTTCATCTTGTCGTCCTTTGACATGTTGACGTCCTTTGGCATGTTGACATCTTTCGACATGTTGACGTCCTTCAACATGTCGACGTCCTTCGACATGTTGACGTCCTTTGACATGTTGACGACCTTTGGTATGTTGACGTCCTTTGACATGTTGATGTCCTTTGGCATGTTGACGACCTTTGGCATGTTGACGACCTTCAGTATGTTGACGTTCTTCGACATGTTGACGTCCTTCGACATGTTGACGTCCTTCGAGACATGGTGACCTCCTTCGACATGTTGATGTCCTTCGACATGGTGACATCCTTCGATATGGTGACGTCCTTCGACATGTTGACGTCCTTCGACATGGTGACGTCCTTCGACATGGTGACATCCTTCGACATTTTGACGTCCGTCGACTTGTTGAAGACCCTCGACTTGTTGAAGACCTTCGACTTGTTGAAGACCTTCGACTTGCTGAAGATCCTCAACTCGTGAGCTCGTGCAGCGTCATCTTCTGCACCAGAATCTTCTGCACTTTGACACCGGAACCTGCAAATTCCGGCGAGTTCACCTCCAAATCTCGATCACAGGCTATAGAATGAATCAGCCATCGCAATTTAATGGGTTTTGACGCCCATAAGCACGGGAAAAAGAATATTGCCTCCAATTGCATCGAATCCCCAACAATGGAGCCGAAGAAGCTTGGAATTTCCGGCGAGTTCGCCGGATTTTGGTTTCCGGCGAGTTCACCGGTCGATTCTTAGTGGGCTTTGATGCAAATTTTCCAGGGAGCAAGTAAGTGAGGCCCTTTATCATCGATTCGCCGGCGAGGGAGCTGCAGAAGCTCTGAAATTTCTGGCGAACTTTAAACCACCGTTGAACAGTGATGGGTTCCTTAGAAGTGATGATTCGAGGCCGGTGCTGTAGTGGGTTTTGTTGCGGACATTGAGAGGAGCAGGAATCTCCGGTCGGCTGATGCCGAATCGCCGGAAAACAGCTCCGGCGGCCAAGAGTTGACTTTTTGGCCGGAATATGATCTGCTCGATCGGAGGCTAATTTCAACAGATTTTGATGATTTTTTCGTGGATTCTAGGATTATTGAAGATGATCTTTCAGATCCCCCACTACCCGTAATGCGAATCGGAGCGGATGATATAGATCGGAATTTCTTTGGCGTTATGGGATCTTGATCGATATTCCGATCAGCGGTCAAGCTGCGTGAGCAATCGAAATTGCGTCCCCACAGACGGCGCCAATGATACAATCTAATTTTTCCGGCGTGGTTCGGATTTCCAGCGAGGTGACGTGCTACCGGCGAGGTGGCGTGCTTCTCCTCGTACCTGCACAAAGAGCATCGTAAGCTCAGGCGGGCGGCGTTCGGCCGTCGCCCGCTCCGACGCCCAAGTCAGTTTTGGGGTGTTTTAGAGGGAGGAAATCCAAGTGACATGATCAGAGAATCTGAGGAAAGAGAGAGGAAGCTCTCCTTCTTTTATACCTGTTGGGAGCCTCATCCGGCGTGAGCGTTTCCATGGAATCTATTGTGTTCCTCCATGCGTTCTGCACGTGTTGAGCACGGGGTCTCACGTGTGCGTACTTTGTGTGAGCTGTCAAGCAGGGTGGGGGTTCTCATCTTGTGTGGACTACTTGACCTTGTATGGGCTTTATGGCCCATACCGTATCAGAATACCTACAAACAGGTACTCTTCCCGAGGACAAGCACCTTGCACGGAAGGTCCGAGTTAAAGCTCCGAAATATGTCATCCACAACAACATCCTATACAAGAAAGGATACCTCCAAATCCTACTCAAGTGTGTTGGGCCTTCCGACGCAGAACACTTAATACAAGAAACACATGAAGGAGTCTGTGGTAGCCACCAAGGTCCACGTACTGTCACCCGAAAGCTCCTACAGATTGGTTATTTCTGGCCTACGATGCTACAAGACGCCAAAAGATATATCAATTCTTGTCACCAGTGTCAGAGATTCGCAAAGATGATCCACGTACCACGGGAGAATATGAATACTATCCAAGAGTCTTGGCCATTTATCTGATGGGGCATAGATCTCGTCGGACCTTTTCCAACGCCCCTGGTAACTTCAAGTACCTCATAGTGGCCATCGATTATTTCTCAAAATGGGTAGAGGCCGAAGCCTTAACCAACATAACTGGCAAGACAGTTATCAACTTTTGCTGGAAGAATATCGTATGTCGCTATGGCATCCCGAGATACATAGTGATCGACAATGGAGCACAATTTGCAAATGACCCCTTCAAGAAATGATGTACGGAGTACGGCATACACCAGAAGTTTACCTCGGTATACCATCTAGAAGCTAATGGCCAAGTAGAGGTTACGAACCGTACCTTGGTAAGCGGTATCAAGAAGCGCCTCGAAGAAGCTAAAGGAAACTGGATCAAAGAACTACCAAGCGTGATCTGGACCCATAGAACCACACCAGCCACAGCAACAAGAGAAATTCCTTATAGCTTAGTCTATGGGTCCGAAGCGGTCATCCCCATGGAGATTGGGGTCCCCTCTGCCAGTACTTCTCAACCAGATGATGAAGATGGCACATCCAACGAAGAAAACCTTCGTCTCGACCTTGACCTCCTAGAGGAGAAGAGAGCAAATGCTACAATCAACGAGGCCAAGGTAAAGGAAAGAGTCAAGCGCTACCATGATAGAAGAGTCCACTTGGCCACTTTCGTTAAAGGAGACCTTGTAATGAGGTTAAATGAAAAAAGCAAGAAAGAAGTGGAAGGGAAGCTAGCCCGAACTGGGAAGGTCCATATTGAGTCCTAAAATCCCATCAAGGGGGAAGCTACCTCTTGGAAACCATGAAGGGGGAACCTATACCACGTAGATGGAATGTGATTAACTTACGAAAGTATCACGGAAGATAAAAACCCAAGGGAGAGCCTGACAAAGGTTCGAGAATATCAAGAACGTCCAAGAAGCCTCACAAAGGTCCAAGACAAGTATGCTCTAGCACAAACGGGTACTCAAACTCAAACCCACTATTTACTTTACTTCAATTCTTAAAGTTATAAACTTAGATTGAAGTCATGATATTTTTATACCTATCCTTATAGCAAGCAATCTTAAATTCCTTTTTCAAAAAGAGGATTGTTGTCCTAAGTATAACATTGATTGCTATTCAAAACAATATACTTTATAAAGTATATGATTGGTCAACTTATAAGTTGTTTGGATCCAATATTCAAATACCAATTGTTTTGAATAAAAGAGATAGGTTCGAGATAAAGTACTTCAAAAAGTGCTTGATTGAGGTCTATAGACCAAAAGGGCAGACGTGCTCGAGAATCAATCATCATAACACAAAGAGGAGAAACCTCAAAAACAAAAGTTGAAATTCATATCAAAGGTGTTATTACATCAGAATATGATATTTCTAAAAAAGTCCCTCAAAAGGGCACACATAGAGGAAAAACCTTGAACACAAATAGTTCATATCAAAGGTGTTATTACATCAGAATATGATACTTCTAAAAAAGTCTCTCAAAAGGGCACACATAGAGGAAAATCCTCGAACACAAATAGTTCATATCAAAGGTGTTATTACATCAGAATATGATACTTCTAAACAAGACCCTCAAAAGGGCACATAAGAGGCTAAACCTCGAACCTAAAAAGGACATATCAAAGGTGTTATTACATCAGAATATGGTACTTTTAAATATACCCAATAGGGTTTCCTAGGACTTCACCGGAAGTGACACTTGAGAGATGGGCTATTGTCAACTTTTCTGCATGCTGTGACATTAAAGGCCTTGTCAAAAGACACCCAAGGAAGAAGCCAAACAACATTAAGCTCGCAGAGTGTTCATCATGGACAATTGCGAGAACTTAACATTCGAGGCTTGTGCTCCTTTCCAGTAAATCATGAAGACCGAGACTAACTAAAAGATGCCAGCAAGTAAGGTAGCAAACCTACTGGAATTACTCAACCTTGCCAGTAGGAGAATTAAGCACCTCTTCAAGAGAAGGTAATTCAGGGTAATTAGCTTTAATAAGCCTCAGTAAATATCCCGATGTTACTATCTTCTCGGAGGGATCCAATGCATCCAAAAACTCGGCCCCAGGGATCCAGCGTTTAGCAGTCAGAGCAGAAAGCTTATCAGCAGCATCTGGATGAGAAAAGATTTCCTTCATCACCTTCATCTCTTCCTCGGATTGGCATAGTTGCAGGACGCCACCCAAGATCTCATGCAGCTCAGAGGAATGGAATAAATCTCCATACTCCTCCCTATGGCTATAAAACTCGGGGCTACAAGCAACGAAGGCACTCCAAAGCTTTAGGAGTCGTTTGGGCTCCTCTGGGTCCTTCTCCGCAGCTTGATTTTGTGACAGCTCCTCTACAATATCCCAATAAGTCTCCAGCTCCTTTCCCTAGAATTTCCTCGCTAACAGCAGGTTCTCTTTCTCGGCCTCCAGCTGTTTTACCCTGGCTTCCAGTTGAATCACCTCCGACGGAGCTTGAACATGAGGAATAGGTGCAGCAGATTCGGTTGTCAGAGTCAAAAGAGCAACCTCCATCTCCTCCTTCTTTGCCCTGATGGCCCGACACTTGGCATGTAACTCCATTACAGAATCAGACAAGTACCGGATCACATCATTAGCTCGACATCCCACCGTGGACAGATCCGCCATCAACTGTACAAGTGGAAGACATATAAAAACCTGATATCTGAGAAACTCGTACAGTAGAATGGGAGAGATAATTACCTCAACGACGAAGGGATACTTCTTAGAAGACCTCCGAGAAGCCTGACCATCCTCTTCTTTTGGGCAGTTCAGATAATACTTCAGTTTTTTCAGAGAAGTAACTTCAGATACCACTAGCTCAAGGTCAGATTCATCATCATCTGAGGATTCCCAAGCTTCCGTTTCCATCTCCTATACCTCCTCATCTATGGCCTGGAGATTGGCTTTCTCTTTCTTGATCTTTTTCTTTGGAGGAGAGGTTGTATACTTAAATAAGAGCGTAAATACGCTAGGTAAAAGAAATATATCAGACAACTACGCTGTTTTGAAACAGAAATTACCTGAAGAAGATTCACTCTGATTTCGGGGTGACTTCCTAAAAGTCCGTTTCCTGGCCTTCTTCTCATCTCCCTGGATTTTATCAGGGAGGGTTCAATCTCGATCCTTTTTCCGGAAACTAGAGGTGGATTTGGACCGTGGAACATCTAACAGATAAGAATAGGTGATAGCGGGCCACTGCCACACCGAGCCATGAGCCCGCCGCACAAATCCTCCCTCTTGGAAGACAATCTTCTCCTTCATGAGCTTCTCAACGATGCCCTTCAAATGAACATGCATATCAAAGACATCAAGGGGCACAACGTCCTTCGGCTTCGGATTCCAGTCAGGAACCTCATATTTATTTTCGATCAAAGGTTAGCCGAATCTCCTCCCACTTGCCACTATTGTCAGGAAAAGTTAAGACCTTGCCCTTTCGAGGAGTAAGGGTAATGTGCTCATGCTCCTTGAAACAGAACAGCTTGAACAAGCTCCTAAACAGATCCAGGCTTGGCTCATACCTTTCCGGGAGCACCTGGAAATGAAAGCCATCATTGTCACCACCACATTGGAGTGAATCTGACAAGGGTGAAGCCGATGATGCTGAAGAAACTGTGAAAACACAGGGGGAAAGGGAAAACTCAAACCCTGTTGCAAGAACCTGCCATATACTACCCCTCGAGTGGGGCTCACAAGATCTTTGACCGGAGTGGTCTTGTCCTCGAGCCTCAAGTCAGCCTCGATGGGGTACGACAACCTGCATGACTTCAAAAATTGCAGGGTATTTTTGTCGACCACCTTGGTGACATCATTCACACCTTCGGCGGCCGGAACCCGTTTATCAACTTGGGGCTCCGCATTAGGGTCTATCTCTGATCTGGAGGCACCGTCATCTGCCACTACAGCTACCACCTGCAGCGGTGTAGCAATGGTAACCTCCATCAGTTCTCCAGACTCAACCTCCAGGAATAGAGTCCGCAAGTCACAAGCCACAGGAACATTCTCTCCATTGCCAGATGGAATGCTAGAATCTGCTGATGACATAGGAATATAGAGAATGGGGGAAAAAAGGTTATGAGACGAAGACGATGAAGAAAGACAAGAATTTAGTTGGGAATTTTTGCAGAAATGGAAATGCAAAATACTTGGATGAAGATTGATGATAAACACAAAGAAAAATTACTTGGTTATATAACCAGTACTTAAGCGTGCATTTAAGGGGAGTAATTACCTTGACTCGCAAAACGATACAGGCCATTGGAAGGTTGGTCTTACTCACCGCCAGAAGATACAATGAATCAAGACCACGTGTCAGTTCCCTTAGAATTCAAGAAGGCAGCTTCAGATCTAACCGTCCACGTGTTCTGATGGAATACGAAAGAACTTGAAGCTAGATATTCAGAAGGGTAAGCCCGAGAGGAGAGTCCTTGAAGGACACCCTGAACTTAACACCTCGAGTTATTGGTCTTCTCTCGAGAAGCAAACCTCTCCTTCAACCTTCGAGATGGAGTACTCTATATTCTGAAGATCTACCTTGGGGCTACTGATAAGTCCATGGTTCATATTCGGGCCTCATTCATACTCGGACCAGGGCCCGAGAAGGGTCGTGGGCTCGAGATACGCGGAAGATGGATCCATAGGTTCATCAATCCTAATCCTTATAAGGAATGCGTATATTATGAATGTTCTACAAGGAATATACATCCTCTCAAAGACGGTAATACAGCCATCCTAAACAGGGTAATACAACCATGTCCGAAATATACTTCTATTATACATGGTAATACAACTACTATTCCCATAAGAGTTGTATTCATACAATAAATACATATCTTGGTGATCTAAGGATTGTAGCCATATAAATACACACGAAGGCTTGGTACACCTTCTCTATCTCATACTACATACAATACGCCTTACGCATCATAATAATAACTTGAGCGTCAGAGTGTCTATCCCGGGGACACCTGGGGCCTATGTTTTGCAGATCATTTTTTGAGCGGAGTTCGTGATCAAGCGCGGGTCGTAGACATCCATCACAAATCTCAGATAGGGCGCAACCTTGAGATTTATGTGGACGACATGGTAGTAAAGAGCCGCAGCTATGATGTCTTCTTTGAAGATCTAAGGGAAACCTTCGACACGTTACGGGCCTCCAACCTAAAGCTGAACCCCGCTAAATGTACCATAGGCGTTGGAGCGGGAAAATTCCTGGGATATATGGTATCCAATCAGGGAATCAAAGTAAACCTCGAGAAGATAGAGGCTTTGCAAAATATGCAACCTCCAAAAACCGTCAAGGATGTGCAGAAGCTGACAGGGTCCCTTGCAGCCCTTAGCCGTTTCCTATCCAAATGAGCGGAAAAACATCTACCCTTCTTTAATATCCTTAAGAAGGCAAACCAGTTTGAGTGGTCACATGAATGCGGAGAAGCTTTCAAAGAACTTAAAAACCATCTTCGACAGCTTCCGACGCTGTCAAAGCAAGATAAATGGGAGACTCTTTACTTATATATATATATATATCTGCATCCCAGCTAGCCATCAACGCTGTATTGGTCAAGGAAAATGAGGGATCACAACATCTCATATACTATGTAAGTAGGGCCTTGCCAGGGACCGAGACCAGATATACTCCTCTCGAGCGCTTGATATTAGCCCTCGTGCATGCTTCTCGACGGTTGAGACCATACTTCCAAGCACATAAAATAGTCCTTCTAACCAAGTACCCAATCAGGAAAATCCTCCAGAAGCCTGACGCTTCGGGAAGGATGATGAAGTGGGCCATCGAGTTGGGAGAACATGACATACAGTACAAACCTCGGACAGCCGTCAAGGGCCAGGCCTAATCTGATTTCATAATGGAGTCTGTTGAACTAGTGGAGATCGACAAACCAAACCTAGGTCCGGACTCCGGAAAATGGCAACTATATGTGGATGGATCCTCCACCTCCGGGGGAAGCGGTGCTGGAGTCTTACTCACCAGCCCCGAGGGAAAAGGACCATCCTTATGTTCTCCATTTTGATTTTCGAGCCACTAATAATGAAGAAGAATATGAAGCCCTCATTACGGGGCTAAATCTAGCAAAGGACCTTGAGGTCGAGGACCTCGAAATCTTCAGTGACTCACAGATCGTGGTTCAACAGGTTAAAGGCGAATAGGAAACTCGAAAGCACAGTCTCCAAAAATACCTCGAGATAGTTAAGCCTCTCCTAAATCAATTCCGACATTATGAGCTGAATCATATCCCCCAAGAAGGTAACCATAAGGCTGATGCACTTAGCAAACTTGCCTCCTAGGACCTCAACATTAGATCTTCTCAAGAATTGCTAATGGAAACCCTGGCGAAGAGAAGTTACGAAGAGAGTAGCATCATGGCTGTTGACATCTCAAACACATGGATGAACCCCTATATTGAATACCTCCAAACGGGTACCCTTCCCGAGGACAAGCACCTGGCACGGAAGGTCCGAGTTAAAGCTCCGAAATATGTCATCCACGACAGCATCCTATACAAGAAAGGATACCTCCAACCTTTACTCAAGTGTGTTGGGCCTTCCGACGCTGAACACTTAGTACAAGAAGCACATGAAGGAGTTTGCGGTAGCCACCAAGGTCCACGCACCATCACCCGAAAGCTCCTACAAATGGGTTATTTCTGGCCTACAATGCTTCAAGACGCTAAAAGATGTATAGGTTCTTCAAGTGGGTGGAAGCTGAAGCCTTGTCCAACATAACTGACAAGATAGTTATCAACTTTTGCTGGAAGAATATCGTGTGTCGCTATGGCATCCCGAGATACATAGTAACCAATAATGGAGCACAATTTGCTAATGACCCCTTCAAGAAATGGTGTAAAGAGTACGGCATACACCAAAAGCTCACCTCGGTGTACCATCCAGAAGCTAATGGCCAAGTAGAGGTTACAAACCGAACCTTGGTAAGCGGCATCAAGAAGCGCCTCGAAGGAGTTAAAGGAAACTGGATCAAAGAACTACCAAGTGTGATCTGGACCCATAGAACCACACCAACCACAGCAACAGGAGAGACTCCTTACCGCTTAGTCTATGGGTCTGAAGCGGTCATCCCAATGGAGATTGGGGTCCCCTCTGCCCGTACTTCTCAACTAAATGATGAAGATTGCACGGCCAACGAAGAAAACCTTCGTCTCGATCTTGACCTCCTAGTGGAGAAGAGAGAAAATGCTACAATCCACGAGGCCAAGGTAAAGGAAATAGTCAAGCGCTACCATGATAGAAGAGTCCACTTGGCCACTTTCGTTAAAGGAGACCTTGTAATGAGGTTAAATGAAAAAAGCAAGAAAGAAGTGGAAGGGAAGCTAGCCCCGAACTGGGAAGGTCCATACCGAGTCCTAGAATCCCATCCAGGGGGAAGCTACCTGTTGGAAACCATGAAGGGGGAACCTATACCACGAAGATGGAATGTGATTAACTTACGAAAGTATCACGGAAGATAAAAACCCAAGGGAGAGCCTCACAAAGGTTCGAGATTATCAAGAACGTCCGAGAAGCCTCACCAAGGCCTGAGAAAAGTATGCTCTATCACAAACGGGTACTCAAACTCAAACCCACTATTTACTTTACTTCTATTCTTAAAGTTATAAACTTAGATTGAAGTCATGATATTTTTATACATATCCTTATAACAAGCAATCTTAAACTCCTTTTCTAAATAGTGGATTGTTGTCTTAAGTATAACATTGATTTCTATTCAAAACAATATACTGTATAAAGTATATGATTGGTCAACTTATAAGTTGTTTGGATCCAATATTCAAATACCAATCTTTTTGAGTAAAAGAGATAGGTTCCAGATAAAGTACTTCAAAAAGTGCTTGATTGAGGTCTATAGACCAAAAGGGCAGACGTGCTCGAAAATCAATCATCTCAACATAAAGAAGAGAAACCTCAAAAACAGAAGTTAAAATTCAAATCAAAGGTGTTATTACATCAGAATATGATATTTCTAAAAAAGTCTCTCAAAAGGGCACACATAGAGGAAAATCCTCGAACACAAATAGTTCATATCAAAGGTGTTATTACATCAGAATATGATACTTCTAAACAAGACCCTCAAAAGGGCACATAAGAGGCTAAACCTCGAACCTAAAAATGACATATCAAAGGTGTTATTACATCAGAATATGGTACTTTTAAATATACCCAATAGGGTTTCCTAGGACTTCACCGGAAGTGACACTTGAGAGATGGGCTATTGTCAATTTTTCTGCATGCTGTGACATTAAGGCCTTGTCAAAAGACACCCAAGGAAGAAGCCAAACAACATTAAGCTCGCAGAGTGTTCATCATGGACAATTGCGAGAACTTAACAATCGAGGCTGGTGCTCCTTTCCAGTAAATCATGAAGACCGAGACTGACTAAAAGATGCCAGCAAGTAAGGTAGCAAACCTACTGGAATAACTCAACCTTGCCAGTAGGAGAATTAAGCACCTCTTCAAGAGAAGGTAATTCAGGGTACTTAGCTTTAATATGCCTCAGTAAATCTCCCGATGTTACTATCTTCTCGGAGGGATCCAATGCATCCAAAAACTCGGCCCCAGGGATCCAGCGTTTAGCAGTCAGAGCAGAAAGCTTATCAGCAGCATCTGGATGAGAAAAGATTTCCTTCATCACCTTCATCTCTTCCTCGGATTGGCATAGTTGCAGGACGCCACCCAAGATCTCATGCAGCTCAGAGGAATGGAATAAATCTCCATACTCCTCCCTATGGCTCTAAAACTCGGGGCTACAAGCAACGAAGCACTGCAAAGCTTTAGGAGTCGTTTGGGCTCCTCTGGGTCCTTTTCCGCAGGTTGATTTTGTGACAGCTCCTCTACAATATCCCGATAAGTCTCCAGCTCCTTTCCCTAGAATTTCCTCGCCAACAGCAGGTCCTCTTTCTCGGCCTCCAGCTGTTTTACCCTGGCTTCCAGTTGAGTCACCTCCGATGGAGCCTGAACAGAAGGAGTAGTCGTGGCAGACTTGGTTGTCATAGTCAAAAGGGCGGCCTACAGCTGTTTTACCCTGGCTTCCAGTTGAGTCACCTCCGATGGAGCCTGAACATGAGGAGTAGTCGTGGCAGACTTGGTTGTCATAGTCAAAAGAGCGGCCTCCATCTCCTCCTTCTTTACCCTGAAGGCCCGTCACTTGACATATAACTCCATCACAGAATCAGACAAGTACCAGATCACATCATAGCTCGACACCCCAACGTGGACAGATTCGCCATCAACTGTAAAAGTGGAAGACATATAAAAACCTGATATCTGAGAAACCCGTATAACATAAAGGGAAAGATAATTATCTCAGCGGCGAAGGGATACTTCTTTGAAGATCTCTGAGAAGCCTGACCATCCTCTTCCTTTGGGCAGTTCAGATAATACTTCAATTTCTTCAGAGAAGAATCTTCGGATTCCGCCTGATCAAGGTCAGATTCATTATCATCTGAAGACTCCACAGTCTCCCGTTCCATATCCTCAACCTCCTCATCTATGGCCTGGATATTGGCCTTCCCTTTCTTGATCTTTTTCTTTGGAGGAGAGGATTTGTACTTAAAGAAGAGCGTAAATATGCTAAGTAAAAGAAATATATTAGACAACTACGCTGTTTTGAAACAGAAATTACCTAAAGAAGATTGACTGGAAGAAGATTCACCCTGATTTCGGGGTGACTTCCTAGAAGCCCGTTTCCTGGCCTTCTTCTTATCTCCCTGGATTTTATCAGGGAGGGTCCAATCTCGATCCTTCTTCAGGAAGCTAGACGTGGATTTGGAGCGTGGAACATCTAGAAGATAAGAATAGGTGATAGAAGGCCACTGCCACACCGAGCCATGAGCCCCCCGCACAAATCCTCCCTCCTGGAAGACGATCTTCTCCTTCACGATCTTCTCAACGATGCCCTCCAAGTGAGCGGGAGTCTCAAAGACATCAAGAGGCACAACATCCTTCGGTTTCGGATTCCAGTCAGGAACCTCATATTTGGTCCGATCAAAGGTTAGCCGAATGTCCTTCCACCCGCCGCTATTGCCAGGAAACGTGAAGACCTTACCATGCCGAGGAGTGAGGGTAATATGCTCACGCTCCTTGAAACAGAAAAGCTTGAACAAGCTCCTAAACAGATCCAGGCTTGGCTCATAGTCCTTCCGGGAGCAACATGAGATGAAAGCCACCATTGTCACCACCACATTAGAGTGAATCTGACAAGGGTGAAGCCGATGATGCTGAAGAAACTTTGAAAACACGGGGGTAAGGGAAAACTCAAACCCTGTTGCAAGAACCTGCCATATACTACCCCTCGAGTGGGACTCACAAGATCTTTGACCAGAGTGATCTTGTCCTCAAGCCCCAAATCAGCCTCGATGGGGTACGACAACCTGCATGACTTTAAAAATTGCAGGGTATTTTCATCGACCATGATAAGTCCATGGTTCGTATTCAGACCTCATTCATACTCGGACCAGGGCCCAAGAAGGGTCATGGGCTCGAGATACGCGGAGGATGGGTCCACGGGTCCATCAATCCTAATCCTTATGAGGAATGCGTATATTATGAATGTTCTACAAGGAATATACATCTTCTCAAAGATGGTAATACAGCTATCCTAAACATGGTAATACAACCATGTCCGAAATACACTTCTAATATACATGGTAATACAACCTCAATTCCCATAAGAATTGTATTCATACCATAAACACATATCTTGGTGATCTACGGATTGTAGCCATAAAAATACCCTAAAGGTTTGGTAGACATTTCCATCTAATCTCATACTTTATACTTCACGCCTTAAGAAAATATACTGACTTGAGCGTCGGAGTGTCTATCCCCGGTACACCCGGGGCTTTTGTCTTGCAGATCAGTTCGAGAGCCTGGTTCGTCGTCGAAGTGTTGGTGTCCGGCATACATCAATTTGGCACGCCCGATGGGACATCTCACACTCATTGACGACGTCGCCGAACCTTGTTTTCAATCTGGTCTAAACGCACCCGAAGAAGCAACTTCCCCAACAACATGTCTGACGCCGAGCAACCCAGACGAAGCGCCCGTGTGCTAGGGAAAAATCCAGAAGCAGAGCAACCCCCCCCCCCCCCCAAGGACAAGGACGAGGACGAGGACGCGGTCGACCCGGAGGATCTCGCACACGCTCCACCTGTGAACCACCGTCAGGCTCTACCGTGGGGGCAGGAAACTTCAACGTTCCAGGTTCCGGGCCAACTTATATCAACCTTGACCCTCCGAGAACGATCCTGAAGATGTCCGAACGCTACTGAGGAACTTGCATGCCCAATATTCTGATTTCGTCGCATCTTTGATAAACTCAAGTCAACAACTCAGTGCAAAGATGCATGAAGCTCCCAACCGAGTATCTGTCTCAGGAGCCCAAACTACACCACCTGCTGATCCTACTCAACAGCGAAGACTCCTCAACGACTTATCCAAGGATCTACCACCTTATAATGCTCAAAGTAGTATGCCACCACCTCCCAAAACATCCAACTATCAGGGTGAAGACACATGATTAAGTAGGGAGGAAATACGAAGGATGCGCATCATCAACATCGAAGAAGAACTCGGACGCGAGAAGAGAGAGCGATCTCGAAGCGAATGACAAAATAGCGCTGATCGGCCCTACATCCAAGATGGAGCCTACCCTACCCGAGGTAAATGAAGTTGACCACGAAATCACACGTATCCTCGGACCCAGAGGACAAGTTGCTCGTTCGCCATTCTCGCGGCATATTGTGAATCACCCCTTCGATAACCACAAGAAGGTCCCAGAACACTTACCCACATACGATGGCACTAGCGATCCTAGAGAATTTCTCTCAGTCTTTTTTAAGACCTTAGAAACCAGAAACTTCCATGAATTGGAAATATGCAAGATCGTCCCCAGTTACCTCCGAGGGAAAGCACAGACATGGTTTACCCAGACGAAACCAGAAAGTTTATTTGATTACTGGGATTTCGCCGAATTCCTTCTCCACGCTTTCTTCCAGAAGAAGAAGTTTACCAAATCCCTCGGAGATCTGGGGTATGTGGCCCGCCTCGAAGGAGAGACTGTGATAGAACACTATCATTGATACATGGATCTAGCTACTGAATGCTATGATCGGGATGAACGCCTCCTGATAAATATGCACCGGATGAGCGTGGATGATGACATTCTAAGGATGAAGCTGGCAACAAAAAATCCAACAATCATTCAACAACTCCAGACCATCATGGAAAAGTACGGTAGCAAATCAAATGCCGTGATGAGCAAAAGACCCCCAGAATTCCTTATGGACAGAAAAGAATCCAGGGCGAAGATACCGAAGGTCGAGAAGACTGATAACGCTCCAAAGCCCACCTTCGAGTCATACACTCCTCTGGCGAGATCTCGGGCTGAAATTCTATCCATTCACAGGCACCTTTTAAAAGACCCACCCGCCATGAAGGAATCAGCCGAGCGCCAAAGGTCACCAAAGTTCTGCCAATATCACCGAGATAGGGGGCATGATACCGAGGATTCTATCAACTCAAGAACGAGATCGAGAAGTTGATTCGCCGGGGAATTGTGCAACAAATTGCACCATCAACAACCAGTGATAACCAGGGGACCTAGAGGAGGTACGGGGAAAGCCCTGGCAGAAAAAGAAGGATGGCCCCCGTAACAACAATAACAATAATAACAACTACGGTGGCGGAGGCAACAATCCTCAAGATCCTCCTCCCCCACCACCTAATGGAGCCAACCGAGTCATCAACGGCATCAATGGCTATACAGGAGAAGCAATTTCCTTGACCAAGCTGAAGGATAGTGTGCGAGCTATACCCCACACTGAGCCAGTCAACAAGAGGCTCCGCCCCGAGGAAACCATTACCTTCTCGGATGCGGACGCCGTGCCAAATCAGATGCCTCACTAGGATCCTCTCATCAACTCAGCAACCGTACAAGATACTCTAGTAAAAAGAGTCTTCATAGATGATGGGAGTGGGGTAGAAGTAATGTTCCAAGACTGCTTCCAGAAGTTAGGATTTACTAAAGATGACCTTAAACCTACGGGTCCGATCTCGGGGTTCACAGGAAATCCAGTAATACCTCTCGGGGAAATCACACTCCCTGTCACAGTAACAGAAGGAGCCAAGAGCTTAACCTTATACTGCACATTTGTGATAGTAGACACCGTCACACCCTTCAACATTATCCTTGGCAGACCTTGGACGTGCCAAACTAAAGCTGTATGGTCTCCCTACCATCTGATGCTGAAGTTTCCAACACCACGAGGAGTAGCTTCAATCAAAGGAGACCAAGGAGTGGCACGTTCTTGCATGATCACGGCCATCCATGATGCCAGAAAAGTGAGCAACATCTCGGCCGTTAACACTATTCTAGGAGATCTGGTCCCCGATCCTGATCTCGAACAACCCATGATGTTCCATTTTGAAGAAGAGGCCTACAACGAGATGACTACACTATGGCATAAACGCCGCCACCAAGCCTTCCAAGTGGGGGAACTAGTAATGCTAGTTGGCCCGTGGTGCACTAACAAGCTAGGAGGAGCGCTGGAGCCGAGGACCAAAGGACCATACAAAATCTCCGCAGCACAATCCGGTGGATTCTACCTCTTGCAAACACGCGAAGGAGAGCACTTGGACCCTGTCATTATGGAGCCCTTCCTACGCAGGTACCTCGGAGCTAAAACCAAGTAGACCTTCTCCATATAAGGAGAAACTACTTCAATAAGGCCTATGGGCCAAGCTCTTTTTCTTTTCATCTTCTTACATTTTTATACCCGAGCTCCCAAACTCGGGGTTGTCTTTTATAATTTTACCGAACTCTCAAGTTCAAAGAATGCAATTTCTTTCCGATATATATCTTCTATTTTATTTTGAATCAGTCCATACTCTCTAAATACAAAGAGAAACTATGCCTCACAAAGCCAGACTGCTGCCTAAAGATCTATACGCTTATAAGTGTATGATTAATGCTTATCTAATATGAGCTGTTTTGAATACGTGTCTGAACTACAATCATCTTATGCCAAAATAAAATAATATACTTATAAAAAGTATTTGGTCAAAGACCAACATAATACGGGTCATGCAAACTCACAAAGTTTGAAATACGACTCTCCACGTGATACTCCTATTAAGGTACACATCACTATATACTAAGGCTATTCATAAGCCTAAAGAGTCAATCTTCTCCAGGATTGCAATATGAAGACCTTTATAAAGGCAAAATCAAAAAGTGTTATTACACTATGAAGCTTCTTACACCTCGTGAAGGTCTTTAAATACAGGGGTACGACCTCGACCGCGAGAAGAAGTAGAGGCACGACCTCGAATACTCTGGAGGCCATTGACCCAATTACTTTCTTCTGCTATCCTCATCAACTGAGAGGATGTAGGGGATCCACTTCTATTTTCTATAATCACAGGTCGAGCAGGAGAGTTAATAGAGCCACTAGCTCTAGGAGTAGGTGTCACCTCTCTGCCCCTTCCACATGGGATCCCTCGAGATACACCCCCTTGGACATGAGGCCTTATCAAAGGTCCTGAATATGGGACACCAGAAGGACAACCTATCTCCCTCCTTGAAGATCCTGAAGGTATGACAAACACACCTTGAGCCTCTAGTTCCTTTATTTGGAACTTGCAAGCGTTAAGCTCGGCCTGGCACATTCTCAATTCATCTATCCTGGAGGCAATCTTGTCATTCACAGTGATATTCTCATCTCGGAGATTAGAAATACGAAGATCCTTCTCATAACTTTCGCCCTTGACCTTCATTAAGTCACTCTTGACTTTCCTCCATTCTTTGTCATACTCCTTATTGGTGGCCAAAGCTTTGTTGAGCGTTTCTTCTAGATCCTTACACCTCTTTTGAAGATCGCTCAATTGCTGATTCAATTCAGCTCTCCACTCCAAAGATACCTTCAGCCCGCCACGAAGACTCTCATATTCTTCTCGCACTATGCTGAAGCAGTCCTTGGATTCATCCAAATCTTCCTCCAGTTTCTTGCTCTTCTGAAGGACAGCTTCATACTTGACCTGCAAATCAGCACATGCGGCAGAGCAACACTGGACATAAAGGAAGGTAAAGACCAATTAATTCCAAAGACAAAGCACATGTTTAGAATACATGAAACGCCAAAATCTGGCAAAAAGAGAAAAATCTTGAAGTAAAAGACAAGGCTCTAAGGAGTTACAGTCTTCTCTTGCCCATCAGAAGTCTTCAGGTTCTCAAGTGAAGTTTCAGTAGCCGGCTTCTCCACAAGGAATGTCAGCTCAGGATACAAACTGGACAATCTATCCTGGAACTCCTCCAGAGTTAAAGCCTTCTTCAAAGATTCCAGACTAGACAGTAAACTGGTCTCAAATCCCCCAATCTGACTAAACTTTGCCCGAAACTCCTTCAAATTCTCCGGTACTTCAGGCCAAGTGTAGGCAGGGGCAAGACATCCTTGAATCTCTTCATTGAGAAACCCCTTCAGAGGAATCCACATCTTCGAGAGCTCAGATTTATGGTAGAATTCACCATACTCTTGGCGATGAGCCTCCATCTCTGGACAATTGAGGCATAAGTCTATTATCAACCGAACTAGCCGCCTCTGGCTAACGGGATCAGCATACCGGTCTCTCTCCCACCAAAGCCATGTTCCTTTTCAGTTCTAAGAAGGAACCATCAGACAGCCTTTTTGCCTTCTTCAAGGCTCGATTCTCCTCTTCCAAGGCCTTTATTTTGGCCTTATCCTGAGCCATCTCATTCTGGAGATGCTTCAGCATATCTGAAGGTTCCTTAGACCTCTTGGACATCTCCTCCTTCATCAGCTCGAGCTTGGACGCCTGCCCTTGGGAATGGTTATACAATGTCCGAATGGAGTTGTACATATACTTCATCTGACTCACAGACTGTAAAAGAAGACAAAGAGAGTTAGCTAAATACACAGCTAATCCTATTGAGAGCTAAACCGCATCATACCTGGCTAATCTCGGGATAGCCTGGTACCACCTCGACCAGAACCTCGGAAGGAGGAGGTGACACATATTTCTCGAACTCCTCCAATGGTCCGAATTCGAGCCTTGGCTTCTTCGAAGACTTGTCCGCAGAGCTCCCTGAAGCCTCGAGGTCCCTCTTATTCTCATTACTATTCAACGGCCCTCTGGATTCAGCTATCTTGGCCAACAAACTTGCTGCCTTGTTCCCTCTAGAAGCACCCACTGCATATACAAGGAAAGAAGTTAGCATAAAAAGCGATTGGCACATGGTGGAAGAGAATAAAATAAACAAGAAGAAATACCCTATCGCAACGCATCCGAATCTACCATAGGGGTTATCATCATGACCTCATCAAAATTATCAACCATGGTTAGGAGGACACTAGAAGTCTGAGACACCTCTTTTCTCGGACATCGAACTAGGGCTGAACCCTCATCCTCTTCCTCATCTGATGGATCTAAAGCCACAGGAACAAATGGGCAATGTGCCTCCTCAATCACCTTATGCTGAGATTGAATCTTCTTAGGCCCTTGAACCAGCCTTTTGAATCGACACCCACGTCGAGCATCTTTCATCAGAACCGAGATCTCCTTATCTACCTCTTTCTCGGATACTTCATCTCGGACAGTTCTTTCTTCTAATTCCCTATAGGACTGCAACGCCTTAGCTGAACCAACTGGATCCTTCTCCATAGACAGAAGGGTTTCATACCAATCCATCTCAACACCTTCTGGCTGATCAAAATGTGACAACTTCAAGAAGCAGCAATTTTGAAGAGTACGACCGGATAGTTGATTCAACCAGTCATACGTTGCTATAGGCCATTGCCAACCCATTTGATGATCTCCAGATACAAACTTACCCTCTCTAAGTTTGATCTTATCACTGACCAACTCCCCAGCTATATTTAGCAGTTGGCGGAACGACTCCACTTCATTCCAGATCTCACTTTGGACCTCTTCATTCCAATCAGGAACTTTATATTTGGTTCGATCGAAGGTTAGTTTTACCTTATCCCATTTCCCACAGTTCACAGGAAGTACAAAAAGCTTACCTAAATAGGTATCCCGAGAGGTCAAGGTCACATTTTGTTTAACAACGGAAACCTTATACATGGTCCGCAACAAGGAGAGACTGGGATGGTAACCTTTACGAGCACACCAAGTTATTAAGGCCATAATGATTACTATCACATTGGAATTTAACTCCCCTGGATGCAACCTATAATACTGAAGAAAATCATCCAATAGTGGGGGAAAGGGGAAGGCTAACCCATTCTGCAGAAATCTCCCATATATGACCCCTCGGGTGGGAGTTACTAATTCAGCTGCAGACTTGTCTTCTCCAAAATACATGAGGTCAGCATCAGAAGGAATTGAAAAGGGACAACCTTCTACGAAGATAGCAGCATCAGCTCGTGCTTTATCCTCCTTCTTCGCCTTTTTGCTACTACCTTCACCATCCATGGATACTATACCTCTGGATGCATGCATTACCACGGGGCTATTCCCCTCAATCTGAGCCCTCTGGGCCATTTCCCTCAACCTCTTCTCTTCCTCAGAGGCTTTCTTCTTCAAAACTACATGTTTTTTCCCACTTGCTACCTCAGCTCTACGGCGGTCATGGGAGCTACTCTCCTCAGCCTGTGTTTCTACATACTCTCCCTCATCATGATGGGGGACGGAAATTGTTTTACTACTATTGCTCATGGTTACAGAGAGTATGGGGGGAAATACACACGCAGAGATAAAAGGAAAAAACAGACAAAAGCAAATGCGCAGAAAAAGAGGATAGCACTTACTGATGATGGAAGCAAAAATTTGGGGCTTCAGATTTTGATGAAGTACTGACGCGTCTTCTGAACTTGGAAAGAAGAAATTTTTGAATAAGAGAAGACAATGGGAATGATTTGGGAAATTTAATCCAAACCCAGACAGCATTGAAGACGAGCAATTACCTCGATTCTGTTTCCAATGCAAGTAATTGGAGAGACAGGGGACAGACCGTCTCTGCTTGCTAATGAAGACACGCCATGTGTACCCACCATCTGGAAGAGCTAATCTCAGCCGTTCATATATTTGATGGAATACGAAAGAACTTGAAGCTAGATATTCAGTAGGGTAATCCCGAGAAAAAAGTCCCCGAAGGACACCCCCCGAGCTTAACACCCCGAGTTAGTTTCCCTCGAGTTATTTGTATTCTCTTGAGAAGCAAGCCTCTCCTTCAACCTTCGAGATGGAGCACTCTATATTCTGAAGATCTACCTTGGTGCTACTGATAAGTCCATGGTTCGTATTCGGACCTCATTCATACTCGGACCAGGGCCCGAGAAAGGTCATGGGCTCGAGATACGCGGAGGATGGGTCCACGGGTCCATCAATCCCAATCCTTATAAGGAATGCGTATATTATGAATGTTCTACAAGGAATATACATCTTCTCAAAGATGGTAATACAGCTATCCTAAACATGGTAATACAACCATGTCCGAAATACACTTCTAATATACATGGTAATACAACCACTATTCCCATAAGAGTTGTATTCATACCACCAACACATATCTTGGTGATCTACGGATTGTATCCATATAAATACCCTAAAGGTTTAGTAGACCTCTCCATCTAATATCATACTTTATACTTTACGCCTTAAGAAAATATACTGACTTGAGCGTCAGAGTGTCTATCCCCGGGACACCCGGGGCCTTTGTCTTGCAGATCAGTTCGAGAGCCTGGTTCGTCGTCGAAGTGTTGGTGTCCGGCATACATCAGACCACCTTGGTGACATCATACACGTCACCAGCGACCGGAACCCGTTTATCAACTTGGGGCTCCGCACTTAGGTCCATACCCGACCTAGAGGCACCATCACCCGCCACTACGGTTACAGCTTGCAGCGGTGTAGCAATGGTCACCTCCATCAGCTCCCCAGATTCGACCTCCAAGAACAAGGTATTCAAATCACGAGCAGCTGGGGCTCTATTTTCAGCAACATTCTCTACATTGCCAGAAGGAATACTGGAATTCGTTGAAGACATGGCAATATAGATAATGGGGGGAAGTGAATATATATGAAGAAAAGAAGACAAATTAGAAGAACTCTTTTTGAAGTCGGAAATGCAGAATATTTGGATGAAGATTGATGATTAACATAAGGAAAATTACTTGGTTATATAACTAGTAATTAGCATGCATTTAAGGGGAGTAATTACCTCGACTCACGAAAACGATATAGGCAATTGGAAGGTTGGTCCTCCTCACCGCTAGAAGATACAATGTACAATGGCCACGTATCAGTCTCTTCAGAATTTAAGAAGGCAGATCTAGATCAAACCGTCCACGTGTCTTGATGGAATACGAAAGAATTTTAAGCTAGATATTCAGAAGGGTAAGCCCGAAAGGACAGTCCCAGAAGAACACCCCGAGCTTAACACCCAGAGTTATTCTCCCTCGAGTTATTGGTCTTCCCTCGAGAAGCAGGTCTCTCCTTCAACCTTCGAGACGGAGCACTCTATATTCTGAAGATCTACCTTGGGGCTACTGATAAGTCCATGGTTCGTATTGTGACCTCATTCATACTCGGACCAGGGCCCGAGAAGGGTTGTGGACTCGAGATACGCGGAGGGTGGATCCATAGGTCCATCAATCCTAATCCTTACAAGGAATGCGTATATTATGAATGTTCTACAAGGAATATACATCCTCTCAAAGATGGTAATACCGCTATCCTAAACATGGTGACACAACCATGTCCGAAATATACTTCTATTATACATGGTAATACAACTACTATTGCATAAGAGTTGTACTTGTACCATAAATACATATCTTGGTGATCTACGGAGTGTAGACATATAAATACCCTAAACCATATAAATACCCTAAAGGTTTGGTAGACCTCTCCATCTAATCTCATACTATATACTTTACGCCTTAAGAAAATATACTGACTTGAGCGTCGGAGTGTCTACCCCCGGGACACCCGGGGCCTTTGTTTTGCAGATCACTTCGTGAGCAGGGTTCGTGATCAAGTGCGGGTCGTAGACATCCATCAGTATTCTTGGCCAGATAATTTCCCATAATAAAAGCGTGGTTATGTCCTACATTTCTTGCTGTTTTTATTATATTATGAGTAGCTAAGTTAATTGTTCGGCTTGGATTAACGAAGTCGGTTCATGAATTAGTGAGGATTAATGGGCTTATAATTTTATTCTGTGAATTCTTTGTTGATTATTGTATGAATCTATGCTTTATGGGTTAAGTTTGATCACCTTGATTCATGCTAAGCTAGGGCTAATTTGAGTAGCAATTTTCTTGTGAAAAACAGATAACTGATACAGACTGTAATACCAAGGGAGTAATCAATAGAGTAGATAACCATTGTTTGCGAATACTTGAATGGTTATGTGAATTAGGTCCTCTTTGCTTTGATATTATAATTTAGTAAGTTCAGCAAATACTTGCTTGCTAATGGGTAATAAGAGGGGATTTTAGAGGTTTAGCGAATACTTGCCTTTATATAACTAATTGATTTGCAGAAATAACTCATCTTTAGCCAATGATCAATGAATGAACCAACAAGTTAGTCTAAGCCGACCTCTTCCATCATATATATTTTCTCTTCTTTGTATTGCATTGGATTTGAATTTCTTATTGTTTTATTTTCAGTAGTTATAATTAAACACCTCTCAATATAAGGCGTGGTTTCTAAACCAAACCTAATTAGTAGGTTAGTCAATAGTTTCACACCGTTCTTTGTGGATTCGACCTTGCCTACCATTGTGCTAGAGTTTATGTGCTTAAGTGTTGCAGGATTTATTTGTGTGAGTGAAACGACGTTCAGCAAATTGGCGCCGTTGCCGGGGAACGGTTGTTGATTTCTATTGTTTTTTCCTACTTATATCGTGTGTATTGTTTCTATGATTTGTATAGAACAGGTCTGAGCCGTCAGTGAAGATATTTAATTCAGAGGTTAAAGGGACTGTCTTGTTGGAGTCTGTCGGCTGTTGCAGACCCTCGATTTAGCCAAATAGAGTGTGGGAGCGGAACTATTTTTTAGAATCAAAGTTGTTGGGGGTAGTTTGGGATTCAAGAATGGAGATATCTCATTTGGAGTATGATGTCTAGCTATTGGGATTATTATTGTACTAGTCCATCCAACAGATTTTGTGATATATGTCAGTACTATGGTCATTGGAGGTATGAGTGCAATGTAGTTCCTCAATTTAACACTCTACCAAGTAACACGTTGTGGGAAGATACAACCTTCGATGGAGGTTATGGAGATTATGAAGGTTGTGGTGATTATGGAGAAGCATCTTGTGACCAAGATTTCCAGGAGGTAGAGTTTTACCAACATTTTCAACATCAACCAATGCAAGATGAGAACTCAATGAAGGAGAAGTTGGATAAGATACTTGCTTTACTGCAAAGCATGAACGAGAGAAGCCAAGAAGGTGCTCAATGGCAATAGGAACACAATGAGTTGTTTAATCAACAAATGTCTCTATTTTATGCCCCTGTTGAGGAGATCGAAAATTATGAAGATAGGTTGGGATCATCAGCTCATCATAGTAGCAGCAGACCCGAGGGAGCCTATTTGGTGGAACATGGCCTTGTAGTGGATGAGAAGAACTTGGAGCATGATGCAGAAAGCCTCTGTTTGCCAAAACAGAGCCATATTCCTCAACCATCCCCACCAATCTATACGGAGTTGGACTATGCTCTTGAGTTTGATGATTTTTCTGAAGATGATGAGAATGATGAGATTGATTTGGTTGCCCTAGAGCATATTGAGGCTGATTCGGGTCAAGACTACATGGAGTTGGATGAAGAAAGTGATCTCGATGACTTTGATAGAGTGGAGACAAGTAAAGAGGAAATCAAAGAAGACACACTCTATTTTCAGTCCATGGTGGAAATTTCGAGCATAGAGCCGTCGATGGAACTGGTCAGCCAAGATCAGCTTGATATAACACTCCCTCAGCCTACATGCAATTTCATCTTGCCTGAATCCCCCAAGCTTCATAATTTGTGGTATCAAAATATCGCGAACCCTTCAAGGAAGGGGTGGGATACAAGGTTGGATTGTGCTTTATTGATGCTGTATAATTCCATGGGAGAGATACTTGGCTATTCTTCTCTTGGAGTTGTGCATTGGTGTTAAGGAAAGAAGATGTTTGTTTTCTATATAAATTTGTATTGTATATGGAATATAGGTTAGACTATCATTTTCCTTCTGTAATTATGTTATTGTACATTAATCACACATCTGTAGATTAGATAGTAAGGTAGACATAGCCACCTTATATAATGTAAACTTTCTCATGAATATAGACACACATGAATTTACCCGAATATCTTTGATACAATTCTTCAATTCTACATGGTATCACAGCCTTCGATCCTCTAAAGTCAATTTTTCTCCGATCTCTTTTTTCCTCCGCTGCCGCCGTGAGCCTCCACCGTTGCCGCTGTCGAAATCTTCATTCCCACTCCTTTGATTTCTGCTACCGACTTCTGTTCTCCAAAAAAAAAAATCGAAAAAAAAAATTCCAAAAAAAACGATAAAAAAAAAAAATTTTGCTGCTGAAATTTTGTGGCCAGTACGTGTTTTGTTTGCTGGAAATTTTTGAAGATATTAGTTCCCACCGTTTCTTTTATTCCATGGATCCTCGTCACGACAACGTTGCTGTCGCTGGACCACTTCTTCCTACCGTTTCTAAGATCGCTGCTGCCGTACACGATGATGTCGCCGCCGCCGCTGTTCCTGTTACCGCCGTTCTTCGTTCGTCTGTCTCACCTGGAGTGCCGTTCGCCGGAGTTGTTCCTTCCCCGGGTGAACCCACTGTCGTCGTCGTCATCACCGATTTGGACAGACAGGCTTTCGGCCCCGTCTTATCTAAGAAGCAATGGGGTATAGTTAAGAACATATTTTCTAACATGAATTCTGACAATTCCGGTAAGGTCTCTACACCCTGGATACTTGACACGGGTGCATCTTATCACATGACTGGTACCAAGGACATTCTTCACGATATTATGCCTACTGATGTTGATGTTGTACTGCCTGATGGTTCGGTATCTACTGCTTTATTACATGGCACATTATATTTTGGAGATATTATGCTTCCTCGCGTCTTATTTATTCCAGAATGACGTTGTAATTTGTTATCTTTTGCTAAGCTAACTGCATCCTTAAAAGCTCCTAACTGCATCCTTAAAAGCTCTAGTTTTGCTTACCGAAAATATATGCATATTTCAGGACATCAGCACGAGGATGGTGACTGGTGTTGGTAGTCAGCGAGGAGGGGTTTATTGGTTGTGTAGTCTCGGGGCTCCACTTTCGCCTGCTCGATCTCTCCATGTGTCTGCTGCTTCTTTTTCTTCGTTTGATTTGTGGCATCGACGTTTTGGTCATCCTTCTCCATCGGTGTTGTCATCTATTCCAATATTAGGATTGCGTAGAAATAATACATCTGTTCCTTGCTCAACATGTCATCGAGCAAAACAGTCTAGAAGTAGTTTTTCTTCGAATACCAAAACAGCTAGTATTTTATTTGATCTTATTCATTGTGATGTTTGGGGTCCTTATAGTAACCCCTCACTTAGTGGGGCAGTGTCATTTTTGACTATAGTTGATGATCACTCTAGAGCTGTTTGGGTTTATTTACTAGTTAGTAAGTCTGAAGTATCTTCCAAGATGAAGGAGTTCTTTGCGCTTGTCTCTACTCAGTTTAGCCGCAATATCAAGTGTGTTCGTGCGGATAATGGTACCGAATTTCAGCCTCCTCGTCAGTATTTTTTGGAAAAAAGAGTCCGTTTTGAGACTTCGACTGTTTACACGCCACATCAGAATGGTCGTGTTGAGCGCAAGCACCGTCATATTCTCAACGTTGCTAGAGCTCTCATGTTTCAGGCTAATCTTCCAATCGAATTTTGGGTGACTGTGTTCTTACCGCTGTTTACCTGATTAATCGAACTCCGTCGCCGCTACTGAAGGATCGCTCCCCGTATCAGCTCCTCTTTGGCCGAGTTCCGGACTATGGAAATTTGAAGGTGTTCGGATATTTGTGCTTCGCATCCCAACTCCCTAGACCGAGAGATAAATTTGCTTCCCGAAGCCGAAAGTGCGTGTTTTTGGGATACTCTACAGACAAGAAGGCATGGAGACTTTATGATCTAGACACTCGTACGACTTTTGCGAGTCGTGACGTTGTTTTCTACGAGGATTGCTTCCCATTTGCTTCACCGGAGTGTTCCTCATCGACCGAACGTGTTTCTGGGCAATCTGGGCCTTTTTCGGACGTAGTGCATGGCCCAGAAGTATATGAACCCATCCTGACCGATTTGGACGTGCATGGACCGGTTACGGCTGAACCGGGCATGCATGGGCCGGCCTTGCATAGCCATGACATGACTCCCGCGCGTGCTCCTCACGCGCCTGGAGAGGGAGCCCCCGCGCGTGCTCCTCACACGCCTGGAGGGGGAGCTCCCGCGCGTGCTCTTCAAGCGCCTGGAGGAGGAGCTCCCGCGCGTGCTCCTCACGCGCCTGGAGAGGGATCCCCTGCGCGTGCTCCTCACGCGCCTGGAGGGGGAGCTCCTATTTTACCGACTTCGCCTGCTCAGCTTTCGAAAGCTGTTTCGCCGTTGACTGAGCCTTCGACTGCCACAAGCCCGCCGTCGCTGCATACCTCGCCTGAGCCTTCAACTTCCGTTTGGTCTCCGGCGATGGACCCAACTGTCTTGGCATTTGAATCTGACACTGATTCTCCATCGTCCTCTTCTCCTTCTGACTCGGATGTTGAACTAACTGTTACTGCTCCGCCGCCCAGACCACCGAGCACCAGGATTCGCCAACCTTCTGTTCGTCTTCGCGATTATGTCTTTGCCGCCAGTGCACCTTCAATAAACCCTCCTCCAGCTGCTTCCTCGTCCTCACCGTCCTCAGGTATTCGCTATCCTATTGCTGATTATGTTTCCTGTAATAATTTTTCGGTTTCGCACTCTAGTTTTTTGGCTGCAGTTACGGCTGGCTCGGATCCAACAACGTTTTCTGAGGCTTCTCGCTCTGTTCACTGGCGTCTAGCAATGGTTGCTGAGATTGATGCTCTTGAACGCAATAAGACGTGGACTTTATCTTCTCTTCCTTCTGGCAAGCGAGCTATTGGTAGCAAATGGGTGTTTCGTACAAAGTATAACTCTGATGGTTCTGTTGAACGCTACAAAGCTCGGTTGGTTGTGCTTGGGAATCACCAGATAGAGGGAACTGACTTTACTGAGACATTTGCGCCTGTTGCTAAGATGTCTTCTGTTCGCTTGTTTTTGGGTGTTGCTGTCATTAAGGGATGGGAGCTTCATCAGATGGATGTGCATAATGCCTTTTTGCACGGTGATCTTGAGGAGGAGGTTTATATGAAGCCCCCTCCAGGATATGTGTTACCTCGTCCCGGGCTTGTCTGCAAGCTTCAGAAATCACTCTATGGTCTTCGCCAAGCTCCTCGTAATTGGTTTGCTAAGTTAGCTGAGGCATTGCGCAGATATGGATTTGTTCAAAGCAAAGCTGATTATTCCTTGTTCTCATATATCCGAAATGGTGTTACTCTCCATGTTTTGGTCTACGTGGATGATTTTGTAATTGCTGGTTCTTCTGGAGATGTTTTGTCTGCCTTCAAGAAGTATTTGAGTTCTTGTTTTCACATGAAGGATCTTGGAGCATTGAAGTATTTTTTGGGCATTGAGATTGCACGTCGCCCTGATGGTATGTTTCTGTCTCAACGGAAATATACTTTGGATATTTTGGCTGATACAGGCTTATTGGGAGCAAAGCCTGCTGCTTTTCCAATGGAGACACAACATATTCTTGCGAAAGATGAAGGTCCTATGCATGATGATCCTGCTCAGTATCGACGTCTCATTGGAAAGCTTATCTATTTGACTATTACTCGTCCAGAATTGAGTTATTCAGTTCATACTTTAGCTCAGTTCATGGAGAAACCTCGAGTTGTGCATTGGCAAGCTGTGATTCGAGTCTTGCACTATCTCAAGGGCCATCCTGATCAAGGATTGTTTCTTTCAGCTCGTAGTCCTTTGCAACTTATTGGCTTCTGTGACTCTGACTGGGCTGCTTGTCCTATTACTCGACGATCTTTGACAGGCTACTTTGTGACCCTTGGTGATTCTCCAGTTTCATGGAAGACAAAGAAGCAACCAACAGTCTCTCGTTCTTCTGCCGAGGCTGAATATCGTGCTATGGCCTATGTTTGTTGTGAGCTTATTTGGATGAAATCTCTTCTCAAGTCTCTAGGCGTATCGCATTCTCAGCCGATGAAGTTGTTTTGTGACAGTCAAGCAGCTCTACATATTGCTGCTAATCCGGTCTTCCATGAGCGAACGAAACATATTGAAGTTGATTGTCATTTTGTTCGAGATTTGATTCAGTCTCGTGAGATAGTTGCTCATCATATTCGTACTACTGAGCAACCTGCTGATCTTTTTACCAAGGCACTTGGACGCCGTACATTTCAGGATTTGATTGGCAAGATGGGCATTCGGGATCCTCATGCTCCATCTTGAGGAGGAGTGTTAAGGAAAGAAGATGTTTGTTTTCTATATAAATTAGTATTGTATATGGAATATAGGTTAGACTATCCTTTTCCTTCTGTAATTATGTTATTCTACATTAATCCCACATCTGTAGATTAGATAGTTAGGTAGACATAGCCACCTTATATAATGTAAACTTTCTCATGAATATAGACACACACGAATTTACCTGAATATCTTTGATACAATTCTTCAATTCTACAATTGGGAATTTTATCACTTGCCTTTCAAGTTGATGGATGTAACATGTTGATTTAGAGAAAATTTGGTTATGGAATCAGCCAAGTGTGAGGAGGTACGGAAGTTACAACTTCAAGAATTGGAAGAGCTTCACTTGGAAGCTTTTGATCAGGCTCTGAGGTACCAGGAGCTATTGAAAAAATGGCATGATAAGAACCTGAGTTCCAAGTTCAGAGAAGATCAGGTTGCAGTAGTGGGAGACATTCCATCATGCAAGTGTGAGGAGAAGAAGTTGGATTTTGAAGATGATCGGGTGGATGTTCTTGATATCATTACTTGGTATAAAGATAGAGGAAAAAAATTTCCTCAAGTCCTCCAGTGATCACGGCGGAAAGTCTAGCCAAAGACTAATAAAAGCGCTTATTGGGAGGCAACCCAATTTTCTTTCCCTTTGTTTTTATATTTACTATGTAAGAAAAATCAAAAATTAACAAAAACAAAAAAAAAACGTAGAAAAAAAAACAAAAGAAAAAAAACAAATTATTGCTTCATGTTGTTTTCATTTTCTAATAATTTGATTCCTGATATTACAGGTCAATTGTATTGAAATAACACGCACTTGGAAGAAGCGGCGGACCTGTACATCCTCTATTTGGCAGGACAGAGAGATCCTTGCAAAACAGAAATGCAACTCGGCCGAGCAGCCCTCCCAATGAGTTTTCCCACCCTTTTATCATTTTTTTTACTTAAATATTCCTAGGAGTCCTCCTCGCTTTGAGCTGAACTTGCTTGAGGGCAAGCAAGGTTTAAGTGTGAGGAGATTTAAGTGTTAATATGCTTGCTTGTGTGCTTTGTGATTTTGAGTCTGAAATTCTGAAGAAAAAAAAATAAAACAAAAAAAAAACAAAAAGATTTTGTTTTTGAATTGAGTCGGTCAAAATTTCAGCATGATAGCAAGTAATGGAATTGGTTTTGAAATGGATGAACCTTGGATGTTGAGAGAATCTGATTAGTAGCATTTGTTTCTAAATATCCCCTTAAGAGCTTAAAATGATAAACCATCGAAATCGTCCTTAACTTTGTGTAAATGATATTGGGATGACGAACAAGACTTGTAATGAACAAAGCCTAGTATAAAGTGAGGTCTGAGCCAGAGTAGAGTAGTCTTTACATCAATCATTTTTCTGAGAGAGTGGCGGTTTAAAATTGATGCATGTTAAAATGATGAAAGGCAAAATTAGGTTTAACCACATATCGTATAAAGCCTACCCAATTATATCCCTTAGTGAACCCCCTGAGCCTTAACCTTTTCTTTGTTTACCCACTTAAATAAATAAATAAACCCAACCATTTGTCTATTACCATTTCTTTGACCCAACATGTATGCTCTCGGACTTGAAATACCTGCTCATGTTTGATATTCTATGTTTCATTTTGTGTGCCTCGCTATTTATTTGGGAAAATGGTTCTGTGAACCTATATATTTCTATGGCACTGTAGACATGAAATGAGCATGTAATCTGTGGGATTTGGATCCTACTAAAAAAAACAAAAAAAAACAAAAAAAAAGAATGAAAATAGAGTGATGTCTCGGAAGGGAAAAAAAAGATGAAGAAAAAAAAACAAAAACAAAAAAAAAGTCCAAAGTTCAGAACCAAGCATCTTGGTCAGTCCAGAAAATTAGTTTGTAAACACATTACTTGCTGGAGTTTTTCTGCTGGCTTTTGAGCATATGTGCCGGTTTTGTAAATAAATGAACCTTAAAGCCTTAGGATCATATTCCTACCTTGTAACCCAACCCACCTTGAAAAAGACCTTTCATATTTTCATGTATTAATTTGATACTGATTGAGTGCATTGAGGGAAAACCGTGAGGAAGTTCTTACTTGTCTATTTTTGATCAATTGATATGCAGGCGTGGCTGATGTAGGGGGGGATTGAATTGAGGGTTCAATGGGGGATGATACTAACTTTTTTTATGAAAGGAAACTTGATACCATGCTTAGGAAATTTGTTGATTAGTTGAGGAAGTGAAAACTTGAAATGCTGAAACTTTTGACCGAAATCCGATTAATAGAGTCTTAGTTGTCATAGTTTGATTAGTTTGTTTTTCTTTTTCTTTCTGTTGAGTAAAGTTAGTCTAAGGGGGATGGGAACTTGATATTTGTGCTAAAGGTTCTAATCATACTTGAGGGCAAGCATGACTCAAGTGTGAGGATATTTGATGTGTTGATATAATATTGATTATAAGAGAATATTTTTGAGGTAATTAATATTAACTTAGACATTTTTGGTGTTGTTAATTGCAGATTTTTTGTATACACTGGGAGATGACAATAGAGAACAATGAATTGCAATTGGATATGTTTTTAGAGCAATTTGGAGCTGTTTTGGAGCTTAAAGAGGATACTGCTCCAGTTGATCCTTATTCTGGAATTCCTTCACTTGACAGAATTCTGCTTCGTGTAATGATCACTAAATTGTTCGGTGAAGATGACCCGGACTGAGGTGAAACTGATGAATAGTTTTACATGGAAGAATAATTACTGCACTCGTTTTCCCACTCCACACAGGATTTTTTAATGAGGCAGTACTGGGCTGAATTATTGCTGAGCCAAAAAAAGCAATAGAAAGACAGACCGAATTGAATGAGAAAGAAATCTAAAGTCGACTGACTTGGAAGTTGAAACTTGCAAAAGTTGAAACTTACGAAGATGAAGTTTCTCTTATCCTTAATAATTAGGATGTGTTTATTATGTTCTTCTTTAATCCTTATTAACTGAAGGATGTTTCACTATTCTTGAATGGATTGAAAGAAAAGTAACGTGCAAGTGTGCATGTGAAGTGAAACGGAAAGCTACTTCTTAGTATAAAAAGGGAAGTCCCTTCTGTAGGAGAGGAGAACACCAAGCTTCCAATTCCTTCTCTCTCTTGTATTCTTGGCCAGATAATTTCCCATAATAAAAGTGTGGTTATGTCTTACATTTCTTGTTGTTTTTATTATATCATGAGTAGCTAAGTTAATTGTTCGGCTTGGATTAACGAAGTCGGTTCATGAATTTGTGAGGATTAATGGGCTTATATTTATATTCTGTGAATTCTCTGTTGATTATTGTATGAATCTATGCTTTATGTGTTAAGTTTGATCACCTTGATTCATGCTAAGCTAGGGCTAATTTGAGTAGCAATTTTCTTGTGAAAAACAGATGACTGATACAGACTGTAATAACAAGGGAGTAATCAATAGAGTAGATAACCATTGTTTGCGAATACTTGAATGGTTATGTGAATAGGTCCTCTTTGCTTTGATATTATAATTTAGCAAGTTCAGCAAATACTTGCTTGCTAATGGGTAATAAGAGGGGATTTTAGGGGTTTAGCGAATACTTGCCTCTATATAACTAATTGATTTGCAGAAATAACTCATCTTTAGCCAATGATCAATGAATGAACCAACAAGTTAGTCTAAGCCGACCTCTTCCATCATATATATTTTCTCTTCTTTGTATTGCATTGGATTTGTATTTCTTATTGTTTTATTTTCATTAGTTATAATTAAACACCTCTCAATCTAAGGTGTGGTTTCTAAACCAAACTTAATTAGTAGGTTAATCAATAGTTTCACACCGTTTTCTGTGGATTCGACCCTGCTTACCATTGTGCTAGAGTTTATGTGCTTAAGTGTTGTAGGATTTATTTGTGTGACTGAAACGATGTTCACCAGAATTCAATCGCGAAATTGAAAGGCGTGGAATTCTTTACAATGGTGATATGTTTAGTAATGAGTATGTTCAGTTTGTGGATTATTTCTTGGAGTTTTCTTTTTCTACCGAGAAGAAGATTTTTTGCCCGTGTAGAGATTGTATGAACCGCGTTAGGACGGATAACAAAGATACGTTCAAACTTCATCTTTACAAAAGAGGTTTTTTGAAGACTTACTTGGTTTGGACGTTTCATGGGGAGAAGTCACCAAAAGAGGAGGAATCTTTCGACGACGTACAGATGGAGGATATGTTTCGTGATGTGTTGTAGAGGAATTCAAGGGTAAACCCGATGTATTGGCAGCGTTTTTGGGTGAAAAAGATAAGGCTTTATATCCCGGTTGCAAGAAAGAGGACAACATGATTTCATGCTTGATGGAAGTGTTCAATATGAAAGCATCAAGCTCGTGGAGTGACACTAGTGTTAACAAGCTGTTGAAATCTTTGCATGAGAAACTTCCCGATGGAAATGGCATACCCAACAATTTGCATGATGCTTAAAGAATCTTATGTCCCGTAGATATGGAGTATATCAAAATACATGCATGTCCAAATGATTGTATTTTATATCATGGTAAATTTAAGGAAAATATCGAGTGCCCAGTTTGCAATGCTTCTCGTTTCAAGAAAAAGTCTAGAGGAATTTTGTTTTTTTAAAATTTAAACCACCATTGGTGGAGGGTATTTTATGGCTCCCCAAACCTCCATTAAAATGAATAATTTATGTTTGTTACATAGGGAGCAAACTACTCATAAGCTGCAGAGCTTAAAAAACAAAAGAATGGATTCTGACTACAGCCTATTGATAGAGCATATGGTTGGATGGTCAAAAAATTACAAAACCTCATGTCTCAGTCAAATTGGGGAGCAATTTAGTGATCGAGTTAACAAAAACCGAAGCACAACTTAGCCACCCAATTCTGAGATACATGAGATCTTCCCATCCAGAATCCATAGCTTATGTACAAAAAAAACCTCCTGGATTATAGCAATCCATCTGAGTAAAAAATTTGGCCTTCCTGCCTGGTGAAAGCTGATTGCAAACTCCTGATGACATGAAAACTTGTGTAATTTTGGGATTTTGGGATTTCGGAGTGAGGAAGAGTAGGTTGGTTCCGCAAAAAAATGTATGGTATTTGCCTATTACTCTAAGGTTGAAGAGATTCTATCGTAATGCTAGTGACGCGAAACACATGACATGACATGTTTATCATGAGGCTCCAAAGGATGACATCATTAGACACCTTGCCGATGGAGATCAATGGAAAAATTTTGATGCTCTACATCCAAAGTTTTCCAAAGAACCGAGAAATGTGAGGTTTGCATTATGCACTGATGGTATGAATCCATTTGGAAATATGTCGTCGAGATATAGCACTTGGCCGGTTATGTTGGCTATATACAATCTCCCGCCTTATTTGTGTATGAAAAGAAAATATATGTTGATGGCATTGTTAATTTCGGGTCCTAAATAACCCGGTAATGATATTGATACTTATTTGGCTCCCTTGATCGAGGAATTGCAAGATTTGTGGGTAAATGGTGTAATGGTGTATGATGGATATCGTAAAGAGGAGTTTTGCTTGAAAGGAATGGTGACTTTCACTATCAATGGTTATCCCGCATTAGGTAATGTTTCTGGATACGTTGTTAAAGGCCACAAAGCATGAGAAGAAGTGTGCATTTTTCATACCTCATTTTGATGGCTCGAGAGTGGAGGTTGCATCTGGGATGATGTTGGCAGGAACCCATGAACGTCGTGCTAACCACACTCATGTTCGAGTTCGCGTTTGCAATCCAGTTAAACACCCTCAAGCAATGCTGCCCATCCCAAATCCAAAATTCGGAACAGTAAGTGCAGCCTTGGGTTTTGTGGTTGATTGGCCAATACATTTAGTTGGGCAGGAACAAGAAGCCAAGGAAAATGAAGATGAAACTGATCTGAAGGGTAAGGGTCTAGCCGGGAGCGAGGATGACAACAACCATCCTTTTATTGATATTGAGGATGACAAGGTGATTAAGGCCTACCTTTAAGCATCTCTTGCGTTTAATTTTTACTTCATATTCTTATAATTACAATTGCCTTGAAATGCCTCAGGTGCAGCCTTCTTCAAGTATGAAGAAGTTTGGTTCTGTCAAGAATAAAGGTGAAGTGCGGCTTACAAAGGTATATTTTTTAATTTCTAAAACTATAGTATTAGCAACTAACATAATTATTTGGCTTTGTGCTCATTATCTTTCAGATTGTGAATCAAAATTTGCCGAACATTGGCGCAGAGAGAGTGTTTGTTGACGAGTTGCTTGGAATAGCAAAGGAAGCTGGTTATGAAAGAAAGTTGTACAAGCTTACTTTTCCTCCAAAGTTATTTGGTGTTTCCATCCACATGGGCTACGCGGATATTGGTTATCTTGCATCTTTTGTTGAGAAAATTCAAGACCCAATAAAGATGGAGTGGCTTGATAATATGCAACTGGACATGTGGAGTGGGTAAGAATATTACTTGTACAGGATGTTAGCCTTGCTGCTTTCAATATTAGTTTGCTGATTATTTTATCTTTGTCCAGTATTCTGTTTGATCAAATTCAGGAAAAGGAGAAGCAGAGAATTCAGTTTTTAACTTCAAACTACTCAATATTTGAAAGCGAAGGTGTTGTGGACAGGAGGATTTATTTGGTTGTCGATGTTATGAGGAATACTCAAGCTGATTATTATATCCTACCATATCATCGAGGGTAAGTCAAAATTTATAGAATTAACTTTGAAGAACATGATTAGATTTCAGTGAATTTTTCAATAAATTATATGGTTTCTAAAATTGTATGATTATATAGTTCCAAGAAATTATATGATTTCAGTGAATTATATGTTTCTAAATAATTTTGAACTTCACATTCGCTAACTAAAATTGTTGTTCATTTTCTTCTTAGTGAGCACTGGTTTCTGATGTATGCCGGACACCAACACTTCGACGACGAACCAGGCTCTCGAACTGATCTGCAAGACAAAGGCCCCGGGTGTCCCGGGGATAGACACTCCGGCGCTCAAGTCAGTATATTTGCTTAAGCCGTAAAGTATAAAGTATGAGATTAGATGAGAGGTCTACCAAACCTCTTAGGGTATTTATATGGCTACAATCCGTAGATCATTAAGAAATGTATTTATGGTATGAATAAAACTCTTGTCGGAATAGAGGTTGTATTACCATGTATAATAGAAGTGTATTTCGAACATGGTTGTATTACCATGTTTAAGATAGCTGTATTACCATCTTTGAGAAGATGTATATTCTTTGTAGAACATTCATAATATACGCATTCCTTATAAGGATTAGGATTGATGGACCCGTGGACCCATCCTCCGCGTATCTCGAGCCCATGACCCTTCTCGGGCCCTGGTCCGAGTATGAATGAGGCCCGAATACGAACCATGGACTTATCAGTAGCCCCAAGGTAGATCTTCAGAATGTAGAGTGCTCCATCTCGAATGTTGAATGAGAGGCTTGCTTCTCGAGGGAAGACCAATAACTCGAGGGAGAATAACTCGGGTGTTAAGCTCGGGGTGTCCTTCGGGGACTTTCTTCTCGGGCTTACCCTTCTGAATATCTAGCTTCAAGTTCTTTTGTATTCCATAAAATATATGAACGGCTTAGATTAGCTTTCTTTGAAATCCAGATGGTTGGTACACGTGGCTTGTCTTCATTAGCAAGCAGAGACGGTCTGTCCCCCGTCTCTCCAATTACTTGCATTGGAAACGAATTCGAGGTAATTGCTCGTCTTCAATGCTATCTGAGTTTGGATTAAATTCCCCAAATCATTCCCATTGTCTTCTTTATTCGAAAATTTCTTCTTTCCAAGTTTAGAAGACGCATTAGTACTTCGTCAATTTCTGAAGCCCCAAATTTCTGCTTCCATCATCAGTAAGTGCTATCTTCTTTCTCTGCGCATTTGCTTGTGTCTGTTTTTTCCTTTTATCTCTGCGTGTGTATTTCCCCCCATACTCTCTGTAATCATGAGCAATAGTAGTAGAACAATTTCCGTCCACCATCATGATGAGGGAGAGTATGTAGAAGCTCAGGCTGAGGAGAGTAGCTCCCATGACCGCCGCAGAGCTGAGGTAGCGAGTGGGAAAAAACCTGTAGTTTTGAAGAAGAAAGCCTCTGATGAAGAGAAGAGGTTGAGGGCTATAACCAGGAGGGCTCAGATAGAGAGGAATAGCCCCATGGTATTGCATGCATCTGGAGGTATAGTATCCATGGATGGCGAAGGTAGTAGTAGAAAGTCGACGAAGGAGGATAAAGCACGCGCTGATGCTGCTATCTTCACAGAAGGTTGTCCCTTCTCCATTTCTTCTGATGCTGACCTCATGTACTTTGGAGAAGACAGGTCTGCAGCTGAATTAAAAACTCCAACCCGAGGGGTCATATATGGGAGGTTTCTGCAACATGGGTTAGCCTTCCCCTTTCCCCCACTGTTGGATGATTTTCTTCAGCATTATAGGTTGCATCCAGGGCAGTTACATGCCAATGTGATAGTTATCATTATGGCCTTAATAACTTGGTGTGATCGTAAAGGCTACCATCCCAGTCTCTCCTTGTTGCGGACCATGTATAAGGTTTCCGTTGTTAAACAAAATGTGACCTTGACCTCTCGGGATACCTCTTTAAGTAAGCTTTTTGTACTTCTGTGAAATGCGGGAAGTGGAATAAGGTAAAATTAACCTTTGATCGAACCAAGTATGAAGTTCCTGATTGGAGTGAAGATGTCCAAAATGAGATCTGGCATGAAGTGGAGTCGTCCCGCCAGCTGCTGGATATAGCTGGGGAGTTGGTGAATGATAAGATCAAACTTAGAGAGGGTAGGTTTGTATCTGGAGATCATCAAATGGGTTGGCAATGGCCTATAGAAATGTATGACTGGTTGAATCAACTATCCGGCCGTACTCTTCAAAATTGCAGCTTCTTGAAGTTGTCACATTTTGATCAGCTAGAAGGTGTTGAGAGGGACTGGTATGAAGCCCTTCTGTCTATGGAGCAGGATCCATGTGGTACAGCTAAGGCATTGCAGGCCTATAGAGCATTAGAAGAGAGAGCTGCCCGAGATGAGATATCCGAGAAAGAGGTAAATAAGGAAATCTCGGGTCTGATGAAAGATGCTCGACGTGGGCGTCGGTTTAAAAGGTTGGTTCAAGGACCCAAGAAGACTCAATCACAGCTGAAAGTGATTAGGGAGGCAGATTGCCTATTTGTTCCTGTGGCTTTAGATCCATCAGATGAGGAAGAGGATGAGGGTTCTGCCTTAGTTCGGTGTCCGAGAAAGGAAATGTCTCGGACCTCTAGTGTCCTTCCCATCACGACCGAAAATGTCGATGAGGTCATGATGATAACTTCTGTGGTAGAATCAGATGCGTTGCAAGAGGGTATTTCTTCTTGTGTTATGCTCTCGTCCACAATGTATCCGTTGCTTCTTACGCTAAGTTCATTCCTTGTATGTGCAGTGGGTGCTTCTAGGACGAACAGGGCAGCCAATTTGTTGTCTCTGATAGCTGAATCAAGGGGGCTATTGAGTAGTAATGAGAAGAAGAGGGATCTCGAGGCTTCAGGGATTTCTGTAGACAAGTCTCCAAAGAAGCCAAGGCTCAAACTCTGACCATTGGAAGAGTTCGAGAAGTATGTGTCGCCTTCTCCTTCTGAGGTTCTGGTCGAGGTGGTACCAGGCTGTTCCAAAATTAACCAGGTATGAGTTGTGTAGTTAGCTAATTCTCTTTATCTTCTTTTACAGTCTGCGAGTCTGATGAGGCATATGTACAATTCTCTTCGGACACTGTATGACCGTTCTCGGGGACAGGAGTCCGAGCTCGAGTTGATGGAGGAGGAGATGTCCAAGAGGTCTAAGGAACCTTCAGATATGCTGAAGCATCTCCAGAATGAGCTGGCTCAGGCTAAGGACAAAATAAGAGCCTTAGAAGAGGAGAATCGAGCCTTGGAAAAGGTAAAAGGCTGTCTGATGGTTCCTTCTTAGAATTGAAAAGGAACATGACTTTGGTGGAAGCTGAGAGAGACCGGTACGCTGATCCTGTTAGCCAGAGGCGGCTAGTTCGATTGATAATAGACTTCTGCCTCAACTGTCCAGAGATGGAGGCACATCGCCAAGAATATGGTGAATTCTACCATAAATCTGAGCTCTCGAAGATGTGGGTTCCTCTGAAGGGGTTTCTGAGTAACAGGTGCTAGAGGGGGTGACGTCTAGTAGTGTGGTATTATTTGTGACGCTTTAGAGCTAGTCTGCATGATCAGAGGAGAACAGGAATAATTGCAACATGTGTACTCTTGATTATCAGTATCCAAGATAGACTAGTTGACCACAATTTATCGAACCCGTATTGATTTTTTAGAGATAGTAATGCTTGAGTACATTCGCTAGGTAGCTATGTGAAAATTAATTCTCTAGATACCGTAATGTGAAGTAACTTGCCTTCATTACTCATGTCAAACGATACTCGACATTTTTCAATACCTTCAATTGCAGAAAAAAGAAAATTGTGTTTCACAACATGCGAGCCAAAGTGCCAAGTAAAGAACATTTGGTATGATAGGCACGCGGTTTCAGGCGCGCTTGCTCTCCACTTTCACAATGCTTTATTCATATATACAGTATATGGATTCCAGTGCAAAACCCAATCTTACTTGTCCAAAAAATTCCACCCTTAGCAAAAGAGGAAAGAGGATTCAGTCTGAATTCTCACAAACAAAACGCCATCAAGATTGAATCTTGAAGCCCTCCAGTAAGCCATGTCAGATGAGATCACATATGTAGCTCCCAGTCCCACTTCTTCTTCAGGAAACCAATCTCCAATGATTCTTCTGAGGATTATGAGCAAAAGAAGAACCTGGGTATGCCTGTTCGTCGGAGTTTACACGCTATTGCTGTCGATTTCTTGGAATTTCCTTACATCGGTCCTTGCCTGGTACGAGTCCACTCTGATTGACTCGACCTCATCCGGTTCCGGTTCCGGTTCCGGTTCAGTTTACTCGGGTTGGCCCGGGCTGTACGCTTCCCTGCTCCTAGGGGTCGCCTTTGGAGTGCTTTCGATGGTGGCGGCTCTGGCGGTGGCTGTTCCGGCGACCCTGGTGACGTGGATCACTGTTCTTGTGTTGCTCACCTTTTTCGGGAAGCCTAGAAGGGATTTGGTGTTGGAGGGCAAGAAATTGACCGCTGATATCACTGGATTCGTTCTCAAGGTGCTCATCAAGGAAGGCAATATCGTGGCTGCCCTTTGTGCTGTAATTGGCTACTTTGTGTTCGTCCGAAAGAGTAAAGATAATGGTGGATTGATTGATGCCTAGATCTGACTCCAACTCCACCTCAACCTCAACCTCAGTAGAGAGGTATCAAGTATGTATATATATTTCTTATTATTATAAGAAAGGCAGAGTCTTGTATTCTTTTGTATTTTGATGTGCTCCTTTGTAATTTGGTTCTTGTTTCTGTTCCGGGGGTTGAACTGACTTGCTTGCTAATTTAGCCTTAAAACATTCATCAGTCAAGTTATGGAGTAGTAGATCGATTGTATCCGTATGGTGGCATTGTTTAATAGGCAAGTCTATGAGCATTACTATTAAGCAACGAGCAATATTGTAGAGTCTGTGTGCTACAAGAATGATGCAGAGACTCAAGTTATCAACAATAGTTATCAAAATGCGCCTGTATTTTCAAAGTGATGGCATGTTAGTTTACCTGGTTCTACTTGTATGGAGAGTCATATAATCTATTTGGTTGGACCAAGTTTGGAAGCACTTACAGAAGGGATGTTGAGATTGAACAAGGAGAGTATGTTTCAATGGCGGCAATTTAAAGGAAATCAGGAAATAAAAAATTCGGACCCAAAGATGTGCAGAATTTACAATCCTTGTGAGTTCTAATGCAGAATAAGTTGTCAATCGAGCATGGACGGTGAACCCAAATGGGTGACTGGTTGTAGATTGTGGGAGATCAGGCACATTAACCTTGGGATGTCTAAATTGCATTTTTCATGGATTCTGGCCGTTTTTGCTATGAATATGGATTCTGTCGGGGAGTACCGAGATTGACTGAGCAATGTAAATTCACCGTATCAAAAGCCATGAACAAATTGTAATCAATGTCGTCAAGATGGATTTTTAGCGAGGACTTATCTGCCTAGCAAGATCGTTGATGACACACGAGTAGTTAATCTAGTTGAATGGTATCAATCCCCATAAATATGTTGTGACACACTCGTTAGCTCCACATGCCAAAAACTTTAGTGAGACCAAATGCCATATTACAAGTTTAAATTTGGGAATTAATCTGTATTTTTTTTAAAATGAAACCAACATTGTATTAAGGTACATCCATCAAGAGCCATAAAAGGCCAAACTTTACATCATAGGCCTATGTTAGCTAGTTTGTGGGCAAAAAATCAAAAAGCATATAACGCTCTTATGAAGAATAGAGATACAACCTATCCCTAAAAGAATAGCACTCCTATTACTCGACCCAAAATCTATAAGTGAATTATCAAGATAAAACACTAATCGATTAAGCCAAAATAGGAGTGGAAACTAGTGAACATCGGGGAGCATTACGTTTAACCACCGGCTGGTACAACCGTTGTGGGGTCTTGTACACGTGGGCTAGTAGTACATGATTTTTTTTGTCTTCTTACCAAATAACTGTGCTGTAATTTCTTATTTACCTATTGATTTCGGACCTATTGTAGAATTTGAGTTCAATAGAAAATATATAAGCAGCCCAGTTTATAGGCAAAATAAAGTAAGAAATACAAATTAGTATTTTGTCAGGTTTGGGCTTGCCATCAAGGGCATCTCTGTCATTCCAGCTTGGTCAGCCAAGAGGAGCTAAGAATTCAATTGTGAGCTAGGAATTGGTTGTAACAGATTAGCTAGACTGTGAAACTGATTCTAGTTAAATAGTTAGACTGTAGTCAGTTAGAATCATCACTTTTACACTGTAAACTTTGATCTCAGATGAAACACTCTTTTTCTCTACTTTGGCTATGAAATTCATAGTTAATTTCTACTCCTTCCGATCTCATTTCTGCATACTGGGAAATTGTCAATCCAATTACCAGTAATATCCCTGTGATCCTTGCCGGATCACAACAATTGGTATCAGAGAAGGCGTCCTCTAGCCGGAATATGCTCCGATTAAGCTTCACCGACGCAATCTATGGCTGAGAAACGATTGCGGGCGATGGAATCAGAACTCGAAGGCAAATTCCATGAATTGGCGCAGAAGCTAAGTGATAACTTGTACGATGCGATTAACACTAAGTTCACAGCGACCGGACGGGAGTTTGAACGCAAGTCTGGAGAGCAGATCGCAACGGCTATGGAACGGGCGGCGACAACACAGATGGAGAGGATCACCTCCAAATTGAAGGATATGATCATGGAGGCAGTGCAAAAAATCGACCTCCTCCAGCTGGAGCACCAATAGGAAACAAGGCAGTTCCGGCGATGGTTCCTGCCATTCCTGCCAACCGTGCAATTCCGGTCATAGAGCTAAATGACCGCGGTGATGGCAGTGAAGACCAAGATCCAAGAATTCCAGGAGGTTTCCGAGCAAGGATAGAGCTGCCTCACTTTTCTGGGGATAATCCGGCGGAGTGGTTGCGTAGATGCCTGGAGTTCTTCGCCTACCATAAAATTCCAGATGGGGAGTGTATACAAACCTACTCAGGGTTCGTCCAACCCGCCCCCCCCCCACCCCCCGTGTGGGCCAATCTGTGCCGTCCAAATAATCCAACGGCTGAAAAATGAGATGCAAGGTACCCCACCTTAGTTATGTAATGTCTCATATACCCCCTCATTTTCTGCATAGCCATAGGATATAATTTTGTATTTTATATAACCGTGTTGATCAATGAAGCTTATCTTGTTTTATAGTTGATAAACAACCAAAATCCGAGTGCTTATTTTTGTATAGCCATAGGATATAACTGTGTTGATCGATGAAGGTTATCTTGTTTTGTACTTGATAAACAAACCAAACGCGAGTGTTTTTTCTGTATGGCCATAGGATATAATTTTATATTTTATATAACTGTGTTGATCAATGACTTGTTCGCAACAACAAGGTGATGCAGTATATTTTTTTAATAATTTTGAACTGGGACTCTAGGTTTGTTTCTTCTAAAATATTGCTCATGGAATTTTCAGACGAGTCCTAAATTTTTGTGGTACTTGTACACAGCTCACATATGTGCAAATATTGGCTACTATTCTGTTGATAGTTTTATATGATAGATACTTTCTAGCCTTCCATAGTTGTGTCGAGTTTTGCACTGCTTAGAAAAAAGGGCTCCGTACAAATGACTGTTTATAGTCCATTACTCTTCATGAAAATACTAATCAGAGGTATATAAGATACTTGGTTCTTTTTTTTGCATAAGGGTCGTGAATGATATATGTTACTATATTTTTCTGCCTTCCATAGGAGGGTTGATTTTAATATGTAGATCAATTCTTAGATAAAAAGGATTTATAACCGATACAAAAGCATTAAAGTATATCTGTGTTGGTGCAATTTTGTTACCAGGGCTGCTCAGATGAATATTTGTAACTTGGTCGTTGTTGAGCAATAGGGAATGCACTTTACTCTTTGGATTGGTATTCTTATATGCGATACATCTTTTTATTGCCGGTTAGTATAAGTTTTGGCTGCTAAGCACTTGCAATATTTTGATGAACATTATATTGTTTTATCGGAGACTCCATCAGGAAAGAGAGGTTGGGTAGGAGGCGATGGAGAATAGACTGAGTAAGCCCAAGATGTTGAAGAAGAAGGAGTCATAACCTGAAGATTAGTACGGGATTCTGAAGACCCTGTAGTATAGAGTATAGACCGGGATGTAGTCGTTTTATGTTGTTGTAACATCTTATTTATATCGTGTCGATTTAGGAACATAGATGTTGGACATCTGACAATTTATCAGTTGTTCCTATAGCAATGTAGATGTTAATTTTGCTTCAATACCATTTTACGTATTGAGTGCTGCAACTAGAAGTGTACATGAAGATTGATCATGTTAGTGAATATTGACTGTTGGATGGTTGTACAGAATATCTCCTGCGTTGGAGATTACGATTGATTTTCTTAAATTGCATATAAATAGCAGAAAACTGACTTGAAATGTACTCCCTCCGATTCACTTTTAATGGCACACTTTGACTGCAAGTTTTTTCATGATATGTTTGACCGTTAATAACTTCATATACATATAATAACAAAGTATAAAATTTATATATTTAAAAACTACATGTTACGATGAATACAAAAGTATCTCATACGATAATATTAACATTCACATACTATATGAAATTTAAGGCCAAACAAGAAGGAAAAAAAGTTGAAAAAAGTGTCCCAAACATATTGAATCGGAGTATTTCATTTCCAAGAAAAGTTTGGCCCAAATTTGATTTATGTGGACATGTCGGTTTTAGGCCCTAATGTACAGGTCAAAAAGGGGCTTGGATGGAGCATAATATTTCAAATTTTCTGTGTTGTACTACGAAATAACAATAATGGTTTGTATGTTAATATAACATAATTTATATTTACAATATAGTTAAAATAATGGGGATCATACCTCCCTAAAAAATATTCGTCATAATTTAACTAAAATTCTTCCTCTGTTTTGCCACATTTACATGTATATTGACAATCGAAATGAACCAGGTTTGGAAACCTGATTAGATAAATTTATTTTTGGTGTATGCCTCGGGTCTAAGATTCATAGTTCCGGCCCTTTGTCCACCGTTCATTATCTAGTGGTCAAGCATATTGTTTATAAAAATTCCGAAAGATGTTGAAATTTGTGCCCAGTTGGGGAGAATAGGCCTAACCGGATGCGTTCCGGCCCTGTCAGGCATTACCTTTTATCCTAAATCGTTGGCTAGTGGCTGCTATAACGTACTTTAATAATGTCCTTTCTCATATGCACACCAACATTTGTTAATTGAATCTTTAAGTTTTCATGCAAATGATGAATTCCATACGGTAAACATACAAACAAATTGCAGTTTAGGTATCTGATTTCCATTTTTACAAACACTCTACTATCAGTATCCAATGCCTCCATAAGGGTGGAAATCTACAATATTGTCCAAACTTGGGTAATAGATAAGCAACCACTAAATAGTGCAGCTAAGGATCACGTTGCAGATAATGCATTTGGAGAAGCGTCTTCCATCTTCAGTTGTCTGCATCACCAGGAGAGATGTGAAATTTAGAATTTTGCAAGATTAATTTTTGCATCAATGTGTGCAGGCAACATGTCAAGGACCATTCCCCTATTCCAGTTGCATTTGTTGAGGACAATGCCAATGGTAATAGATGCTCTAATCTGCTCAACCGTTGGTGCCTGCGGGAAATGATTATTGCACACCATTGATAAGCACAAAGAAACATGATGCCTTGATGTTCTGCATAATAACCTTTACAATACTGCCATGAAATCCAAAAGCCAGCAATATTGAGTTTAAAAAATTCCATGAAACCCCTGTCAAAGGCTTTTTGCATGTCAAGCTTTAGGATGATATTCTTATGGTTTGGATTCTTACTCAAAAGCCTAATCATCTCTTGCATCTGTAGAATATTGTCAGTGATGTCCCTCCCTTTAAGAAAAGCAGATTGCTCAATGGAAGTTATCTTACACATTACAGGCCTAATTATTTCCATCATAATTTTTGAGAATACATTGTTCATAAAATTTGAGAGGCTTATGGGTCTGAATTCAGAAAAGGATGAAGGATTTTGGACCTTTGGGGTTAAGGTGAGCCAAGTGGAAGCCATAGCTCTAGGTATTTCTTTTCCTTCCAAAAATTCCTTTGGTGCCTCTAATATATCATACTTTATTACCTCCCAACAATGAGTATAGAACAAGCCATTGTAGCCATCAGATCCTGGAGCTCCATTGCTATTCAAGCCAAAAACCACATCTCTCAGTTCTTCCATGTCCACAGGCCTCAAAATTCTGGAATTGTCTTCATCAGCAAGTAGCTTGGGAATCACATCCATGAATTATTTTATGTATCTCCCCTCCCTGTTTGGGGCATCATTATTCATAAGCTTTTCAAAAAAGGCAGCACCCTCTTCATTGACCAAACAAGGTTCAGAGATTCAATCCCCAGAGACACCCCTAATTTTTGTAATTTTCTTTTTTGCTGTTTTCTCTTTAACCACCTGATGGAAATACTTTGTATTTGCATTCCCCTCCTTGAGCCATTTGACATTGGCCCTCTGCTTCCAGAATCTTGCTAACTCCAACTGTGATCTTGTTAATAATACCAATTTTCTATTAAGCTCAATTCTTTCACATTCCGCTCCTGTAGACTGGTATTTCAACTCACTTTCTGATACCTCCTTTTCTGCCTTCTCTAAATTGTTGTTGACATCTCCAAAATGCTCCCAGTTCCAATTCTTCAGTGGACCTTTCATTCTTTTCAGCTTACATACCATTCTTCTTAGACCTTGCTCTTCACATGGCTTGCTCCAAACCTCAGTTACTAATTCCAAGAAACTAGCCCTAGATGTCCACATCTCCTGGAATCTAAAGGGTTTTGGCATTTTTATTTCAGCAGTCTGGATAGATAATATAAGACGGTTGTGATTAGAGGTAGCTCTACTCCTAACCTGAATTGAACTATGTGGAAACATGTCATTCCAGTCACTATTACAGAGCCCTCTATCTAGTCTTTGCAGCAATCTATCCTCTCCGGTCCTATTGTTTGTCCAGGTGAAGGGGTTTCCAACTATTTTAATCTCCATAAGCTCCATTTCTGAAATCAGTGTATTAAACTCTCTAATACTTCTAGCTGGTGGGGAATGTCTGCCTTTCCTTTCACTAGCAGAAGAAATTGTGTTAAAATCCCCAATAAAAATTGATGGGACCTTTGGTAGTATTTTTAGGTCCTCCCAAAGATCCTCCCTCAATTTTCTGGTGACTTTTGCATATATGAAACAACAATTCCAAAGTGAATCAGAAGAGTTAATATTTACAGATACTAAAAGATATTGATCAGATTGATGATGTACAACTATTTTAACATTATTTTTCCAAAATATCCCTATTTTAGCATGAGAGGCAGACAGTGCTTTTGGAAATTTTAAGTCAAATTGTAATTGAGAGATGTTTGAACAAATATGCATAGGTTCTATAATACATGCAATATCAATGTTATGTGATCTCAGGAGGTGTTGAAGTCTAGTTACAGACTTTTTATAATCTCTGATATTCCATACAAGTAAATTACCTATAGTTTTGTGACAAATCATTGACTAGGCTTTTTGGATTTGAGTGAAGATCTGAGCCATTTCTCTACAGTTTTGTCCTCTGGCATGCCCCTTTTATTCTTTTTCTTAGACACTGCATGCAGTTGTGAGTCAGATAATTTACCTTCCAACTTACCTTGATCTTCTGTGTTTGTTTCTGTGCCCTGTTTGGATTCTAACTCACTGGATGCCTCCTCAAAAGTGTCTGAGCTGCTCTCCTCATCATAGTCTTGGAGTATCTGAAATGTGTTAGTCACAGAAACTTCCCTAGGATGGTGGTATGGGACAAGATCTAATTCAGTGATTCTAGGGTCCTTAACTGCTTTATTGGAGAGGTTTGAAATATGAAGGTCATCAAATGAGTAAAAGGTAGGTTTTTTTTGGATTTTTGAGTATTTTTAGTATGTCGGAGGGAGGAGGAACTGGGATAAGTACAGTGTTGGGATTAGCTGGGGCCTTGGTGCCACCTGCACTAGCAAGGGTAGAGTGTTTAGAGAGGGGGTATGCTCAAGATCAGGCAATATCATAGAACTATTGTGACTGGGAGGCTATTCAGGAACAACCCCTGATTCATGGACAAAAACAGCCTCTATTGAAGCCATATTTGAGACAAGAAGCTGGGAATTTTGAGTTTCAAGGACCTTATTATTTTGGGATCTAAGCATTCCAGAGCCTTGAGCCTCCTCTATTGGTTTCCAAGAAAGATCATTATGTTGGCTCTTCCTAGCACCAGTCCTTCTATTCTTTCTTAGCTCAGGATGCAGGTAACCACAATTAAGATCATCATGCCCAATTCTTATATAGTGAGTACAATAGAGTGGTACATTCTCATATTCAATGTCACCCTCTACATATTTATTTGGGGCTCCTATTATGATAGATGGAGTGAGTGGGTGTAAGAGGTCTACCTCAACACATATTTTGATTGCAGATGGTCGAGTGAGAGATGCTGTGGCTGCATCCATCTTCACAAAAACCCCAATCTGGTTGCCAATATCTTGGATTGCAGTGACGTTGTAGTATAGAATCGGAGGTTTGTGTAACGTAGCCCAGACTGGTACAATGGATGACTCGGTGTCGGTTGAAAAGTTCGGCGACCATTTGAGGATCTTCATCGGCTTCCCATTGATGCTATAGACTGCTCGCATCCAGAATCTATGGTAGTCCTGCTTCTCTTCCATATGAATGAGTATGTGGCGGTAATCCAATGAGCCAATTTGGTATTTTCCGGCTATCCCCATAGCCTGAAAAGCTTTGTGTATGAGCTCCATTGCCGGTTTTCCACTGGTAAACTTACCAATCAAAGCATTGGTATAGTGATTGGCGAAGGTTTCGATTGCTTCTGGGGCATAAATGCAAGCAATTTTGCCGTTAACTTTATGGGAGATGGGTTTGATTTCAGGATTTGAGGGCAAGGTAGTTGATAGAGGTTAGCTTTTTGGGGCTAAGGCGTCTCTGAAAGTTTTTCCGACGAGATCGCCACCATCCTAAGGCGGAGAACCCGCCATTGGGTAGCCGTTAATTAGCCGTTATTGTGGCAGTAGGCCGGTAACGTCTTAAAAATACACTGTGTTAAGGAAAAGGGAGTGGCGCGTGAAACTAATCTAGGAGAGAGGTGAGAGCATTCCAATTTTTAGAGAGGCTTGATGATCCGCCTAACTCGACTTCTGCCACCGTGGGGTTTAGTTGTCCTTTTATACACAATAAACTCTGGTATATTATTTAATATAGTCAAAATATTATTGAATTTACAATTATGTCCCCTATATATTGTTAAAGTTATCCATGATTATAATAATTGAGCATATTTTCATAAATTCACAATGTATATTAGACTACAAGAGTAAGATACCGGAATGTTTATAGCAACACCCATGTCATTTTATGGTCGGGAACCTAATGAAGTGCCCCTATATTTTAGAATATAAGAATGAAATACCAGAATCTTGTATATATTTTTTGACTAATTCTCCATTGTTTACCAAAAATTATGAATTAGTACTCACATATATTGTTTTGTAACTAACCAATTTCAATGCAGAGTACTTTATTAAATAATTAATACAATTTTTAAATCTACTTTAGATATGAGATATGATGAATATAAGTTTGGTGTATTTTTCAATGCTTTTTAAAGATATATTCAGAATTTTAAATTAGTAATATGATATTTTAATGATTCAAAATCATATATGCTAAAAATTATAATCTAATTGTGTAATTTATCCTATATTATACCTATAATAAGAATTATTTGAGTTTTTGATACTTTTTGTCACTTTAACGGGTATTTTTATTTTTTTTACGCATTTGGACGTATTTTTTGTACTTTCTTTTTTCTACCCGTGAGTAAAACCTCGTCGTTTTCACTTGAATTTTCCTCCCTCCTCCGTAAGGAAAAATCGACATTGTTGGTTTCTCTATTCACCAGGTGTATTTGGTTTGTAAGATTTTTGAGAGTCTGGATTTTGTTTTGACTTTTTGAGAGTTTAGGTTTTTGTTTGGGATTTTGAGAGTCTGGTTTTGCAAAATTCTTGTTTGGTTGGGTTGAGTTTGTGAGTATAGAACAAAATTTTTAATTGGTTTTTAGAATTTTGCAAGTCTGGATTTTGGAAAACTTGGTGAACCAAACAAAATTTTACAAAACTGGACTTGAATAGTCCAAGTTTTGCAAAAACTTGTCCAACCAAACACACCCAGTCTTTATCAATTGTGGAAAAGGGGAAGCCGGGTCTATGGAAATATTCTCCTTAAGCATGTTCTATCTCTGATTTTCAATGGGTTTTTTGTGGCAAGAATCTCATGTGAAAGAAATTCTGTTCTATTATGGGAAGTTCTGTCCAACTTTTCCTTTGAATTCCGGGGAGGAGAGCATCCAGAAGCTGCTTCATTATACCTCAAACAAGGAAAAGAATCCCACTATGCGTGCCATGTTTAGGAGTTGTGTGCATTAAATTATTTTGGTTTATGAAAAACATCCTCAATTACCATCACAATTCTTTTATTATTATTCACGTTAATTACCATAAAGTTACAAATATTAATTAATGGTAATGGCCCCGTTTGGCGTCAGCGTTTTGGAGGAGATTTTTGTTTTTTTGTCAAAAACAACTATTTTACTTGTTTGGTGAGAAGCGTTTTCCATTGAACTTTTTGGATGAAAACTCTTGTTTTCAAAACGCTCGAAAATGGAGCTTTTTGGAAGAAAACTCTTGTTATTAATTGGATAAATATTACAAATTTTCATTTTTTATCATTTCTTTTATCTTAAGTAATATTCTCTTATCCTACCCTTTGTACGTAACTTTATTTTTGAAACTTTCGTAGTTTCGTTTGAAGGTATCACGTAATAGCTAACATTTTATGTATATGAGATTAATCTTCCTCTTATTGCCCATCAGATTTCTCATCTTTCACATGCTGATGATACAGTGATCTTCATGCCAGCTAGTAAATCTAACTTGACCAGAATGAAAGCTTTTCTAGCAATATTGAAACTGTTTCTGGTAAAAAAATCAACTATGATAAAAGTGATTTTTATGTTAGTAAGCATGCCTCTGCTTCACAGATAATTGATATCAGAAATATTCTTAGCATGAAAAAAGGATCTTTGCCTTTCAAATATCTAGGAGTCCCTATTTTTGTAGGTAGAGCTAAAAATGTATATTTCCAACCATTACTAGAAATGATTGATAAAAAAGAGTCAACAACTGGAAAAATAAATGGCTATCTACTGGGGCTAACATGGTTCTGATAAATTCATGTTTATACTCACTACCTCAGCATTATTGGTCTGTTATGATTCCCACTGCTCATACTATCAAACTGATCAAAAGAAAATTATCAATTTTCTTCTGGTGCTCAGTTGATGATAAACCTAAGAAAACATTGAGGAATTGGAATGACCTGTGTTATCCTATATCTGAAAATGGACTTGCTTTTAGGAACATTTATACTATTATCAGATCTTTCTCTGTGAAACTGTGGTGGAAATACCAGATTGTACAGGCACCATGGACCAGCTTCCTATCCTCACTACCTCAATCTTCAAAATCATCACAGTGTTGGAAGAGGATATGTCAGGTCAATGAATTTGCAGAATAGAACACAAAAGTAATCCATGGAAAGGGTTTGTGCAGTTTCTGGACCTCCAATTGGACACATAGAGGTCCTCTTCAGGACTTACTGAACTATGAAGATCATACTATTTCACCTATCTGCTCAGTTGCTGAATTTATTCAGAACAAAAATGTCTTCCTTCAATCTATCTCTCCCAACATTGATACTGCTTTGCTCCATTTCTTGCAGGATTCTGAACTTAAAGAACAAAGAGAAGATAAGCTCATCTGGAAGCCAAGTGTCACGGGACAATTCACCTTCAAATCAGCCTATGAAAAACTCAGACCCCTTAAAGGTACATCTCTCTCATTATCAAAAATATGGAATAAGTGAATTCCAAAAAAGGTCTCAGTTTTTATGTGGAAAGTAATGAATTCCCTACTGCCCTTTGATAATGTCATGACATATTATGGCTTTCATATTGTTTCTAAATGTTGTGCCTGTGATAACCATGACTCCCTTGACCACTTTTTTAATAGCTATCAATTGGCAACAAATATTTGGGGTTTGGTCAATAGATTCATAGGAATCCAAACTCCCACTTTTACATCTATCTAGAGTAGGCTGTCACACTATCTATCTAGACCTGGTTTAACTGCTATACATTCAGTCCTAATTCACAACATTTCTCTTTTCACTTGTTGGTGCTTATGGAAAGCAAAAAATAGATACATCTTTGACTCCATTCCCCCTGGTACCAACAAACATCTTTCATGACATTAAGACAATGGTCTATGACTCCTTTGCTGCATTCCATTTCTATATTCACCTGAGCACAAACATAGAATTATCATCAAATGGATACTTCCCCCTATGGTTAAAACCTCCAAAGCCAAACATAGAAAAAATCACTTGGTCTAAACCTATTACTGGATTTAAGATCAATGTTGATGCCTCTTGGAAAACCTTAGGTCAGGAAACAGGAGTTGGTTTAATTTCTAGGGATTCCAATGGCAATTTTGTAAGGGCAACTACTGTTTTTACACATTCTCAGTCTCCTTTGCACTCTGAGTTACTGGCTATAGGCCTTGCCATGTCAATTGCTCCATCCCTGCATGGTCCATCAATTATGGAATCTGATTGTTTGCATGCCATTAAAATTATAAATAATCCTGAACTTGCTCCCTGGACACTGTATAACTTGGTTTCTGATATTCATGAGGCTGCAAAAAACTTTACTATCCAGTACTCCCTCCGTTCACTCATATATGTCTTAACACTATTTGCACGTAAATTAAGAAGGAATAAAATAAGTGGTTAAAATTAAAGGAGAGGAAGAAAAAGTGAAATGTGTGGTTAAGAATAGCTAAACCATTGCCAAAAATGGAATGAGCCAACATAAAATGAACATCCAAAAATGGAAGGTAAGACATAGATAAGTGAACGGAGGGAGTACATTCCTAGAGAAGGAAATACAGTGGCAGACTCTCTAGCAAAACATTGTGTTCAGACTGAATTGTCTTCAAATTTTCAAAATCTCTCACATATGCCTTCTCATTCAAAGGGTTTATACATTTTAGATAAATCCGGAGTACCTGCTCTCAGATTACATCCTCCCTAGAATGGCTGCTACGCTCACTATATCTTGCTGCACTCTCAGGTACAACTGGATCTATAAAAGAAGCAGCAACTCTCACAAGGCATGTACTATCTGCTCCACCTACACACTGTTTTGGATGGATCAAATAAACAAGGCTTGCATGTTCTCACATCTTGTAGACACCTGGACCTGTGCTCTAGCTCACTGACTGGATATATTCATGCTGAATTTCAATCCCTGTACTCCAATCATCTTCATTTTTAGGGGTAGCAACACTACTGGAGGATGACATCGCACACGTCGGTAATCCGGTGTATACACGGCGGTCGGACCCACCGTTACTGGAACCGCCATCCATCGGTGGTCCAGTTTTGCACGGCGGAAGGACCCGCCGTCCAAGGTTTTCGAAGTCGAAAACCGTTTCTATACCTGGTACGACTCGTAAGGTCTGCCCTGTCCCAAAACAACAACATCCTTACGAAATCGAAACAAAAATATATGATCTGTCCAGATTTCGAAATCGAAAAGAACTATCATGAACATCAATTGTTCCGATATCGAAAACTTTTATTTTGGCATAGAGTATTACAACTTACGAGTTCGAAAATTATTCGTCGGCTGTCAAAAAAATATCCGGCCAATTGGCCGGAAAAATAAGCATCCCCAATCCTTCCGATATACTCCTGGATTTGTTTTCGCTTTGGAGCAACAACAAATGATGAACTTATAGACAAGGCGCTGGAAACTTTACTAAGGTGAGAAAGATTTGGATATAATTGGGGTCGAGAGCATGCTGCTCTTGTAGCTTTGTTGTGGCGTCGCCGCTTCGTCGGTGATTTTGAAGAAGAAAAAGAAGTACTCGAGGTGAAAAAGGCCGAGATGGGATGATGCAGAAGGAGTAGATCTTGCAAGATTGAGAAAGTATCGCCAAATTCGTCACCAGTGCTCCTCAGAAGGTCCATTGATGGAATTCTGCAACAAATACAATAACTGAATTTTATCATATTCAATGAATACATGTTGCAAAGGCTTATGAACTGAATTCTACTTCCAAATCTTACAAAAGATTTCTTGGTCATGGCCTATTTCTGGTACCAAATCCTTATCCAGAAACTGCAAGGAAATCTATTTCCTCTGTAGTATATAAGTTGTACCACCAAAAACAATTGCAATCATACTCAAGGGAAAAACGTTTATACCTTTCTGTATTACCGTGAGGGACGAGGGGAATTGAACAGCGGTCAGCGTCTGACTTCACCCCTTGATTACACGGTTGTAAGAGCCGATGAATTCTATCTCCTCCACCTTCACGGTGAGCTGCGGGAGGATCACTTTTAGAACGAAATCCCCATCTCACGGCGAGCTCAGAAATATGGCGAGTTTGGGAGGCCCGCATTGACATCACGCTAGCCGAAAAGCTGTAGCTTCAAAGCTCTAAGCCGTCACGACGTCGTCATCATCCCGATCCACGCCCAAATTGCCGCCTCATCGCTATCGTCCAGATCACCGCGACGATATCACCAGTTTCGCTCAAATCCCTACCTCACTGACAGGATTCATCACCGCTCGTCACCAAGAACATGGCCTCAGATCGGGCAAGTTCAGATTTTAGAATGAGAGTAGAGAGGATGAAGATAAGATTACGGAAGAATGAGAGTTGGAAAATACATATAAGATCAGATTGTGCTTTATATAGACAAAAGTATTAATGGCTGAGATTTTTTTGCCATGAAAAATTAATGGTTCAGATGTACAAGTAATGTTTTACCTTTTTATTCACGTAGCATTTTTATTCATGTAAATATTACGACCTCGAAGTCTTCCTAATTTTTGTTTTATATAATAGGTAACTAAATATTAGTACGGACATCCTAAACATAGGATTTATTAATGCTAATAGTTTGATGATAGACTGACATCAATATTTATAAATATTATCTGATAAGGAAATCAATAAAGATTTGGTATTTTCATTAAGTAAGCTCAATTAACATAAACATAAATAGTGTTTATAGAAAAGTCGAGTGGTGTTATTAAGAGTCGAATGATGTTTATATGATCGATAATAGTTAGTCTGTATATACAATTAAGTAATTTTAACTTCTTTGATTAGTTGTACTCGATTTAGTTTTTAGTTTTTTTAGAAAATTGAATAAGTTTTGACATTGAGTTAGTTATCTAGTGTTTACGGAAAGTCAAGTAATCAAGGTGTAATCTTTGATTGATTATACTTAGTTTAGTTTGTTTTGTAGAAAGCGAAATAAGATTTAATCTTCAATTAAGTATATTCAGTTTAGTTACTATATGCCAGAAATCGGTACGAGTACGACCTTTTATATCAAAATTATACGATTTCGGTTAGTGTTTATCGAATGTCCAATAATATTTGATTAGTTATTATATTCTATTTTCTTAGTGTTTATAAAAAATCAAATAAGAGTTGATATTTTATAAATTATACTTAATAAGAGTTGATATAGTTAGTATTTACAAAAAGTCAAGTGATCAATGTGTGATCATTGATTAATTACACTCAATTCATATAGTATATAAAGAAAGTCAAGTAATCAAGGTCTGAACTTTGATTGATTATACTCTGTTTAGTTTGGTATAAAGTCAATTATGTTTCGTTTGGAAACGGTTTGCAGATTGTCCGTATGCCATTTCTTTTTTTTTGAAGTGATTTAGTAAATTTTCTTAGAAAGTCAGTAAAGATTTTATCTTTGACTGTGACTACTAGTTATTCTTCATACAAATTCAAGTAATATCATCTTATTTGATTAGTTAGACAAGTTAGTATACATGGAATGTTAGATATTATTACATAGATTTAAGCTGAGATTTGGTATTTTCATTAACAAAGCTCAATTTACCTAAACTTAATCATCTAGTGTACAGAAAAGTCAAGTATTTATAGAACGTTGGAACGTACTATAAATAAGTATAACAAATGAACGTCAAATAAGTATAACTAATGTTTATACTTAATTAGTATAACTAAGTATAACTAATGAACGTCATCTTAGTTAGTGTTTATAGAACGTCAAATAATATGTTTATATGATCATTTGCAGTTAGTATTTATAGAAAGTAAAGTATGTGATTCTCTTTGATCAGTTATACTCAATTTAGTCAGTGATTATAATTATTTGAGTAATGCTGACCTTCTAAGACCTTACTCTCGTGACGTTATTAGTATATTAGTTTCATTATTTTCTCAGAAAACAGTCTAATTCAATATAAATATGATTTGGTGAACTCTAATTGATTAAGTTATACTTTTATTTATTTATTTTGATTAAGTTTAATTCAAATTAGAAAGAAATAGCTTAAAACAATGTGGTTTAAAAATTGTAATTAAATAACTATTTCAAATGATTTCATTATTTATTTATTACAAGACTAATAATTGATATATTGATTTAGAAATATTGCACTAAATTATGAGGATTCGAGTTCGAAACAGTACTAAAATAATAGTTTGATAGTTTTTCCGATTTCGAGAAGCATTTTGAATGCTACATTACATATTCATAGGCAAAGCAGGAGATATCTAATATAATTGTCACTCTATGTTTTCGAATTCTAAATCAAATCATTCCATATTTTTCGAGGCGAAACCATGCTCCGTGATATCTTCAAATACATTTGGAAATCGGGTGCACCGTTGCGGAAAACCAAGAAATTTGAGAAGTATTTATTTTGGTTGAAAAAACATAGACGTACGGAAGGCAAAGTTATACCTTACTTTGATATGCAGTTTCTTTGTATATATATTCTTCATAAGTAAAGTTAAACTATTAATACCCCTAATTGCATGCAACATCTGTGCTATTTACAAGCAACCTGCTGCAGCAATAACTCAACTGCTCGTCCATCTCTATAATTAGCAACTACTAAATAATTCAAAAAGACAGTAAAAATCACCCCAACACCTTTACGACATCGAAATCGAAACCTTTACGTTAGCTCAGTTACTGAGGTATGGTTTCAGATTCGAAGGATGCTCTGATTTCCTTCAAATAATTCAAACACTCTTTTCAAACTTAAACAGCATTCCTTACGACTACGAAATACGGCCGTCATATACTGCATCGTTCTTTAGAATTAATGAATATTTAATCAATTTCTCAGCTTTTCAAAGTACGAGTTCGAACCATCAGCTTTATAAACCTTCCGAGAGCGAACTATAATCTTCTCAACATTTTCGATATCGGACAATCAGTTTTTTAAGCCTTCCGAGTTCGAACTCTCTGTTTTTCAAATCTTCGACTTCGAAATAGTAGCTGAATTATTATGTTCGATCTCGGAAATATATACATATCAGCCCAAAACTCCTATATCAGCCTTACTCAATATAATGATCTTGCAAAAAAGAACACGTACGACTTCCAAAATACATATTTCGACTTCGAAAATACATATTCACGACGTTTACAAAATTTACGTCGTTATATTTCTGGAAAGATTTGCCCGACCAAGTTTCGAAGTCGAAAACTTTTGTGGGTGGCGTTTAGGGATCACCGACGTGCAACAGCGACGTCTGCGAGAAGGTTTCCAGTAGTGCAAATTACTGACACTCATAGCTTAGTAGAGTACATGGTTTTTTTGGAATTGCCTAGAAATTCACTAATAGGTCCTAAAATTCGTATTCTCTATATTCTTTTGTATAGTGCCTATGTGCCTATTCTTTTTGCAAAGTATTACAAATGCTTTGGGAGTTTATCTCCGTACACCTATGTCTGTTCTCGGGACATATGGTGTATCATGGTTTGTAAGTTTGTTTCTTTTAGCGGTTTGGGATGCCCAATAAAATATCCCCCACTACATAGTGGTTTTGCCCAAAAAAAAAGTAATAGCTAACATTTTTGTTTGTACATAATTACTTATTTAATTTGTACTTTTTTTTTGTATCACTTTCATTTTTAAATATTTATTTTAAAATTTTAGAGCATAATTTAACAAATAAATATAAAGTCTTATATATGTTAGTGAATATCATTCCAAATAAGTACAAATAAATATAGATACAACTATTAGAAATATTTTTCTATGCTTCAAAATAAAAGTCACACAAAAATAAAATTATAATTTAAATTATGTTGATGTCTATTTCTATCATTTAACATAAAAAACAGCCAACATCTATTTATCATTTACCTAATAAAAATCTAAAAACCGCTAGTCAGAACAACTTGTCAAATACAATCCGCTAACAACTAGCAACTAATACATCCGCTAAAAGCTAACAGTTAACAGCTAGTTCCCAAACGGGGCCAATAGCTAATAATCTTAGCAAGTCAAGCTCTATTTACTAATGTTGTACATATATATAAATATATATATATGTGTGTGTGTGTGTGTACATATACTGATTTTTATATTTTCATGAATATTACTAAAAAGGAATTAGTGTTAACTTTTGTATTTTCCTTTTTTTTAGTGTAATTTATTAGATTAGGAATGGATTAATAACACCAGTAGCACGTACTCTTTTAGGAATTAACACAAATCATCGCCGATTAGTGAAGAGCGATTTAGAGTATGAAGGGATTTGATAGTAGTGAACACAAGAGTATGTCACATAGAGAGTTGTTTTGTTTCATACATCTAATTCAATCCTCAAGTTCGTAGTGTTATTTCACAATTAGTTCAAATCCGTGCACAATATGCATATTCTTAGCCAATGAGAGAAAATTGAATGAGAATTTAGTACTTGAAATGTGAATTTTGGTGATCAATCCTCTTTTTTCATAATGCATTAAGTATGGTGACATACACCTTCATGAGGAAGGTGTGATATCTCTTGTAAAATAAAGATGTGGTACTACAAGTTCTTGTGACACCCGCAAGAGTAATAAGAGACACCCAAAACCTAGATCACTAAACCATGTAAAATCATGTGCCTACATCAAAATTATCGCATCATTACAATTCCCGGACATGAGGAATGGATTAATAACACCAGTAACACGCACTCTTTTAGGAATTAACACGAAATCATCGATGATTAGTGAAGAGCGATTTAGAGTATGAAGGGATTTGATAGTAGTGAACACAAGAGTATGTCACATAGAGAGTTTCTTTGTTTCATACATCTAATCCAATCCTCAGGTTCGTAGTGTTATTTCATAATTAGTTCAAATTCGTGCACAATATGCATATTCTTAGCCAATGAGAGAAAATTGAATGAGAAATTAGTACTTGAAATGTGAATTTTGGTGATCAATCCTCTTTTGTCATAATGCATTAAGTATGGTAATATACATGCCTTCATGAGGAAGGTGAGATATCTCTTGTAAAATAAAGTTGTGGTACTACAAGTTCTTGTGACACCCGCAAGAGTAATGAGCGACACCCAAAACCCATATCACTAATCCATGTAAAATCAAACGTTTGTGAAAATTTATAGTATATTATTAGATGTCTGATTAGACTAATGACATCTTTTTGTATTACTGGTTTGCCCACCGGTGTTCGAATCTCCTCCACTATTTTTTTTAGATTGCACTAATTATATTCAATCAAACAACAATCCAATTAACTATAAAGCAATAATCCTTATGAAACAAAATAACACATTTACGTACCTTTGACCCTTCCATTACTGTTCTCGTTCTCAACATTTTACTCGCACGCTAATTGAGGCGGTTTATCATCTTAGAAAACCACCATTACAATAAAAGGGACCTGGCGACATCAAATTTATGACACCCGGAAATCGAAGCACCGTTGTCTTCATATTTTCTAAATCTAAATCCACAGAAATACCAAACCAATTAGCAGCTCCAGTTCGTAAAGCATTCACGCAACCCAGAAATCATCTAATCAAATCTTATCTCATACATCCCACCAATCTCTACCTCAAAAATAGCTAGCTACAGAATTGTTCATGCTTTTTTGACCAATCCCGTTCGCGTAGTCCAGCTTCCTGATAACCTATACATCAACAGCGTCCCCTGGTTCAGTCACAGGCGGCCATTTTCTATACGGGCCTTGGAGAGCTTCTCCTTCCGGTCACAGTCCGGAATGAAATTCCGGTCAAAGCTTCGGAAGCTCTCATCAACCATCTCGGAATGGGGATTGCGTACTTGGAGTTCGCATCTCATTCGAACTCCGAGATAATCGTTAGGACCTACGACGTGCACGGCGAGGAAATGCATGCGCTGCAACGGCCCACGCATCCGTTAGTCCATTTCCTCAAGCGAATCACACGTCCATATCAACTGTTTAGTCTCGTACCATTCGTAACTTTTCCTTTCTGTAAATTACCATTTGTCAATCAATGGATAACAATTCTTAATATTATGTTACAGTACGTCCCCTCCGACTCCGGCGGCACTAAAACTGAATTTGTGGAGTTCCATTACAACGATTACAATGTTCTCAACCCTAACATGGAGCATAAGTTTTTGTCGCTGTTAGATCCGAAAGCCACCGAGTAGGTGGACACTACTACGTTGAAGGCGATGAGTGGATGGAATGTTGTGAGAAGCCTGGAATCGTACCGGGATGCATTGTGGTTTTCGGGGCCCGTACTGACCTGTTACGGAACATTCTGACAAGCGATTTCTCACGTCGTTAAATGGGACTACGCGAGATCAAAATAATATTTATAAATCACCTACAACTTCTAACTACTAGAGAGTAGATAGGGGAAAGTAGGGATCGTACAACAAGGAGAAGGGACTTGTAAGAGTGTTTTAAAGTAGAAAATAAGCGTACTTATATATTATATAGAAAGCAATTAATGTAAAAAATGGGGGGGGAGGGGGGTTGAGGTTGGTTTTGATTACACTATGAAAGTAAACTAAACTATCATTAGCTAAACTAAGGGGATGATACTAGGATTATGAGGCCTTGGGAGGCAAATGACTTCAATTTCCAACTATCGACTTATCACCGAGAAAATGCAATTACAAGGAAGTTTAGACCATTTGTTAAGGATGAAAGCATCATATTCTCTCGATTGTAGCTAGAGAGGATGATAACACCACTCAAAAGCTCTCATTGTTGATTCACCTAGATGATAACATCATAGATAACTCAACAATGGTATTAGGATTAGAGAGAGACAAACTTACTCACACACCCGCGATAGCGAGAGTATACAAATAAGACATTTGATAAGAACCAAGACTATGACAGCATATATGTCTCGACTCATACTTTGCTACTTAATGATATTGGAGTAAACGATAACGTTCTACCCACAAATCTAGCTATTCGTTGATAACAATCATACGTTAAAAATGAATCTTTAACTCAAGTATACAATCACATATTAGGGGGACTAATGATAACATTCAATCCCAACCTAAACACACAATTGATTAATCATGCAAGTTCATAAGATTTCTACTTCTAACAACTTATATTTATCATGGCGTTCCTTAACTACAATCACACAACAAGGGGAAGAACTTGTCATCACTCAACCCCTTCTATGGTCATTAATCTAACAACTAGAGATTACACTACTATTATGCTAAGTCACCATCATCATCACACTAAATTACTCTAACAAAGCTAACCTAATTAATGACCATGGAGCATGCAATTGATATAAAACACAAAGCCCATAACAAATTAAGCAAAATTGAACAACATTCATGCACAAGAAGTCAAGTTCATCAAATGATAATCCAAATCCAAAGTTTAAGCATACAAGACCCTCAAAGTTTCAAGGGAAATGAATTCAAATGCTCCCAAGGATCAAACTAAGCTATACTAAAGTTCATGGAATCAAACTACTAATCTAATGGAAGGAAATGGAAGAAAAGTGAAATAAAGATGAAGAAAATGGAGATCTACATAGTTGTGGCCGTCCTCCAAATGGGGGAGATAAGGGGGTATTTATAGCCCCAAAAATTCAGCTCAAGGAGGCAAGGGGGCCGCTGGTTTAGCGACACTTTCTAGCGACGCTTTCTTCTGTCACTATTTTAGCGACACTTATGGGCAGCAACGACGCTTCTGGGCATCAGTCACACTTCCTTCATCTTCAGTGACACTTTCTTCAAACTCGAGCGTCGCTTTTTAGGGCACAAGCGACACTTTTCCGGGCAACTTCTACCACCTAAGGAAAGGTGGCCTTCACACCACTTCTATGATAAATTCATCAACTTCTTAGCGTCGAATGTTCGACTCTTTGGTATAATCATAGAAGGTCTTCAATTACTTTCATCCAAGTATTTCTTACAAGAGCAAATCAAGGTTAAAATACACACATTCATTCCTAAACCACTATGGATGATTTAGCTCTAAAGCTCTAGACTTTGGCACAAAATATTACCCAAGGTAGTTTTCAAATGCTATAAAACAAGAGTATATTTAGGGCTCATCACTTGCGGACGATGAACATGTACGTCTACGATATCGATGGACATGAATTTCTCCATTTATGTCCGACAAGGCCCTACACCAGAGGTATTCATACTAAACCTAAACTAGTACATTTTAACAATATCAGCCTTTAAATTCATAATGTTGGCTACTCCCTTGTGTGTTACTATTAGATACCCAAATATGTATTATTAGATACCCGAAACGCTTTACTTACACAAATGTTTGCATATACAACAATAATCTCAAGTTTAACATTCCGTCTTCTTATAAATGACATATACTCAACAAGTACATACGTTACAATATATGAATATACATATTTACTCATTTACATATATTAATTGCTTGGAAGGCATTTGAGTGAATGTGATGATGTATGTAATTTATGCGTAGCGTAGAATATGATTGTATTTTGTGTCACAGATGTTGGAATAGCCGACGACAAGGAAAATTAAGATTTAATTGGTATTTCTTTGTCAAATTGATACTTTATAATGTAAACCAAAAAATATAATGCCTTTCTCTGACGTTTTCACTTTATTGATTTAAATTAGTTAGGTTTTTATTAGGCCACTTACCAATATGAAATACATAGACGTTCCATGCAAATGTGGGCGTCCCTCTCATGGACATGAAAACCCTAAATAATATTGGTGATTCGATCTGACTAGGTTCATCAATATGTTTGCATGCACAGCTTTTAGCTTCTACCGGAAGCTTAATGAAGCGGCTTACGTGGATCACGCTCTAGGCTGATGCTACCAGCTTCCAGTCCTAGTCCGGATACGATAGGAGTCTCCGGTCCGGATGAGGCTTCGTCCGTGCTCCGCGCGCTCTCACCTAATAGGCCTGCAAAACAACGCCCCGGAGTATCCCGAGGATAGCTACTCCAGCGTGATGATGAAAGAGGGGCCTTTGAATAGGAGAGAGAATAAGGATATATTGAGAGAGTTTTAGTCTGATAGAACATACATTTCTCCACAAGTCCAAAGCCATATTTATAGGTGTGAGGCGGTGAAGGTCCAACCCAAAGGCAGTGGTCCTGCTTTTGTCCATATCCGGGGACAGGTCATGTTCATGTCCTTTGTGTCCCCGGATAGCGTCATTCTAGCTGACGTCATATGGACCTGACCACTCTTTGAGCCGGAGCCTGGATATGGACCAGAGCCCATATCACCACTAACCCCCCGAGACATGGGATCCGTCCGGAGGTGTCTGATCCGGAGGAGGGATCCCGTGTCTCAATGTGTTTCGGCAGCTCTTCTGTCGAGCATATCCGGGTTAATCACGTCTAGTTGTCGATGGGATCCGCCTGGAGGCATGCAATCCGATCCGGAAGCGTATTTCTGGGTCATTCTCCATTGTCTGAGTCTGATCACGCGCTGGGCGTTTAGTCTTTCCTTACGCAGGACACGTGTTTGTACGCGCATTTATATGCTCATAAATGCGGTGTTGTTTAATCAAAAAATTCTGCTTTATTTTCAAAATAAATTCCGTTCTCTTTTCAAGAAAGGAATCATGTCGCCTTGGGACTCGGTCCCCTCTTTGCTTGTCCTATTTCTATAAATAGGAGTCCTATTTAGTCACTTTCACCTTTCATTTTCTTGTTTTCTTCTCCTGTTTTCCACTCCCTCCTCCTTCTTATTCTCTCTCTTCTTCGAACTTTCCCCTTTCCAGCACCTATGGCTGCTAATGATACTGAGAGAGAACTTGAGGTTCCCGTTAACCAGGATATCGAGAACGAGCAAAGGGTAAAGTTGACAGATGATGAGGTCGATGTTGTGTCTTTAGATGGGGAAGTTAAGATAGGGGTGAACCCTGTTCCGGAAAAGGATGATCCGAAGGAGGGAGACACCGTGGAGATTGACACTTCTGTGAAGGAGCTTGTCCGGACGATGGTGGTTCCGCTCTCAATTGACTCTGGGCTGAGGCTGTTTGAGGGAGATCATACCACAGTGGCGGTCATTTCCCGAAGTCACTTCCTATATGGGATTACCTTCCCTCCTCCCCACCTGTTTTTTGAGATCTTTGAGCATTTCGACATTTCTCCGGCCCAACTGCAACCTAACTGCATCGCTGCCATCCGGGCGTTTCTCTTAAATTGCTTCCGCTGCGAGGTGACACCATCCCTTAATCTTTTCCGAGCCTTCTACCATTTGGAGGGTACCAAGTGTGATGAGATCTTCACCTTTCAGAAACGGATAAAGGTGAAGGAATGTTGCAGGGGCCGACGCGACAGCTACGCCAACTGGTATAAGTGTTACTTCACTTTCGACACGGAGAAGTATCTGTGTCCCACGTGGAACTATGACGCCCAGAAGGAAGAAAAGACTGTGTTCCGGGCGGATGGGCTGGAGGCGAGCATCGCCAAGTTGAGCTTTAATCAGCTTGACCTGACAAAATACTGGAACGGGAAGTATATCTTCCCCTTGATGGTGTACGAGAAGGAGGTGTTCACCAAGTGTCGCTACTATGTCAATCAAGATCCGTCTCGTGAGTAACTTTCTTTTTTGTTTTTGTCTTGTGTTTCTTTGTCTGATCCGTTCCGCGATGTTCGCAGAGTTCCCTTTAATCGAAGGTGGCATCAATCCGCCCTCCTGATCAAGTAGGACGGGAAAGACGGATAAAGTGAAATCTGGTTCGGGGACCGACAAGAAAATCCCATAAGAAATAGATTCGGAGAGAGAGAAGAGAAAACGTGAGCTGGCCTCGCAAGAGCAGGAGAAGGCCAAGAAGTAGACCTTAGTTAAAACGGATGCGACTGCCACTAAGCAGCCTCCGGCCAAGGAGAAAGTGGATGAGGCTGTTGTTGTGGCTACTAACCGGGCTGCTGCTCTGATGGTCAAGGGTCCTCAGTCGTCCGAGGACGAGGAAGATAGTGAGCCTCTCTGAAGAAGGCGTAAGATCAACGTTCCCCCGACGTCCCGGAAGCCCACCCATAGTCAACAATCCGAGGTGGGAGCTCAGAAGGACGGGAAGAAATCGATTCCGGGCGCCCATGAGGAGGGGAAGGAATTGATTCCATCCGGGCAGAAGGATGGGAGAGAGACCACTCAGAGCAGCGGTCGTCAGTCTAGCCGGGTAACAGATCTTTACTCTAGTTGGTTTTCCTTTGTTTTGCGCTAGCTTCTGACTCTTTTTTCTTTTTCTTTTTGTAGGACTTTGTTGCTTATCTACTTGGCTCTCTGGGTGTAGCTGATTCAATCAAAAAGGCTTATCATGTCCAAAACACTGTGATGGCTCAGAGAGTTTGTGGGTTGGAAATGACGAACGGAAATCTGACCCGTGATCTTGCCGCGGCTGAGGCACGGGCTACCAAGGCGGAGGCTCGGATAAAAGAGCTGGAGGATGCCGCTTCTCTGTCTGCACAAAAGGATATGTGCGTTGCTTTTGCCGACAAGGTCCTCCGGAGTCTTGCCTTCGACCGGGACTTAACCGACCTTTGCCTCGGGGAGAGTTCATTGTCTTCCGGCCAGTGCTCGTCGTCTCCCGGAGAGTACATCTTCAGAACCTCCAAGTACTTCACCTTGGCCGGAGATTCTGGGGCAATATGCTCCGGAGGTGGAGCAACTTCCGTGGGTTCCGAAAAGTCGTCGGGGAGAGTTCAGTAAGCACTTCTATCATCCAGTTGCCGCGGAGGAGTACAACTATACTGTGGATCAGTTTTATCGCGGAGGCGTTGAGAAGATGGGACCTTCTGTGTTGAAGGTGTTCGAGGGAGTCCAGAAGCCCATATCTGCTGCAACTATCTGTGCCTATGGTCGCGGATTAGTGAATCTGACCACGGAAGTTGCTCCACCTCCGGAGCACATTGCCCCAGAATCTCCGGCCAAGGTGAAGTACTTGGAGGTTCTGAAGATGTACTCTCCGGGAGACGACGAGCACTGGCCGGAAGACAATGAGCACCGGGTTGATGACGAGGACAGGGGCAGGGGTCAAGATGACAGCTATAATAGTGAAGAAACTGATGTAGATGACACTCCTTAGTTTCTTTCACATAGTTCTATTTTGCTATCGCCTCCGTCCGACTAGATTTAATGTTCTTTTGTTTAGTGTAGGAAGGGCGGAAGCGATGACTCGGATGGGGATGACAACCCTCTGGATGATGTAACTTCTCTCTTTTCTATATGATGAATTTTTATTTACCTATCATTGTGAGTAGTTCCTTCATTTTCACTGTCTTGTCATTTTCCCATTTGTTCGTAGCCCGGAGGCCAAGGTCCCGTGCTCTGGTCCGGAGACAGAGGAATGCTCCCTTCTCCGGCTAGTTCATATTCAACAAGCCCTCCGTGCCATAGGTGTTTGGAACTGGAGGCGGAGTTATCCGGATGGCGTATGGACGGAGAACGAACTCGAGAGTTATTTCTTCAATCCGGAATGGAATCCCTAATAGAAGAGTTTCCTGATATTCCTTCCTTGCCTGCTTGCCTCCGGGAGATTTCCGAGGAGTTTGGGACTCTGTCCCAATGCCAAGATTTTGCGCGGGAACGGATCAACGTAACCCTTGACGCGGATGCGACGATGTCCCTGTTACAAGCTGATCATGAAGATTACAAGGCCAACTTGAAAATCGAGCTTGATCTTGTATGGTCCGTACTTCCATTCTAATACGAAAAACTGAAGTGGTTGGAGAAGCGGACGGAGTTCTTGCGAGACTATTTAAAGCTAGAGGATGAGAACCGCGAGTTGGCCGGCCAGGTGATGATCCTTAATAAGAATTTGATGACTCTGCAGCTGTTGACGAGGAAGCGGTTGAGTGGTGGAAACGGATGCACGCCAGCACTCCTCTCCCCCCTTCACTCATTCTCATTCCGAGCCAAGTTTCGGTGGACTTTACTTTTGAGAGGTATACCGGTATCCAGGTATCTGTCGATCCAGAAGAGTCCGCCCGTCGCGTTGAACGACTTTGGGATGATGTTGCTATCATCCGTCCCTTTATCATTAGGGAGTTAGCCAAATTAGCAAGGCGCCGGCAGGCTCGTATCCGAGGCCGGGGTAGAGGCAGAGGCAGTCGGGGATTTCGGAGCGCCCGTCGCGGAAACAGTCAACACCTTAACCTTCTCCGCGTTTCTAGAACTACTAGTGGTGGAGGTACCCGACAAGCGCGTCGTCCCCAAGTTCCCGTTCGGATTCGTTCTTCGTCGCGGTTCCCTCGCAGGACCCCTTTCCAGCCGCCGATGCCAGTGGCGGAGCCAGGGTTGGAGTTTAGTGGCTGCATTTACATAATTGTCATATATTAAATATTTTTAAAAAATATTATATAAAAATTAAATCATTATACGTGAGAAATACTTAAATATTGAACAATTTTTCATCATAAAATCAAATTGAAAATAATTATTTCAACAAAAATGTAATTATATTGATATTTATCCATTCTTTTACTAATTAAATTATATTTGAAATTCATAATTATATAATCTCATTACATTATTTATACAAAATTACTAAGACTATATAGATAATAAAATTATCGTATTTTAATTCGATGAATTCAAGCAAACTATATATGAAAGAATTAGATAAATATATAATTATAATCGAATTAAAAGTATAAATAATAATAATCGGCGTATAACCTACGACGCACATGTGCATCCAAGCCACGAGATAGGAAGGAGGGGAAAGAGATTAAATCGGTAGATGAGCAAGATCAAAGGTTGAACAGAATAAGAAGATCAATGGTTGCACAGAACATATCAGTGGAGAAGTTGTAGAGGTGAAGGGGAAGTATGAGGGATGAGGGATGGGTAAAGTGAATGGATATAAAGTTTCTATTCACAATCAATTATTCTACCGTATTAATTATAAGCACACGACATACAATACAAACGCATAAAAAGGTAACAGATTAATTAATTGATGTTGAGTAAATATTATTTGACCCCAATGTTAATAAAATTTACTGGGGTCAATCGATCACAATTTATCAAAAATATTTATCAAAATCTTAATAATTTTTACATTATTAGAAACGATCAAGTGGTGTCAAATGCACCCAGTATCATGTGCATAGCTCCGCCACTGCTGGGTGCCGATTCTTCAGCTAAGGGCAAGGGGAAGGCGAAATTCCTTGGAGAGGCGACGCAAAATTCCGACTCGGACTCCGATGGGATCTTCGGATCCGGTCCGGAGGTGCCCGGTCCTTCATCAGAGCTTCCAGAGATTCCATCCTTTCCTTACTTGGGCCAAGTGGGTCAATCCAGTGGCCCCAAGTTCTACGATCTCGATCCTGATACCCCGAGACGGAATCCTGCCACAGGGGAGAATCCCAGTGCGGGCCCTTCAGGTCCGGAGCCTCCTTCTCCGGAGAACGGCGCAATGATACCTTCTCCAGAGCCTCCTACTCCGGAGCCTTCATCTCCCCCTATTGATTAGGATAGTATCAATTGGCCCAAGTAGATAGGTCCTTGTATGTTTGTTTGTATATAAGTCCGTCCGGATTCATTAGACATTTTATTCAGTGTTTTGTTTTGTTTCTTCTTGTGTACTAGTCCATTCGGACGATTGTATTCCTTTGTATATCAGTCCACCCGGACCATCATTTATTCAAATGTATCATTTATCCAAATGTATTTCTTTGTGTACTGGTTCATCCAGACCGTCATTTATCCAAATGTGTTTCTTTAAGATTTTGCTTGTTCAAGCGCTTCATCTTATTTTGTTTGATCAAACTGTATCCGTTTCTCCCTTTTTTTCTCCTCCGTTAGTTTGTTCAAACAAAAAGGAGGGAATCAATGTATAAAATTAAGCAAGTATAAAATTCGCAAGCTCTTTATTCATTCATTAGACCAAGTGGACTCCGCCCGAACATACCCTTTGTCTTTACGGGTTAGAATCAAATACGTGGTAAATAAAATAAAATAGGGCCCTAGGCATAACCCTAGCCAGAGGGCCCGGAGCTACCTATTCTGCCGGGTAGCATACCTATTCAAGAAAGCCCGTAGAACCTCCGAAGGTTGGTGATGTTCCACCTTCTGGGAATGGCTCGTCCGGACTGGTCGGCCAAGGCGCATTTTTCAATCCGAAGGGCATTTTCCTGTAACAAAAAGTACCAAAGTCAGTAATAAAAGATGTTTTGGGGCGATCATCCTCGGCCATTGTGATCTGGTGATACCCTCTGTGCGCATCAAAGAATGCCAACACTTGGTAACTAGTTATGACCTCGACCAGCTGATCAATGGACGGTAGCGGATAGCTATCTTTTGGCAACACTTGTTCAGATCTGTGAAATCAATACACATTCTCCATGAGCGATCGTGTTTTTTCTCCAAAAATGGGTTTGCTATCCACTCCGGATAGGATATCTCCTCCACGATTTCGGCATTCAGCAATCTTCCTACCTCCGCCCGGACTTCCTCCATGTGTTTCGGAGCAAGAGGTCTTTTCTTCTGCCATCTGGGCTTCAGTTCCGGAAAGACATTGAGCCTGTGAACGGCGATCTCCTCCAGAACGCCCGTCAAGTCTTCTGTTCCCCACGAAAACACGTCTTCATATTCAGCCAGCAAGTCACGTAAATCTTTCTTCACTCCATCCGGGAGGTTCTTCCCTACACTTACTACCCCCTTTTGACCCACCATAATGTCTTCAACTTCATACGATGGAGGCTCTTCGTGAATTGCTCCAACCAAACTTGCACTGGCCTCCTCCTTATCCGTCTCGGTTAACTTCAGCTGGGCTCCCCTGGATCGAGCGTCCTTAATGGCTGTCAGCATACAACTCCGTGCGGTCTGCTGATATCCTCGGACCGATGCGACGCCCTTCTCCGTAGGGAACTTCATGATCAGATGGTACGGTGAGCAGATGGCCCGCGCCTGGGATAACCACGGCCTTCCGATGATCATGTTGTAGGGGGACACCGCATCAATAACGGCAAAATTGCATTCGACCGTTGTCCGCTTCTTGTGTCTTGGAAATCCGTCATTGTTACCTTCAGAGGGATAACACCGAGTGGGTGGATGGTCCGCCCGGTGAACCTTGAGAGGGGTGAATGACATGGATTCAAGTTATGTCATCCGATTCCGAGCTGATCAAAGCATCCTGCAAACATTATTTCCACACTGCTGCCATCATCCACGAATACTCGTTTGATCAGCACTCCTTCTACTTCCGCTATCACCACCATCGGGTCGGAGTGAGGAACCTGGGGAGGCACCGTGTCCTCGTCCGAAAAGGTGATGGTCTCACTTACCTTGAACCTCTTCTGTTGTATCTCGCCCGGAGGCACGTATCTGCTTTTAGCCTTGATTGCTGTCATGGAGTTTAGTCCGTCTCCAACTATGTCGTTGATCACATCAATAATCCGAGGCGGAGCTTGGGCCTGTGCTGGCGCGGCTTGACGTAGAGCCGAATTGGCTGGGTTGGCTTGGTTTCCGCCCCGGGGACGGTTGTTCCTCCAATTTATCTTCCTTCCTTGTGCGGCTGCGGGGGCCGGAGCCACTGCTTGGCGTGCATCACCAGCCACACAATCCCTCAACTGACCCGTACCGATCAATCTTTCTATATCCAAACGGAGTGCCCTACACCCTTCTGTGGTATGCCCGTGAGACTTGTAAAACTCGCACCACTTGTCCGCGTTTGCTGCAGCGGGTACAACAACGATGGGTTCTGGATCCGTAAACAAGCCTCGATGTACAACAAGGATCTCCGTACGGGTTTTTGAAAGAGGGGTATAGGTGGGTCGTGCAGCTACTGCCGAAACTTGAGCTGCTGCTGCCAGAGCTGGTAGGCGTGTGACTTGATCATTCCGGGCCGGAGTTCGGACGGCCGGGGTCTGGGCTCGTGCTGTCGTGAGGGTCCTCTGCTCAGAGAATCCCACTGTGGTTATCCGGACCTGGTTGGATCATGCATTGTACAATGCATCTCCACCACCAGCTGGAGGTGATAGTACGATGTTGGCATGTTCTTCATGAGCTCAATGTAAAAAGCGTTGTCCCTCAGTCTGTTCACGAAGTTGTGGATGATGGCCTTCTCCTATAAGTGTCTATCCACCACCTTCATGGACGCTGCTATGTACCGGAGGTAGTACTCCCAAGTCGTCTCCGTCTCCAACTACCTCATCGCCAGGACCGTGGCCAAGTTTACAAACGTGTGCTTCATAGCCGAATAGCGCCGTACCAGAGTGGTATCAAAATCCCAAAAGTGCCGGAGGGTTCCGTTTGGAAGATCTTTAAACCAAGCTAAACAGTTTCCCCTTAGGTATGAGGGTAACATTTTACACTGCAGCTCCTCTGGAATGTCCCTTGCATACATGATACTCAAGTAAGTATGAACAAACTCCTCCGGATCTCCCTCCCCATTGTAGGTTGGGAGTCCATCCGGGGTCGTGGTTCCGGCCAGCCACTTAAAGGTTAGTACCTCCGGAACCCAAGGTGACTGAGGTCTAACTCCATTCCGACCGATGAGGCGGTTCAAGCGATCTTCAATGGAGTCCGGACAAAAAGGCGTCTGAAATCCGAACCCCTCGGGAATCCCCCCTCCGGAAGGCGGCATTCCAAACATCATTTGCTGCGGTGGTCCTCCGGGGGAAACCATTCCATAAACTTGATGGGGTTGTGCTCCTCAATATGGTGGTGCTTCCGGATTCAGGCCGGCTGTCTGCTGTTGCTGCTGGTTTTCTGTTGCTGGGCCGGAGGTAAGTTTGGTTCTTGGGGCGGAGGGTTATACCGCCCTTGTTCTTGCCTAACCCAACTTGTATCATTTTCTAGGTCAACGTATACCCGCGGACGTCCCGGAAGAGGCATCTCCGGTCCGGCCGGAGCTTTACATGCCTTCCACGCCTGGAATTGCTGGTACTCAGCCATGTTTGTCCTCAAGACACTTCCTCCGGTTCTGGAATCATGGTAATCTCATTCCTCTGGTCCAACTCTCAGTGTCGATCGATCCCTCTCCGACCGACTCTGAGCATCATCTTCCTCTGCGTCGTATTCTTCTGGATTCCCTAGATCCTCCGTTACTTCAAGATCATCCGTGTCTCCGTCTTACTCCGCAAGGTCTCCGAACTACAGCTGCTTCTCCGCTTCCTTAGCAGCTCGCATCCGCTCCCTGTTCTCACTTTGTATCTCAGCTAACATCCATTCTGGAGTCACTTTCTTTCCTTTTGCCTTCTCCGACGCCAAGCGCTGGCGTCGACGTTCCTCAGCTGCAGCCCTAGCTTCCGCTACTGCCTCCTTGGCTCGGAGAGTACGTTCCTTGTCCGCAGCTATCTTCTGGCCCCAATTACTGCGGCGGCCCTTCTGGTCTTTGGCCCCCCATCCGCTTCATCTCCGGGTGGAGGGGTGGAGGAGGGTTCTTCCTTGGTCATCCGCGCGGCATGGACGCACCTTGTAACCGGGAATGTGAGGTCCCACTGGGCGTGCCAATTGATACTACCAGCTTCCAGTCCCGGTCCGTATACGGTAGGAGTCTCCGGTCTGGATGAGGCTTATTCCGTGCTCCACGCGCTCTCACCTAATAGGCCTGCAAAACAACGCCTCGGAGTATCCCGATGATGGCTACTCTGGCGTGATGATGAAAGAGGGGCCTTTGAATAGGAGAGAGAATAAGGATATATTGAGAGAGTTTTAGTCTGATAGAATATACATTTCTCCACAAGTCCAAAGTCATATTTATAAGTGTGAGGTGGTGAAGGTCAAACCCAAAGGCAGTGGTCCCGCTTTTGTCCTTATCCAGGGACAGGTCATGTCCTTTGTGTCCCCGAATAGCGCCATTCTAGCTGACGTCATAAGGATCGGACCACTCTCTGGGCCGGAGCCTGAATATGGGCCAGAGCCCATATCACCACTGGCATCCGCCGTCTGGTAAGTTGCAACAAAAGAAATTAACTGCTCTATTATTCTTACATATCCTCCTTCGTGTTGTTCTTATGTTAATATCCGTGAAAACAGACTCTGCACAACAATATTAGGCAGTATGCGATCGGTCTCGAGAACGACCAAACCTTGCAGGTCAGCACCCTCGACCATAACATTCCGGTGGAATTTACTGGGCCCATCGCCCTCAATCTCTCCGGTGACTGGAACTCACAACTGTGGAGGGTTCCAGAGCCCTTTGTGAAGTTCCAGCTAAGCCTTGTCTTCAACCACCTCCCAGATCACAGACCAATCTACGCCATTGAATTCTTCAGCCGGGGAGGTGGGGATGGTGTTTGGTCGGATGCTCTTCCACCGCCGCCTGAACCCGTTGCAGTGGCGGCGGTACAGGTGGAAGAGGAAAATGAGAAGGATTGGTATGAGGAGCCTTCTGACGAGGGGTCAGAGACGGATAGCGGAGCTGAGGAGGAGGGGAGCGAGCAACATGATTTCGGAGTCACGGATATGAACTCGGACGATGACAAAGGCGCTGATTATTAAGACGTTGTAGAATTTTTATTTTTCTATAATTTCTATGTTGTATTAATACTTTATAACATTCTCTCATTTAATTACCGATCTATGGTATGCTAAGCTCATTTGTTCATACACACACCCTAATCGACAAATAATCTTGGAATCTGCCAATTACTGATTTGGGTTTTTACCTAACGACATGGATAATAAGATTGAAAACATCTTACAAACAACCCTGTCTGTGGCAAGCTTCTCATTATAACCAAATTGGGATCATACCCCCCAGGCAATATTTAAAATACTCTGACTTCTTCTAAGAACCATTTTCTGCATACCAACTCCGAACCGACTACGAGGACACCGATTCTAACTACTAGGAGTTTAGATTTTATTATACATATTTGGTTTTATTGATACTATAATAATAATTATGGATAATTGTAAATCAATTGTTTTTCTGTGTTTTATACCGTTGTTAAGTGATCCACTTATGAGTATGAATTAGCTAGGGTTTTTGCTTCCTTCTTATACGTGAAAACCCTAAATGTTCCATGCAAATGTGGGCCCTGTGAATGATACTCCATATATGTAATAATCCACAAAATCAAAACTGATGCCTAAACTCATTTTTAGAGATCGAGTCTCTTATAAATTTTTAGCTATCTAAACTTATTTTTTGAAAACCTTGTTCTACATGAAAACAAATAGAGTTCGCAAAACTAAGTCATTAAACATAATCATTTGTATAGTTTTCAATTCCTTCTCAATATCGAACTAAAAAACTAACTTTGATGATTTTTATCATTTTATTTTATGTTTTTGAAATAATTGATTGAAAAGATGCTTCTTATAATTTTCATGCATAATTTATAATTAACATACTATTAACTTGTTGTATACCAACTCGGTATTATCGTGTTTTTGAATTATCCCTATAGTTATTGTGTATAATGAAAGAAAAATCAATCAATCAATCAAGACAAGCATTTCTCTCTCTACAATTTATGCTCTCTCCAATCTCTAAATTTCCGACACACTACAACTATTTCCACAACCCAAACAGTTGCATTTATTACCGTTCTGACTCCTACGCCACCGCAAACGGATAGATAACGGCCATACTGATAGTGGCGCCTATGGCGACACCACCGCCGATCAACAGCGGCGACCCCCAACACAAATCCTTCACCCAAATCCTATCAAACCGTTCCCCTCCACTGACATCCACACTTCCATCAAACCCAGAAATAACTCCGACGACCCAATACCGCGGCGAAATCGCATGTATTGTCACCAGAGCTAAGGCCTAAACTCTTGCCCCACACTATAGTAATGCCCTCATTTGGAAATTTTCTAGGGGTAAGCCTTCGATGGAACGACTCCACGACGCATTCAAATCAATTGGTTTTTCCGGCAAGTACCAAATCGGATCGGTGGATTTCAGGCACATACTTATCCGCTTCGATGATCCAGAAGATTACAGAAGATGCTGGATCAAGGGTTACTGGATTCTGGGTGGCTCTCAAATGAAGGTGCTAAAGTGGACTGTCGATTTTTCTCCTGAAGCTGAATCATCTGTGGTTCCATTCTGGCTTACAATCCCTCAGGTACCCTTCTATTTCAACAATTCCACAATGATAGAGGCTATAGGCAACCAAATGGGGTCTTTAATCAAGATGGATGCTGCAACATCCACCCTCACTAGGCCATCAGCCATAAAACTCTGTGTTGAAATTGATTTGAGGAAAAAGCTTCAAACTTCAATAAGGTTGGGGATTGATGATGGGAACATTGCCAAGTACAATATTGAATATGAGGAGGTGCCTAAATATTGCTGCCACTGTAGTATGCTAGGCCATGACAACATTAACTGTCACTCCCTCCACCCTGAATTAAGACAGAAGATTAGACCCAATCCTCCCCCTGCTAACCCCCCCCCCCCCTCCCAGAACCAATCCAAAGAGACCAAACTTGCTTCCAAGAAACTTAAAACTCATCACCAGAAACAAAAAGCTGCTATGCCTTTTTCTACCCCTACTGAAGTAATCACTGTCCCTGATGGGGGAAAAAGGAGTTTTCTCAACATCACTAAGATAAAAAGCTCTGGTGGGATTTGGTTGGAAGATGCTGAACAGATTGAAAGAGAAGCTATCTCTTATTATTCTGATCTGCTATCTAAACCACCTAATAATTAAAATGGTTATTTTTATCACCATTTTTTAAATCAAATCCCTAAATTAATTTCTGTTTCAGATAATGAGCTTCTGCTCAGAACTGTAACTATGGAGGAACTGCATGACACTGTTTTTAATTTAAATAAAAACAGTAGTCCTGGGCCTGATGGCTACTCCTCTAAATTCTTCACTAAGGCATGGGAAATAATAAAAGATGACCTGCTAAAAGCTGTTCAAGATTTTATGAGTGAATCTCATAATCCAGTGGGTATCACTTCCACTTGGATCACATTAATCCCTAAAAAACTGTGGTAAATTCCTTTGATGATTTTAGGCCTATAAGCCTTTCTAATTTTATCAATGAGATTTTTACCAAGCTTCTAATGGAAAGAATTAGGCCTCTTATGCCTAAACTTATTTCTCCACAACAATCAGCTTTTCTTAAAGGCAAAGACATTTCTGATAATGTTATTTTCCTTAAAGAAATGACCATATTTTTAGATAGAAAAAATAGATATCCTAACTACATGATTAAATTAGACCTTAAGAAAGATTTTGATAGAGTCAATCATGCTTTTTTAAACAGCATTTTATTCCAGTTTGGTATGCATGGTATAGTTCACTGGATCATGAAGAACCTTAGTCAAGCATATTTTTCTATTTTAGTGAATGGTAAACCTTCAAATCCACAAGGGGTATCAAATAGGGAGATCCACTCTCCCCATTTCTCTTCAACCTTTTTTCTGAATCTTTCTCTAGGAGCCTCTCATATGTATATAATATAGGTAGAATAGATCATTTTCATATCCCCACTGGTCCAGCTTCCATTTCTCATCTTAGCTATGCTGATGATACAATAATTTTCCTAAATGCTAGCAAAAATTCTCTTTCAGTGCTTAAAGCATTTCTGGTCATTTTTGAACAAACAACAGGCCAGAAAATCAGTTTTGAAAAAAGTGAATACTATGTTAGTAAACATGCCACTGCTTATAAACTCAATCAGATCTCTGGTATACTTGGCATGAGAAAGGGCTCTTTTCCCTTCACCTGTTTAGGAGTTCCCATATATACTGGTAGAACCCTAGTTGCATACTTCCAGCCACTTGTTCAAAGAATTGAAAATAGGCTTACTAATTGGAAAAACAAGTGGCTATCTTCAGGGGGGAAAATCACTCTTATTAAGTCCTGTATCTACTCTATTCCTCAACATATATGGAGTGTTATGAAACCCCCTATCAGTGTTATCAGAAAAATTGAGAAATTACTGTCACTATTTTTTTGGGGAGAAACTGCTCTTAAACCAAAGAAAGTATGGAAGAAATGGCAAGATATGTGTTTTCCATATGATCAGAATGGAATTGGACTGAGATCCATACATACAATAGTCAGAACTTGTTCACTGAAACTTTGGTGGAAGTTCCAGCAAGGGGAAACCCTATGGTCTCAATTTTTATGGCTGCTACCAGCCTCTTATAGAACTTCACCTAATTGGAAGATAATTATAGCAATCTCTCCTAAGGCTGAATCCTTGACTAGAGTTATCCATGGGAATGGTCAGTGTAATTTCTGGAGTTCTAATTGGACAGGATTAGGTTCCTTCTCCAATCTATACAACCCAGACTTGACCAACATTCCCTTGAATACCTCAGTTGAGCAATTTATCACTGACAGATATCAGATGCTCCCATCTGTAACCTCTCTTTTTTCAGCTGAAACTGTAGATTTTTTACATGCAGCATCTCTCCATGACAGGCCTGACAGACTAATCTGGATGCCCCTCACTAATGGATCTTTTTCATTCAAGTCTGGATATGAGGTGCTACAGGTAACTAGAGGTACTTTCCCTTCACTCAAAAAGATATGGAATGATAGAGTGCAAAAGAAAGTTAGTATATTTGTATGGAAATTGGTCAACTCTTTTTTGCCATTTCCTGATGTTCTTATGAGAATGGGCTTCTGTGTCCCATCAAAATGCTTATTTTGTCAAAATAATGATTTTCTGGAGCATGCTTTCAATGAATGTTATTTAGCTAAGTCTCTATGGTCATTTTTTCATTATATGGTGGGAACACAAGATTACCAGTTTTTGAACTTGTGGGACAGACTTTCATTTTATTGGTCTTTCCAAGGCAAAACAAAAATGCATAATGCCCTGTTCCAAACTGTCCCCAGTATCATTTGTTGGTTACTGTGGAAGGCCAGAAACTCAAAACTATTTGATAATATCTCTTGCACTGATCTTTCTCTGAGAAAACAACTTACAGATGAGGTTTATCATATTTTCTGTGCTAGGCCTATTTTCTCTGCCAATCCCTTTGACATTGAATTATCCACACTTGGCTTTCTTCCCCTACATGCCAGACCACCCCAACCTCAATACTTTGCTTAAAATGGTCCCCTCCAGTCTATGGCCTAAAGATTAATGTTGATGCCTCTTGGCATCAACCAAATCTGGCTGGTATAGGACTTATAGGTAGAAATGGCACTGGTCATGTAGTTAGGGCTAGAACTGTTTTTACTACAGCAGATTTCCCACTCCACTCTGAAATGATGGCTATCCAAATGGCATATTTTTTGGGACAGGAACTGCAGCAGAATTTTTCCATAGAATCTGACTGCCTTAGTGCTGTTAGATCATCCAATTATCCACTTTGTGCCCCTTGGAAATTATTCCACTTAGCATCACAAATTCATCTTTCTTCCAGTCACATTACTCACACTTACAGAGAAGCAAATACTTCTGCTGACTGTCTCTCCAAATTTGCCTTTTCATCCAAACTATCCTCTGATTTCTCACTTTCACAACTGCCCAGTCATATTGCTGGTGCCTTACTCCTGGATAAGATAGGCACTCCATCACTAAGATTGGTCAACAGATGCTATTAATTGATTGCTATATGTGCAGATTTTGGTGCAGATTCTGGTGCAGTCACTGCTATGGAACATCTCAAATTCTGAAGATACTCATGAAGCTGGAAGAGCTGGAATCAACTTTTAGCTATTTACTAATTGACTATCAATTTTCTCTTGGTACCGCATTGGGTTTTGCTTTTCAATTCCCTAACAGGTTTCAAAAGATAAATTGTTTAGTTCTTGACAGTAGCTATAGGGTTAGACATAGTTGTAGCCCATTTTTGATAGCATTCCTTTGCTATAGGACCTCTGGTCCCCATTTTGTCATCCTTGTTGATGTAAACACTAGCCATTTATATGGCATTTTGAGGGCTTGGGATTCCTAATAAAATCTCCCCCACCTTAGGATGGTTTTTATTAAAAATAAAATATATTGTGTATAATGAAAGAGATAAAGAAGAATAAACATAACTATATAGAGTTATATAATTATATTAGGAATATATTTTGTATATATTTATTCTTCATTTTGCTTTTACTTATTCCAAATACTTGTATTATCGGTATTATCAGATTATCTTGTCTATATCGGTACTGCAAGTGAAGCTTCTTTTAGCGGGTCAAACCATGTGCCGCCAATCTACATAACTTGTGACATACAACTCGAAAGAACACTTTGTATTATTCCTTTTTTACCGTTTGAAATTCATTGGAGTCCTCGGGCCCACTAACTTCTCAACGAGCTTATTTCCAGTCCAACGGACGTATTTGCCCCCTCTTTAAATACCAATCTGCAATACACATGAAATCACCTTCTCGGAATGGCCATCCATGATGATTCCATCCTTTGCTACTGCAACGTTGAAGCGGTATTACGAACATCAGCTACCAAACATAATCCAGGTAAAAGATTTTACAGCTACATCAACTATGATGCTGGCGGGTGCAATTTCTTCGAATGGTTTGATCCCCCGGGCCCGAATCCCAATCAACAGCACCACCGGGAATCGCCATCGACCTCCAAGAAGTACGGGAGAGAAAAGCAGAAGCATTTAGAGATTATCAGCCAACTCGAAACTCAGGCATGCCAGAGAGACGGCCGAGAAGCTCGTCTCGTATTCGCCCTTGTTTTCACTTACGTTTTCCTCTTCTTCGTCCTGTGTATCAAATTATTAAAATGGGTTTTTCAGATATTACGCCATCATTTTAAATTGAATAAATTGTGGTTAAATTTGGACTTTTTCCTGCAGTACCCCTACGTTCCTCTTGTGCTACCATCAATTTCCCCCCCCCCCCACACTTCCTCCGTGAAAATATATTAAACTATATTTGAACAAGAATCACCTTTGTCAACATCAACTAATACCGTGATTTCCTTCCAACGCAATTTCTACTATGGCGCCAAAATCAAGTCAACATTAATACATCACTCCATCAGAACACCCGTATCATACTCCGTGTGATACCCTGTTTTCCCTCCAATCCCCTGGCGTATATTTTGGCGCCAGAATTATGCCATATTCACGAGGGATCTCTTCTCTTATAAATACACATCACATTCCATCCAATGTATCAACAATCATAATCCGACCCATACAGAAATACTAATTATTTCCCTTCCTCAACCACTACATGGCGCCCAAAACTTTGCTCAAAGTAGCCGGTGCTAGAGCCAAAAAAACACTGTCAACTACAAAAAACTCGCCTTCATTTGCCAAAAAACCATCCAATTGGGTGCACTCTTCACATGTGGCTAGGCAGGACATCCAAGTCCGCCTATTCATTAGGCACCTCATCGAAACATTCGGCCTTGGTGCACTTAACAAGTACTTCCTAGGATTCCACATGCCTGTTCCATACATTAGAGCCTTTTTCAAGGCGGAGGCACAAACCTACAAGATGTCCAACAACGATGCAGGGTATTTTCCAAAGGGCGGCGAGATTAGGAACGTGTCCTACCTATTTCGGTTTGGTTAAGGATGAGGTCGTGGCAAATGACAAGAAGCACGCCAAAAAGGCTCTGGTTATGAAGAAGAAGGAGTCGGTCTTCATCGATCTGACCCTTAACGATGCACCAAAGGAACCCATCTTCATCGACCTTACCCTTGACAATGATGAATAGATGTTTCCTTGTTGTTGTTTGGATTTAGAAAATGGTAGTTCTGGTAGGTTTTGGTGATTACAAACCCATGTAGCTAGGCGCTTTCTCGAAGAAACAAATTCATGAGGTTGTAATTCATTATCTATTATCAATATCATCTTTGAACGTTTAGGCTTATTCATTTTTCATTCTAATCACACTTATTATGTTGTTTCTTCTTTCATTAAAAGTTAGAACCTTTTATTTTTCAGGATAGTTGCTACCCTCAATCACATACAAAGACACCCAATTCATAAACTACGAATGAACAGTCCGATGCTATTAACAACTGCCTCTTTTTTTATTTGGACTTTATGGATGATACCCCCATCCTAAAGAACAGACACCCAAATCCGTGACAGTGCCCCTTCACAAGTTATTTCTTTTAAGGTCAAGAGTGTTGCTACCCTAAACCACATATAAAGATACCCACTTCATAAACTACGAACGAACAGTTTGATGATAATAACAGCTAGCTGTTTTTTAAATCGGGAGTTTATGAAAGATACCCCCAACCTAAAGAACAGACACCCAATTCAGTGAGAGTGCCCCTTCACAAGTTAATTCTTTTAATTTGGATTCGGAACGCAGACGGAATGCAATCGTATTTGGAAACCAAAAAAAAACCCAATATACATGACCAAATCCATGGCCCAAAATTCCTGAATAAGTTCAAAATCCATGACCAAATCTTACATAAGACACAAAATTATTTGGAATGCAAATATTTTTAATGGCACAGTCAAGTTCATTCAATAATCAAAGTTACCGGCCAAAACCATAAAAGGACCGTAACCTCCGTCCAGGCAGTTCTGTGATTCAGCATTCTTGTTCTTCTTTTTAGTCTTCTTCTCAATTATCTTATCCGTGTAATATCCTGCTAGATGCTCAGCCGGCCGCCCTCTTTTCCTCTGACCCACGGGGTTCAGAGCGGCGGTTTCGTGCGGCGTGCTTCCACCACCCTCATCAACAGTGACCATGAAGTCCAGTTTTTCAGGCGCTGTGCATGCACCTCTCCCATTAACTTTCTTACCTGCTGCGTCCATTTTCTTTGCTGCTGCGTCCGCTTTCTTAGCTGCGGCGTCCATTTTCTTAGTTGTGGCGTCCACTTTCTTATCTGCTGCAGGATGAGCCAGCGATTTATTAGGTGATCCCCACAATTTTACAATGTTTCCACCATCGTCTATAGTTAGGCCCGGTGGCAGATCATGAGCGGGCTTCAACTCCAACTCAAGATTACGAATCATTTCTATCACCTGCTCGTAGGCTTCTTCCTTCATCATAGCCCGCGACGCAACTTTTTGAAACATCAGATCCATCTGATCGTAACGCCTATTTTGAGCTGGAATGGACTTAAGAAGATCGTCATAACCACCCGTCTCCTTCACGTACTCTCTACAAATGTCCTTCCTCCAATAACCTCCAATTCTAGTGGATCGCTTGTTAATTCCTCCACTTTGAAGACCGGAAACATGTGGCAACACATGATTCCTCGAAACTCAAAGTTTTGCATTCGCATCTCAACACAACACTAGGTTCGCGCTGCAAACTCACCAGAAACGATCTCCTCCTCGTCCTCCCCATTCAAACTTTTGTCGTCTTCACCTCGTACACAACTCCCCGCCAATTCTTGTCATTTTCCTTCGCGTTGCAGTACATCATGTCCGACACCTGTTTCTGAAACTCGGCAAACTTTGCATTCGTGTAACAAGCTTGGAACACCTCCTCGAACACGAATGCTGTCAAACAAGGCAGCGGCCCATTCATGGAGGCGTTAAACTCCTTTTTCTCATCCTCTATTCTCTTTGCAAGAGCCAGTGCATACTGCTGTACGAAAACCTGGAGGGTTGTGTTGACGTTGACGAAACCTCTTAAAAAGTTGTCCATTCCCTCGCTTCTTTGTGTGCTAGACATTTCTGCCCAGAACTCATTCTTGAAGTAAACGGGAACCCACTTTTCTCTTTGCTCGAACTTTTTCTTCAACCACTCTCTCTCAGAAATTCCATATCTCTCGGCTCAGGCATGCCATTCTTGCTCGAACTCCTAGATGGAAAGGGATTCGTGAAGTATCCTTCTTAGGGAGGTAGCAATCGTAGCCCATTCGGCCATACTTCCAAAGCGTTTTCGGATATTGCGCAGCACATGCCCAGACACCACTTGTGTCGTGCTGATGGAAACACCTTCTGCACCGTTATTTCTGAAATAAGGTAGATGGTGTGGTCATGCTCCTAGGACCATCTTTAAGTCGCACGGGTAGAGTAATCTATCCTAAAGGAGTGAGAGGATTGCCAGCAAATCCCGAGATGGGGTTTGTGGCCACGAAAGTACTCTTGCCCAATCCCAACTGTTCATAACAGCTGGGAAACATGACTTCTACTTCGCTTCCCCCATCTACCAGAACTTTTTTGATCACGTTATGGTATATGTCAACTGTGATTACTAAGGGATCTGAATGAGGGAACTGATTGGGAACTGCATCTTGAGATGGAAAAGTAATAGGACCACTACACTAAAAATTCAACCACTACATTAAATTAAGTCATAAAAATTTTATAACTACAAGGAATAGCATCTTTTTTGTTAAAGATGCTTAAATGATGCAAATATAAGTCAAAATTATTCATTACATCTCTTTCCCTATGTAATATGTACATGAAAAAATGTGTTATGGAAAATATGTAAAGTACTAAATAAGAGAATATACATTAATATTCTTTTACGAGTACTCAACATGACAATATTTGTCATCATCTTATTATTAGTAATAATAATATCTATTCGGATTTTTCGGGTACACGAAAATTCAATATTTGTGACCCGGACCCGAACCCTATTATAAACATAATTATCCAGGCCCGCTTATACTTATAATTACCCGGATATTAGCATTCGAGTATTTCGGGTATCGGGCCGGGTAGCTCGGGTCGGGTGATTTTGAACACCTGTAAGCAGTAATGCTCGCCATTGCACCTTGTCACGTATACTGCTGTCGTCTAGCAGCACTGCTCACCCAAGCAGACATGTTGTCATGAATACACTACCTTTCCAACCTAATTAAATACACTTGCATATAGTTTTCCAATCTTATTTACCGTACGTAAATTCCTTTATTTTTAACTAAATTTGGGTATAATATACAATTTATATACAATTTTTAGTTAAGTATAAAAGACATTAAACATATTTTAATAAAAACACTATTTTTACATGTTATTGTAGTTGTTAAAATATATTTTCTTCCAAAACCATCAGGTCAATAAAATGTAATTTTCCAAAAATATTCAAGCAAGTTTGGCTCGAGATAAAATAATTTGAGATAGAGACACGCATAATCAACTCAGATCATATTTGGTGGAGGATTGTTGTATGCAGTAACATAGAATAAAATTATATATTAAATTAAAATTTTAAATTTTGTTAGTCTCATCAAGTATTACATACATATGTATTTGAGTAAAATAATACAAATAAATAGAATTTATCATTTTCCATATCAAATTAAATTTTAGTCAACAATTAATATCAAAACATGTGGATCATGTGAATAATAGATGATTGTTGCTTATCATTGTAGGAGATTGTAACCTGCCAAATCATTTGCTTAAAATGTGACATGGCAACTTAACCTACACACTCATGTAGCTAACCATAGGGGTGTGCATATATTAAAATACCCGTGGGTCAATCCAAATACCCGCCCCGTCCCGCTTTTAAATATCCATGGGACGGGACGGATAACAATATTATCCGCGGGGCGGGGCGGGAAAAATTCAGTATAATATCCAATAAAAAACACATGGCCCGTGATACAATTTTATTGGAGATCGATCGCATTTTTGAAGTTGCAGGAATCAAGTAATTGCTGTTGCTTCGCTTTCCAAAAGAATACCTCTAGTCAATGCAACTCATGAAGCTTGAAATTAAAGGTCATGATCAGGACATTTAAATTACTTTTTGCCTAATTAAGTACTGTTAATGCAACTTGCAACGTTTGCCTGAAATGAATTACTAAAATTTAATCAAAATAAAAACTAAATAATATATGCTAATATATAAACTAAAATGAACTAAGATTTCTAAATAACTAGAATGAACTAAAATGAACTAGGATCTTATTCTGCCAACTTGTGAAGGAGATTAAAACACAAACAAAGTTAATTATTTATCATTACGAAAATATATTCACTCTTTTATATAATTTAGTGGTTTTAATAAACATAATTACATATGTTAAAAAATTATTTACAATTTTTTATTATACTGATTTGTATTTTAAGTTTTTTCAAAAGATTTAATTAAAAAATGATATTATCAAATTGGATCGATCCATCAATTATCCGCACCCCATGAATAATTTTGCCCCGCCCCGCCCCCGGATAATTTGACCCGCCCCGCCCCGCGGGTAATTTTAAAATGGAGCGGGGCGGGGCGAGTAGTACAATAGCCTAACCATTGTGAATGCTCTTATTTCTCTTTGTTATTTTTTGCCAAATCACCCCACTTTTTTCTCAGTTACTCATTCAATCCATGAATTCTTCCGGCTCTCTCATTTTCCCTTTGCTTGGAATTATGATGCAAAGTTTGCTTCATCTCCACTAGGGGTCACAATTTGGTTCACAAGTCTTTTTTCCGTCCAAGTTCATATGGTAATTTTCCTCAATATCCGCCTATCATTTTAATGAGTCACGGGCGGGTATTCGCCCATATTAAACCAAGCGAGCTTAGAGTACTTATTGGTTACCATTAATTTCATTCCTTTGAGACTCTAAATTACTCTAAAAACTCAAAATCCTTGTTTTGAACGTAGAATCAATTTATAAAAACTCAATGAAATTAAATAAGTTAAAATGAATACGCAAGGGGACCTAAAATCACGCTTTAAATTTTAGTAATTTTAAAATTATATTATATTTTTAGTACCTGGACATAATGGTACCCATTAGACACCATGTTCATTTAATCATTATCCATTTAAATTCAACTCATTTAATCACATTAATCTAATGGATATAAATGAGTATTTGTCAATTTAAACCCAACCCATTTTAAACAAGTCTAATTCCGTCCAAACCCGCCTATTTCCCAATCCCCACTAATAAACAAATAATCAATCTTTTCGAAGGAAAATTTGATATGTTTGATAAATTGATATGTCTTAACAACTCTGGATCTTCTTTTCTTTGAATTTGAAATAGGCTTTGTCGGCGATAACGTGTCCCCTCGAATATCATAAAATCATACTGAAGTTGAGGTGAATTACTAAGTGAATTCTCTTGGGGTTAAGAGATAGCATCATTTGCTCAGAACCTTTAACAACTAGTTACATTTTTTTTTACAAATTCAAATCTGCTATGAAAATCTTACTAAAATCCTGCTGCTCCAGTGATTTAGAGTGTCTCGTACATCGAAAGCTTGTTGGGTAAAGAGAAAGGGTATTTGTGATGTATCTGGATTTCGATAGAGTCACGTAGGCTCGCTTTCCTTTGAGAATAATTCGACCCTTATAGCCTGGATTTCACGAATTCCCTCGCAGGATAAAACTATCGAACCTTCTTGCTTCTAGGCCTGAAACAAGAAAATGCGTTTGAACATTTTGTTTAAGGACTGTAATTACTGTTCTGTGATTCTGTATCTTTACATGCACCAAGGCATGTGTATTTATAGGGGATAAACGTCAGTTTCAAACCACACCCGTACAGATAAGGATAGAGCAACTACATGCAACCACAGACATGCCAAGATGCAACTGCAGATAACCACAGAACATACTAGGCAACTGTACAGTATACCGCTCCAATCCATAACCGATGAGTAACTGAGACAACTGTATGCATGCATCCCTATCCAAATCCAATAACTGTGTACGTACGTACGTATGTACCACCAATTTGGAAATCAAAATCACATAACAAAATTCGATTTCATATTACATATACATTTCTGCATGTATCCATGTAACACTTCATTCAGGAGTAGTCATACCAAAATAATTATTCCAGAATTGTGAGCTCGTGGATGGGTTTATACAAGTGTGCGCTCCGCACCACCAACCTTGTTATAACGTCCCGAACTCACTAATACTCAAATCCGATTATGCTTAAATGATTGTGTTTCATAAAACACCAACAATCCTCCCCCATTTAAGTATAATCCTTGATTTGGAAAAACAACAATCCATCAAAACCAAACAAGTGCATAAATGAAAATGTCTTATAGATTGAATTTTCATCTTAGTGAATTACACATTCCAAATGCTCGAGAATCGGGGTGTCTAAAAGATTGAACCCTTCAACCCATTTGAACACTTGAAGATAATACACACACAAGTTCAAATACAACTCAAAAGCTAAACTGACACTATTCAAGCCATGTGTCCCAATCCATTCATGAGGTTCATACAAAGCCAAACCTTACCTTCTTGAAGCGGCTACACTTCGCTCTTCATATAGGTGAATCTTTTTAATCATACACATGCATATGTACTTTTTCAAAAGATCCATTAAGAAGTTTAAACTTCATCCTCTGGTCTTCATGCATGTCCAAACATATACCATTCGGGATATAAAATTATATGTTTCAATCTTAAATAATGGGCCTTACACATTGAATTTGACTCTAGCGTCGTACTAGAGCGAAATTGGGTATACCACCATCAAAGATTTAAATAGGCTTTAAACCCATCCCGATCACCGACTTAAATACCAAGTCCCTAGCTAACCCCTTCGTCAAGTGGTCTGCTAAATTTTTCTGTGTTCTTACAAAATCAACTGAAATCACACCATGAGTTAATAACTCACGAACCGCAATATGCCTGATGCCCAAGTGTCTGGATTTTCCATTGTACACTTCCTTATAAGCATTAGACAAAGTATTTAGACTATCACAATGAATTGAGATAGGCGAAATTGGCTTAGGCCACAATGGAATTTCATAGATCAGATTATGCAACCATTCTGCCTCTTTACCGGCTGCGGCTAAAGCAATAAATTCAGCTTCCAATGTCGAGTCAGCAAGACAAGTTTGCTTTTTTGAAGACCATGAAACTGCTCCTCCACCAAGCAAAAATGCCCAACCGCTAGTAGAAGAATTAGCATCTCCGCTATTATTCCAATTAGCATCCGAATAACCTTCCAACACTGAAGGAAATCCCACATAGCACAAACTATAATCCTTGGTTTTCTTTAAATACTTGAGCACACGCCTAACAGCTTGCCAATGAAAGGTTCTAGGATTACTCGTGTATCTACTCAACTTGCCAACCGCAAAAGCGATGTCTGGCCTTGTGCTTGTCATGGCCTACATCAAGCAACCAATTACTCGAGAGTACTCGAGTTGTGATACTGCTTTACCCTTATTAGGTACAAGGTTCACACTTGTATCAATTGGAGTACTAACTGGGGAACAATTCTCACAATTAAACTTTTTGAGTATTTTTTCAATATAGTGAGATTGTGTCAGAGAGATTTCATTATTTTCTCGTTTGATCTTAATGCCAAGAATAACATCCGCCTCCCCCATGTCTTTCATGTCAAACCTTGAAGACAAAAATGTCTTTGTAAGGTCAACCTGATTTTGGTTTGTACCAAAAATCAACATGTCATCCACATATAGACAAATAATAACTCCATTTCCAGAATTATCAAATTTGCTATATACACATTTGTCAGATTGGTTTAATTGATAACCATTTGACAAAACCACCTCATCAAACTTTTGATGCCATTGCTTAGGAGCTTGTTTTAACCCATACAATGATTTAACCAGTTTACAAACCTTATGCACATTTCCTGGCATAACAAACCCTTCTGGTTGTTTCATGTAAACCTCCTCTTCTAGATCTTCATTTAAAAATGCTGTTTTGACATCCATTTGATGGATCACTAAGTTGTTGATAGCAGCCAAGGCAATCAACAACCTAACAGTGGAGATCCTGGCAACTGGGGCATATGTATCAAAGTAATCAACACCTTCCCTTTGCCTAAAGCCTTGGATAACCAATCTGGCTTTAAACTTGTCAATAGAACCATCGACTTTCATCTTTCTTTTGAAGATCCATTTGCAACCTAATGGTTTGCAACCACGTGGTAGATCAGAGAGAATCCACGTATTGTTACCCATGATGGAATCCATCTCATCATTTATCGCTTCTTTCTAGAAAGCAACATCTCGTGATTTCATTGCCTCACTAAATGTTTTAGGATCCTCATCAACATGATAACAATAAGAATATTCATTATCAATCTCATCTATTGATCCCTCAACCAAATACATTTGGAAATCAGGACCAAAAGACTTTTCAATCCTTCCTCTCTTGCTTCTTTGAAGTTCAAGTGACTTATCAGGTGAAATTTCATCTCCCTCTATAGTTCTTATTGAAGTTGGAACTATATCCTTTGGTCTTTCCATTGAGGAGAATCGAGTTTCATCAAAAATAGCATCTACCGATTCAATTACAGTGTGAACCGAAATGAAATCATTAGGTTCAATAACATAGAACCTATAAGCCTTGGAATGCATGGATTATCCAATAAAGATGCAATCAACTGCTCGTTCCCCCAATGTTTTCCTTTTGGGATCAAGAAGTCTCACGACCGCCCGACAACCCCAAACTCGAAGATAAATCAAGTTTGGTTTCTTTTTGCACCAAAGTTCATATGGAGTTTTCTTGTTCCTTTTATTTGGAACCCTATTCAATAAATAGCAAGCCGTTAACATGGCTTTACCCCAAAATCCGTCACTCAAGCCCGAGTAGGATAGCATGGAATTTACCATTTCCTTGAGAACCCTGTTTTTCCTTTCAGCCACACCATTTTATTGTGGTGTATAAGGAGCGGTAACTTCATGAATTATGCCACAAGATTCAAAAAACACAGGATCATAATATTCACCTCCTCTATCAGTGCGCAACTTTTTAATCAAAACAGATTGCTGCAATTCAACTACATTTTTGAAAATCTTAAATTTAGCAATTGCCTCATCTTCAGAATGTAACAAATATATGTAACAAAATCTAGAATAATCATCTATAAATGTTACCAAATATTTTTTATTTCCCAAAGATGGTGTTGCATGCAAATCACATAAATCACTATGAATGAGTTCAAGCAAACTTGATGTCCTTTCAATACTTTTCATAGGTTGTTTGACAATTTTAGTCAACTTGCAAGTATCACATTTTTGCACATTTATATCAAAAGGTGGAATCAAGTTTTCTTTGGACATATTAAGCATGCGATTATAATGAACATGTCATAGTCTTGCATGCCATAAAGATGGTAAATCAACACCAGAACAAACCATGTTTACAGAATTAAAATTATCACTCAAATTCAACATACACATACCATTACAATAATATCCAAACCCTACAAACACATAATACCTCGACAATACATACTTATCAGATTCAATCACTTGCTTATAGCCACACTTATTTAAAATGCCAACAGAAATTAAGTTCTTTCTAATTCTAGGTACATATAATACATCCTTTAGATGAAGATATTTCCCAGAACTGAATTTTAACACAACTTCTCCTCGACCAAGAATATCGGCGGTAGATTCGTTTCCCATATGAATAATGGCACCATTAGTAACCGGTTCGAATGACTTGAACCACTTTTTGTCCTTGCAAACATGTTTGGTTGCACCTGAATCTACCCACCACGCAACTTCATCATCCTGCATGTAAAATGCTTCAGGAATGAGTGTGACATAATTTTCATAAAAAAATTAAATCATTGTCAAAATACTGACCTTGAGTTGGTGGACCTTGGTCCTTAGACCCCTGCCCAGAATGGTTTGATACCACTCCCTTCTTGCTCTTTCCGACACGACAGTCACGTTTAAAGTGCCCCGTCTTGCCGCAAATCCAACATGAACCCTTAGGCTTTTTGTTTGATTCCTTGTTGTTGTTGACAAAGGGACACTTTTTGCCCTTTTTCTTCTTAGTACTTTCACCATCTTCCATCACATTGATAGAAGAAGATACCACTATTTCTTTATCTTTGGGCTTGCCATTTTCCTGCACCCTTAGAGTTTCCTCTATGCGCAAATGGCTCCCAAGTTGAACAAGAGATAGCTCTTCCTTTCTATGCTTAAGCATGTGTTTGAAATCCTTCCAAGTGGATGGAAGCTTGTCGATTATGCTTGACACATATATAGATTCATCCATTTCCAATTTGTGTTGTGCGAATTGCCCAAGAATCCGAAGCAGTTCATTGTACTGCTTCATCACTGGCCTGGAGTCTGACATCCTGTAATTCATAAAATTACTGACAAAGAACTTCTTACTAGAAGAGTCCTCATCCATGTACTTTGACTCCAAAGAATTCCACAACTCCCTTGCAGATTCAACATGTTGGTATATATCAAACAGTGAATCAGACATACCATTCAAGATGTGACCGCGACAGATGTAGTCATCATTCTCCCACTTGTTTCTCTTGCGTGTCTCCTCCAATGGTTCATCCTCTGCTGGTTCGGTGATCGGAGTAGACAAGACGTACACCACCTTGAGAGTGGTTAGGAGGAAGTGCATCTTTTTCTGCCACCTGCGAAAGTCCACACCTACAAACTTCTCTAACTTCATAAACTTAGAAGTCATGTCACGTACAGAATACATCATCACAATGACAACAAATTATTCTCAAAGATTGTTGGGTAAAGAGAAAGGGTATTTGTGATGTGTCTGGATTTCGATAGAGTCATGTAGGCTCGCTTTCCTTTGAGAATAATTCGACCCTTATAGCCTGGGTTTCACGAATTCCCTCGCAGGATAAAACTATCGAACCTTCTTGCTTCTAGGCCTGAAACAAGAAAATGCTTTTGAACATTTTGTTTAAGGACTGTAATTACTGTTCTGTGATTCTGTATCTTTACATGCACCAAGGCATATGTGTATTTATAGGGGAAAAACGTCAGTTTCAAACCACACCCGTACAGATAAGGATAGAGCAACTACATGCAACCACAGACATGCCAAGATGCAACTGCAGATAACCACAGAACATACTAGGCAACTGTACAGTATACCGCTCCAATCCATGACCGATGAGTAACTGAGACAACTGTATGCATGCATCCCTATCCAAATCCAATAATTGTGTACGTACGTACGTACGTACCACCAATTTGGAAATCAAAATCACATAACAAAATTCGATTTCATATTACATATACATTTCTGCATGTATCCATGTAACACTTCATTCTGGAGTAGTCATACCAAAATAATTATTCCAGAATTGTGAGCTCGTGGATGGGTTTATACAAGTGTGCACTCCGCACCACCAACCTTGTTATAACGTCCCGAACTCACTAATACTCAAATCCGATTATGCTTAAATGATTGTGTTTCATAAAACACCAACAAAGCTTAGGGAAAATTCGAGGGGAGGAAATTACTTGTGAAGGAGTTAAAACGCTTGCTCATATGTGTTAGGATTTTAACTGATGGATGGTGAATTTTATTTGATTTGTTGCTGTGAGATATGTGTTTTCGTCGCGTTGATAGATGCCCAAATCAATAGTGGTGATTTGAGCAAAAGAGAGGGGGTAGAGGTTAATAAGATTATCAACAAAAAGGATAATAAAGAAAGAATATCAATTTGTAATTTAAAATTAGTAAATGGTACATTTGGTAGAAGAGTATAATTTCGCTTTGAATACTAATTATTGTATGGTAAAATCAGCACCCTAAATTTGAACATCATTTTGAATTGTTATGGTAAACTACTGTAGTAGGATGTATTATATATAATAAATAAAATAAGTGTGAAATTTTGGTTGTGAAATAGCTGTATGATGGTCAAATCAGCTCTTTTTGGTCAAATAAGCTAATTTGAGCCCAAAAGGCGGTATACCAAATACCACAATGTTTATTTTACAAACTTTCATATTTTTGTATAATCATTATATTTTGACACATTCTATTTTTCGCTACGTTTGGTTGGGTTGGTTTTTGGAAAAATGGACTTTGCTAGTCCAGTTTCGCTGATTTTTGTTTGTTTCAAATAGTTTTTAAAAGCCTTGATTTTGCTCTCCTAAGTCCAATTTTTGTGCTCTGTAGTCCAGACTTTAGTCCTTTGTAAGTCTAGTTTTTGCACATCAAAACTTACCAAATTCAGTTTTTTATTTTATACTTAAAGTTTTTGATTTTATACTTACCAAATCTCAATCAAACCAAACATGGTTTTTGTTTTGGACTTGCAAAATCCTGACGAACCAAACAATGATTTTTTTCTCAAATTTACAAAATATCAACCCAACCAAACAAGGTTTTTGCAAAATCAGACTCTCAAAATCCCAAACAAAAACCCATACTCTCAAAATACCAAATAAAAATCTAAACTCTCAAAATCGTCTCCAACCAACTCTCTTTAATTATTATTTTTTGACACACTTGCTTTTGCACACACATTAAGGAGATTAAGGAGATATGATATATGTGGTCAAAATTAAAGGGGAGGGGGAGAGAAAAAAAATGAATTGTAGAACATGGTGGAATATTTTCCAAAAATAGAATGTGTCAAAATATAATGATTATACAAAAAATGAAAGTGGGTTAAATAAACACAGTGTTGTTTGGTAAATTGCATTTTGGGCTTAAATTAGCTTATTTGACCAAAAAGAGGTGATTTAACTGTCAAACAGCTATTTTTAGTGTTTGGTAAACAGTTTATTAGAATAATTTTTTGGACTCAATAAATTAATTTTCAAAAAGTTAAAAAAAAGTAAGTTTTTCTATTAAGATGTTTATAGCTTTAATCATTAAGAACTTTTTTGTCCTCCTCTTTTTTTTTTTTAAATTAAAAACCACACAAGGTGGGGTGAAGTTTATTTGGCTCACCACACCATAAAAAACCTTGTAACAAGGTAAAAAAGTACATACAATGTGATTATTTTGAATTTACAAGATAGTAAAAATAACTATTGTAAATTTGTGATCCTATAATTGATTCTAGTATACACCCATGTCGACATTCTCACAAGCACTTTAGGGTTCGCTAAGCGACGCCCAACTTCGCCGATGAGAAGACTCATAACCCGCAAGCAATTTAGGGATCGCAATTGCGAAGCCCAACTCTGCCGACGGGTACGGGGTTCCCCTAGAATCAGAATAGAATCAACACTTGATGGTACTAAGTCCTGCCCTTTGTTCAACTTGTTGTTGTCCAGCTCTTTGCCTCTCCATTGTTGTTGATCTTGTACTTCACAGCTTGTAGCTTCCATCTGCAATAACCAGAAAATCCAACAGTAGTGAACCATTCTAATTGAATCTGAAATTAGGTAATTCCAGCTTATCCAAAGCAACTATGCCTGAAACAAGTCTAGGCAAAGAATTCTGAGAATAGATCATATTAATGTTTGAATCACTTGCTATTTTAGCTAAAGCATCTGCAGCACAATTTGCTTCTCTAAAAACATGTGAAATATGAAAATCGAGATCACCTGAGAATGACCAGATGTTTCTGAGGACGCTTATCAATTTCCATGGAGCCTGCTGTTGATTTGTTGCTATCTTCCATAGTACTTGTGAATCTGTCTCCACCTGCACATGTTGACAATCACAGTGAAAAGCCATCTGCAAGCCTAAAGACAAGGCTAGAGCTTCAGCTTCCAAGCAAGATTCTGCACAAATAGATATTGCTTTAGCTTGAATAACCCTGCCAGTATAATCCCTAAGTATCATACCAGCACTAGATTTCCCATTACTCAAATGAGAACCATCTATATTCAGCTTAATGTAACCATCACTTGGCAGATTCCAGTTTACCAATCTTGCAATTGGTGCCCTTATAGTGTGATTAATACCATATCTTACTGGTGGTTTCAGTTTACTCCAAAACTGAATATGAGACTTCAGAATGGTAATGATCATCTCCTGAATATTCTTTATCATGCTAGTCATAAATTATTATCAAAGTAATAAGCACATCTGGCACACCAAATATGCCATACTATAATCACAGGCAAGATTTTTGCTAAAGCCATTTTAAACCCAGAAGGTTCAGTGTAATTCCAGTAATAATAGAGAAGATCCCATAAGGTATCTCTATTTATATATTGCACATCAAAGTGTTGGCTGACTTTGCTCCAGATCTGTCTAACAAAGAAACAACTGTTAAAACAATGGTGAAGGTCATCTGTATGAGCTTTACAAAAGCAACATATTGAAGGCTGATGGATAGATAGGTCCTCAAGGACATCAGCTGTTGGAATCAGCCTATTAACAAGCCTCCTGCAAAAACATGACATTTTCTTTGGCAACACTGAAGACCACATATATTTATAGGATTGAACTTTCATCTTCTTAGGTCTCAGTAATTCATAAGCTAAGGCAAATGTAAATCTTCCACTGGGATCTGGTTTCCATATCATAATATCCTCATAATCATCAAAAATTGGGAATTCTTTACAAATCAACTGATTATAATGATCATTAAAGCCATGCTTCATTAAAGTAATAAACAATTGTTGCTGAGTACAGAACTCATTTACAGTTAATTCAGGTAATGGTAATTCAAATGACTCATTCCAGACATCTATCAATGCATCATCACCTAACCAGTGAGAGTTCCAGAATGATATTTCACCTTTTCCCACATGTATAACTGTATTTTGACTAGCAAGTTCATCCACATCTTTAATCCTTTGCCAAGTTTTGGACTTTTTAAGGTGATCAGGTAAGGACCACATGAATGTTGACCACAGATTATTACTAGTCTGTAATTTCCACCACAATTTCAGGGAGAAACTCTGTATAATAACATGCAAATTTTTCACCCCTAAGCCATTTTCTATAGTGGGATAGCATATTTTAGCCCAGGCCTTCCATGTTCTTTTTTGTACATGCTCATTTGATCCCCATAAAAATTTAGAGAATAAAACATGTAATTTCTCAACTACTCCCCTTGTAGGATTTGACATAGCTAAGATATGTAAGGGTATCACAGATAGTACATGCTTAATCAAAATTAATCTCCCAGCTTGATTCAAAAATTTATTCTTCCAGCTTGTTAATTTAGAAGCCATCTTATCAAAAATTGACTGGAAGTAAGAATGCTTTGTTCTACCCACATAGATTGGACATCCCAAATAGATAAAAGGAAAAGATCCTTCCCTTATACCTGAAACCTGGTTTACCATATTTTGAATAGCTCTTGTAGCATGCTTTGACATGTAATATGCAGATTTGTCCAAATTAACATTCTGTCCTGTAGCATTCTCATAGGAAATCAAAAAATTCCTCAGATTCTGCAAACTAGATTTATAAGCCTTCAGGAAAACAACTGTATCATCTGCAAAATTCAGATGAGTTATTTTCCTAGTTATATGTGGCAACTTATAGAAGTCTATTCTAGATTCTGAGTACAGTCTACTAAGATTTCTTGAAAATACCTCTGTTAGTAGGATGAATAAAAAAGGGGACAATGGATCCCCTTATTTCAATCCTCTAGAAGTACTGAAGAAACCCTTAGGTTGACCATTAATCAGAATAGAACATCTAGTTGCAGCAATGTTACCCATAATGTTATTAACAAAGTGATTATGAAAACCCAGTTTAAGTAAAAACCTTCTCATAAATGACCATGAAACCCTATCAAAGGCCTTAACCATGTCCAGTTTAAAAATGATATTATTACCACCAGTTTTATTGTTCAGAAATCTAGTCATTTCTTGCATTAAAAGCACATTTTCTGCTAATTCTCTCCCCTGAACAAAAGCTGACTGTTCAGGAGATATTATACTAGGCATTATGGGTTTAAACCTTTCAGTATACAGTTTAGTGAAGATTTTATTCAAGAAATTTGAAAGGCTTATGGGTCTAAAATCCGTAAATTGGTTTACCACTGGCTTTTTAGGGATTAGTGTTATGTATGAAGCTGCAATTGCTCTGGGTACTGGTACACCTGCAAGAAATTCATTAACTGCCATTACCAAATCCTCACAAATAATATCCCAGCAAGCTGTGTAAAATCTGCCAGAATATCCATCAGGTCCTGATGCCGAATCTCCATCCATACCAAAAACCAAACTCTTAAGTTCCTGCACATCAGTACATCTCAACAGAGTATTGTTAGTCTCATCATATATCATTGAAGGTATATTCTCAAGCAATAATTCAGAGTCCAAATCATTATTATCCCTATTTTCCTCAGTTAAAAGGTTAGAAAAGAAATTAATTGCCTCTTCTCCTATTAACTTTGGATCAGTTAGGATAATATTCTAAGAGTTCTTTATTTCAAGAATTTGCTGCCTGGCATTTCTGGACTTACCTGATGCATGAAAAAACTTAGTATTGGAATCTCCCTCTTTTAACCATTTAACCCTTGATTTTTGTTTCCAGAAAACTTCCTGTTTTGCTAGGGCTAAAGTGAGCTCAGCTTGTGCTTTACTAAGTTCAGTCCTATTAGCAGTTGAACTAAGATTTTGAAAATCTAATTCCTTCTGTTCAACATTAGTTTCTGCCAATAGAACCAGATCATGAATATTACCAAAACACTCCTTGTTCCACTTTTTCAAAGTTAATTTCAGTCTCCTCAATTTCAAAGAAAATATGATCATACCATAATAAGCACATGGAGCATTCCAAATTTCAGAAACCACCATTTTAAAATTATCATGCAACAACCAACAGTTCTGAAATTTGAAAGGTTTAGGACCAGTTGGAAAATTATTGTTTTCAAAAGTCATCAACAAAGGAGAATGGTCTGAAGGGGCTCTAGACTTGACTCTTACCCTACTGTGAGGAAAAATATTAAGAAACTGATTATTAGTTAGTACCCTGTCTAATCTCTGCCAGACATTCCCTCTACGCCTTACACCATACCAAGTAAACAAATTACCCATCGTTGGTAACTCTAACAGTTCGTTAGAATCAATAAAATTATTAAAATCAAGCATACTACTATGACTAGGTGAGGACTGACCCAAATACTCATTTGACTCTCTTATAATATTAAAGTCTCCAGCAATTATAGTTGCATCATTTATTAATGCACCCAAATCATGCCAAAGGGACTCCCTATCAGACTTAGTATGTCTGCCATATACAAATACAGCAGACCAACTGGAAGATAATGAAATATGCTTTAACTCAGTTAAGACAAATTGATCATGAATATTTTTAACTGACACTGTATAATTATCATCCCAAAAAATCCAGATTTTATCCCTAGAATCAGAGAAAAAATTTGGGTATCCCAGTGTAAATGCAATGGAACTAATGTGTGATGACTGCAACATAGGTTCTATGACTACAAAAAGGCCTAACTAATTTTTCCTTTTCATATTTTTAACTCTCCTTTGAGCTCTACTGCTCCTAATGCCCCTAACATTCCATACACATAAATTGAGACTAATCATATTAAACAATTTTTGAAGTGACAATTTTGGTCCTGGTAGAAACAGTTTTAGGTACTTGGGAGTAGTCCTTTTTATTATATGGCCTTTTAACTTTAGGTTCTACAGTTAAAGGATCAGATGTGTTCATAGAAGACTCAGATATCAATCTGTTGAACCTATTTTGAGATTGACTAAATGGTTCAAAAATCAAATCTCCATTTCTATCTCCTCTCTCAGTTGACCATTTATCTTTAGGGCTTGTGGGAACACTATATGCCTTATCCTTAGTTATAGGATTAGGAATCATACCTACAGGACTGGCGTATCCAGTCCTGTTGTCATCTGTGTCTTGCTGGATATCCTCAGAAGGGAGTACATCATTCGAATGACTTGGTTCTCCATCTTGAATTTGTGAGTTAACCTTTTGTATTTCCTGATTCTGGCTATCTCCATCTGTACCTGTCATAGACTCAGTAAAAGAATTATTAGATAAAGGCTTACCAGGATTGGTATCCTTGGCTTGCCTTACAGAATTATTAAAATCAGAAACCTCAATATTGACCACCTCATTAACCTCTTGCTCATCCTCCCTTAAAGCATTAAAACTATTATGAGTTTTAATTGGCTCTGCTCCTGGCTGCACAACAGGCTGAGAGGTTAGTCTCAGGTCTGCACCATCTTCCTGGCTATGTTGCATCTTAGCTTTCCCTTTTGCTTTCCAAGTAAGTCTGGTACCTGCATCAAGACCATTCTTTTCCAAGGTGGTATCCTGAACAATTTGATTAGTAATAACCATTGACTTCTGGGTTTTTACTATGTTATTTTTTGGTCTCCAAAAATCTTGCTTATGTCTATCATTTTGTTCAGTTTTACATATTGATGCCATATGACCTAGCCTTGAACAATTAGAACAGAAATCTGGGACATTGTCATACTCTAGGTATTGCCAGAATCCAGATGACCTATAACCTATCCAAATTCGTTCAAGTAAAGGTTTTGACACATCTAACTCAACACAGACCTTTGCTACATGGGGTCTAGATCGATTTAGGGTAGCCTGATCCACTTTAACTGGGTGACCCACTAAATTCCCAATTGACAGTAAAGCATGTTCATCAAAAAAATGTTGTGGAAGGCCAAAGAGGCTTACCCATACCGGAACAACAGGAGATTCAGCATTAGGATTGAAGGATGGGCTCCACTTGGTGATTTTCAGGGAATAGAAACCAAAGTCCCACATTTTATGCATCCAGCATCGATAATAATCATCTGCAAGCTGAAAGTGAATGAAAACATGACGGGTATCCACTAAATAGATACCAAATTGACCCGAAAAACCAGTTGTGTGGAAATCTCGCCGAAGACGCTCAAGTTGAGGTCTGGCTCGATAAAAACTTCCGACCAAAGTAAATCTGAGCGGGGCTTCCAGTTTGTCGCACTCCTCATCTGAGAAGTGAACCCTGGTTCCCCCAGATGCTCAATACTAGGCTTTGGATCGAAGGGAGGTATTTTTTCCGATCTGGCTGCATGAACAACCAGATCTGCTTTTTGGCCGGTTAAAATTTGGGCATATGATGTTGGTGCTGAAGAGGAGAGCAGTTTGTGATCTGGGTCGCCCGTTGATGGCACCGCCGACATGGCGGCGCCGATCAAAACAACGGCGAAGTCAGATGGAAGATAGGGTTTGTGTCGTCAAAATCGCCAGAGCCTGATTATAAATCTTGAAATCTTCTAACATAAACACATTCTAGATACATTCATTTAATCGCAATTTAATCTCTTTATAAATCTTAGCCGATTGCGATTCCTACCTTTCTCAAAACTCAAGCGTTCTGAGTATTTTTCCTTGCCCGGTTGCGATTACTCAATGTATGCTCTTCAAATCGATCTTTTACAATTTCATTTAAATTGTGTTTGATTCAATTAAATTTCTAGCTTTTAGATTAGTTCGGTGAAATTTCCATTCTTTGAATCATAGTACTAGAACTGATGTTTGCCAACCTGATATCGCATTAGAATTATTTTTATTTAATGGGTATCTTTATTATTTGAATGGAGGCTGATTATATAACGATATGTGCAGTGAAAGCCAATTTTCTTGACTTTTTTGTGGACTTTTATCAAGTATGACTGACTTTAAGGAGGTCATGTGAAAAGAATAAAAATATGGCCCTCTACTTGATTGGTGTATTTCAAGTGTCAATTTTGAAACATGTATAATTTATTCATAGTAGATTATAAACTCAATGCGAAAAATGAATATAAAATAACATCATTTGATTAAAAATTTGACATAATTCAATTGGTAAATTAAAATTAATAGAAGTGCAAAATATTTACCGTTTCTTGATCAAACTAGGTGGCGAGAGATAACATACGGTGATTTTTTAAATAAAAAATAATAAAGAGGAGAGGAGGATTCCATTTTTAAAGTATAATAAGAGGAGAGTTCATATTATTAAAATACAGTACTTATTTTATATATTCACTTTTTTAATTTAAATTAAATTATTCGTATTAAAGTAAAAAAAAAAAGGAATGTCATTTTTCTGTATCTGCAAAGGATTCGGTACAAAATTCTTCCATAAATTTAATAAAGGGAAAACAAGTTTTCTAAGTGAAATATGAAGAAAGTTTGTAAAAATAAGTTTTATCTAAGGACTTCTGATGAATGTCTGGCACCCGCGCTTGATGACGAACTTGGCTCACGAACTGATCTGCAAGACAGAGCCCTGAGGTTGTCCAGGGGTAGACACTCCGACGCTCAAGTTAGCAAACAGCTGAGAAGGTTTAAGTGCATTATATGAGTTATGAGATAGAGAAGGTCTACCAAACCTTTCGTATTTATAAGGCTACAATCTGTAGATCGCCAAGATATGTAATTATGGTATGAATACAACTCTGTCTTGAAGAAGTAATTACCATATATAGAAGAAGTGTATTTCGGTCATGATTGTATTACCATGTTTAGAGGAAGGGTATTTGTAGAACATTCAGAATATACGCATTCCTTACAAGGATTTGGACCGATGGACGAGTGGATCCATCCTCTGCGTATCTCGAGCCCATGACCCTTCTCGGGCCTTGGTCGAGAATGAATGAAGCCTCAGAATACGAACCATGGACTTATCAGTAGCCCCAAGGTAGATCTTCATAATTTCGAGGGCTCCATCTCAAAGCTGAATGAGAGGCTTGCTTCTCGACGAAAAGTCAATAACTCGAGGGAGAGTAACTCATGGTGTTAAACTTGGGGTGTCCTTCTAGGACTAACCTCTTGGGCTGACTATTCTGAATATTTATCTTCAAGTTGCTTCGTATTCCATGAAGACGCGTGGACGGATGAGATTTTCATTTTGAAATCCAGAAGCAAAATACACGTGTCGCATATTCATTGAAAGGAAGAGGCGGTTTGTCCCCCGTCTCTCCAATTGCTTGCATCGGAACACGGATCAAGATAATTACTCGCCTTAATATTGTCTGGCTTGGGTTATATCTCTCAAATAATTCTCTTTGTCTTCTCCACTTTCAATTTCTTCATCAGAGTGCAGAGGATGTTTTCATATATTCTTCCTTCACGAAGCCCCAAATGCTCCATTTCAACCAGTAAGTATTTCATCTTTTTTAGTTCTTTCTCTGTGTCCGCTTCTCTTATTTCCCATTTTTTCCCCTCATACTCTCTGTCGTTATGTCTAGTAATAGTGAAACAGATTCCATCCCCCGACATGATCAGGGAGAGTATGCCCATGCTGAGGCCGATGAGATTAGCTCACATGACCGCCGTAGAGCCGAGGTAGCGAGTTGGAAGAAACCAGTAGTATTAAAAAGGAAATTATCCGATTAAGAGAAGAGCTTGATGGTTGCAGCGCGGCGGGCAGATGGAGAGGAGTAGCCGTGGTGGCGCGTCCGCGCGTGGTGAGGGTAGCAGTAAGAGATCGATGAAGGTTGAGAAGGCGCATGCAGATGCTGCCGTGTTTGTCGATAGCTGCCGGTATTTCTTTCCCAGCGACTGTGATCTCATGTATGTTGGGGATAACAAGCCCGCGTCAGAGCTAGTCACTTCGACCCGAGGGGTTATCTATGGGAGGTTTATACAGCACGGGATGGCTTTTCCCTTTCCCCCATTGTTGAGTGAGTTTCTGGATTACTAAAAAGTCCATCCGGGGCAGCTACTTGCCAATGTGATAGTGATCATAATGGCCTTAATGACTTGGTGTGCTCGCAAGGGTTATGACCCCAGCCTCAATCTGCTGCGGACCTTGTATAAGGTTTCAATTGTGAAGAAGGTGGTGACCTTAGCTGTCCAAGACCCTGAGCTGGGTAAGGCTTTCACGTTGCCGCGGAAAAGTGAGAAATGGGATAAGGTAAAGATGACCTTTGACCGAAAAAATTATCAAGTTCCCCATTGGAACACTGAACTTAGGAATGAGGCCAAGAATGACCTTATGACTTCTCGCCGTCTGTTGAATATAGCACATGAGCTAGTTGACGAGAAGATAAAACTCGAAAATGGCAAGTTTGTGCCAGGGGACCATAAGATGGGCTGGCTGTGGCCCTTCAAGACTTTCGGATGGCTATATGAGATACCTGGACGAACCCTGAAGAATGGCAGTTATCTGAAGATCACTTACTTCGATCATCCCCAAGATATTAAGGTTGAGTGGTATGGTCCACTTTTTTTAGTGAGCAAGATCATGTCGGTGCAGCAAAGGCATCTCAAGCTCGAAGGATTGCTGAGGAAAGAGAGGTTCACGAGAGAGAGCGGGTCTTGTCCCAGACTTCTTTGGATGAGGAGAGCTATGGATTTATGGTGGACGCTCAGCGTCGTTTGAAGAGGTTGGTTCGGGGACAAAAGAAAATTTGATCACGGACCGTGGTTTCGGGTGAGGTAGAACCGTTGTTTGTGTCGCTTGCACGAAATCCTTCGGATGAGGTGGAAGATGAAGGTCTAGCTCTGGCCCGAGGTCCGAGGAGAGAGGTAGCTAGGGTATTTATTTCTATACAGTCAACCGGTATGAATGGGTATTGGTGTACCAAATTTGGTAGAGCCGAAGATGACGGATCTGTGACATCTGTAGTCGTTTCAGAAGTGTCGGCCAAGGGTAAATTTTCTTTATATGCGTATCCTTGTGCTCGTGTTGCATCTTTTTCTTTGTCTCTGATATCTTTCTGTTTATATGTAGTAGGTACTTCAGAGGCGGAGCCAGGTAGCATAGCGGGAATGATGGCTATGATAGTTAAGCAGAGGAAGCTGGTTGAAGAGGAGGAGGATGAGAAGAAAAGGAAGCTAGAGACCAGTGAAGGATCTGCTGGAAATGATGACAGGTCTTCGAAGAGGGCGAAACTCGACTCGAACTTTTGAAGGAGTTTGAGGAATACGTCATCCTCCCTCCCTCCGAGGTCTCGGAGAGTGAGTTCTAAATACTCCAGGAATTTCCTGAGATTAGTCAGTTACACTTTGAACTTGATTCAGCCACCTTCTCCGAGTATGTAGTTTCCTCATAAATTGGCATTCCTGTGCAATCTCTATCCATTTCTCGGAAAGGTGCCGCGACATCGGACAACCAGATAAAACTTTTGTATGGCTCGATTAAGGCGCTGCATGATTAGTGTCAAGCTCTGGAGCGAGTAGCGGAGGAGAAGACAGTAGAGGCTGAGCAGCTAAAGGTACAAGTTGCTGAGAAGTCTAGTGGGTCACCTCAGCTGATCAAGCATCTCCAAGATGAGGCCGCCAAGGAGAGAGCCGAGAAAGAGGCTTTGGATCAAGAAGTCAAGACCCTGGCTGAGAACCAGAGAGTTCGGGATATCCGTCACCTGGATTTGAACAAAGAAGTGGCTTTCTTGAGGACAGAAAGGGATCAGTATGATGATCCTGTCAAGCAGAAACAATTCATCCAGTTGATACTGGATTTTTGCGCTAACTGCCCCGAGACGGAGGAGCTCCGTAGTGGCAGTAACAAGCTCTTCCACAAGTCCCAACTCCAGGACATGTGGGGATCTCTTCTCACATTCTTCGGTGAGAATGATCAAAAGGTGTTGGCTTCCTGCTACAATTGGCCTGATGCTGCTCGAGTTTTGAAGGAGCTTGGGGATAAGCTGCGTCAAGCAGGAGGCTTCAGGATTGGTTTGATGACAAGCTTGGAGAATATGGACAAGGCTTTGACCTTGGAGGACCTCAGGGAGAGGATCCAGGTGTTGTATCCTGAGCTGTCTTTTGTGCTGGAGAAAACCGCTGGGAATTGGCCAACAGCTGATCAAGATCAGCCTAAAAATGTAACTCCTAAAAGCCTTAAATCTTATTTAGGAGATCATTTTGTTAACTTATTTTTTGGCATTTTGTACTCCAACCAGCATAATTTTCATGGAGTTGATTTGCTTCGTCTTCTTTTATTTCCAGTGCTGTGCCGTCTCTCGTGCTGAATTGCGGAGTAAATATGAGGCTATTTCTTAAAATCATGAGGATCTTCAATTTGAGAGAGATTTCTTAAAAGGACTTTATAGTCAAGCCCGAGAGGAGAGGGATTCGCTTCGCTGCCAGCAGAAAATTTGCTTGGATTGGAGGACTGAATTGAGGAGGCAACTAGATGACCTCAAAGAGATGTATGCCCAACTTCAAACTGCCAATGGCAAGATTCTGGCGGCTAATAAAGATATTGGTCAAGAGTTGAAGAAAGCCATGAGTAGCTTGAGAGAGGCCAGAGGTGAGGGCCATAATAAGGATACCCGTATATTGGCCCTTCAGAATGAAGCTTATAACCTTAATCATAAGCTAACAGTCGTTACTGAAGAATTGAGGTAATACGGAGTTGGATGCTTATAGGATCCAACTTGAAGAACTAAAGGCCCAGGGCGTGTTTATCACACTCCATACGCCTTTATCTGGAAAGGAGACGGGTGAATCTTCCTCGGCCATGAGCTCGAGGCAAATAGTAAAGCATACCTAACCCTTCTGTAGGGATCTTGCGTGGAAGAGGAAGAGGGGCTTCTTCCCCCATTCCGAGCTCGAGGCCAGCTGTAGGACGAGGGTCTTCAGGAAATTAGGGCATAGTAGGCCCTTTTTCTCAATCTGCGTCGATAGGAGGGAGAGGGGAGTCTCTCATATCCTCAAACTTAATACGGATAGCAGAAGAATGTAATTGAGGTTGTGGCCTCCGAGGGGGTCGAGGACGTACCTCTACTTCCTCCTGTGGTCGAGGACGTACCTCTACCTTTTAGGGACCTATTTGATGGATAGGAAGTATTTTGATGTAATGACATCATAGTGTAATAACACTTTAGTTTGGCCTTTGTAAAGACCTTGTATTTTGATCCTCGAGAAGATTGATTATCTGGCAATTACAGCCTAACTTAACTAATATTGGATAAGCATCAACCATGTACTTTATAGGTACATCATCTCGGGAAGAGCTCAAGAAGATTGAATATCAAAATTTGGGAGTCTGAATGACCTATATTAGATAGGCTTCAATCGTATGTTTATTAGAAACATACTAACTTGAGTTTATTTTATTTCAGCCCAGGGTGATTGTGGCTCGGGCACGTAGTTCGAGCAACTCATATTAGATAAGCATTAATCACACGCTTATTGGAAACGTATTAACTTAGGCAGCAGCCATGCTTATGCTTTTTAAGGCATAATGTCTCTCTAATTTAGAGGAATGGTGACTGCTTAAAAATAAAATAAGATCAATGTAGAGAAAATAACTTGATTATTCGAGCTCGTAGCCCGGCAAAAAATATAAAGACATCCCCGAGTTTTGGGCTCGGGTATAATTAAAAGGAAGTTTAGAAAGAAGCTTGGCCCGATGGGCCTTATTGAAGTAGTTTCTCCTTATTTGGAGAAGGTCTACTTAGTTTTAGCTCTGTGGTACTTGCGTAGGAAGGGCGACATCATCACAGGGTGTAAGTGTTCTCCTTTGCGGGTCTGCAAGAGATAGAATCCCCCTGGTTGGACTTTGAAGACTTTGTATGGTCCTTTGGGCCTTGAATTCAATGCTCCTTCCAATTTGCTCATGCACCACGGACCTACTAGCATTACCAGATCCCCCCACCTTGAAGGTTTGGTGGCGGCGTTTATGCCATAGCGCGGTCATCTCCTCATACACCTCGGACTCGAAGTGAAACACTAAGGGCTGTTCGATCGTTAGATCTTGCCACAGGTCCCCTAAGGTAGCGTTGATGGCCGTGATCATGCAGGAGCGTGCAACTCCTTGGTCTCCCCTAATGGATGCCACTCCTTGAGTTGTTGGAAACTTTAGTACGAGGTGATAGGGAGACCATACGGCTTTGGCTTGGCACATCCAAGGTCTGCCGAGGATGACATTGAATGGGGTGACCATGTCAACCACCACAAACGTGCAGTAGAGGGTCATGCTTTTTGGTCCGTCTGCCACCTGGACTGGGAGTGTGATTTCTCCTAGGGTTGTGACCGGGTTTCCCATGAACCCTGAGATCGGACCAGTAGGTTTGAGGACGTCTTTTGTAAAGCCCAGCTTCTCGAAGTAGTCATAAAACATCACCTCTACTCCACTTCCATCGTCCACAAATACTCTTTTCACTAGGGAGTTATGGATGGTCGCTGAGATGATAAGAGGATCAGAATAAGGCACCTGGTTAGGTACAGCGTCCTCGTCCGAGAATGTGATCGTCTCCTCGGGGCGAAGTCTCTTATTAACTGGCTCAGTGTGAGGGATGGCTCGAACACTAGCCTTCAGTTTGGTGAGGGAGGCTTCTTCACCCGTGTAGTCGTTAATGCTGTTAATAACTCTATTGGCTCCATTCGACGGCGGCGGAGGAGGATCTTGAGGGTTATTCCCTCCATTCCCTTGATTATGGTTGTTGTTGTTGTTGTTGTTCCTAGGCCCGTCCTTCTTCTCTTGCCAAGGTTTTCCCCCATATCTTCGCTAGGTACCCTGGTTATCTCCAGCTAACGAGGGAGCAGTTTGTTGCACGATTCCTTGACGGATCAACTTCTCTATCTTGTTCTTGAGCTGGAAGCACTCCTCCGTGACGTGGCCTCGATCCCTGTGGTATTGACAGTATTTTGGAGACTGTTGTCGCTCGGCTAATTCCTTCATGACAGGTGGGTCCTTGAGAAGGTGCCTATGCACTCCCGGCCCGGCCATGAAGCAAGTGAACCCCGCGCTTCAGGCCCCCAAAAAATGGGCTAAAACAGGCCCCATTTTTAAAAAAACAGGCTAAAATAGGGCTCCATTTAAAAAAAATCAAATGTAGTGTACTTTTAAAATGTTTTGTTCTTTAAACCCCTATATTTTATAGAAATTGGCTAAAATAAGGACCCTATTTTTAAAAAAATCCATTATTTTAACTAATCTTAATTATTTTTCTTTGGACCCTCTATTAGGACCCTTAAAAAAATTATTTGGTTCAGGCCCCCAAATAGTTAGGGCCGGTCCTGTGCCTATGGATGGATAGGATTTCAGCCCGAGATCGGGTAAGAGGAGTGAAGGACTCGAAACTAGGCTTGGAAGGGCTGTCGGTTCTTTTCACCTTTGGTGCCTTTAGTCTAGGCTCCTTAGCCTTGTTATCCACATGTGGATCGCGTTCATGCTTGCCGGACACGGCATTTACCTTGCTGGCATATTTTTCCATGATTGCTTGAAAGTGTTGGATGGTGGTAAGGTTCTTGGTGGCCAACTTCATCCTTAATGCATCATCATCAACATTCATGCGATACATATTGATTAAAAGAAGTTCATTCCGATCATAGCATTCAGTTGCTAGATCCAGATACATGTGGTAGTGTTCTTCCACAAATTCTCCTTCCCGGCGTTAGACATATCCGAGATCACCTATAGACTTGATGAATTTCTTCTTTTGGAAGAACGCCAGAAGGAGGAACTCCGCAAAATCCCTGTAATATAAACAGGCTCTCGGGTGCCGTCTGATTGAACCATTTATGGGCCTTACCGCGAAGATAGCTGGGGATAATCTTGCATATCTCTAGTTTGTGGAAGTTTATGGTCTCCATGATTTTGAAGACCGATAGGAACTCTCGAGGATCGCTGGTTCCATCATAGGTGGGAAGGTGCTCTGGGACCTTCTTAGTATTGTCAAAAAGGAGGTTCACGATGTGTCGTGAAAAAAGAGAATGCGATTCTTGGCCTCTAGGTCCGAGGAGGCAATCTAACTCTCAATCGATTTCGTACTTCCCCCGGTTTTGATATGTCCCTTCCTGATTAAAAGGTTGGCAAGGGTTTGGTTGCCAATCATTCTGGGTCCGCTCTCTCCGTTGCTGCCTCAGTTCCTCTTGGACGTTCTGAATGTGCATTCTTTGTTTCTCCTCTCTACTCAGGTTTATACTGTTGTAATTGTAGATTCCTGGGTTCAGGGGCGGCGGCAACTGCTGCTGACTGACGTACTGAGGCAAACTCCGGGCGAGGTCATTCAAAAATCTCTGCCCTTTGCCAGGATTCGAGAGCGGTGTGTTTCTATCTTCTTGGAGTGAAACCTCAGGAACTGACATCCTATTCAGGGCATCATGCGTCTGGACTCTTGGCCTGAAGGTGCTGGCTGGGGTTCAGCAGAGATGTTACCAGAGCGGGATATTGGCCTAGTAAATTTCTCATCAAGGTTCGAACATCTTCTGGGATTTTGCCTGACGGGGTGTCTGAGACAGGATTTGTGCGAGGTTGGTTCGATATCAGAGGTTGGGAACCTACGGGGCCCGAGGTAGGGTTCGAGGCCGCAGCTTGATGTCTTCTTCGTAATTCCTCTTCGCGCCTCCATTCGAGGATTTGCTCGTCCCTTAACCTCCTATCATCCTCTGTAAGGATTGAGTCGTCCCCATTGTATCCAAACTCTTCCTCTTCAAACTGCCCATTGTGTCTGTTCATGAAGTCATTGTAATTCACGTCTGTCTGGAGTGAGACTTTTGGGTTTGGTCGACCGTTGGATGGTCTCGGGCCCGAGTTCAGTGCTCCGGGCGCAGTAAGGTTAGGACCAGAGGTCGGCGCTCCAGAGTGGTGAGGTTCGGATCAGTGGTTGGTGCTCCGGACCCAGTGGGGTTAGGATCAGAGGTTGGTGGAATGTTGGAGTTTCCAGCACCTATGGTAGAGCCTGGTGGTGGTTCGGATACGGAACGTGATTGAGGTCTGCCTCTTCCTCGACCACGTCCATGACCGCGTCCTTGGAGGGCTTGTTCACCATCAGGGTTTCCTTTAGGATCCATTCCTTGCGTCCGAGCACTCCTTCTTGGGTTGTTGGCTTTTGACATGATGTTGCTGGCTTGCTGAGCAGATGACCGACACGATCAGATCGGAGGCAAAGTTCGGTGACGTCGTCAATTAACATGCAGGTCTCACTGGGCGTGCCACTTGATGAATGTCTGGCACCCGCGCTTGACGACGAACTTGGCTCTCGAACTGATCGCAAGACAGAGCCCTGGGGTTGCACAAGGGTAGACACTTCGACGCTTAAGTTAGCAAAAAGTTGAGAAGCTTTAATGCGTAAGGCGTATTATATGAGTTATGAGATTATGAAGGTCTACCAAACCTTTGGTATTAATAAGGCTACAATCCGTAGATCGCCAAGATATGTAATTATGGTATGAATACAAATCTTATCGAGATAACAGTTGTATTACCATGTATAGAAGAAGTGTATTTCGGTCATGATTGTAATACCATGTTTAGAGGAAGTGTATTCCTTGTAGAACATTCAGAATATATGCATTCATTATAAGGATTTGGACCGATGGACCCGTGGATCCATCATCCGCGTATCTCGAGCCCACGGCCCTTTTCGGGCCTTGGTCCGAGACTGAATGAAGCCTCGGAATACGAACCATTTCTATAAAAATAAATTTTAATATTGCACATATTAATATATACTTAGGAAATCGAGGCCCCCAAATTTTGGAGGCCTAGTACGGTTGCACAAGCCGCACATGTACAGGGCCGGTCTCGACTTTTACTTATATGTTTATGCTATATATACAAGCTATTTCTATTCCATTTGCGGGTTATTGCCGTTTAGAATATGCTTATATAGCCTAGTAGAAAATTAAATCAATTTACTCTTGATCTAATATATTATTTAGATGGCGCCAAACGGGAAGAAAAACTAGAAGAAGTTAAGGATGGAGAAACTAGAGCTAACTGGACTACAACAACTATACACATATTTTGTGATGTATGTATCGAATATGCGCAAAAGAGTAAGGGACAGTGTGGTGGAACAATCTCACAAAGAATGCCATGGAAGTTAAGGATCAAGGAGTTTTACAATAGGGCTAATTAAGAGTATACCAAGTACCAACTTAGACACAAGATTGATTGGTTGAAGAATAGATGGAGTCTGTGGAAAGCGCTGAAAAGGAAACAAAACGGGACTAGGCTTTGATTCTCAAAATTGGAATGTAATTGGTAGTGAAAAGTGGTGGGAAAAGAAAATTGAGGTCAACAGTCTACCTTTCATATCGAAAGTCTTATTACTCTAAAAGAATGATGCTAACATGGTATAACATTTTATATGAAAATGCTCATTTTAAAAAATTTCAAGATGAATGAGTTGAGCCTGAACATGAATCGAAGATGGAGCTGATGTTTGGTAATTCGGTTGCTCATGGATTCAATAGATTTACTCCGAGTCAACGGGAAAGGGGAATACAATACTCTCCCCTTCCCCAAATTTGAGTGATACTTTTACTCTAACTGGGAATGATGAAGATGATGATGACGGGGTGAAAGAGATTGATGCCTCTAGAGCTAGCAAATATTACCGAACCCGAATCCCCGACTGTTTATATCGAACCTGAACCTGAAATAAAACTCTAACAGTGATAGCAGTTTAATGACCCGAACCTGAATTACATCTGATTCACCCAATCCTGAACTAAAAGTGTTAGACCCGACATAACCCGTACCCGAATCTGACCTGAACCCGAACCCAAACCCGAAAAACACCCAAACCTGGAAAACAACCCAAACTGAATAACACCCAGCCCAAAAGGCACTCAAATCCATCTTCACTCGATATGCTTTGGAACTTATATAGTTTTTAACTTCTTATTACTATTTTAATAATGTAGTTTCTTATACTAATTATCAATATTTTAGCATAGATAAATACACCAAATAAACTGAAGTGAACTAAACTATATTGAATTGAATTGATCTACATTTAAGTTGAAGAGAACATAATGGATTATTCATGATTTCAATTTAATCCATTTCAATTTAGTTTGATTTAGTCAAAATATAATATTTAATTTTGTTTGGTCATATTATTACTAAATGAATTTAATTATTTTGTTTAATTCAACTCTCTCTATTGATTAAAATAGTTAAATTTGACGTTATTGAAAAGTCAAATAATATAGGTTGTGTAAGATAAACTTAAAAACATAAACTAGTAACAACATTACATATAAAGATGACTTAGGAATTAAAATACAAGAACTATAATTGAGCTAATAACTATTTTATATTTTAATTAATAAAATAATTTAAATTTATGCGTATTACTATGTTATATGTTATTAACTTATATTGTCTCCACGGAAATAAGTTCTCATTATATAGTCTTGAAACATTTTAAAAAAACATTGGGCACAAATTCAACTCTACTATATAATATATGTTCATCAAATGTTTAAGGATGAATAAGTTTTAAATTCATCATAAGTTTATAAAAATATAAAACTATATAAATTATTTACTAAATGTATTTGAACATGATGGTTAAATATATCTGAATTAAATTCGGCTCAAACGAGATTGTAATACCGGGTTTGATTCGGATTTGGGTTTCATCCTTTTGGGTTCATATTGGATTTGGTTTTAGTTAGTTCGATTTTGGTGTTATGAGCAAAGGACTGATATGCAATTTAGCAAATACTTAATAGTAATAATGTCCAACCTGAAGGGTATAATAGTCTTTTTTGGCATAGTTAGTGAACCCGTGCTGAGTTTTAGGTTGCTCGTGAAAGTTCTTCTCCACCAAGGCCATCAGAGACAGGCCCCAGCCGCTCCTCTCCTACTCCGATGCACGGTACAATGTTTCCGAACCACCATTTTGAGTTTGTGAACCCTTCATTGCGTAGTTCGGCTTCAGTTCTTGTTAATCCTAAGCTAGGAATGCACGAGCTAGATATAATATCTATGAAGATCAGAATGTGCATAGTAATAATGATGTGCATAGGACTATGCCTAGAAATGAACAAGCAGATGTTAGGCATGGCTTAGTTAACATGCATGAAATGGCTTTCGTTGATAACACTACTGCACGCCATCACAATTCCCGGCGGTTTCCCCACCCCTATGCCGGCGGTTTTGACCGCCGTCGGTGGCTGCGCCGTCGGTGGGGGGTGTGCGAAAAACGGCGGTCTTAACCGCCGTTAATAAGAAACGCAGATAACGGCGGTTCAGACCGCCGTATCTGTGTTTTTTTATAAACGTCACATAGTTGTTCCGGTATCGGAACACATATAATGATGAGGTGTTGATGAGTTCGTTCCGGTTGTGGAAGCCATCTTGGTTACGCAACCGGAAGCTAGAACAAATGAATTTTTTTGTACATACTTCCGATAACGGAACAGACAAATTTTGATAACGAAATGGAATTTTGATTTCCCTAAATCTGGTGCTGAAATTAATAAAAAATAAAATAAAAAATAAAAAAATCAAAATTTATAAATTATATTAAAGATCCAAATTGTCATTACAACATTATTACACTAATTTACATATCATTCTACAACTAACTCATAAACCATTCTACACTAATTCTAATCCAACTATGCTTGTACTTGAATACTTGAATAAGAACGTAGCCATGCTTGAACTTGAGTAAGAATGGGTGGCGCCGGATAACCTTTAAAAATACATTAGAATTAAACAAACTGAATCAGTACTAGACTACATTAAAATGCAAACTCATTGCACATTCAGACAATAAAACTAATAAAGAACACAGTAAAGAGCATAAATAAACAAGACGGAACCTTGCTGTACAATTTGAGAGCATCTAAAGTAGTGCGGACGGACAACAATTGAAGAGTCACCTGAGAGTATGAAGTCTCAGTTCCGTGCAACTTCCTTTGGTGAATATACTGTAAAAGGCTCAATAAATGAACATAGCCAAACGAGTAAAACTCCATCAGTAATCATCTAAGCTTTCAATACATGAGGACACATACCATCTACTTGGCTGTCCAAAAGGTTTTTCCAGGCAGAGACAAGTTCGCCTTTTAAACCATTAGCAGAAAGTCCAACACTCTTATACAAGCAAAGCAACAACACAATAAATTCACTGAGCAATACAACTTGGAATACTGGCCAAACAGTAACACGCAGCATATTCTCAAGAAATACCAAGTCCGCACACTCATACAACTGATACAAGGAACAATCTGTCTATAAATTTTCAATTAGTAAGCAACCAGCAGGAACTTGCAATCATGAAGTATATGGAAAAAGCCTTACTTGCCTTAATTTTTGTCGGAGTTGCTGGACAGTCAAGTTCTGAACATCACGTGAATCAATCTTGAGGCTACAGTCTGCATCAGTGAAGTAAATTAAGAAAATTGCCAATAATTCAGCCAATCACCTAGTATACTTGTATAATCATTACCAATACCAACAGGTGAGTCTAATCAAGCATCATCTTAAAACATTTAGTATCAAACATGTAAGGACTAGAGAAGGAATGACCTTACAGAAGATGGTAAAGTTGATGATTTTGAACAGAGCGTTGTAGACCCCGTGATTTTTTGAGTTGTGGACGGGGACGGTGACGGAGGAGCAGAGGGGCAGGGCGGATTCGGAGGGACATGGCAAATTTGGTGACAGAAGGGCGGATTCGCTGATGGAGAGGCGGCGACGCCGTCCAGACGAACCCCGCGTTGTCACCAAGGAGCTACTCAGAAGTTGACATCCCCTTGTGTTTCGCCTTCCAGATAGTGAGCATACTTCTCCTTCATCTTTCTATGCCCCCTTTCCATAATCTTATTAAAGCTCTCATTATCTTCACTATTATACCTCCTAAAGAACTCATCCAGTGATAAAGAAGGATCAATCTCACCCTCTCCATCCTTCTGACCACCGGAATCAGAACTCTCCCCCAGCGGGAATTTCTGATTCTGATTAATTTTTCCACTATGATCCTAAAATCCATATGGAGTAAAACTATCACCTCTAAAAAAAGAAGAACCCGGGGTTCCGGTTTGAGCTCGGGGCTTAGAACGCTTACTTGTGTCGCCGCCATATCCAGCAGCTGCAGCGAGTCCGAGGCGGCGCTCGATGATTTTCAACTGCGTATCGCGGATTATGACGGGGTCGGCAGAGCGAGAGGCCTCGAGCCAGTCGAGGCGGTCGCGGAGCTTGGGGATGTCTGGAAAGTAGTCGCGCTCGATGATCCTCTCCACGGCGGCTGCGTATGTGTCCTCATCGAGGACTTTGGTGCGCTTCGATGATCTGCTAGATGATTCGCCGGCGACAGCGAACCAAGGAGTCTTTCCTCCACCCTTGCAGCTTCTTGTTTCGAGTGACGATTCGGTGACGGTGACTTCTTCTTCCACGTCGTCCCCAACACTCCGGCGAAAACCCTAAAGGACTACATCGGAAAAGGCTGGGACCACCACCATATGACCGCTCTCAAGCTCATCTGCAACCTACGAGGAGTCCGAGGCACCGGGAAATCCGACAAGAAGGACCGCGACGGCGACGGGGCGATGGAGCGGCGGATACGGTGACGGCGACGAGAGTTGAGAGCGGCGGGATTTCAAGCGATAAGAGGCAGCAGATCGGAAGAAGAGGGGTTTGCGAGATTTAGGTGAGGAGAAGGAGAGCGAATCTAAAAAGGATAAGGAGATAAGTTCCATCCCTAAATTTATATAGGTTTAGAATCGACGGATTAAGTAAATTAAATTAATTGACGGATAAGATAAATACAAAATAAATTATGATATAATGAATGTTTTTGAATTAATACTAAAGTTTTTATTAATTTATCAAAAATATGCATCAGTTCTATGTTTCTATTTTGGCAACATATAATTTTAATATTATATATATTAACCCATCAATATTAATATAATTTTAACTACGGACTAAATACTTAAAAAATTCAATTTCAACATAAATCATCAGTTTTTAACATTTATATCAATTGTATACTTCTAATAACGCGATTCTTGCAGAAAATAGTGGAATCAGTAGTCAATGAAATTCTCAATTAAACTTATGATAAATTATAAACTCACCCCTATAGTTTTTTTTACTTATTTCAAATTGAATATGTGAACATAATGCGTTTAATGAGGACTGATTAGTTCAAATATTTCATTGTAGTACATCGTAAAAGGAATATTAGCATCAAAAAATATATTTATTTCAATATAAAATTTAACTTTTGCGTTTAATTGATATAGAATGCTCGAACATTCATATCTATACGATTTCATGCACTCATGTTAGGATATCTTAGAAACACTCAAATTTACTTAATTTCATTCAGTAACTAATATAAATCAATCACAACTACGTGGTGGAAATATGACTCAAAAGTATATATACTTAAGTATAATCTTAGTTGTGCTTTTCAAGTTCTTGATACTACAGTTTTCACTACACGTACCTTTCATTGCACTAGTACCAGAGTAAATTTACATAAAAAGTGTCTTATGCATGATAAAATTAACATAATCATCAAAAAATTCAGTATTAAAGTACAAATTTGATGTTTTAACTACAAGTTATAGTCTTAGTAGTGCTTCTCAGATTCTTGCTGCTACAATTGTCAGTACACGTACCTTTCATCGAGCCAATTAATACCAAAGCAGATTCACATCAAAATTATATTATACATTATAAAATTAACATAATCATAAAAAATTCATTATTAAAAGTAAAACATTTGATGTTTTGTGACATTTTCAAATTGTTACTCAACTGAACATTTGTATCAGTGATATTTCATGGATTTTATGTTATAATGGCATAGAAACACTCAAATATACTTAATTTCATTTAGTATTTGAAACAATTTGATCACAACTATGGGTGAAATATGATTGCAAAGTATATATACTTAACTAAGTTGTAATCCCAGTAGTACTTCTTAGGTTATTGCTTCTAAAGTTCTCACTAAACGTACCAAACATCGAGTCAATACCAAAGAAAATTTACATTAAAAGTGCAATGATCACAACTATGGTGGAAATATGACTCTAAAGTATATATACTTAGGTAACAATGTATTGTCTTAGTAGTGCTTCTCGGATTCTTGATACTATAATTTTCACTACATGTACCTTTCATTGAACTAATATCAAAGTAAATTACTTTAAAAAGTGTCTTATACATAATAAAATTAACATAATCATAAAAAAAATCAGTTTTAAAAGTTAAAATTTGATGTTTTGTGACGTTTTCAAAATTTTATTGAACTGAACATTCATATCAATGCAATTTCAAAACTTTATATTAGAAAAACTCAGAAGCACTCAAATATACTTGATTTCATTTAATAATAGAAATAAATTGATCACAACTATGGTGGAAATAACACTCAAAGTATATACTCAAGTAACAAGTTATAGTCTTAGTAGTGTTTCTCATATATATTCTCGATACTGAAGTTCTCACTAGTCACTATGAGTATCTTTCATTGAGCTAATAACAAAGTAAATCCACATGAAAGGTGTATTATGCATAATAAATTCAGCATAAGTATCAAAAATCCATGTTTAAAAGTCAGAATTTGATGTTTTGTGACATTTTTCAATTTTTTAACTGAAATAAGCGTTTATATCAATGCTATTTCATGGAATTTATGTTAAAATGTATCAGTAACACTCAAATAAGCTTAACTTCATTTACAAATTGAAATAAATTGATCACAATGGTGGAGGAAATATGTCTCCAAAGTATATGTACTTAAGTAAGTCTTATTAATGTTTTTCAGGTTCATGATACTAAATTCTCACTAAAAGTACCTTTAATTTTGTTAATACCAAAGTAAATTTTCAAGAAAAGTATATTATACATAATAAAATTAACATAATCATCAAAAACTTCAGGTTTAAAAGTCAAAATTTAATATTTTAAATATTCAGTCATGTTCCTCAACCGGAAGGTCATCATGACGGTGTTCCTTTACATATATATTAACATTCTCATGACACTGGTGGGACCTGGTGACTAAGGCTCATGTATTTCCAGACTTCCGTCATCGGAACACATAATCTTGACGGCGTTCATGGCTAACCGCCGTTTCGTATGCGCCTTTTCCTATTATCCGCCGTTAACCAAGCGGCGTTTATGTGGCAAACGCCGCTAATCATTTTCCCGCACCACTCCACCATGGTTCCGATATCAGAACCTCAAAAATAAACGGCGTTCTTGGGGAACCGCCGTTAACGGCCGCCGTTAAAGGCCCCCAGGCCACTAGTGTAATAATGCAGGTCAGTTTGGTAATGGAGGGGATCATGGAGATTGGAGAGATAGATTTGGAAGGGGTGCTGAGATACAGACGGCTAGAGTTGATTTGATTTCATTCTCTGGTAAGAATCCTAAGGACTGGATTAGTAGGTGCAACACTTTCTTTGCTTATTACCAAATACCTGAGCACCAGAAGGTGGCTGCAGTGGAGTTATATTTGGTGGATAGGGCTAGAACTTGGTATCAAGGTCATATCTCTGGTAGGGGTAATGTAAGTTGGGACCTCTTTTGTTCTATGCTGAAACAAAGATTTGCTCCCTTTACTTTGAAGGATGAAATCCAAGAGTTTAACAAACTGTTTCAGAAAGCTTCTGTCAAGACTTATATAGAAGAGTTTGATGAACTGAAAAATGCATTGTCAGATAAGAACCTAAGCCCTACTGAGCAATACTTCATTTCCAGCTTTGTGAGTGGGTTGAAGGAGGACCTTAAGCCTTGAATTATGATGCACAAACCTGAAACCTTAGTACATGAAATGGAATTAGCTATGTGGGAGGAAAAGAAATGGGAATTAGCTGCAAAAAAGAGGCCTGCTCAAGCCACTTTCCATCAAATTCCCAACCCTAAACATGCAGATAAGGGCATATGGAAGGGAGGTCAGTTGGAGAAAACTGGAGCTGGAAATAAGCGATTCAAGAGGATATCCCCAGAATTGCAGAAATATAGGAGAGAAAACAAGTTGTGCTATAAGTGTGGTGAGGCATTTTCACCTGGTCACAGGAGATATATTACATTGGTCGTGAAGCTTCACTTGAGCCTGGAGAAATCATGGTAATGGAAGATATCTGAGGGATTACTGTCAATGTTGGAAGAAGAAGTGTGGGTGGAACAGGAGATTACACTCAAGTCTGTGGGAAGTACTGAAAAGAGACCTTATACAATGACTTTTTATGGTGTTTTATATGATCAGATTGTGAGTATAATGTTGGATAATGGGGCTTCTGATAGATTCATTGATCCATCAGAGATCAAGAAAGTTGGATTGGGGACCATGGGAACAAGGCCATTTGTTGTTAAAGTACCTGATGGTAGCATAATGAAAGGATCTATTATGTGCCCTCAAGTTGTGTAGGATCTAATGGAACATAAATTTGTTTTTGATCTGAAGATGATGACTTTAGGAGGACATGACATAATCTTAGGGGTAGATTGGCTTTCTAGATTTGATCCAGTAACCTTCAATTGGTCAAGACAGAGGTTGCCATCTTCAGGCATGGTTGCTACTGGGTATTGGAAGGGAGTACTGAGGGTTGTAAGTTCAAAGTTTCATAAGAGGATGTGAGTGGTAACAAAAGGAAACTGTCATTAATTGATTCAGTGGAAGAATTCAAGATGTTTCAGGGAGTTCAAGCCATTGAAGAGCATATGCACAACACTCAGAAAGTAGTGAAAAGGAAGCTGTTCAGTGAATAATTGGAGGACTTTGTCATATATGATGCAATCAAACAGGTTTTGCTTCATTTTTCTGATATCATTTCTATTCCTTCTAATTTGTTGCCTAGAAGGACTGTAGATCATAAGATAATCTTGAAAAATGATGCCATTCTTTTTAAACTTAAACCATATAGGTACCCTCATGCATGCAAGACAGAAATTGAAGATCAAGTCAGAGAATTGTTGAATAATAAAGTCATCCAGCACAACAATAGTGAATTTGCTTCTCCGGTTCTGTTGGTGAAGAAAAAAGACTCTTCTTGGAGGATGTGTGCTGACTACAGAATATTGAATGATGTAACTGTCAAAGATAGATACCCAATCCCTGTAATAGATGAACTTTTGGATGAATTGTTTGGTGCAACATATTTTTCAAAATTAGATCTCAGATCTGGCTATCATCAGATTAGAGTAAGGATTGTGATGTGCCTAAAACTGTTTTTGCTACTCATCAAGGCCACTATGAATTTTTAGTTATGCTTTTTGGATTGACTAATGCTCCTGCAACATTTCAGTCACTCATGAATCAGATTTTTGAAAAACAGTTAAGGCAATTTGTGCTTGGGTTTTTTGATGACATATTGGTGTATAGTAAAACCTTCAGTCAGCATCAAGAACATTTAAAAATGGTACTACAGATTCTCCAACAACATCAATTGAAAACCAAGTTATCTAAATGTTCATTTGCTGGGCTAAAAGTGGATTATCTTGGACACATCATTTCAGGAGAAGGAGTTGTTGTTGATCAACAGAAAATTGAGTGTATTTGGTTTGGCCTATACCAAAAAATATCAAAGAGCTAAGAGGATTCCTTGGTTTAACTGGACATTATAGAAGATTTATATCCAATTATGGTGTTATATGCAAGCCCTTACATCTTTTATTCAGAAAAAAGCTTTCCAGTGGAGTGTTGAAGCCACTGATGCTTTCAGAAAGTTGCAGCAGATTATAACCACAGCTCCTGTGTTGAAGTTACCAGATTTTGATGAGGATTTATTTTTGAAACAAATGGCTCTGACTTGGGTATGGGAGCAGTGCTTATGCAAGACCATAGACCTATTGCATTTCTAAGTAAATCATTTTGCCCTAGGAATAGAGGTCTGCCAACTTATGAGAAGGTATTGCTTGTGGTGGTAATGGAAATAGATAAATGGAAGCATTATTTGGTTGGCCACCATTTTATTATCAAGACTGATCATCAAAGCCTAAACTGTCTCATTGAACAGAAATTGACTCATGCTCTTCAACATAAATGGACTACAAAGCTTCTTGGTTTGAGTTATGAAATACAATACAAAACTGGAAAGAATAATGCTTTTGCTGATGCATTGTCCAAGCATGCTTCATCTTATTCTTCTCCACAGTCTGCTGAAGGAACTACTGAAGAAAGAAGGGGTGATTCAGAAGGTGGTGATGTCATTTCATGCAGTGCCAGTTCTACTACATCTTTAGTGCATTTATGGATTTTACAGGTAGAAAAAAGTTATGAGGAAGATGACTATTATCAAACTTTGATTAGCCAACTAATTTTGGATCCACAGAAGGCTTCAGAATTTTCTTATGGCCATGGTTTGTTGAAGAAGGGACAAAAATTGGTGGTAGGGAAATCTGGTACTGTCAGGAAGGATTTGATTGAGGCCATACATGCATCAGCTGTGGGGGGCATTCTGGCCAAACTGCTACCGTAAGGAGGGTTTTATCTTTATTTTTTTGGCCAGACATGAATGAAGAAATTGCTGCATATGTTAGATAGTGTGAGACTTGTCAAAGGAATAAACATGAACATTGTCTTTCTCCTGGTCTTTTACAGCCTCTACCCATACCATCACATTCTTGGAGACAAGGGACAATGGATTTCATTGACAGATTGCCTATTTCTAATGGGTTTAACATTGTGTTAGTGGTGGTAGATAGACTCACTAAATATGGACATTTCATCAAGCTAAGCCATCCCTTTACTGCAATTCAAGTGGCAAGAATCTATTTAGATGAAATAGCTAAGTTGCATGGCATCCCTGATACTATTACACAAATAGGGACAAAATCTTTACTTCTAATATCTGGAAGGAGATAATGTCATCTATGAAGGTTAGACTCCAATATAGTACAGCTTACCATCCAGAAACAGATGGTCTAACTGAGAGGCTCAATCAGACTTTAGAACATTACTTGAGATGTTTATGTGGGGACAAGCCTTCTACTTGAAGCCAATGGTTGGGGTCTGCTGAATAGTGGTACAATGCTATTACTCATAATAGCATTCACATGTCACCTTATGAAGCTCTTTATGGAGTTAAACCTATCACTATACCAGTAGGGATCCTCACTGATGATATTTTTCCAGTTAATCAGGAGTTGTTGCAACAAAGGGATACTGTGCATCACTTGTTACATAAGCATTTACAAGTGGCACAAGCAAGGATGAAGCAGTTTGCTGATGTCCATAAATCTGAGAGAACCTTGCAAATTGGTGATTGGGTGTATTTGAAGTTACAGAAATACAGGCAACATACTGTGGTGCCAAGGCCAAGTGCCAAAATTTCCCCCAAGTTCTATGGCCCTTTCCAGGTGTTACAAAAGTTTGGAGAAGTAGCTTACAAACTACAGTTTCCAATAGGTTGCAGGGTTCATCCTGTCTTCCATGTATCTCTTCTCAAGAAGCACATTGGCCCTACTTCCTGAAACTGCCATTTCTGAAGTGCCAACTTTTGAACCCCTCAGAATTGCTCAAAGAAGGTTGCTGCTCAAGGATCAAGTACCAGTGGTGCAGTGGCTGATTGTTTGGAAGGACTTGCCAATAGAAGAAGCATCCTGAGAGGAGGCATCAACCATACAACAACAGTTTCCTTCTTTTGGAAGCTGAGGTCAGCTTCAAGCTAAGGAGGATGGATTTTTATGAGCAAAGGACTGATCTGCAATTTAGCAAACACTTAATTGTAATAATGTCCAACCTGAAGGGTATAATAGTCTTTTCGGCATATTTAGTGGAACTAATGCATAGGTTTTGGCGGAAAAGGCTGTTGGATATCAGTTGCAATTGATCTGAACCTTCCTTTGCCTTTTCTGTAAAATAGTTGGTTAGGGAGTTAGAGGAGATTGATTCATTTGGTTAGGATCATTCTGTAATCATAGATTAGCTACCAAGAAATAGTAAACATCTTCTTCACGTCTAATTCTCTTAAATCCATTTCTACCCATTTTCCAATCAATTTGTCGGCGGGATCCTGCCGGGCATAACATTTGGATACCAAACACCCTGAAGAGACCCAAACCCGAAATAATGAAACCCAAATCCGGACTGAACCCGATATTTTTCAAAACAATCGGCGAGATCATAACCCAAACACACACGATCAAGGTCCAAACCCGAAGAAAAACCATATACCCAAATTATACCCAAACTTGTTGGGTGTCACCTGAACCCGACCGATAGACCCGTTTTGCCAAGCCTAGATGCCTCTAACAAGAACTGACGAGCCCTAAATATACACTTGTTTTATGAAATTTGAGATCTAATTTGGGTAGCATTTGGTGCAAAGTAAGGAGTTTTAAAGCTAAACTTGTCAAAGTTACATTTTGAAGAACAAGTGATGCACTAATGTTTTGAAGCTTGATTTTGGAAATGTTCGCAAAGGATTTTGAGCATATTGATCATACCATTGGATTCCTCTCGTCAAGAGCTTCGAAATGGACTACTAGAAGATGCAAATCAGATCAACGGTTAAAGTGCATGGCCCGTGCACTACATTCTATAAATACCTCCTTATCTTCTCCAAGATGAAAAACGTCCAAGACCATGTAGATCTCCATTTTTCTTCATCTTTCTTTCCCCTTTCTTCCATTCCTTTCCCTTAGATTAGTAGTTTGATTCCAAGTATTGTAGTATAGCTTAGTTTGATCCTTGGGAGCTTTTGAATTCACTTCCCTTGAAACTTTGAGGGCCTTGTATGCTTAAACTTTGGATTTGGATTATCATTTGATTAACTTGAATTCTTGTGCATGAATGATGTTCAATCTTGCTTAATTTGTTATGGACTTTGTGTTTTATATCAATTGCATGCTCCATAGTCATTAATTAGGTTAGCTTGGTTACATTAATTTAGTGTGATGATGATGGTGACTAAGAATAATGGTAGTGTAATCTATAGTTGTTAGATTAATGACTATGGAAGGGGTTGAGTGATGACAAATTCTTCCCCTTGTTGTGTGATTGTAGTTAGGGAATTCCATGATAAATATAAGTTGTTAGAAGTGGAAATCTTATGAACTTGCATGATTAATCAATTATGTGTTTAGGTAAGGATTGAATGTTATCATTGGTCCCCCTAATATGTGATTGTATACTTGATTTGAAGATTCCTTTTTAACGTATGATTGTTATCAACAAATAGCTAGATTTGTAGGTAGAACGTTATCGTTTACTCCAATATCATTAAGTAGCAAAGTAGGAGTCGAGACATATATGCTATCATCATCTTGGTTCTTGCTAGTTATCAAATGTCTTATTTGCATGCCCTCGCTATCGCCGGTGTGTGAGTAAGTTTGTCTCTCTCTAATCCTAATACCATTGTTGAGTTATCTATGATGTTATCATCTAGGTGAATCGATAATGAGAGCTTTTGAGTGGTGTTATCATCCTATCTAGCTACATTCGAGAGAATATGATGCTTTCATCCTTGAAAAATGGTCTAAACTTCCTTGTAATTGCATCTGCTCGGTGATAAGTCGATAGTTTGAAATTGAAGTCATTTGCCTCCCAAGGCCTCATAATCTTAGAATCTCCCCCTTAGCTTAGCTATTGACAGTTTAGTTTCCTTTCGTAGTGTAATAAAAACCAATCTCAAAACCCCCCCATATTTAGATTGCTTTCTATATAATATATAAGTATGCTTTTTTTAAAAAAATTTATAACCACTCAAGGAGTGGAGGGATATTTATTAGGTTCCCTAAACCTTAAAAAAGACTAAAAAGGCCCATAGTTTTTCACTGCCCTAAGTGGACAGTTACAACAAGAAGAGCCATAGGCTCTTGGAGCATGAATATGCTCCCAAAAAGGGGATAAATGAATGAAGTGGCTAAGCCACACCCTATAGTGTCTAATAAACCTCCAAGACAAAGATTGAAGCCTGTTAGAGAATTGCTCAGCAAAACTCAAAGCGGCACCAAAATTGAAATGGGGAAAATAGATACACTTATCAAAATTAGCAGCAAGCTTCAATCCATAACAAAGATCAGTGAGAAGAAAATAGTGATAACTGACTTCACAGCTAAGCAGTCCAGATCTCCTGAAGGATGCCTCCAGTCTGGTGGTGTGACCAAATCTGCAAAATATATAAATATCAGTAGCATCCATTCTGTTGGATTCTAAGTAAGGGTGTTCCCCATTTGTCAAGTAGCAGCTGACCTTGTATCTGATGAGTGAGATCTGAGTAGCATAAGGTAGAGGTGAGCTGTTGGCTGTAAGCATATTTTGCAACTGCATCAGCAGCTGCATTCCCTTGTCTTCTTGTGTGTACTCTATTAGAAATGTTCTTCATGGAAGAAGCTAGCTGATACAGTTTCCATGGAGCTGTCAGGGGATCACTGATAGCTTTGATGGCCAGTTGGCAGTCTGACTCTAGGGTATAATCAGAAGAGAGTAAGCTCCCCAATGCATCACCCTTCTGTATGGCCAACATCTCAGCCTAAAGGGGTGTATTAGCAGATATCTATCCATAGTATGCTGAAATGAAATTGCCACCACTGTTTCTAATGACAATGCCTATCCCTACATGGTTAGTCTGGTGCCAAGAGGCATCAACATTAATTTTAAAACCTGAAAGTGGTTTTAACCACTTGACAGCAGTGATGGATGGCTGAGGGGGTCTGGTATGCAAAGGTAAAAAGCCCAGACTGCATAAATCTCTGTCAAACTCAGATATGGCTGGAATGGGTCTGACAGCATAGGTTGTGAAAACAAAGTCCTCTATCTGTTTTTTTCATTTGGGTAGGATTAGGAGCAATGTTTTCAAAAAGGTAGCCATTTCTGACCTTCCAGAGGGTCCAAACAATGATACTAGGGATAGTGGTAAAAATATTAGAGTGTAATTTGGTTGACCCCTGATAAGACCAATAAAAGGAAAGTCTATCCCATAGAGATGAATAACCAGTGTCTGAAATACCAACCATTGAATGAAACAAGGACCACATTTGACTAGCTAGACAACACTCATTAAAATAGTGCTCTAATGAGTCACTGTTCAGGCAAAAAGGGCATTTGGATGGCAAGTGAAAACCCATTCTAACCAAGACATCAGGAAAAGGGAGGAATCCATTATAAAAAGATGCTATTTTTTTTTGGATCCTTGAATTCCATAATTGAAACAATGACTGAGCCACAGATCTAGAATGAGCCACTGCATTATATGTAGATTTGAAAGTGAAATTACCAGTTATACTGGGAATCCATATCAATTTATCTTCCCTGTCAAGAGTGCATTCAATGTTTTGAACTTGATTAAAAATTTCAGAAGGCAAGACAGTTCATCAATATACAGTGCCTTGTTATCACAGAAAGACTTTACAGTGCAATCCATAGGAATGAGAGAGCTCTCAGGATCAATATGGACACATAAAGGGCCAAATGAAGACCAATTAGCTGACCAGAAACTACATTTACCATTCCCAACAATAACAGTGGAAACACTCTCAGAAATTGAGTTGATAGATTTAATTCTTTTCTATGTAGGGGAGGACTTATATGAAGGGGGAAGAGCCCAGAGGAATTGAGACCACAAACTACTACCAGACTGGAATTTCCACCAGAGTTTGATAGAACAAGTCCTAATAATAGTATGAATGGATCTGCTCCCCAGACCATTCTGGCTTTTTGGATAGCACAAATCTGACCATTTTTTCCACACTTTTTTGGGTTTTAAATAAGTTCCCCCCCCCCCAAAAAATATAGAGTGTGCTTTTTCTACTCTTTTAACTACAGCCATAGAGGACACTCCAGATATGTTGAGGAATGGAGTAAATGCAAGAGTTAATCAGGATGAGTTTACCTCCTATAGACAGCCAGATGTTCTTCCAGTTTGATAGTATATTCTCAATCCTCTGAATAAGTGGCAGGAAATGGCAAATCATGGCTCTTCCAGAGAAAATTGGCACACCAAGGTAGGTGAAAGGCATGGATCCCTGCTTCATTCCCAGAAGCTCCTTCACCTGTCTCAGAAAAATTCAGATTTCTCAAAATTGATTTTTTGACCAGTTGTCTGTTCAAAAATCACTAAAAAATCCTTAATCCTAATCAGATTAGATTTTTTGGCTTTAAGAAAAATGATGGTATCATCTGCATAACTTAAATGGGAAATGGGAGAAGGACCTCTGGGAATGTCAAAATATTCAATCTTTCCTATGGAATATACATATGCCAGGCTTCTAGTAAAACACTCTGAGAAAATGTTAAACAGAAATGGGGAAAGGAGGTCACCCTATTTTATTCCTCTTGTAGGTTTAAAAAAACCATTTGGCTTTCCATTGATTAAAACAGAAAAGTGTGCATCCCTAAGGTTTTTCATAATATTATGTACAAATTTGCCATGAAAACCAAAATGCATGAGAATAGTATTTAATAGCCCCAGCTAACCCTGTCAAAAGCCTTCATAAGGTCCAATTTTATCATGCAATTAGGGGTTCTATTTTTTCTATCCAGAAATCTAACTAACTCTTTAACATACAGAACATTATCAGAGATATCTCTATTATGTAAAAAAGCAGATTGATTAGGGGATATGATTTTTTCCATAAGTGGTTTTAATCTCTCCATAAGAATTTTAGAAAAAAATTTATTTATACACTTAGAGAGACTAATAGGCCTAAAATTAGAAAAAGAAGAAACTAAAGGTTTTTTGGGGATTAAGGTGATCCAGGTGGCTGCTATTCCAACTGGGATCTGGGAGGAACTCATAAAATCATGTACAGCATCTAGTAAGTCCTCTTTTATTATCTCCCAACTTTTTGTGAAAATTTTTGAAGAGTATCCATCTGGACCTGGACTACTATTTTTATTGAGATTAAAAACAGTAGCCCTCAGCTCTTCCATTGATACTGGTTGGATAAGTGTGTTATTATCTTTCTTAGTGATTAATTTAGGAATTTGGCTTAAAAAATGATCATGAAAAAGACCATTCAAATTACCTATAGGTTCAGATAAAAGATCTTTGAAGAAGTGAACAGCTTCAGCTTCTATCTCAGACATATTATCTAACCAAATTCCATCTGCATTCTGAATCTTAGTTATACTAAGACCACTGTGTTTTTCCTTTAATGTGTTGTGGACAAAATTTGTGTTTTCATCTCCCTCTTTGAGCCACTTAACTCTGGATTTTTGTCTCCAAAATTTATGTTGCTCTTTGAGGGATCTGAGATGAATTGCTCTGAGTTTTTTCAGCTTAATAAGCTCATCAGTTGAGCCATCAGCATCAAAGACAATTTCTTGCAATCTTAGATCTTCAGCTGCCCTTGACACATTAGAGCAATATTGCCAAAGACAGCCTTGTTCCAGTTTTGTCTCAACATGCCAGATTCTGGTAGGGGGAGATTCCAATCTTCATAAATTAAAGAAAGAAATTCCTCCCTACTAAACCATGCATTAATGAACCTAAAGGACCTAGGGGGTGATGGATTTCTACTACCTACAGTAAATAACATGGGAGCATGGTCAGAGGTACCCCTATTAAGAATTTGGATAGATGAAGTTGGGAACCTCACTAACCAGTTCTGACTAGCTAAACCTCTGTCTAATTTTTCAGTAGTTGCATGCATTGACCTATTATTGGACCATGTAAATAAATTACCTACAGTATTTATATCTAGCAGAGCAGAGGAAGAAATAAACTGGTTAAAATCTAGCATGCTCTTATTACATGGTTGTGCAGGTCCCTTATATTCAGAATGTGATTTTATTGTGTTAAAATCACCAATTAAAAAGGAGTCAGTAAGATCTCTATTAGCAAGAGCATTCCACAAAAATTCTCTACCTGGGACAGTTCTAAGAGCATAGATAAAAATACCTTCCATAGAAGCATTTAATCTAAGACAAAAAAATATCAACAACAAAGAATTGTAAATGATCCTGCTTAAGGGTTATAGTCAGATTATTGTTCCACATAAGCCAAATCTTACCACTCAGAGAGTAGATTGAATTGGAAAAATATAACTTCCTTCTGAAAACATCACACTTATGGTTTTTGTGCATTAGTTCAATAATACATAAAAGATCCATTTTATGTTCTTGAACTAAATCAAGAAGTCTTTCAATTGAGGTTCTCATACCCCTAATATTCCAGACAAGGTATCTAATTTTTAAAGTATTGTTTAACATTAAAAAATATCTCTGGAACTTTTTGACCTAGTAAGAACCTTATTAGGTGATGGGATTTTTGAAATCTTTTTAGGAGTGAACTTCCTATTTATTTGAGTGAAAAAAGTAGCCAGTTTAGTTTTATCACCAACAGGGGTTGAGGAAGAACTTGCAAGCAACTGTTGATCAGTCAAATTATTAGGAGTTTGGTTTGAAGAGGGGACCTGTGTACAAGAGGCTGCATTATCAGCATCCTCAGATGATTCAGAGGAGATATCATAGTCAGAAGGGTTGGTAACATCTTTCTGGACCTTCTCTAGTTCCAGCAATGGCAGGAACCTGTTTCTTGATGCTCCCTGTGAGAGAGTCAGCTTGTTAGGAGAAAGGGAAAAATCAACTGAGTGAGATACGGGTGAACGTCGTTTCAATCACCAAAATATCTGCACACTATCACACAAATTAGTATAGTAGGAAGCAGGTCGATCCCACAAGGAACAGAGTAATTTCTATTAATTTTAACTACCGACATTTTTTTTGGTCTCGCAACCACGCATTAATTTCAACTTGTTTTGTCTATAAACTAAGGAATTACACCAAATAAAAATCAAGAAAATACATAATAGAAAACAACCGGCTTAGATTAACCTCATTAATTCATTCATTGATCATTGGTTTTAGATAAAATATTTCATGCAAATCAATTATTTATATAGAGGCAAGTATTTGCTGAACCTCTAAAATCCCCTCTTATTACCCATCAACGAGCAAGTATTTGCTAAACACGTTAAATTACAAAATTGAGACGAAGAGGACCTAATTCAGATGACCATTCGAGTATTCGCAAACAATGATCATCTACTCAGTTGATTACTTTCTTGTTATTACAGTCTGTATCAGTTATCTGTTTTTCACAAGAAATTTGCTACTTAAATTAGCCTTAGCTTAGCATGCATTAAGGTGATCAATCTTAATTCAACAAGCATCAATTTAAACTATAATCAACAGAGAATTTGCAGAGAATATTATTTAAGCTCAATTCAACCTCACAATTACATGAATCAACTCAGTTAATCAGCCGATTAATAACTTAGCTACTAATATATAATCCTAACACATAAACAATTGATAAATAATTAAACATATTAATAATATAAACAAGAAAATTTAGGAAATAACCACACTTTTATTATGGAGAATAATCTGGTCGAGAATACAAGAGAGAGAATATAGTATGGGATGAAGGCTTGGTGTGTCCCCCCCTTCCTACAAAAGGGACTTCCCTTTTTATACTAAGAAGCATTTTCCGTTTCACTTCACATGCACACTTTCACATACGTTTCTTTCCATCAAAGCATAGTGAAACACCCTTCACTTAATAAGGATTAAATATAAACATAATGAAACAAATCCTAATTAATAAAGATAAAGAAACTTCATCTTCTGTAAGTTTCGTCTTCGCAAGTTTCAACTTTGCAAGTTTCAACTTCCAAATCAGTCGACTTTAGATTTCTTTCTCATTCAATTCAGTCTGTCTTTCTCTTGCTTCTTTTGGCTCAGCAATAAATTAGCCCACTACTGCCTCATTAAAAAACCCTGTGTGGAGTGGGAAAAAGAGTACAGTAATTATTCTTCCATGTCAAATTATTCATCAGTTTCACCTCAGTCCGAGTCATCTTCACCTAAGAATTTAGTGATCTTTACACGAAGCACAACTCTGTCAAGTGAAGGAATTCATGAATAAGGATCAACTGGAGTAGTATTCTTTTTAAGCTCCAAAACAGCTCCAAATTGGTCTAAAACAGATCCAGTTGCAATTCATTGTTCTTTATTATCATCTCCCAGTATATATGCAAAATCTGCAATTAACAGCACAAAAAGTATTGAAGTTGATATTAATTAGCTCAAAAATATTCTTTTATAATCAATATAATATCAACCCATCAGATATCGTCACACTTGAGTCATGCTTGCCCTCAAGTATGATTAGAACCTTAAGCACACATATTAAGTTCCCACTCCCTTAGACTGACTTTGACTCAACAGAAAGCAAAAGAAAAACAAACTATGACATCTAAGACTCTATTACCCCCACTTTGGTCAAAAGTTTCAGCATTTCAAGTTTTCGTTTACTCAACTAATCAACAAATTCCCCAAGCATGATATCAAGTTTCCTTTCATAAACAAACTTAGTATCACCCCCCCTTGAACTCTTAATTCAATCCCCCCTACATCAGCCACGTCTGCCTATCAATTGATCAAAAATAGACAAGTAAGGACTTCCTCACGGTTTTCACTCAATGTACTCAATCAGTAAGGTAATCACTCAAATAATATCAACGTGGCAGCATCAAATTAATACATGAAAATCCGAAAGGTCTTTGTCAAGGTGGGTTTGGTTACAAGGTAAGAATATGATCCTAAGGCTCTAAGGTTCATTCATCAACAAAACAGGCACATATGCTCAAAAGCCAGCAGAAAAACTCCAGCAAGTAATGTGTTTAAAAACTAATTTTCTGGACTGACCAAGATGCTTGGTTCTGGACTTTGGACTTTTTTTATTCTTCATCTTTTTTTTTTTAGAGAGCATCACTCTATTTTCATTTTTTTCTTTTTTTGTCTTTTTTTTAGTAGGATCCAAATCCCACAGGTTACATGCTCATTTCATGTCTACAGTGCCATAGAAATATATAGGTTCACAGAACCATTTTTCCCAATAAATAATGAGGCACACAAAAATGAAACATTGAATATCAAACAAGAGCAGGTATTTCCAGTCCGGGAGCATACATGTTGGGTCAAAGAAATGGTAATAGACAAAGGATTGGGTTTATTTATTTATTTAAGTGGGTAAACAAAGAAAAGGTTAAGGCTCAGGGGTTTCATTAAGGGATATAATTGGGTAGGCTTTATAAGATGTGTGGGTAAACCTAATTTAGCCTTTCATCATTTTAACATGCATCAATTTTAAACCGCCACTCTCTCAGAAAAAATATTGATGTAGAGACTGCTCTACTCTGGCTCAGACCTCACTTTATACCAGGCTTTGTTCATTACAAGTCTTGTTCGTCATCCCAATATCATTTACACAAATTTAAGGCCGATTTCGAGGGTTTATCATTTTAAGCTCTTAAGGGGATATCAAGAAACAAATGCTACTAATCAGATTCTCTCAACATGCAAGGTTCATCCATTTCAAAGACAATTCCATTACTTGCTATCATGCTGAAGTTTTGACCGACTCGATTCAAAAACAAAATATTTTTGGTTTTTTTTACATTTTATTTTTTTTTCTTTTTCTTTAGAATTTCAGACTCAAAATCACAAAGCACACAAACAAGCAAATTAACACTTAATCTCCTCACACTTAAACCTTGCTTGCCCTCAAGCAAGTTCAGCTCAAAGCGAGGAGGACCCCTACGAAAATTTAATTCAAAAAAAATGAGAAAAGGGTGGGAAAACTCATTGGGAGGGCTGCTCGGCTGAGCTGCATTTCTGTTTGCGAGGATCTCTTTGTTCTGCCAAATAGAGGATGTACAGGTCCGCCACTTCTTCCAAGTGCGTGTTATTCAATACAATGCTTGTAATATGAAGAATCAAATTATTAGAAAATGAAAACAACATGAAGCAATAATTTGTTTTTTTTTTGTCCTACTTTTTTTTTCTTTCTTTCTTTTTGCTTTTTTTATAGTAAACATATAAAAATTAAGGGAAAGAAAATTGGGTTGCCTCCCAATAAGCGCTTTTATTTATAGTCTTTGGCTAGACTTTCCGCTGTGATCACTGGAGGACTTGAGAAAATTGCTTTCCTCTATCTTTATACCAAGTGATGATATCGGGAACATCCACCCGATCATCTTCAAAATCCAACTTCTTCTCCTCACACTTGCATGATGAAATCTCTCCCGTTACTGCAACCTGACCTTCTCTGAACTTGGAACCCAGGTTCTTATCATGCAACTTTTTCAATAGCTCCTTGTGCCTCAGAGCCTGATCAAAAGCATCCAAGTGAAGTTCTTCCAATTCTTGAAGTTGTAACTTCTCAACCTCCTCACACTTGGCTGATTCCATAACCATATTTTCTCGAAACCAACATGTTGCATCCATCAACTTGAAATGCAAGTGATAAAATTCCCAATGCACAACTCCAAGAGAAGAATAGCTAAGTAGCTCTCCTATGGCATTATAAAGCATCAATAAAGCACAATCCAACCTTGTATGCCACCCCTTCCTCGAAGGGTTCGCGATATTTTGATACCACAAATTATGAAGCTTGGGGGATTCAGGCAAGATGAAATTGCATGTAGGCTGAGGGAGTGTTATATCAAGCTGATCTTGGCTGACCAATTCCTTCGTCGGCTCTACGCTCGAAATTTCCACCATGGACTGAAAATAGAGTGTGTCTTCTTTGATTTCCTCTTTGCTTCTCTCCACTCCATCAAAGTCATCGAGATCAATTTCTTCATCGGACTCCATGTAGTCTTGACCCGAATCAGCCTCAATGTGCTCTAGGGCAACCAAATCAATCTCATCATTCTCATCATCTTCTATAAAATCATCAAACTCAAGAGCATAGTCCAACTCCGTATAGATTGGTGGCGATGGTTCAGGAATAGGGCTCTGTTTAGGCAAATAGAGGCTTTCTGCATCAAGCTCCAAGTTCTGCTCATCCACTACAATGCCATGTTCCACCAAATAGACTCCCTCGGGTCTGTTGCTACTATCATGAGCTGATGATCCCAACCTATCTTCATAAATTTCGATCTCCTCAACAGGAGCATAAAACTGAGACATTTGTTGATTAAACAACTCATTGTGTTCCTCTTGCTATTGAGCACCTTCTTGACTCCTCTCGTTCATGCTTTGCAGTAAAGAAAGTATCACATCCAACTTCTCATGCATTGATTTCTCATCTTGCATTGGTTGATATTGAGAATGTTGGTAAAACTCTACCCCCTGAAAATCTTGGTCATATGATGCTTCTCCATAATCCCCACAACCTTCATAATCTCCATAACCTCCATTGAAGGTTGTATCTTCTCACAATGTATTACTTGGTGAAGTGGTGAATTGAGGAACTACATTGCACTCATATCTCCAACGACCATAGTAGTGACATATATCACAAAATCTGTTGGAGGGACTAGTAACATAATAATCCCAGTAGCTAGACATCATACTCCAAATGAGATATCTCCATTCTTGAATCCAAAACTACCCCCAACAACTTTGATTCAGAAAAAAAGTAGTTCCGCTCCCAGACTCTGTTTGACCGAATCAAGGGTCCACAGCAGATTTCAACAAGCCAGTCCCTTTAACCCCTGAATCAAATATCTTCACTGACAACTCAGATCTGTTCTATATAAATCACTGAAACAAAAGACACGAGAATTTGGTGAACGTCGTTTCAATCACCAAAATATCTGCACACTATCACACAAATTAGTATAGTAGGAAGCAGGTCGATCCCACAAGGAACGGAGTAATTTCTATTAATTTTAACTACCGACATTTTTTTTGGTCTCGCAACCACGCATTAATTTCAACTTGTTTTGTCTATAAACTAAGGAATTACACCAAATAAAAATCAAGAAAATACATAATAGAAAACAACCGGCTTAGATTAACCTCGTTAATTCATTCATTGATCATTGGTTTTAGATAAAATATTTCATGCAAATCAATTATTTATATAGAGGCAAGTATTTGCTGAACCTCTAAAATCCCCTCTTATTACCCATCAACGAGCAAGTATTTGCTAAACACGTTAAATTACAAAATTGAGACGAAGAGGACCTAATTCAGATGACCATTCGAGTATTCGTAAACAATGATCATCTACTCAGTTGATTACTTTCTTGTTATTACAGTCTGTATCAGATATCTGTTTTTCACAAGAAATTTGCTACTTAAATTAGCCTTAGCTTAGCATGCATTAAGGTGATCAATCTTAATTCAACAAGCATCAATTTAAACTATAATCAACGGAGAATTTGCAGAGAATATTATTTAAGCTCCCCCCCTTCCTACAAAAGGGACTTCCCTTTTTATACTAAGAAGCATTTCCGTTTCACTTCACATGCACAGTTTCACATACGTTTCTTTCCATCAAAGCATAGTGAAACACCCTTCACTTAATAAGGATTAAATATAAACATAATGAAACAAATCCTAATTAATAAAGATAAAGAAACTTCATTATCTGTAAGTTTCGTCTTCGCAAGTTTCAACTTTGCAAGTTTCAACTTCCAAATCAGTCGACTTTAGATTTCTTTCTCATTCAATTCAGTCTATCTTTCTCTTGCTTCTTTTGGCTCAGCAATAAATTAGCCCACTACTGCCTCATTAAAAAACCCTGTGTGGAGTGGGAAAAAGAGTACAGTAATTATTCTTCCATGTCAAATTATTCATCAGTTTCACCTCAGTCCGAGTCATCTTCACCGAACAATTTAGTGATCGTTACACGAAGCACAACTCTGTCAAGTGAAGGAATTCATGAATAAGGATCAACTGGAGTAGTATTCTTTTTAAGCTCCAAAACAGCTCCAAATTGGTCTAAAACAGATCCAGTTGCAATTCATTGTTCTTTATTATCATCTCCCAGTATATATGTAAAATCTGCAATTAACAGCACAAAAAGTATTGAAGTTGATATTAATTAGCTCAAAAATAATCTTTTATAATCAATATAATATCAACCCATCAGATATCCTCACACTTGAGTCACGCTTGCCCTCAAGTATGATTAGAACCTTAAGCACACATATTAAGTTCCCACTCCCTTAGAAGTTGTAGGTCATTTATAAATAGTATTTTGATCTCGCGTCCCATTTAACGACCTGGGAACTCGCTTTTCAAAATTGGCGACGCTGCCGGGGAGAAGGCGTTTTTTTTTTTTTGTGTTTCATCGTAGATTATATTTCTATTTGTAGTTTTTCAACAAAAAAATTCTTATTTTCTTGAAGTGTATATTGCTTGAGTACTTTTGTGGACGACACCGCTTGTAGTGTGTACCGATCTAGAACTCTTGCACTGCAAATTTCAAAACTTTTACTAATATGTTTACTGTAAGTAGAAAAGATTTTGAAGAATTTCTCGCCTTTAACAATCAAAGGATGAGAAACATTATGGCAAGCTCGAGTGATACTTACAACTCAAATAATTTTTTCGAGCCTTGCAATGTTGATTCATGTGATGAGCACTACAATAATGAAATGTCTTTTGGTTCTTCATACCATAGTGACTATCACGATAAGTGCTATAATGAGAAGAGAGTTGGTTTTCAAAGTCAAGAAAGATATAATCCATACTACAATTCTTATGAGCCACAAGGGAGTGATCGTTTGAATTATGGATATCTAGATGAAAACCAACCCTATGAGTACCAAGACATGCCCCCACCTTGTTGGGATATGCCTCAAGAGCAAGATCCGATAGATGAAGAAAGAAATCGTCATTTTGAAGATCTTGAGAGGCGAATGCATGAAATGGCCTTAGAGGTAAAGCTCTTGGTAGCTCAATCTTTAGAGGAAGAGTCATCCCAAATGGAACTTAATACGAATGTTTTGGTGAGTGATCCCACCATTATGTATGAGAAAGAAGTTCAATGGGATGAGGAGTTGTGTGTTGACTCTAGTGAATTAGAGAGGGAGGTGATCGCTATTCTTGAATTTTTACCATCACCATTATCATCCTTGCCTCTACATACTACACAAATTCCCCAACTTCCCAAACCATTAGAGGAGCCAAGTAGGTTGTTTGAAAAAGTACCATCCCACATAGAACCTATTACAAGTACTTTGGTGAGTGAAATCACCTCTTCGTATGAGGAAGAAGTTCAATGGGATGAGAAGTTGGTTTTTGAGTCTATTGAAGTAGAGAGTGAGGTGGTTGTTCTCGAATATTTACCATCACCGTTGTTTTCACCACCTCCACCCATACTACCAATTTCACCACTTCCATTAGTTTTAGAGGAGATTAGGAAGCCATATATACATACTTCCAATTATCCCTACTCCTCCAAAACTTCAACCATACAATCCTCCTTCTAAACCTCCTCGACTTTGCTTTACCTTCCATGTGAGGGTGCAAAACATCTTAATAATTTTCTCTTTTCTCTCTCAATTTTTCTCCCCCACCGACAGCCCTTTTCTAAACTTAGATCCCGCTGGGGAGGAGCTTGCTGGCAGCCCTTCGCCGCGGCTCCTCCCCCCATACCTTAGTTACATCAAGCACCCCTCTTTTCACCTCCTCACCGGTCAACCCAGCCAGTCGCCAAGATACGCTCCCCCCTTTTTTTGGGTCTCGAAATACAATCGCCACGGGGTCACCGCCGGCGACAAGGTGAAGTCGACGTCACCAGTCAGCCTGGCTTCAGCCTGGAAACGGAACGACCGCCGGATCCCTGCCGCAGAGACACCGCCAGATCTTCGCCGCTCGGAGGGCGAGGGTCATATTCGCTTTTGTTTTTGCAGATCTCTGATGGATGCGGTTGCGGACCAATTATACGGAAGAGGACTGCGATACACACACTGCCGAAGCACTGGATCAACGGGGAGCTCGCCGCCGGAACACTACCGGGAACATCTACTCACGCGCCCTACGCGTGAGATGCATGCGCCCCTGCGCGTGAGATGCACGCGCCGCCGCCGCTCCACCGCTGCAGTTGGTCCCTCATGGAGTCTTCTGTTGAATGGGTTGTCTTCTTTTTTCTTTATTTATGTCTGATTAGATTTTTTAGTTTTATGGATGTGTGCTTGAACTAGGTCTTTTTGCAAAACATTTGGGCTAATTTATGGAGTACTCTTGCCTATTTGTTTGTCATGTTCCTCTTTAGCCCGGGTTAGCTGGAGAGAGGGAAGACCCTTTGGGCTTCGGTCTGTGCAATAACAGTATAGGAGAAATCCAAGTCGTAATAGTTTTTGACAAACTTACTTACGGCGTTGCTGTGCATAGACTCTGTAGATTTCGAGTACCTAGTGTACTGCGGAGTGAAGAGTATTATACTTGTCGGATAGTTAGATACTCTTGAGTATTAGACCTTAGGATATTACGACGCATCCTTTTTATTTCTGCATGACAATAGAGTCATGGATATGCTGTTACCGGCATTCATTATGGTGTTACCGCCATGAGTACGGAGAAGATTTAGATTGATAGATGGTTAGAAACTTCTCCTAATCTCAACAAATTGTAAGCCTATTTGGGCAACTGATATTGTTCTTAATGGAAAAGGGAGAACACCCTCAAAACCCCGTCAACGACGGTTCTAAAAAAAAATTCCATGTGAGGGTGAGAGATTTTAATCTTTTGTTATTTGAATAACATAAGGGTCGTGACGACGACCTTAAAAATACGTAGTTTCTCTTGAGGCACCCATTGCCATTGGGATGAACCTCCTATGTCGTGTCGAGGACGTTAAATAAACCGATTTTGATCGTAACTCCACAATTTTCTTTTTATTTTTCTCCTCTTTTAGGTGCTTATATAAAAATAAAAAATAAAAAATAAAAGATGCTTATTTTTAGTTTACTTGATTTTTCGTTTGTTTATAAGATTTTATGCTTTGGTAGTGTTTTGATGTAGAAAATTTGGACACAAAGGGGCATGGAATTTTTATAAAAAAAAAAAAAAAAAAAAAAAAAAAAAAAAAGGTGCATGGGCCTTTGTAAATCAGAAACTTTTCGCCCCTAGTGCCGCAGAGGCCATGCGGTGTTTCCTGGAGGGTGTTTTCAAGGTCTAAATGCACGGGCCTTTGAGGGGTATCCTGACTAGTGCATGGCCTATGCACTTTTACTTTGACCTGTTGACTTTGATCTACCACCACCTCCCCATCCTCCTACCACCACCTCCTCCCAGCCACCACCAACATCACCTTCCACCACCTTTTCCGGCTACCGACGCCGCCGGTCTCCACCATTCTATCGCCGACCATCAGACCCCATCACCCGTCCACCACTCCACTCCACCCATCATCCACCTTCCACCATCATTCCCACTGAACCACCAATCGCCCAGACCACTCTGCTCCGACCACCTCTGCTCGTCGGCCACCTCCACCACACCATCTCCGTTCAATCACCATCTCCACCGCCGCAAACCCACCACCGGTGACCCGTCACCATCATCGACTCCTCACCTTCAACACCTCCACCGACCACAGCCCACCACCCCTTTTTCGCGGTGACTTCTCTGACCGCCTGGTCCCCGCCGTCATCCATCTCCACCGCGGATCGCCATCCCGCAGCCACCTCATCTCCACCGATCGGCGGCACCATCACCACCAGCCTCTCTTCACCGACATCACCTTCCACTTGTCACCTCCACCGCATTTACCTGGCCACCCTTATACCGCATCATCTCCACTGAGCCCGATTTCCTCTCCTGATTCACCACCAGGCCGCCACCTCATCTCCGCTGCCCTTAAACCACCTCCACCCATCCGCTACTCCGTCAGCCTTCACCGACGATCGTTCTCACTGATGAGGCTCCAATCTGATCCAATCACCATCAACGGATCTGTTCTGCCGGTCGATTCGACTCGCCAATCACAACCATTGACACCATCGCCCGGCTGCTGAACCTCCTCACCGCCGGCGAGCACCACCACCGAGCCTCACCACCGTCTCGCCGGCGTCCCCTATGAATGCCTCTGATCGCGACTCTGACACTGTCCTCTGATTGGCGTTCCCACCACTGTCTCTTGTGCCTTTGATCGCGACTCATCTGCACCACCATGACTCCTCATCAACCACCACCTCTCGGCCGCCACCCTTGGTCCACCACCACTCCGGCTCAGTCTTTGCCTCTGCTTCAACTGCTCATACTCCAGTGGGTAATGTCATGCTATAACTCTCCATGTTCTCTGAGGTTTTGTTTACACACTGTGATGTATTATGTGAGGCTGTGTTATGATGGTTTGCTTTAACGTTGGACTATGCTTAGCATCGGTTTGCCGCCACTGATAGTTATTGTGCTGAAATAGTTTCTTGTTAAGGTGGTACTATTAGTGGTGACTGCAATGGTGAATCATTCCCTTCGCCTGTGTTTACTTGTTTTTTTAACATTGAGGATAATGTTTAGTTTAAGTGTGGGAGAGGGTTTAGTATCCATGTTTTGCTTCTTTCTATTGTAAAAATGTGTACTTCTTTTGAAGAATTTGTTTTGAAAAGAAATGAGTGAAAAGCCCAGATAGGTCAAAACATTAACAAGGCCTAGGCAAAAGTGAGAGGCTTGTGCGGAAAAATGAGAGGCTAGGTATAACCTAGGCAAAAGGAGAGTGTGCGTAAAGAGAGGCTAGGTATAACCTAGGCAAAAGGAGAGTGAGCGAAAAAATGAGAGGCTAGGTTACATCCTAGGCAAAAGGATTAAAAAAAAAAGTTGCTATGTGAAAACCGAAAGGCGCATAAGCAAAAGGAGAGGTAAACTTGCTCGTGTTTCAACTGTTTCATTTTGTTTACTCTTTGTGATATATTTTGTGATCATTTTGGGAAGGGTTGTGTCAAGGTAATTATTGTGCGTTGTACTTGTAATTTGACAACGCTCTTGGTTCTTCATAATGATATTGGGGGTTGGGTAGAACTTTCATTGGTATTAGGATATGAGACAAGAATCTTGTGTTTTCATCTTAAGGAAAGTTTGTATTTTGTCAAGGTCTCAAATGTCTTGTTGTGAAATTGATAGGAGTATGCACTTAGACTTTAATCATTCTTTCTCGAGGACGAGAAAGGTTTAAGTGTGGGGGTATTTGATGAGCCCTAAATATACTCTTGTTTTATGACATTTGATATCTAATTTGGGTAGCATTTGGTGCAAATTAAGGAGCTTTAAAGCTAAACTTGTCAAAGTTACATTTTGAAGAACAAGTGATGCACTAATGTTTTGAAGCTTGATTTTGGAAATGTTCTCAAAGTAATTAGAGCATATGGATCATACCATTTGATTCCTCTCGTCAAGAGCTTTTAAATGGACTACTAGAAGATGCAAATCGGATCAACGGTTAAAGTGCATGGCCCTTCACAAAGTGCATGGCCCGTGCACTACATTCTATAAATACCCCCTTATCTTCTCCAAGATGAAAAACGGCCAAGACCATGTAGGTCTCCATTTTTCTTCATCTTTCTTTCCCTTTTCTTCCATTCCTTTCCCTTAAATTAGTAGTTTGATTCCATGTATTGTAGTATAGCTTAGTTTGATCCTTGGGAGCATTTGAATTCACTTCCCTTGAAATTTTGAGGGCCTTGTATGCTTAAACTTTGGATTTGGATTATCATTTGATGAACTTGAATTCTTATGCATGAATGTTGTTCAATTTTGCTTAATTTGTTATAGGCTTTGTGTTTTATATCAATTGCATGCTCCATAGTCATTAATTAGATTAGCTTGGTTAGAGTAATTTAGTGTGATGATGATGGTGACTTAGAATAATGGTAGTGTAATCTCTAGTTGTTAGATTAATGACTATGGAAGGGGTTGAGTGATGACAAGTTCTTCCCCTTGTTGTGTGATTGTAGTTAAGGAATGCCATGATAAATATAAGTTGTTAGAAGTGGAAATCTTATGAACTTGCATGATTAATCAATTATGTGTTTAGGTAAGGATTGAATGTTATCATTGGTCCCCCTAATATTTGATTGTATACTTGAGTTGAAGATTCCTTTTTAACGTATGATTGTTATCAACAAATAGCTAGATTTGTGGGTAGAACGTTATCGTTTACTCCAATATCATTAATTAGCAAAGTAGGAGTCGAGATATGCTATCATCGTCTTGGTTCTTGCTAGTTATCAAATGTCTTATTTGTATGCTCTCGCAATCGCGGGTGTGTGAGTAAGTTTGTCTCTCTCTAATCCTAATACCATTGTTGAGTATCTATGATGCTATCATCTAGGTGAATCAATAATGAGAGCTTTTGAGTGGTGTTATCATCCTCTCTAGCTACATTCGAGAGAATATGATGCTTTCATCCTTGACAAATGGTCTAAACTTCCTTGTAATTGCATCTGCTCGATGATAAGTCGATAGTTGGAAATTGAAGTCATTTGCCTCCCAAAGCCTCATAATCTTAGAATCTCCCCCTTAGCTTAGCTGTTGATAGTTTAGTTTCCTTTCGTAATGTAATAAAAACCAATCTCAAAACCCCCCCATATTTACATTACTTTCTATATAATATATAAGTATGCTTATTTTCTACTTTAAAACACTCTTACAAGTCCCTTCTCATTGTGGTTCGACCCCTACTTCCCACTATCTACTCTCTAGTAGTTAGAAGTTGTAGGTGATTTATAAATAGTATTTTGATCTCGCGGAGTCCCATTTAACGACGTGGAAAATCGCTTGTCAAGAACACTGCCCAAAGATGGACATAATTTTGGAATACTGATGATGATGTAATTCTCTTCACTGATTCACAATAAAAAAGCAAAGCTCTATAGAGTTCTAAGACCCACAAGAAGAAAATAAGAACGGAGCTGGAGTGTTGATGGAAAAACAAAATTCTATGGAGAAAGTTGTTAATGAGAGAAACACTAAAGACATGGTGTTGATGATATTGAAGCACATGCAATGACTGATTCTTCCGTTTCACTTTCCAACTCTTTGGCAAAATTAGTATCTTCAGACCATGGCAGCCCAAAATTATACTTTACATGCACTTTGATTGAGGGTTCAAACAAGAGGATACTTCTTGATAGGATGTCCGATGACCACTCAAGATTGTAGTAGATCAAATATTTGTATTGAAAGATTGAGAAAATGGAGTGAGGGTCTTCTTAGATTTGTGTTAGACTGTGTCTCGTTTATATGACTTTTGACTATTGAACGGATATAATCTGTAATAGTATATTACTCATATCGATGGAATTTTATGATTTTGAATTTTACTTATGCTCTTAATGTGTAATGGGATACAATATATATTATATTTTTATGTGTTTGATTCTGAAAGCATATGTATAACCATTGCATGTATATAATTTTTGGTGCATAGATACGTCTATACGGATGAGGATGCATATGGTCGCCTTGTATTATAGGCGCACAAAAGTTTACTGACTACTCACTCTTTTGAGTCGTTGATTATGGATGAAATTACCATGAATAATTCCCAAGGTATTGATACTTTGACCTCTAATTTTTTTTAGTTTGCAAAGTTTCTCATGTGTCAGTTAGATCACCCAGTGTAAATTAGCAAAGCTCTAGCATTTATGTGTATATTTATCAAAATACATAGAATTTGGATTTAACTATAGGTTGGATAACATATATGGATACTGTGGCAAGGTATACATTCTGTTGTACAAATTTGTAAATGTGTGATGTTTTGATAAGTCCATGGTTCACACTCTGGGGTTTCGTTCAGACTCGAACCAGGGACCGAGAAGGGTCCGGGGCTCGAGATACGCGAGAGATGGACTTACGGGTCCATCGGCCCAATTTTTATAAGGAATGCGTATATTCTGAATTGCCTACAAGGAATGCACTTTCTCTAATTATGGGAATATAACGGTTATCACCATAAGAGTTGTATTTTTTACTCTAATTACAACCGATCTACGGATTGTGTTAGGGTCGGGCATCTCACCATCCCGTATGGTTCATCCCAACCCCTCATCCTGCATGACGATCGGGCCAGACCCGACAGCAGATGGCAGCTTTACCAAACCTGGCAGGAGAATCTTCCCAGACCACCTAACGGCGTGGTCTGATGAGACCAGGTCAGCTTTCCAGTACTATATATATCTCTCTATCACATTAGAGAGAGGTAAGTTAACTAAACACAATCAAACACATCCCTACTCTCCGAACAGTCTACTGACTTTAGCATCGTAGCGGGAACGGCAATTAGCCGCCCCGCCCTGATTGAGAGTTCCTTGATTCTTAGTAGGTTCACCCCATCGTACCATCGTGACGAATCATCAGGACGCGCATCGCGACCGTAACATTGGCGCCGTCTGTGGGGATATAACCGATTATCTTCATAGCCCACGCACTGCAAATGAGCAGCGAAGGACAAAACCACGGCATCCCTCATCCAGAGGTAGTGGTCACAGATCTGGGCGACGAGGGGGCTGGAATCCCGTTCACCCCTTCAAACCCAGCAGCTACGCCGATCTCGACGATGCCTGAGCAGGCTCGGCACCCAGGCGCGTCGCCATCTTTCACTACGGAGGACGGTGACGTGCTCCGCCAGATCCTGGAGTCACAGGCTACCATCAACAAGCAGCTGCAGGAGCTGCGAGGCACGCCGCCGAAAACGCGGCGTCTCGAAGGTTTGGCAAAAATGGTCACACTGACTAAGCTTTTTGCCGAGCCTACACGAGGCAAGCGAAAAGCTCCTATCCTCACTGAGCTGGATAATGTCGGGAACGAGATCCTGGAGGATTCAGACGAGGAATGGGAAGATCAAGGCGAGAAAGAGGTCAACCCGAGACCCCAGCCTGGGGAATGGGCCATGACGTATGTTCACAAGCCCAGTGTCAAGCCAAGAGTGCCGGCGAAGCAGAGGTTGTCGGTGTTTTACGAGGCCCCAGACTGCCAATAAAGAGGAAGCCCATTCTCGGAGGCAGTCACGGAGTTTGTCGCCAACCCCCGCCTTCGGATCCCACCAAACCTGGGTACGTATGATGGTTTGTCGGATCCAGCGGATCATCTGCACACGTTTACAACTAACATGTCAACGTACGCTACGCCCGAGCCCGTGTGATGCAAAGTATTCGCCACCACGCTCAAGGAGGCAGGAAGGGTGTGGTTCGCCAACCTGGACAACGGGAGCATATCCAGCTTCGCGCAGCTCGAGGAACTTTTCCTCACCAAGTTCATGCAGAAAAGGAAGTTCACCAACACGACGCAGGACCTGATGAAGATACGCCACATGGCGTCATCCGGCGAGAGCTTGATGGAGTATTATGAGCGCTTCATCGAGGAAAGCAACAGGGTGGTGCACCGTGGCGAGCCGCGGTGGTTGATTGAAATTTTCATGCAAGGTCTGGATCACGAGGCTTTGGATTCAGAACTCACCCTTCGAGCATTATACACGTTGGATGAGTTGCATATGGTGGTGGAGATGTTTCACCGAGCCGACAAGAATGCCAAGAAGAAGAAGTTGGCAATGCAGAAGGAGGCCCGACCTTATTGGCCAAAGCAGAAGCTCATCCAAGATGGGCAACCGGCCAAAGAAGAGAAGACGTCATCGGTGAAGGATAGGCTAGGACCTCGGGTTGTTCAAGAAAGAGTCTTCACCCCGTTGACAAAGACGCCCAGAGAAGTTTTCTTGGCAAACCGCGACGTCATCCCACCCCCGCGTGCCATGAAGATGCCCCCCAACAAGCGAAACTTGAACAAGTTTTGCGAGTACCATGACGACCACAGCCACGACACAGAGGATTGCATCCATTTGAAGAAGGCCATCGAGTCACGCCTGCGCAAAGGGCAGCTGAAGCAATTCGCTGCCACTGCCAAGGCCCACAACAAGGCGACATATGCCAACAGGAATGGTGGCCAGGATCAAGGTGCCAACAGGGCGCGTGGCAGAGGAAATGAGGGGGCTCGTGCTGAGCGATCAGATGAAAAAAGAGCCAAGTATGAGGAGGAGTCGTCACCAGAACGAGAACCAGCGAGGCGCGCGAGCAATGATATACTCACTATCATAGGCGGAAATGCCGGAGGAAGCTCGGATTCACAAAGAAAGGCTAGATACAGGATAACCCCAGAACACACTCCAACAAATAAGAGGCTGGGCAAGGACGAGCTGATCACGTTCGGCGCTGACGATCCCATCCCGGGTCGCCCGGCCGGATGCGATGCGGTCATCATCACGGTTCAGATCATGGATAAGATGGTTCATCGAGCATACGTGGATGGCGGCAGCTCAGCAGAAATTATGTATTGGCATTGTTTCGAGAAGTTGGACGACAACACCAAGGCCAAGTTGGTCCCAACAAGCACACCGTTGGTGGATTTTGCGGACAGGACGGTGTGGCCAGAAGGAACAATCACACTTCCAGTCAGGGTCGGAGAGAGGCCGACCAGGAAAGAGGTGGACATGGAGTTCATCGTGATCAAGGCTCATAGCCCGTATAACCTAATACTGGGAAGGCCAGCGCTAGCCCAGCTCAAAGGTATCGTCTCAACCCTTCACCTCCTTTTGAAGTTCCCGACCAAAGGAGGGATAGCGACTGTCCGAGGCGATCAACAAAAGGCGAGAGAGTGCCAGCGAATCGCACTGAAGAAGCGGAAGCGTCCAGATGATGAATCGCCACCCCGACGTCCGGTCCACATGATCCGGCCAGGAAGCAAAGATCCCAAAAGCTTGTCAGCATCATGCTTGCCCATGTTCCTTGACCAAAGAGGATGCCGAGGAGTCCAAGTGGGATCAGACTTGCCCGATGCGAGTCGACGGGAGGTTCTGGAGGTCCTGATCAAGCATCAGAAGGTCTTTGCATGGAAGGCGACAGACATGACGGGAGTATCACCCGAACTCGGTCAACACGCCCTCGGAATGGATCCTTCACACCCACCGGTCATGCAAAAGAGACGACCACTGTGCCCAGAAAGGAATGACGCGGTAAACAAACAGGTAACCGAGTTGGTGAACGCATGTATCCTACGGGAAGTGCCATATCCTACATGGTTAGCCAACCCGGTCCTGGTCAAAAAGTCAGATGGAAGCTGGCGTATGTGCATCGATTACAAGGCGCTGAACAGGGCATGCCCCAAGGATTGCTACCCGACACCCATCATCAACCAGAAGGTGGACGCGTTGGCGCCTTTCCCGATCAAATGCTTTCTGGATGCATACAAGGGGTACCACCAAATCCCGATGAAGGATGACGACGTCGACAAAACTGCCTTCATCACGGAGCGGGGAGCCTTCGCGTACCGAATGATGCCGTTTGGCTTGCGCAACACCGGTGCCACTTACCAAAGGGTGGTGGACAGGATTTTCAAAGCACAGATCGGCCGCAACATGGAAATTTACGTCGACGACATGGTCATTAAGACCGTATCATACGAAGGATTGGTGAAAGATCTGGATGAAACTTTGCGAACCCTAAATGCGGCAGGCATGATGCTCAACCCGGCCAAATGCCAGTTTGGAGTGGGGGCCGGGAAGTTCTTGGGCCTCATGGTGTCCAACAACGGTCTGGAAGTCAACCCAAAGAAAGTCCAGGCCGTCCTGGAAATGAAGCCCCCCCGAAACGTCAAAGAGGTACAGAGCTTAAATGGAAAACTGGCAGCCATGAACAGGTGCCTGTCACGAGCCGTAGAGAAGTCACTCCCATTCTTGAGGATCCTCAAGGGTAGCATCGGACCAAAAGGAGCAATCCAATGGGGCCAAGCCGAGGATGAAGCTTTCCTCAAGCTGAAGAATCATTTAAAAGACCTACCAGAAATGTCCCCTCCCGAGCAAGGTGAGACGCTATACTTGTACCTTACCGCCGGGATGGAAGTAGTGAGTGGTGCACTGGTTAGGGAAGTGAGCAAGATCCAGCGTCCGGTCTATTATGTCAGCCGAACGCTGCAGGGGGCTGAGTTGAGATATAGCGCTCAGGAGAAGCTGGCCATGGCTTTGGTCCACGCGGCGAGGCGCCTCAGGTCATACTTCCAAGCACACCCCATCGTGGTTCTCACAAACGAGCCGCTCAAAGCAATTTTGACCAGGCCGGAAATGTCAGGAAGGTTGGCCAAGTGGGCAGTAGAGCTAGGCGAGCACGCCATTGAGTTCGCCCCGAGAAAATCCATCAAACGGCAAGTGATGGCTGATTTCTTGGCAGAGTTGCCATCCGGGATCGAGGCGAGAGATGAAGTCACCATCAACGCGCCAAGTGAGCCAGCCGACAAGAAGCAACGACGCGTCGACAGGACAGGATGGTGGAAGCTGCATGTGGATGGCGCATCTGGTGTTGAGGGATCAGGAGCCGGGTTGATAGTGACAGACCCTGATGGCATGGAGACGACGTACGCGTTGATATTCCAGTTCCCGGCCACGAACAACGAAGCCGAGTATGAAGCATTGATTGCAGGCATGGAGATAGCAAAAGCGTTGGGCGCGACCAAGTTGGACGCATACGGGGACTTGGCCTTGGTAGCAAACCAGTTCAACGGGTCATACGCAGCCAAGGAGCCATCAATGCAGAAGTACTTGGCGAAGGTAAAGAGTCTGGCCACACAGTTCAAAGGATTTGAGGTGACCCGAGTCCCCAGATCCGAGAACACAAGGGCAGATGCCCTCAGTAAACTGGCTGCCACGGCAAGCAGCCATCTGTCCAAGGGAGTTCTAGTGGAAACACTGCCGACAAGATCAACCGACGGCATGACGGTCGCCGCCATTGAGGCCGAGCCGCCATGTTGGTTGACACCGATGCGGAATTATTTGCTCAGTGGAGCATTACCACTCGACCAAAAGGAGGCGAAAGCTTTAGAGAGGAAGGCGCTGAATTTTGCGCTCAAGAATGGGGTGGTATACAAGATGGGATACTTACAACCGTGGTTGCGATGTTTAACGCCCAAGCAAGCGGAAAGGATCCTGAAAGAACTCCACGAGGGAAGCAGCGGCAGCCACCAGGGATCCCGGACACTAGCACTGAGGGCAACACGAGCAGGTTATTACTTGCCCAATATGAGGGTCGACGCCGACCACGTGGTTAACACGTGCCATCAGTGCCAAGTACATGATCGTGTGTCATCTCAACCCGGCCAGCCCATGAAGAGCATCACAGGCCCATGGCCGTTTGCAAAATGGGGCATCGACATAGTCGGCCCTTTCCCCCAAGCGAGGGGCAAAAGAAGATTCTTAGTGGTGGCCGTCGATTACTTCACCAAGTGGGTTGAGGTAGAGCCATTGGCAACCATCACGGGCAAGAGGATGACCAGTTTCGTGTGGAGGAACATTGTCTGCAGATTCGGCTTGCCCAAGACAATCATCAGCAACAATGGGCGCCGGTTTGAAGGAGGAGTCTTCAGAGATTTGTGCAACCAGATGGGTATCGAACAAAGTTTCACATCAGTAGCCCACCCGCAAGCCAACAGTCTAGCTGAGCGAACCAACGGAATGATTGTGCAAGGGCTAAAGAGAAGGTTGGACGGTGCGAAAGGGAACTGGGTGGACGAGCTCCCATCGGTGTTGTGGGCATACAGGACAACGCCGCGGACTGCCACAGGCGAATCACCTTACTTTCTGTGTTTTGGCAGTGAGGCCATCATCCCGCCTGAGCTCATCATCCCATCACCGCGATCCGCCATCCCGGATGCTGAGGTGGACAATGAGCAGCGTTTGAGGGAAAGCCTGGAGGACCTGGAGAGAGCCAGAGAGCAGGCCACAATCAAGGAGGCAGCCTACAAGTCATATGTGGAACAACGCTACAACGCCAGAGTCCGCATAAGGAATCTTAAGAAAGGCGAATTGGCCCTCCGAAAGAATGAAGCCAGTCGGGTTGAAGGCTTAAGGAAGCTGGACGTCACGTGGGAAGGGCCATATGTGGTCGCAGAGGTGCTGGGGAACGGCGCATACAGGCTGCAGACCATGTCAGGCGAAGCGGTGCCAAGAACGTGGAACATGGAGAATCTCCGCCGTTATTACGGTTGAGCAGCATCAGACCCACGAGAAAGGTACCAATTAGTTTGTATATAATGGGGAAATTCTTTTGGAGAACAGATTCCTGATCAGATCGCGACTTTTGCCCTCATGAGGGATGCGATCTTGAGGAAATCTAGTTTTTCCGCGCAAAATTGTATCTTTTGTACTCTCCTCTTTCAATGTATTTCAAGTGTCAAGTTCAAGAACACATCACCTCTTCTTTGTTCATTTATACCTCTTTTCGAAAGTCGAACGACGTGATCGGAATCTGTGATAATGGACATTAAGGGAGGCAGTTCAGGCCACCGCTCCGGTTAACCGGACAAGGCATTAGAACACTCGACACATCCCTCACTTAGGTTGTGAAGCATCAGAGACGCATCTTTGCCAATTGTGCCGGAAATATTTCTGGAGAGGCAAAGATGCAGTCAAATGCATACCCACACCAATGGGCAAGTCGGATGACACGATCAGGATCGTAACCGCCAGACCGAGACTGAGGCTTAGCCGCCCTTCTCGAGTACTGAATGTAGGCGTGGTTTTTTGTTCAAATGCGGACGAGCAAATAGAGCAAACCATATCCTATCCAAATTCGGATAGCTACCGGATTGGAGAAAAGGTGGGATCTTTCTTCAATGAAAACCCATGTCGGGCACGGACCGATTAACAAAGTCCATGGCTTAGCAGTTTTGGCTTTGAAGAATAAAACCAAGGATAGGGCGATGCCCACATACCTTGGTGGCTTGGATAAGGTTTAGCGACCTCCAAGTTGGCAAGTAACTTAGCGCATGGCATCAAGTCACGCACAGTTAACTCGTCATGTCACCTTAATAGTTCATCATGACAACCCATCCCTCTACACAAAGAAGGATGATGAGTTGCCACCATGAACATAGGTGAGCAAAATGACAAGGCATGAACCAAACATTAAGGCAATAGCCTATAATGCAAATGCAAATGCAAAAGTTTTCATCAAGCGGCAAACAGGTAAAACGTTAAGGCAATAGCATATACTACAAATGCAAAAGGTTTCACAGGAATTCAAAAACAAAGAAATCAAATGCGTCCCTTATGGGTTATTACAAACCAAAAGGAAATTTTCCAGAGAAGCAATAAGGGAAATAGTTTAGAGAGAAATCCAACAGAGAAGGAGGGAAGGAAAGCAGAACTAATGGTTCTGGGCAGAGACTTGAACTTTGTTGCCTGCATCCTCCAAGTCCTTCACAAGCCCTTCATCTGCCACAACTTCACCATCCACGAGAACAGGCGGAACTGCAACATCTGGCTCCCAGGCAGCAAGCTCAGCTGGAGTCATTTCACCGGTCAGTGTAGAGAAGTACTCAGGGAAGCCATAGCCGACGAAGGCATCTGTGAGCTCGGAGAGAGCAGTGGCATAGGCAGCAGAGTCCTCATACACGTTATCCAGCGCATACGCCCGTCGAAAGAAGGCAGAAGAGCGCGCAACGGCACGCTCGGAGCGAGCCACTTTGGCAAACACTTCACGCACGCCGGAGGTCAACACAGCCTGATAGTTAATGGCGAGATTTGCTTTATCTTCCAACGCCTTCTTCAGCTGACCCTCGGACTCGGCATAGCGAGCTTGCAGAGCAACCAGGTCGTCAGACATCTTCTTCACCTGATCAGCCTTCTCAACAGCCTCATCTAGGCGTTTTTGTAGCTCGGTGGCAGACTTCTAGGCATCCAGCAGGGCAGCATCGCTGGTCTCCTTAGCCGATTTCAGCTCCTCGCCGTCCGAAATGGCAGACGCCAATTGGGCGTTGACAGCGTCCAGCTGTTTCTTCAGTGCCCGCTCGGATTCCATCCAGTCGTCAGGCGACCACTCGGCATCAGCATCTGCCTTGGCCTTGGCATAATCTTGGAGTTTAATTATCTCGGCATCGGCGATGGCCAGCTGTCTCTTCACATCCCCAAGTTCGATGAGGGTGGCATGATGCACCTTCTGATCAGCCTCATGCGCCAAGCACAAAGTGCTGAAGTCAGAGATGACGGCGAGGGATGAGCAAGCAACAACCGATGACAAAGTTGAAAGAGGAAGTCGAGCATGAAAGAGCAACAACCAGATGAGTCTTACATAAAAAACGGACGAGATCAGATTGTCCGTGGCAGTCCTGACCCCATGAAGATTCAACGCCGGATTCTTCACCCAAGCCCTGAAATGATCAAGGGGCATCACCTCCTTGAGATACTCCAGACGACCGGCAGGCGAGTTGAGGAAGACGTTGGAGGAGTTGGTTTTACCCTTGTTAGTCTAAAAACCACCAGCGTGCGGAGGGGCCCTCCCACCATGTTGTGGACCAGTCGCATCAGTGCCCCTTTTCGACTTCTCAGACACTTGGGGTCGGACCAAGGCATTCTCACCACCCCCGAGCACGTCACGACTGCCGACCCCCATCTGAAATAGCTGGTCAGGCTTCAGCAACCCCCTTGACGACCCCGTATCCTGATACGGGAATGAGGAACCATCAGCATTGCCATCCTGGCCAGTCTGGAAAGACTGGCCATGCCACTGAGTGGACTGATGTGGGCCGGTGCTGTCATCCAACCTCCTGCGTTGAGAGGGACGATTGAACTTGGTCACATTAATGGTCGGAAGGCGGCGAATCATGTCTGCGGTAAACACACGTCAAGAGACAAGTACAGTTGAAGCAAAAATAAAAGGCATACGAAAGATGAAGAGAGAGAATTGAGCTTGGCGACATACCTTTGTCTGTTTGACCAATTTTAGCGATGCCCAGAGCAGGGGGCTGAAGTTTTCAACACCTTGAGGGACGTAGTCCTCATCCCGGACGGTGTTACCACCATCTGGGACGACAATAGCTTCATCCTGGATGGCTGGAAGCACGCGACGGTGAGGCAGGCCAGAATCCCGCAACCTCTCATCCAGTTTCAAAACATCCCATCTCTCTGGTTTCTCTTTCAGAACCCTGATGGAGGCAGCCAAGCGGTTCTGGGACACGCCGTCTGGAGCACGGCCGCGTGTGTCAGGATCACCTATGGCTTGTTTTGGGCGAGAGGCGACAGGGCCATACACCACATCTTCATCGACGAACATGAATTTCACCTTCCAATCTTTCGTCTTGGGCATGCCGGTCAAGATATGCAGGTCAGCTTTGGGGCGAATCTTGATGTGGCCCCAACCATCCTCGTTATCACCACCACCAGTGTAGAAGAACACTCTGAACAGAGTAACAGATGGAACAACCCCGCGAGCGCCACACAAGGTCTCGAAGCCAATTATGTTACGCACAGCATTTGGCGTCATCGAGCCCAGAGTCATGTCAAAATAACACAGAACGGATTGACAAAAGGGAGTAAGAGGGAACCTGACGCTGCAGCGGGCCAGATGCTCGTAATAAACGGGAACTTTGCCCGCCGGAGCAGCGTTGATGGTGTCGCTAGGCTTGGGTCGGACAATCGACTTCGCCAAATCAGCGATCTGAAGGCCCTCGGTGTCCCGACAAATCTGGATAAACTCGGCCGCTTCATCGTCAGTGATCTGGCAGAACGCGCCGGAAACGGAGATATCCGCCATGGTCGAAACCGGCAGAACACGACAGAGGCGGGAAGAGAAGGGACACGAAAACGAGAAAAGTAAACGAGTGAGTGTGGAATATCTGAGGTTGAAGGCAATGAATTCGGGACAGGAGAAAGAAGGCAGAAATGAGGAGCAGTTTCAAATTTGAATGGAAAAGGGGGGAGTTATGCGAGCAGTTAAAGCAATAATGGCGGTTGCCAAAAGTTGCACAGTTACAAAGGATAAATCCATACGCATCCCCGAGAAAAAGTGACGACACGTGGCAGACATGCAGTTAAGTTAGAAGGCCCACTGTCACACGGATTCCAGAAACCCAGTTACAGCCCCACGCTCGAACCGTCGCTTCGAGCTCGGACTTGGGGGGACTTGTTAGGGTCGGGCATCTCACCATCACGTATGGTTCATCCCGACCCCTCATCCTGCATGACGATCGGGCATGACCCGACAACAGATGGCAGCTTTACCAGGAGAATCTTCCCAGACCACCTAACGGCGTGGTCTGATGAGACCAGGTCAGCTTTCCAGTTCTATATATATATATATATCTCTCTATCACATTAGAGAGAGGTAAGTTAACTAAACACAATCAAACACATCCCTACTCTCCGAACAGTCTACTGACTTTAGCATCGGAGCGGGAACGGCAATTAGCCGCCCCGCCCTGATTGAGAGTTCCTTGATTCTTAGCAAGTTCACCCCATTGTACCATCGTGACGAATCATCAGGACGCGCATCGCGACCGGAACAGATTGGGACTCTATAAATACAAGGGTTTGGTAGACCTCTCTATTCATGATCTTACACACACTACGCCTTACGCTTATAAACTTTATAAAGTTGTCACTGACTTAAGCATCGGAGTGTCTACCATCGGCCACCCCGGGGCTTTGTCTTGTCAGATCAGTTCGTAAGCTGGGTTCGTAATCAAGCCCGGGTTCCAGACATCCATCAATTTGGCACGTCCAGTGAGATCCGCGTGTTTATTTTGATCCAACCGATCCCGATCTCATGACTTATCGGGCTAAGAACCCTCGCAAGAGTACGCGAGTCTGTTCTCGGGCCCCGAAGGGAATATGAAGCATTGGCACCGGGCCTCTCTGCAACAACGACGGTGAGATGCGCGCAGTAACCAATCCCCAACGAGCGTTCGAGACAAGCACTGAGATAGATCCCCTAATAAGAGATCTGCCCTGGACCTCAGCAACTGACCATAACACGAGTAGAAACATAAACGGTTTGCACCGACCACCCAAAGAATCCTCTCCTTGGGAGTTGGAAAACAAAAGATCTTGTCTGGATGGAACAGTTGTCTTCTCAAAAGAAGATACGGTTCCTAACCAATTTCCCCATTCAAATTCTTTGGTGATAACCATCGTCATCAACCACCACGTGGTTAGAAGAGTTCTCGTGGATGGGGGAAGCGAAATAGAAATCATGTTTCTCAGTTGCTACGAGCGATTGGGATTAAACAAAAGTGATCTCGTCCCTACAAACCCATTCTCGGGTCCCATAATATAATACCTTTGGGAGAGGTCACCTTGCCCGTACGAGTAGCGGACGGTCCTCGGAGCCTCACGCTTTATTGCACCTTCGCAGTTATTGGTTCCATGACCTTATAACATCATACTTGGCCGGCCATTGATGTGCCAAGGAAAGGCCATTTGGTCCCCATACCATTTGGCTATGAAGTTCCCGACGAATCAAGGGATAGCCACGATACGAGGAAGCCAAGAAGTGGCTCGATTATGCACCATTGTAGTCATCAAGGAGGCTGAGAGGGAGAGCCTCAAGCAATCAGCTCCATAGCGTGTTAAACATTCCGAGTCCGAGCCCATGCAACTCAAAGAATATGGAACCGTCGAGGTGGACACATTCCCACCCCCCGAGATAAAGGCGAAGCTTCGAGGTCTACTCAACCAATACATAGACGTCTTCTAGTAGGATACCAATGACTTGGTAGGAGAACCTGCTCAGTTGGTGAAGCATTACCTAAACATCGATCTAGCACAGAAGCATGTGAAGCGAAAACGATGCATCTTTGCCCTAGATCGAGTTGAATCCATTCGAGAAGAAGTGGATAAACTACTCATTGGCCAATATGATTGAAGAGATACAATATCCCGAGTGGATAGCGAATCCAGTGCTGGTCAGAAAACCAAATGGAAAATGGAGGATGTGCATCGACTTCACCAACTTGAATGACTGTTGTCTCAAAGACGGCTATCATCTGCTCTCAATATATCACTTGGTCGAGGGAATAGCTGGATATCAAGTGTTAGCCTTCTTCGATGCTCACCGAGGATATCACCAAATTTTGATGACGGAGAAAGATAAGGAGAAACCCTCCTTTAACACAGATAATGGGAAATTTTGCTGTAGGAAAATGCCCTTTGGATTAAAGAATGTTGGAGCCACATATCAGCGACTGGTCGACAAACTGTTCAAGACCCAAATTGGGCGTAATATGGAGATATATGTCGACGACATGGTGGTGAAGAGCTGCGGTTAAGACATATTTCTCGAAGATTTGAAGGAGACATTTGATACACTACGAACAGCCAACCTAAAGTTAAACCAGGCTAAGTGTACCATCGGTGTGGAGAGGCCTTCCAAGCACTCAAAGATCATCTCCGGCATTTGCCCATTGTTACAGTCGCGATGTAGCGTCCTGGTGATCTACCTCATTGGCGGATAGAATGAACCTGCTAAGAATAAAGAACTCTCAGTCAGGGCGGGGTGGCTAATTGCCGTTCCCGCTCAGATGCTAAAGTCAGTAGACTGATCGGAGAGTGGTTATGTGTTTGCTTTTATTTAGTCAACTTACCTCTCTCTAGTGTGATAGAGAGATACATATAGTGCTGAAAAGCTGACCCTGGTCACATCAGACCATGCTGTTAGGTGGTCTGGGAAGATTCTCCTGCTAGGGTTGGTAAAGCTGAGGTCTGCTGTCAGGTCTGGCCCGATCGTCATGCAGGATGAGGGGTCGGGATGAACCATACGGGATGGTGAGATGCCCGACCCTGACAAGTCCCCCCAAGTCCGAGCTCGAAATGACGACTCGAGTGTGGGGCTTTAAATGGGCCTTTGGAAATTGTGTGATAGTGGGCCTTCTGACTTAACTGCATGTCTGCCATGTGTCGTCACTTTTCCTCGGGGATGTGGATGGTTTATTCTCAATAACTGTGCAACTTTTTGGCAACCGCCATTATTGCTTTAACTGCTCGCATAACTCCCCCCTTTTTCATTCAAATTTGAGACTGTTCTTCATTTTATCTCCTTCCTTCTGTCACAAACTGACTCTCTTCACCTTCAGGTATTCTGCACTTATCATTTAGTTTCCTCTTTCTGTGCTTTCTCGTTCGTGCCTTTATCGTGTTTCTCCGATTTCGGGCACTATGGATGTCCCTGTTTCCGGCGCGTTCTGTCAAATTACCGACGATGAGGTGGCTGAATTCATCCACATCTGTCGAGATACTGAAGGCCTCCAGATTGCTGATGTGGCGAAGTCCATTGTCCGGCCTAAGCCTAGTGACACCATCAACGTTGTTCCGGCGGGCAAGGTTCCAGTTTACTACGAGCACTTGACCCGTTGTAGCGTCAGGTTCCCCCTTACTCCTTTCTGTCAATCTATCATGTGTTATTTCGACATGACTCTGGGCTCGATGACGCCGAATGTTGTGCGAAGTATGATTGGCTTTGAGTCGCTGTGTGGTGCTCGTGGGGTTGTCCCCTCTGTTACCCTGTTCAGGGTGTTCTTCTACACCGGTGGCGGCGACAACGAGGATGGTTGGGCCATATCAAGATTTGCCCCAAAGCTGACCTGCACATCCTGACTGGTATGCCCAAGACGTGGGACTGGAAAGTGAAGTTTATGTTTGTTGATGAAGATGTAGTGTACGGTCCCGCCGCCTCTCGCCCCCGTTAGGCCGTGGGTGATCCCGAAACTCGCGGTCGTGCTCCAGATAGCGTGTCTCAGAACCACTTGGTTGCCGCCATCAGAGCTCTGAAAGAGAAACCGGAGAAGTGGGATGTGTTTAAGCTGGATGAGAGGCTGCAGGATTCTTGCCTACCTCATCGTCGTGTACTCCCTGCCATCCAGGATGATGCTGCCGCCGGTTAGGATGGTGATAATGCTGTCCGGGATGTTGAACCCGTTAGACAAGATGCTGAGAACTTTGACCCGCCTGCTGAACTATATGTCCCGAAACCTGGTCAGACCGACAAAGGCATGTAGCTAGGCTTAACTCCTTTGTTCATTTCTGTTTTTTTTAGACATATCAACTGTTCTTTCCTATTGACGCTGACTCTTGCAGCCATGACTCATCGTCGTCCGACCATTGATGTGTCCAAGCTCGATCGCCCCTCCCAGCGCAGGAGGTTGGATGACAGCAGTGGCCCCCATCGGTCCACTCAATCGCATGGTCAATCTTTCCAGACTGACCGAGATGGCAATGTTGATGGCTCCTCCATCCTGTATCAAGATACCGGATCATCAAGAGGGCTGCTGAAACCTGACCAGCAATTCCAGATGGGGATCGGTGGTCGCGATGCGTTCACCGATGTCGAGAATGCCTTATCTCTGCAACAAGCGTCCGGTCACTCGAGAGGTGGCCCGAAGGTTATTCAGCCGATCGTGCCTGGCCAACAGCATGGTGGTCGAGCTCCGCCCCACACTGGTTTTCAGACTGATGACGGTAAAGGTAAGTCCAATGCTTCCAACGTTTTTCTGAACATGCATGTCGGTCAGCTGGAGTACCTCAAGGAAGTGATGCCCATTGATCATTTCAAGGCCTGGGCGAAGAACCCGGCGTTGAACCTTCATGGGGTCAAAAATGCTGCGGATAATCTGGTCTCATCGGTTTTTGATGTAAGCCCTCCCCACTTGTGGTCCTTTAACATTTTGTTTTATCCTTTGTTTTTCTCATCTTAACCTCGTAATTCGGCTTGTCGGGGCGCTTGCTCAACCCTCGTTGTTCTCTCTGACCTCAGCGTCTTGTGCTTGGCACGTGAAGAGGAAAAGAAAGTGCATCATGCCACCCTTGTTGAACTTGGGGATGTGAAGAGGCAACAAGCCCTTGCTGATGCCGAGATAGCTAAGCTCCAGTCTGATGCCAAAGAAAACACTGATGACGAGTGGTCACCCGACGACTGGATGGAGTCTGAGCGGGCGCTGAAGAAACAGCTGGATGCCGTCAACAGCCAACTGGCGTCTGCCATCTCCGACGGGGAAGCGATGAAGATAGCGAAAGAGACCAGTGATGCTGCTTTGCAGGATGCTCAGAAGTCTGCAACTGAACTGTAGAAGCATCTGGATGAAGCCGTCGAGAAGGTTGGGCAAATGACTAAGGTGTCTAATGAGCTGGCCGCTCTACGAACCCGCTATGCCAAATCTGAGGCCCAACTGAAGAAAGCGCTGGAGGATAAGGCAAATCTCACCGTCGACTATTAGACCGTCGTGACCTCCGGCATGCGTGAAGTTTTTTCCAAGGTGGCTCGCTCCGATCGTGCTGTCACACGCTCCTCTGCATTTCGGTGATGGGCGTATACACTGGACAGCGTGTATGATGATTCTACAGCCTACGCCACTGCTCTTTCTGAGCTCACCGCTGCCTATGTTAGATATGGCTTCCCTGAGTACTTCTCCACGCTGTCCGGTGAGATGACTACCGCTGAGCTCGCTGCCTAGGAACCAGATGTTGCAGTCCCGCCTGTCGTAGTGGACGGTCAAGTTGTGGTGGATGAAGGGCTCGTGAAGGATTTGGAGGGTGCAGGGAATGACGTTCTGGTTACTGCCCAGAACCATTGATTCGGATTCAGGCTTCCTTTCCTTCTTTCCTGTTTGCTTTCTTTTGGATGATTCCCTTGGTTTGTAATAACCCGTTATAGGGACAAAATTGAACTCTTTGATTCTGTATTCCTGTGAAAACTTTGCATTTGCATTATAAACTATTGCCTTAGTATTTTACCTGTTTGGTTAATACCTTTGATATACCTTATTGGTTTACTTGCCATTATTCAAGGTGGGAACTCATCATCCTTCTTGATGAAGGGGATGAGTCACCCTGATGAACTATCCAGGTGAAGGGTCGGGTTACCCGTATGTGACTTGATGCCATGTGTTTGGCTGTCTGCGGACTTGGAGGTCGCTAAACCTTATCCAAGCTACCAGGATGTGGGAGCGTTATCTCATCCCTGGTTTTTCTTCAAAACCAAAGCTGCTAAGCCATGGTCTTTGTTAATCGGTCCGTGCCCGACATGGGTTTTCACTGAAGAAAAGCCCACATTTTCTTCAAAACGGTTGCTACCCCAAATTGGAGAGGATATGGTCTGCTCTGTTTGCATGTTCGCATTTGAACAAAACCACGCCTATGTTCAGTACTCGGAAAGGGCGGCTAAGCCTCAGTCTCGGTCTAGCGGTCACGATCATGATCGTGTCATCCGACTTGCCATGGGTGTTGAACTGCACTTGAATGTATCTTTGTCTCTCCAGATGATATTTCTGGTACGTTTGACAAGGACGCATCTCTGATGCTTCACCACTTAGGTGTGGAATGTGTCGAGCGTTCTATTGCCTTGTCCGGTTAACCGAAGCGCTGGCCTGAACTGCCACCCTTAATGTCCATTATCACAAATTCCGATCACGTCATTCGACTTTCAAAAAGAGGTATGAATGAACAAACAAGAGATGATGTGTTCTTGAACTTAACACTTGAAATACATTAACAAAGAAGAGTACAAAAGATACAATTTGTGCGGGAAAACTGGATTTCCTCAAGATCGCCTCCCTCGTGAGGGCAAAAGTCACGATCTGATCAGGAATCCGTTTTCCAAAAGCATTTCTCCATTATTTACAAACTAATTGGTACCTTTCTCGTAGTCCTGACGTTGCTCAACCGTAGTAACGGCGGAGGTTCTCCATGTTCCACGTCCTTGGGACTACTTCGCCTGACATGGTCTGCAGCCTGTATGCGCCGTTCCCTAGCACTTCTGCAACCACATACGGTCCTTCCCATGTGACATCCAGCTTCTTTAGACCTTTAACCCGGCTGGCTTCATTCTTCCGGAGGGCCAATCGCCTTGCTTGAGGTTCCTTATGCGGACCCTCGCGTTGTAGTGCTGCTCCACATATGACTTGTAGGTCGCCTCCTTGATCGTGGCCTGCTCTCTGGCTCTCTCCAGATACTCCAAGCTTTCCCTCAGGCGCTGTTCATTGTCTGCTTCAGCATCTGGGATGGCCGATCGTGGCGACGGGATGATGAGCTCAGGTGGGATGATGGCCTCACTGCCGAAACAGAGAAAGTAAGGTGATTCACCTGTTGCAGTTCTCGGCGTCGTCCTGTATGCCCAGAGCACTGATGGAAGCTTGTCCACCCAATTCCCTTTTGCGCCGTCTAGCCTCCTCTTTAGCCCTTGTACGATCGTTCCGTTGGTCCGCTCAGTAAGGCCGTTGGCTTGCGGATGAGCCACTGACGTGAAGCTTTGCTCGATGCCCATCTGATTGCACCAGTCTCTGAACACCCCTCCCTCAAACTAGCGTCCATTGTCACTGATGATCGTCCTGGGCAAGCCGAAACGGCAAACAATGTTTCTCCACACGAAATTGGTCATCCTCTTACCCGTGATGGTTGCCAATGGCTCCACCTCGACCCACTTGGTGAAGTAGTCGACGGCCACCACCAAGAACCTTCTTTTGCCACTGGCTTGGGGAAAGGGGCCGACTATGTCGATACCCCACTTCACGAATGGCCATGGGCCTGTAATACTCTTCATGGGCTGGCCGGGTTGAGATGACACACGATCATGTATCTGGCACTGATGGCACGTCTTAACCACATGGTCGGCATCGACCCTCATGTTGGGCCAGTAATAATGCTCGCTCGCCCTCAGTGCAAGTGTCCGAGCTCCTTGATGGCTGGCGCCGCTTCCCTCGTGGAGTTCTCTCAAGATCCTTTCCGCTTGTTTGGGTGCTAAGCAACGCAACCACGGCTGCAGGTATCCCCTCTTGTACACCACCCCATTTTTTAGCGTAAAATTCAGCGCCCTCCTCTCTAAAGCTCTCGCCTCTTTCTGGTCGGGTGGTAATGCTCCGCTGAGCAGATAATCCCGCATCGGTGTCAGCCAACTTGGCGGTTCAGCCTCAATGACAACGACCGCCATGCCGTCGGTTGATCTGGTTGGCAGTGTTTCCACCAAATCTCCTTTGGACAGATGGCTACTTGTTGTGGAGGCCAGCTTGCTGAGGGCATCCGCCCTCGTATTCTCGGATCTGGGGATTAGGGTCACCTCAAATCCTTCGAACTGTATCGCCAAACTCTTCACCTTTGCCAAGTACTTCTACATGGATGGCTCCTTGGCTGCGTACGACCCGTTGAACTGGTTTCCCACCAAAGCCGAGTCCCCATATGCGTCCAGCTTGGTCGCTCCCAACGCTTTTGCTATCTCCATGCCTACAATCAATGCTTCATATTCGGCCTCGTTGTTCATAGCTGGGAACTGGAATCTCAACGCGTACGTCGTCTCCATGCCATCGGGATCCGTTACTACCAACCCGGCTCCCGATCCTTCCACACCGGATGCGCCATCCACATGCAGCTTCCACCATCCCGCCTTGTCAACGCGTCGTGGCTTTTTGTCAGCCGGCTCGCTTGGCACATTGATGGTGATCTCATCCTCTGCTTCGATCCTGGATGGCAACTCTGCCAGGAAATCGGCCATTATCTGCCCTTTGATAGCTTTTCTTGGAGCGAACTCGATGGCGTGCTCGCCTAGCTCTACTGCCCACTTGGCCAACCTTCCCGACATTTCTGGCCTTGTCAAAATCTCCTTGAGTGGCTCGTTCGTCAGAACCACGATGGGGTGTGCTTGGAAATATGATATGAGACGTCTCCGCATGGACTAGTGCCATGGCTAACTTCTCCTGGGCACTATATCTCAACTCGGCCCCCTGCAGCGTTCAGCTGACATAATAGACCGGGCGTTGGATCTTGCTCACCTCCCTGACCAGTGCTCCACTGATGACCTCCGTCCCGGCTGCAAGGTATAGGTATAACGTCTCACCTTGTTCGGGCAGGGACATGGCTGGGAGGTCCTTCAAGTGGTTTTTTATCTTGATGAACGCTTCATCTTCAGTTTGGCCCCATTGGATTGCTCCTTTCGGCCCGATGCTGCCATTGAGGATCTTCAGGAATGGGAGTGACTTCTCTACGGCTCGGGATAGGAATCTGTTCATAGCCGCCAATTTCCCATTCGAACTCTGCACCTCCTTGACGTTCCGAGGTGGCTTCATCTCCAAGACAGCCTGACCTTCTTTGGGTTGACCTCCAGACCATTGTTGGACACCATGAGGCCTAAGAACTTCCCGGCTCCCACCCTAACTGACATTTGGCCGGGTTGAGCATCATGCCCGCCGCGTTCAGAGTCCTCAAGGTTTCATCCAGATCTTCCACCAACCCTTTGTATGATACACTCTTGATGACCATGTCGTCGACGTAAATTTCCATGTTGCGGCCGATCTGTGCTTTGAAAATCCGATCCACCACCCATTGGTAAGTGGCTCCGGCATTTCGTAAGCCGAAAGGCATCATCCGGTATGCGAACGCTCCTCGCTCCGTGATGAAGGCGGTTTTGTCGACGTCATCATCCTTTATTGGGATTTGATGGTATCCCTTGTATGCGTCCAGGAAACATTTGATCGGGAAGGGCGCCAGCACGTCCACCTTTTGGTCGATGATGGGCGTCGGGTAGCAATCTTTGGGGCAAGCCCTGTTCAAGGCCTTGTAGTCGATGCACATTCGCCAACTCCCATCTGACTTCTTGACCAGGACCGGGTTGGCTAGCCATGTCGGATATGGCACTTCCCGTAGAATTCCTGCGTTCACCAGCTCGATCACCTATTTGTTGACTACTTCGTTCCTTTCTAGGCACAGCGGTCGTCTCTTCTGCATGACTGGCGGGTGTGAAGGATCTATCCTGAGAGCGTGTTGGCCGAGTTCGGGCGACACTCCCATCATGTCTGTTGCCTTCCATGCAAAAACCTTTTGGTGTTTGATCAAGACTTCCAGAACTTCCTGTCGACTTGCCTCGGGCATGTCTGATCTCACTTGGATGCCTTTGCATCCATCTTGGTCAAGGAACATGGTCATGCATGATGCCGATAAGGACTTGGGATCTTGGCATCCCGATCGTATCATATGGACCGGGCGCCGAGGTGGCGATTCGTCATCTGAACACTTGCGTTTCATCAGCGTGATTCGGTGACATTCCCTTGCCTTTTGCTGATCACCCCGGACGGTTGCTATCCCTCCTTTGGTTGGGAGCTTCAAAAGAAGATGAAGGGTCGAGACAATGCCTTTTAGTTGAGCTAACGCCGGCCTTCCCAGTATGAGGTTGTACGGGCTATGAGCCTTGATCACGATGAACTCCATGTCCACTTCTTTCCTGGTCGGCCTCTCTCCGACCCCAACTGGAAGCGTGATTGTGTCTTCCGGCCACACCATCCTATCAGCAAAATCCACCAATGGCGTACTCGTCGGGACCAACTTGGCCTTGGTATTGTCATCTAACTTCTCGAAGCAATGCCAATACATTATTTCTGCTTAACTGCCACCATCCACGTACGCCCGATGAACCATTTTGTCCATAATCTGGACCGTGATGATGACCACATCACATCCGGCAGGGCGATCCGGGATGGGATCGTCAACGCCGAACGTGATCAGCTCATCCTTGCCCAGTCTCCTATTCGTCGGAGTGTGTTCTGGGGCTATTCTGCACCTGGGCTTCCTTTGTGAATCCGAGCTTCCTCCGGCATTCTCGCCTATGATAGTGAGTATATCATTGCTCGCACGCCCTGCTGGCTCTCGCTCTGGTGATGAATCATCTTCGTATTTGGCTCTTTTCTCATCCGGTCGTTCTACGCGGGCCACCTTCTTGCCTTTGCCACGTGCCCTGTTGGCTCCTTGATCCTGGCCACCATTCGTATTGGCGTACGTCGCCTTGTTGTGGGCCTTGGCCGTGGCAGCAAATTGTTTCAATTGCCCTTTCCGCAGGCATGACTCGATGGCCTTCTTCAAGTGGATGCAATCCTCTATGTCGTGGCCGTGGTCGTCATGGTATTCATAAAACTTGTTCAAGTATTGCTTGTTGGGGGCATCTTCATGTCGCGCGGGGGCGGGATGATGTTGCGGCTTGCCAAGAAAACCTCTCTGGGCGTCTTCGTCAACAGGGTAAAAACCCTCTCTTGTACAAATCTGGGGCCCAACCTATCCTTCACCGACGACGTCTTCTACCCTTTGGCCGGTTGACCATCCTGGATGAGCTTCTGGTTTGGCCAATAGGGTCGGGCCTCCTTCTGCATTGCCAGTTCCTTCTTCTTGGCATTTTCGTCGGCTCGGTGAAACATCTCCACCACCATATGCAGCTCGTCCAACGTGTATACTGCAGGGAGGGTGAGCTCTGAATCCAGGGCCTCGTGATCCAGACCTTGCATGAAAATTTCGATCAACCACCGTGGCTCGCCACGGTGCACCACCCTGTTGCTCTCCTCGATGAAGCGCTCGTAATACTCCATCAGGTCCTGGGTCATGTTGGTGAACTTCCTTTTCTGCATGAACCTGGTGAGGAAAAGTTCCTCGAGCTGCGCGAAGCTGGATATGCTCCCGTTGTCCAGGTTGGCGAACCACACCCTCGCTGCCTCCTTAAGTGGTGGCAAATACCTTGCACCACACGGGCTCGGGCGTGGCATATGTTGACATGTTAGTTGTGAACGTGTGCAGATGGTCAGCAGGGTCTGACAGACCATCATACGTGCCCAGGTTTGGCGGGATCCAGAGGCGAGGGTTGGCGACGAACTCCGTGACCGCCTATGAGAAAGGGCTTCCTTTTTTTTCCCAGTCTGGGGCCTCGTAAAACACCGACAACCTCTGCTTGGCCGGCACTCTGGGCTTGACACTAGGCTTGTGAACATACGTCACGGTCCATTCCCCGGGTCGGGATCTGGGGTTGCCTTCCTTCGCATTTTGATCTTCCCACTCCTCTTCTGAATCATCCGGGATCTCGTTCCTGTCGTCATCCAGCTCTGTGAGGATGGGAGCTTTGCGTTTCCCCCGGGTAGGCTCGTCAAAAAGTTTGGTCGGAGTGACTGTTTTTGCCAAATTCTCAAGGCGCCGCGTTTTCGGCGGTGTACCTCGTAGCTCCTGCAGCTGCTTGTTGATGGTAGCCTGTGACTCCAGGATCTGGCGGAGCACATCGCCATCTTCGGATGTGAATGATGGCGAGGCGCCCGGGTGTCGTGCCTGCTCAGGCGTCGCCGAGATCGGCGTTGTTGCGGGGTTTGAGGGAGTGAATGGATTTCCAGCCCCCTCATCGCCCAGATCTGTGACCACCACCTCTGGCTGGGGGGTGCCGTGGTCTCGTCCTTCTCTGCTCATTTGCTGCGTGGGCTGTGAAGATAATCGGTTATATCCCCACAGACGGCACCAATGTTACAGTCGCGATGTAGCATCCTGATGATCTGCCTCGTTGGCAGATGGAATGAACCTGCTAAGAATCAAGAACTCTCAGTCAGGGCGGGGCGGCTAATTGTCGTTCCCGCTCTGATGCTAAAGTCAGTAGACTGATCGGAGAGTGGTTATGTGTTTGCTTGTGTTTAGTCAACTTACCTCTCTCTAGTGTGATAGAGAGATACATATAATGCTGAAAAGCTGACCCTGGTCACATCAGACCACGCCGTTAGGTGGTCTGGGAAGATTCTCCTGCCAGGGTTGGTAAAGCTGATGCCTGCTGTCGGGTTTGGCCCGATCGTCATGCAGGATGAGGGGTCGGGATGAACCATACGGGATGGTGAGATGCCCGACCCTGACACCCATGCTATTGAAGCCCGACAAGGGGGAGTCCTCTACTTATACATATATGTCTCCCAATTAGCCATTAGTGTTGTATTGGTAAAGGAAACGAGGGTTCGCAACACCCCATATACAAGTGCGTGCATCCCGACGGCTGTGACTTTACTTTCAGGCACATACTATAGTGATTCTAACCAACTACCCGATAAGGCAGATCTTACAGAAGCCTGACGCCTCGGGTCGGATGATGAAGTGGGCCACCTAGTTGGGAGAATACGACATACAATACAACTCTCGGACGACCATCAAGGGCCAAACCTTGTCGGATCTCATAATGGAATCAGTTGAGCCAGTGGAGATTGACCAACCCGAGCCACCCGCAATCACTGGAAGATGGCGCTTATACGTTGATGGGTCCTCTAACTCTGAGGGAAGCGGCGCTGGCATTTTATTAACCATCCCCAAGGGAAAAGATCATCCATCTTTCTCCATTTCAACTTCCGGGCTATACGAACAATGAAGCTGAGTATGAAGCCCTCATAACGGGGTTAAAACTAGCAAAGGACCTCGAAGTTAAAGACATTAAGATCTTTAGTGACTCACAAATTGTGGTACAGCAAGTTAAAGGTGACTATGAGACCCGAGATTACAGCCTCCAAAAATACCTCGAGATAGTCAGGCCTCTTCTAAGCCAATTCCATCACTACAAGCTGAACCATCCCTCGAGAAGGCAACCACAAAGCTGATGTACTGAGCAAGCTCGCCTCCTCGGACCTCAACATCCGCTCTTCTCAAGAACTTCTAATGGAAACATACTAGAAAAGTGAAGCTATTAAGAGAACAACATCATGATAGTCAGCATCTCGAACACTTGGATGAGCCCATACATAGAGTACCTTCAAACGGGAACTCTCCCAGAGGAGAAAGACTTGGCCGCAAAGTTCGAGTGAAAGCCCCAAGATACGTCATACACGAAGGTATCCTATACAAGAAATGGTACTTATAACCATTACTCAAGTGCGTCGGACCCTCCGATGCGAAGCACCTCGTCCAAGAGGCGCATGAAGGTGTTTGTGGTAGTCACCAAGGTCCGCGAACCGTTTCTCGTAAACTCCTACAGATGGGATATTACTGACCCACTATGTTGGAAGACTCCCGCAAATACATCGAGGCTTGCCATCAGTGCCAGAGATATGCTAAGATGATTCATGTGCCACGGGAGAACATGATAGCAATTCAAGAAACTTGGTCATTCTTCTGGTAGGGCATAGATCTCGTAGGACCTTTCCCCACGACCCCTGGGAATTTCAAATACCTCATTGTTGCCATCGACTATTTCTCTAAGTTGGTGGAAGCCGAGGCCCTAACTAACATAACTGGTAAAATAGTTATCAACTTTTGCTGGAAAAACAGTGTATGTCGCTACGGAATCCCCATATACAGAGTGACAAACAATGGGTCGCAGTTTGCCAACAATCCCTTCAAGAAGTGGTGCGAATATTACAGTATACAACTCATCTCGGTGTATCATCCTGAAGCCAATGACTAGGTAGAAGTCAGAAATCGCACCCTTGTAAATGGCATCAAGAAACGTCTACAAGGAGCAAAGGGAAACTGGATCCATGAACTCCCAAGTGTCATATGGACCCACAGAACAACACCAACTACTGCAACCGGGAAAAATCTCTAGAGTTTAGTATATGGGGCCGAGCCGGTCATCCCGATGGAAATTGGGGTCCCCTCAGCTCGAACCTCTCAAATAGAAGACGAAGATGACAACACCAATGAAGAGAACCTTCATCTCGACCTTGACCTCCTCGAGGAAAAGAGAGCCTATGCTATCATCCATGAGGCCAAGGTCAAAGAAAGAGTCAAGCGCTACTACGACAGAAAGGTTCGCTTGGCAACATTTGTTAAAGGAGACCTAGTAATGAGGTTTTTCGAAAAAAGAAGGAAGTGGAAGGGAAGCTAGCCTCGAATTAGGAAGGTCCTTATCGAGTCCTAGAATCCCATCCAGGGGAAGCCACCTCTTGGAAATAATAAAGGGTGAGCCCATACCACGAAGATATAAAACGTGGTGAACTTGCGAATATACCACGGAAGAAAAGGACCCAATTATGGTTCGGGCGACCACAGAGTAGCATGACTACTCTATGATTTTTAAGCTCGGGTATAAAACTCGAACACTTACTTATCCTATTTAATTTTAAGCCACGAGTTTGAATGAAATATATCTTATTTGCTCATATCTTTATCTTTAGTTTAAGCAGTCAAAATTAATTTTATAATAAGAGGAATGGTATCCTAAGTATAACTTTGATTGCTACTCAAAGTAGTGTACTTCAAAAAGTATACAATTGACGCTTTTACAAAATAAGTTGTTTGGATGAAGAATTCAAATGTCAATCACTTTGAGTAAAATAAAGAAATATCATATTCGGGATAAAATACTTGAAAAAATTATTTGATTGAGGTCTACGGGCTAAACAATTTGAGCAGACGTGTTCAGAAATATCAATCATCTCGAAACAATACAAGGCAAAGCCTACAATAAACTAGAGGTCATATCGAAGGTGTCACTGCATCAGAATATGATACTTCTAAACAAGCCTGAGAGGGTATCTCGAGGTAAAGCCTCGAACTATTCTAGTCATATCAAAGATGTCACTACATCAAACATGACTATACTAAATCGGCTAAAGAAGACATCTGAGAGGACTTCGAGTCGAATCCCGAGGAACAACCTCAAATACATAAGAGAAATACACTCTTCAAAAAATAACAGTGTTAATTTCCAAGGAAATAACATTCAAAGGGGAAGCCCTATATTTGCTGAACTTAGGGGAAGCTTCTTTCCAGTAAACCATTCTCTACCTTCCACTTGACATAGTCGGAGCGGCTGAGTTTGGTGGAGCTTCTTTCCAGTAAACCATTCTCTGTTTATAAGGCGAATGAGTACTAGAACCCTAAAGAACCTCAGGAAGGTGAAACGTGATGCACCTGCTGGTGAGAAGCCATATCTGGTCAAGACTCATCTTCTTAGTAAGAGCTGAGTACGAGGACTCCCCCTCACATGAATCACCAAGAAAGGACAAATTAGGATATTTGGCATTAATAATGCTCAATAAATCCTTAGATGTCAGTATCTTCTCAGTATTATCTAGCTGGGCCAAGATTTCTGCTCTAGGAATACAGTTTTGACGAGGATTGGACAAAGCTGCTAACCTCTTAGATGCGTCAGGATGACTAAAGATAGCCGTCATGGTCTCCCTCTCCCTAGAGGTGCCGCACAGGATAAGAATATTACCCAATATCTTATCCAATACAGAGTGATGAAATAATTTTCCATACTCCTTCCTATGACTCCTCATCTCGGAGCTATAGGCACTGAACTCGCTCCAAAGCTTAAGCAGTCGCCGCTGCTCTGAAGGGTTAATCCCCGCGTGCTGATCTCGAGTCAGCTCTTCGATACGAAGAGCCTGCTCCTTGATGATACTCACTGAAGATGCCAGCCTCTTCTTCCCTAGTTCCTTGTCATGCCTAATAGCCTCTACCTCACCTTGGAGTTGTTTTACCTCGGTCCCTAAGCGGCCGGCTTCCACAAAAGCAGTAGCAGGTACTGGCGGAGCCTGTAGTTGAGCCTGAAGGGCCTTGACCTGATCTTAGAGAGCGTTCCTCTCCTTGACCACGCCTTCGAGAGACTTGCATCGAGCATACAGCTCGGAAATGGAGTCGTACAGACGCATCAGCCTGGCCATGGTTTGGCTACTTATTTTGGTCAAACCTACCAGCAGCTGCATAATAACATTCTTTAAGTACTGCATACTATTGAAGCATGACAGGACATAATCTAAAACAGGGGGAAGGGGCTACCTGGGACATCAAGGGATATCTCTTATAAGGCTTAAGAGCCGCCTGTGCTATATCCTCCTCCTTAGGCTCTGTCAGGTAGTATTCAAGCTCCTTCAAAGGACCCTACTCTAGAACAGTCCGCTCAAAGTTGGAAGAACCCTCCTCGGACTCCTCCCCGATCTCAGCCTCGAGATACCTCCTTCTTGGCCCGCTTCTTCTTGGCGAACCTGTGCAATTACAATAATGTATGTCAGCATCTACAAGCTGACAAGCACATATACTAAAGCTAATTAACAAGAACACACATACCTTTGGAGGACTGGCTCGCGGGAGACTTATCTCGAGCCCGTCGCCTGCTTTGCTTCTTGGGCTTTTCCTCGTTCTTGACCGAGCCCAAAGCTCCTACTTCATTTGGAGTAGTCCAAGAAGGCCCATGGCTTCAAGTAGCTACAGTTAGAAGGAGATCTGTATGATACATCCTTCAGATACATATACGTGATAACCGACCACTGCCACCCAGAGGCATGAGCTCCCTCGATCCACTTCCCCTCCTGGAAGACTATCTTAGCTTTCAGGATCTGCTTGATGACCCCCTCCAGACGGGTCGGGATCTCAAAGGCCTTTCCTACCTCTTTCTTGGGGGCAGTATTCCAATCGGGCACCTAGTACTTGGTCCGATTAAAGGTCAGACGGGTAGCATACCAGGTGCCACTGTTGGAAGGGAATTCAAACGTCTTTAAGCATCGAGGAGACAAAGTCAGGTGAACCTGATCCTTCGCTGAATACAGCCGATACAAACTTTGGAATAAATCCAAACTCGGCTTCTCCTTATTCCTAGCGCACCAAGAGATGACTGACATGATGGACACCACCACATTAGAGTGTATCTGGCACGGATGAAGCTTATGAAGCTTCTACGAATCGGAGAGCAAAGGAGGGAAATGGAAACTGATACCCTGCTGTGGAAACCTCCCAAATATTACCCCTCCACTTGGGGTCACTAGATCCTTTGTTGGGATCGAGTTGTCCTCGACCCTCAGATCAGCTTGAACAGGATATGACAACCTGCACGACTTCAAGAACTCCTCGGTTCTTTTGTCTACTAATTTGGTGGCCCCACTCGACACTAGCATTGGAAACCCATTTATCAATTTGGGCCTCCAGATTTGGGTCCGCGCCTGATGGGGATGAACCTTCAGCTTGTTGAGTAGGAATATCCTGCAGAGGCGCGACAACAGTCACCTCAGTAAAAACCCCGGAGTCGGATTCCAAAAACAAGGTTTTCAACTCATCAGGGACTCATCGACTTCCCATCGGTGATAGGGCTTGATCCCCAACTATCTCGATCTCTGGCTCATGCACCGGCGAAACATTATCCATGCTACCATGGGGAGCACTGGAACTTGGTTGAGACATGGTCGCAGGGAGAATGGGGGGAAATATGATGATAGAAGAAGGAATTTGAAGAATAAAGGGATTAACGCAATTGCAAATTGAGTGAAAAGCGATGATAAGCACAAAAGGAGATTACCTGGTATATATAACCAGTAATTAAAACGCATTTAAGCAGGTAATTACATCGACTCGCGAAACGATGCAGGCAATTGGAAGGGTGGTTCTGCACCGCCCAGATCATCGATTGAACAGGCGGCATGTGTCATCTACTTCAGATTAAAAGGAGATTTGAACCCAGCCGTCCATGTGTCCAGATGGAATGTGAAACAACTTGAAGATAGATATTCGGAAGAGTCAGCTCGAGCGGTCAGCCTTCGAGAGGATACCCCGAGCTAATACTCCAAGATATCTTCCTCGAGTTATTGGCCTTACCCTCGAGTAACAAACCTCGCGCAGTGCCTTTGAGTGGAGACCTCGAGATTCTGAAGATCTACCTTAGGGCTACTGATAAGTCCATGGTTCGCACTCTGAGATTTCGTTCAGACTCGACCAGGGTCCGAGAAGGGTCAGGGGCTCGAGATATGCGGGTGATGGACTTACGGGTCCATCAGCCCAATCTTTATAATGAATGTGTATATTCTGAATTGCCTACAAGGAATACACTTCCTCTAACTATGGGAATACAGTTGTTATCACCATAAGATTTGTAATTTTACTCTAACCAAACCATGCCGATCTACAGATTGGAACTCTATAATACAAATGTTTGATCTTACACACATTGCGCCTTACGCTTATAAACTTTATAAAGTTGTCACTAATTTAAGCATCATAGTGTCTACCCCCGGCCACCCCGGGGCTTTGTCTTACAAATCAGTTCATGAGTTGGGTTCGTGATCAAGCACGGGTTCCAGACATCCATCATGTCTTTTTGTTGGTTTGTAATACAGTTACACATTTGCATGCAAAACATATTGCAATTCGAAAGCGGAGACGTAGAGATTCTTTGTTTTGGGATTCTGTGACCTGTGCAATTGGTTATGCGTCTCTTTATTATATCATGTTTATATATCGAGTCATGTTTTACTTCGTTTATGACTGGGAAAACATAGGTGCATGAAATATTGAGCGGTCATGAAAAATATTGTTTTAACATGTTTAGAATGACAATAGTCACATTTCGACAATTAGTCATGGACTTAGAAAATAAGTACCGTTTGGTTCCTTCTAACAGTAGATGCACTTTAGAGAAAGTTGGTATATTTCTCTACATTATTAGTTTAGGAACTTCAAATAGAATTGCTCAAGAGCGATTCCAACATTCAGGTGAACCATCATTAGAAATTTTAAATATATTTTAGATGCCATGGATGGTCTAGGGATATGTTGAAACCGATGGATCCTAAGTTCAACGAAATACCTTCTCAGCTTGTCAATCATTATCTGTATATGCCACACTTTAAGGTAAATATCATTTATATTATTATCATATAATTGTAATCAGCCATGTAACCTTATATTAACTCATTCTTCTATATAATATGATTGCATTGGAGCTCTTGACGGTACTCACATAGAGGTAATTATTCATGATGAAGATCAGCTGCGATACAGGGGAAGAAACGGAACGACCACTATTAATGTGTTTGCGGTATGTGACTTTGACTTACTTCTTGCTAATTGGTTGGGAGGGTTCCGCCCATGATGCGAGGATTTTTAATTGATGCAATTGATAATCCAAGTATGAACTTTCCAAAAACCCCCACCTAGTAATTTTCATATCTGAACATTCTTTGGTATTAGTTTTGTTTATTGTTGTCATATGAACATAACAATTTTTAATCAGAATGATACTATTTAGCAGACAAAGGATATCAAGAGAGAGAATGGTACTTAACGCCCTGTTAGGAAGCAAGGTATCATCTTCGTGTGCAAATCCAATAGGTCCTCGAGAAATTTTTAACCGAGATCATTCATCCTTGAGGAGCTGTATTGAGAGGTCATTTAATAATTTGAAGGCACGGTGGAAAATATTGGAGAAATACCTATGTACTCTCCAAACGAACAAAACAGATTTATATGTGCTACCTTTGTATTGCATAACTACATCAGATTAAGCAAAATTCTGGATCCTTGATTTACGGTAATTGATAGAGATTCTAAATTTATTCCTCCGGAAGTAAAAGTGATCGATGTTTCTTGATCCTTGATCATAATGATATTCTGTTGTGCTTTTCCTTATATTTGAAGCCCTCTCAAGATAATTGTGATTTGTTTGTATTTTGGTAGCATAATTCTATTGAATAATTATGCAAAGAGATAGAATAAATACTGTTGAATTAGGTTTTTCGTAGGGAAATTCTAAATGTTCAAAAATAAGTATGTATCATTCTATTGTTCAATTTTTATTTTGGGTTGCATAATTATAATTATATATTGGATAGTTGTGTTCATTGTATTTCATTATAATATAATTGGTTGGTTCTTCTCAATTTTCCATATACCATTAATAATATTTCATTAAAATTACCCTGAAACAATTGATTTTTTCAAACAACCATCAACATGAAACAAGAGAAATACTTGAAGAAGTCCCGAAAATAAACTTATAATGTATATATTATCATAATTTAATTTATTATAATTCTTATGTTTCATTTATAATTCCTTACCGACACCTTATAAGAATACAAGTTTTTGTAGTGTATTTGATTACTGGTTAATTTTGTAATTTTAGTTTTAGTTGTATTTATTTGGATTTTTCTCCCAATCATAACATAATTTTATTCTTTTACTGTTTTTAGTTATGTTAATTTACTATTTTGTATGATTACATATGTATCATTCAGATTCAATTAAACCTGGTTTCGTAATTATTTCCTGATTTTCAATTGATTTGGTTAATTATGTAATTGTGGTCCATTCAACTAAATTGAATTTGGTATATTTACTATTCAACATATTCATGGAAAATTATAAATAGTATTGAACGGCTGTTATGCATGGTTAAAATATATTGAGGAAAATTAAGTCGCCGCCCAGGGTTGTTTTAGTTCACATTTTTTTTAAAAGTTTGTATTTTTCTTATGCAATACAGCAGAGAATATAATAAATAATTCTACATGCTTTTGTATTAAAGTAAAAGCTCAGAACTTGATAAAATTAAAGGAGTAATTTCATGATGTAAGAAACAAAAATTCTCTTTTCATTTATGTATTAGGATTACGATTCCAATCTTTTCCTTGCAAATTTATTTATGATATAGTAATGGCATGATATAGTAATGTGATGCAAATTTAATTCAAATAGACATTAAAATTCAAAACGACATCACTAGAAAAATATAACACTACTACGCACCAATAAATTAAATCAATTTAGTTCAAGTACCATGTAAATAAAATATTAAAAAAATTAGTTGCATAATTGTATATGAAATTAAAAAATTTAAGTTCAATTTCGTTCAATTAATTTAGCCTATTATCATGTGGATTTTCACCATTTTCGGTAAATAATGGAGGTTGAAAATGAAATCAATACTGTATCAAGTCATTCACTTATTTAATCAAATAGATACAATTCAATAAGCTGCGCATCGCGCGGCATGACCAACCTAGTTTACAAAAAGCAATTGATAAGTTATATACATTTAATAAGTGAATAAGTAGTAAAATACGTTCATACTCATAAACGTCATTTTGCAAGATTGGTTACACAAACATCTATTATCAATCAGTTAAATTTACCAAACATGTACATACAGTCAACCCGTCGAAACAACCGGTTAAATCATTTAACACAGCCCCCATTAGTCAAATCAGGTACGTAATTCAATGAGCTAACAGGTAAACACTCGTAAATTTGATTTGTGTCACATTCGAAGTCCATCTAATTGCTTGATTCGCGGCATGACTAACTGAACTATCGTTTCCAATTACCCTTCTAAAGGGGGCAAAACGAAGACAGGAGGATTAAAAAACATCATTTACAAGTAAGCAAGCAAAAAGAGTAGCTTTTGATCCCCTAATTAACAAGCATAGAATCTACGAAACAATATAAAATAGTGGAGAAGGTCCATCTGGTGATGGTCAATAATGGTAACATATTCTAAGAGTTTCCGTCAGCAGCTATATATAGAACAGGTGTCGGCAATTAGTGCTAAATAAAGCAGTAGTAGCACACAAATGGGCAGTTGATGATCTTCTGGGTGTATATAAAATCCAGCATTTTTTGATAGTAACGATGCACCAAATCACGTCTTAAATTCTGACCCTCTACCTTTCTCTAGTTTGGTCTCAGGTAGTAATCATCATCTCACCTGCCATCATTCCCTGCAAACCCATCGTCACACTGTAGCACCTAAGGGGGATCTGGGGATGGCATCAGGGAATGGGCTCTTCTATCCCATTCTTGGGTTCGCATCATTCGTCGCCTTCATATATCTCTCTTTTGGGGACCTCTGGATCAGCAATAGGAGAGATCAGATTAAGCTCAACAGCTTTGTGGAGAGGAATGGGACTCAGTTGTATGTGGATGGCAAGGTCTTCTACATCAATGGGTGGAACTCTTACTGGCTCATGGACCATGGCGCGGACGACACCAAGCAGCCGAGGGTCAAAGCTATGTTTCAAGTTGGAGCTAAGATGGGTTTCACGGTGTGCAGGACCTGGGCCTTCAACGACGGCGATTACAATGCTCTCCAGGTTGCTCCCGGCCGATACAATGAGAAGGTCTTCAGGGTAAGCCATTTTTTCTTCCGTTCATCATTAAATGGTGGCCGAAAAGCACCTTCGAATTTCATATATTTAATCGTGGCCGACTCCATCTTTTGGCTGTTGCAGGCCTTGGATAACGTGATAGCAGAGGCCAGGAACCAGGGTATTAGGCTCCTCCTTAGCATGGTTAACAATTTGCAAGCATATGGTGGCAAGACTCAATATGTGAAATGGGCTTGGGAAGATGGAATTGCCATAAGCTCTTCCAATGACTCTTTCTTCTACGATCCATCCATTCGCCACTACTTCAAGAGCTACATCAAGGTAAAATTTACTTACCCGTCTCATCAATCTTCATGCTCCCTTTAATTTTCTTGTCTTATTACGCCGCCACAACTGTATGAGCTTTTAAAGTTTCAGCTTCCAATTTCAGTAAAATGACAATTTTTCGATATGCTAAACCATATAACATTATCCAGACACCAAATCCGTTGAGCATAGACCGATACGTTTATTGGTGAAATTTTGACTCGTTGACTCTTTTTGGTCAAAATTGTATATCCGCCATATCTGAGGTTTCTCGATGGCTGGAGACAGAAAAACCAAATGAGATCAGGATAAAATATATATGAGATAGTATATATACCTGTATGGATGCTCTCTTGTAGAGGAGGTCATGTCTAATGGTCTAGCAACACCACGTATTTTTGTAGAAATGTCTGTCACAAACTTAACGACTGAAATCACCAATGACAGGTGATTTATTCATATAAAATAATTAGAACCAAGCATAATAACGTACAACATATTAGAACCCAGTTTCCACGCCATTTCCAAAATAAACTCAAGTTCTCTGAATATAATATGTTCTGTACACTCCATGCTGGGCTTATATAGCTTTTCAAATTAACAGAAAAAGCTATAGCTTTTCTAAGTACATTATAACACACACATAAACACAGAGTGGCGGAACCAAGAGATATACCTGGTGGGGGCTGACTTCTCCTATTCTTAAATTATATTTTGTAAGGGCTGATTTAAGTACAAAAAAAGAAAAAAAAAAAAGTGAAAGTGAAAGCAAGTGAATAAACACACACACGCCAACTGTAATTTCTTAAAAGAAAGTGAGAATTTTACATTCTTCATATTTCCTGCTTGTAATCACAGTAGATTCTGTATACTCTTTATACACTAGTTGAAATGTCTATTATGATACTCCCAACTTTCACTAGTAGTTTTTGGAAGACACTGTAGTGGCACTCATGGTTCAGGTGTGAACATATACTCATTGCCGAGATGCGTAAATTATTATATAAGTATTCTTAAAGGTTGCTATTCTATCACAGACACTGCTTACAAGAAAGAATACCATTACTGGAATTGAGTATCGGGATGACCCTACCATCTTTGCTTGGGAACTGATCAATGAACCACGCTGCATGAGCGACCCTTCAGGTGACACCCTGCAAGTAAGTAAATGATCATTCTGCCGCTTTCCATTGATGCTTGGTAATTGCATTTAGTATTTTATTGTCTTGTAGTCCTTCACTTAATCCTAGTTCACTTGATGAGCTGCATTTTGGAGTTCCTAAATTAATTGTTTTTCGGGTTGTCAAGCTTTTTGCAGTTGATAAATATGAGTAGTGTGATTATGATACATGAGTTCTCATGTCAATTATGTTGGAAATGAGGCATTAAGCCCTTTCTTCTCTCTAGATGCCAAAAGGTTCCTAATGTAACTATGTTTGTAGGGGTAAGTTAGTGGATGGTTGTGAGATCTGTAGAGCTTTAATAATAGCTTGTAACAACAATGTATATTTCTTTGTTACAAACCCTTGTGGTCCCTCTGCTCTCTGAAATAAAACTTGGAACTGCACTTCTGTTAAGTAGATGGCACTCAAGGCTTTAACATGATACAATTAGATTTGAAAATAAACTGTTTAGAGTTAGTTCCCAGTAGAATAAATTTCAGTTCTCCAGGACATTCTGTCTCCTTTGTCAGGATGTTAATGTTTGTTTCATAACTTATGCAAGTCCATTAAAATTGTAGGCTTGGATAGAAGAAATGTCAGGCTATGTGAAGTCAATAGATAAGAACCATCTCTTAACTGTGGGACTCGAAGGATTCTATGGTCCTAAGAGTCCAAAAAGGCTGAATGTTAATCCAGAGATATGGGCTTCTGATCTTGGATCTGACTTCATTCGCAATTCAGAGATCTCAACTATTGATTTTGCATCTGTCCATATTTATCCGGACCACTGGTAAGCCCCACATTTACTTAATGATTATGGTAAAAAAAACATGCCCGTGTCCCATCTTCAGACTGAGGCAAATGGTCATTTGATGTTCAGGTGCCAAGACCAAACCTTTGAAGAGAAACTCAAGTATGCAGCCAAATGGGTGCTTTCTCACATTGAAGATGGTGACAAAGAACTTAAAAAGCCAGTAGTGTTCACTGAATTCGGATTGTCCAATGAAAACAAGGATTTCACGCCAGCTCAAAGAGAAGAATTCACACAACTTATCCTCAACGTTATCTACAAATCTGCAAAAAGAAACAGGGCTGGAGCAGGAGCCTTAATATGGCAGTTTTTCGTTGGTGGGATGGAGAAGTACTACGATGATTTCGCTATGGTTCCATGGGAAAGGCCATCCACATATAAGCTATTTACTGGGCAATCTTGCAGGTTGACAAGAATCCAAGGTGTTTTATCCACACAAAAGACACTTTTGAATGAATTCTGTCCACAATATCTCGACCTCTCTTAGTTTCTGTTTAATATAAAGTCTGGTAATAAAGATAATTGCCCATTGACCTTGAAATCGAATGCAACTACTACAGGTAGCTCCTTCGCTCTTTGGCATAGGCATACCTGCCATTGTGCGAGAGACGAGGTTTTCTTTTCTTTGGCGTGTGTGGGGGTTTTTAGATCTTACGTGAATCGCTCAGCTGTATAGGTGGTAAGTAGTATGTGTCATAGGTTCGAACGTTGGGTAGTTAGTGTATGTTTTCTGAAAAACCCTTTATACAAGTGTCGATTTATGGTAAAAACAAATTCTCATAAAAAATCGTACGCACAACGTGCGGTGTGTTTCAAGTGCTTTCTTTTTTGTCACAAACCAAGCTTTATTAATATTTTACTAGGTATATATATAAAAGCAGAAAGTGACGGCGTAAATAATGGAAAAAAAAAACACCGCCGCCGAAATAATGTTTTTACTGTGTAAAACGGTGCGTTTTGATTTATATGCATCGCTGCTGCCGTTTTGATTAATTATGCAAACAATATATTTATGGAATATATGATGTATAAAGCTTTGCCGTTTTCCAATTTACAAAGCATAATTTATGGAATATATGATGTACAAAGCTTTGCAGTTTTCCAATTTACAAAGCATGTCAATAAATCTCTCTATTATTAAATGTACAAAGTTTTTTATGGAAATTCAATATATAGATGGAAATATATGATGTATCGGCGGCTGTTTTCCAAATTTATATATATAATTTTATGTACGGAAATAAATTAATGATGAAAAGGCTATATATGTTAACATCGGCGGATGTTTTTCATATACAAATATTTTTATATATGTTAAACGTCTGTCGTTTATTATCAAGATACTATTATTATAAATTTATATTTAATTGATCATTCTATTATTACTTATCAAAACAGGCGAATCTTCTTATGTTAATTGCTATTCTGGCAATGTTAAGTACTTATAAGGAAAAAATACATATATCTATTTAAAATCTTTTCAATATGGCAACCTCCGCTATGAACCAAAGATGGTATTAGTTAATTTTTATTAAGGTAATAATATATTGTTTTTTGTTGTATAATAAAAACAAACCATGTCCACCGAATCTGCAAATTTATTTGTGGTCATAGCGAGTAGGATGACGGTGGTCACAATAGAGCTGCGATTTACCACCGATTGATCTGGTGTTGGGAGGATGGATAAGATTAAGAGGACTCTGTATTAAATAATCAATGGGATGTAAACCACCGAGAGCAGGTCACGTACCTCTCAGTTGCAAAATAACGCAAACCACCGAGAGAAGGCCACATACCTCTCAGTTGCAAAATAATGCACCGTTGGGCGGTAAATTATGATTTGGGTTCTCTTTTATAAAATGTTTCAAATCTTCATGGGATAGAGCATCGACATGGGATGAGGTGAATGAGATAGGTGGGTGGTGCAGAAGGTTCATTCATTCATCTTTATGATTTTTTTAACTGCTCGGCCGGTGGATATTTATGTTCCTGAGTGTGACATGCGGACTGAAATTAGAAGAATCACTAAGATACAACATTGTTGAAATTTTCGATCGGACTTTACTCGATGTCTTGATTTAGTTCCCTATTATTTCAGAATCCCAAATACAATGTCTATGGATGATAAATAGAATGAAACATCATGGAATTTGAAGAATGCATCAAACAAGGAGATTTTCTATGTATCTTGGAGGGATGAGTTTGTCGGATAATATTGGAAGCCATTCCATGTTTTCGGTCTTTGAATTGGCATGTTTTGAATATTTATGAAACTAGAAAATAGTTGATTGAATTCAAGGGTTTTCGCATGGTTTCGAGGATTTATGGAACGGCGGTGGCAGTTTTAGCAGCGGTGAAGAGTCGGCCGATGCCGTAGAAGGGTTGAGATTTGTGGAGGGCTGAGATGGTTGTGTGCTCAAATTCTTGCATGGTGTTTCAAATGCTCTGTCGATGATGCGTGGCGGGTTGGGTTTAGAGATAGGATGGAAGATCGGTGGGGTTTATTTGGAGATAGGATGTTTCGAGCAAAGCAAAATCAAGTAAAGCGTTAAACAAACAACGTTGTAGACGTATAAATGTGATGATTCTTTGGGATGTTTGATTACGGTGCTCAATTGCATACAAGCTTCTTCTTGCTTCAAGAAATTATTTTAAATTACAAAAACAAAATATTATTATGAAATTAGATTATTGCATTTTCTGCATATATAGTAACGTGTTTCCAATGGTGTTAATTATGATTATTAAGTATTTTTTAAAAGGGAAGAGATCAAGATACTCCTTTATTAGTCCTTTAATATTTATAGTACTAATTGCCTGCTGCGATATAACTTGATCAACGCAACATTTTGGCGCAACATGATTAACTCTATATATATAGGTCGTTATTTGTATTAGAAATATTTGTATTTTGATGTTATCTTTCAATATATTTGATTTTAATATATTTTCATATTTTAATATATTTGATTTGATAGCCATTTTCCATATACAAAAATTAATATATGTTAATTAACGTTTGTCGTTTTTTTTAAGATACTAATACCATAAATTTATAATTATCAATATACTATTACCACAAATTTATATTAATCAAATCAAATTTAATATATTAATTTACTATTACCTATATACATATAAATAGGCCTGGGTTTGTGTTGAATCAACTCGCCCAGAACTATATTTGCATGATGAAGACGAGGTTCCGGTAATACAACTACGAACATATAAAAACACAAACACGTCGAATACTCAAATACAAGAATCCACTGAACTAGACTCTGAAGTAAACAATAGGCCAAAAATAGGGAATTGGAATCAACACTTTACCTTAATTATTGTAATTTACTTATTTTCAATTATTTTAATTTTAACATTTCTGTAATACAAACATTATTCATTTTACATAATATATTATGAGAAATATATTATTTACAATACTATTTATATCAATTATTTACTTTCTATTGACATATTCGTTATTATTATTAAACAATGATATCATTAAAACCGCGCAACGCGCGGTCCGGTTAGCCTAGTACTTTAAAATAGAGTTCATAATTGTCTTGGCAAGATCATGCGCAGGACTTACATTACATCTTTCCACTTTCACAATTTTAATACACATAAACATTAACTTTAAAAGGTTAAATTCTGATAAAAGAGATTGCAACCCAATATCAGGGCTTTTTCGTCCCAAGAGCACCTGCTCAATAAGGCTTGCATCGGTCCAGATCATCACTGAAGTTAGACCTTTATGCAGTGCCAAGTAAAGGCCTTGAATTACTGCCATCAGTTCCACCTCCGCTGCCGAGAAACCTTCAGTGATTTTATAGTTGTGATCTTTCGTTACTCCGTGTTGGAAACTGAAACACCAAGCTGCAACTCATGTGGTGGAAGTTAAATCAAAAGCCCCATTCGTTATAATGACTGCCTCCAGTTGAGGACCCCAATCAACTTCCTGCAACTGATCATATCTATTGTTCGTGTTAAGGTTGCATGTGATCTCATTGATCCCATCAACTCGATTGAAATCTGCAAGTGATGTTAATTGTGCTCGTGCCCTATCCCAGATGATCTTAGGAAGCTGGCCACTCAAGTATGAAGTCTGATTCCATACCACATCATTTCTATGCTTCCACAAGTTCCATATTATGCAAAATGAAGTTTGAAGGGTCAACACATCAGGAGCCTCCAAAATCCAGCCCTTCAACCATACTGCAAATGATCCATGTCCATTGTTAAAATCGAAATCCAAGGAGCTAATTATGTGTTCTTCTGGCATAATCGCACTCTGCGAAAATATGATCAGTCGATTCTAACTGATTTTCACATATTCTACAAACTGGACTAACTGCGCACCCTCTTTTAAAAAGTTCTTTTGCCGAAGGTACTGCTTTCGACAAAATTTTCCAAACTAAGAGAATGATCCTATGTGGTAATTTGCAAGACCAAAGTCTTCTCCACACGGGATCATTTGTGCGAGTTACATCTGAGGAAGATTGTGATTCACATGTCCTTTTTGCATCACAAGCAATCTTATAACCTCTTTTGACAGAATAATCACCTGTTGATGATCCCGTCCACAAGATTTTATCCTTTTGACTCTGTTCCACAAGCTGAGGAATATATATCTTTAAGATTCTATTTGCTGCGTTGCATGGTAATACTGTCTGAACCAAGTTAACCCTCAATGATTTCCCATTCTCAATTAAGTGCTCCACTTTCATATCTGATTGTCTAGCCTGTGAATTTGAGGTAGATAATGGATTAGACATACCTGGTATCCAATCCTGGTCAATTTTAATGCTTCTGCCAATAATCACTTACCATTTGACTCTACCTTTGAGGAGTTGAGCACCCCATAAAATTGATTTCCATGCCCAAGAGTCTCCTGGTTTTTGTGTGACATCCAGAAAAGGCTTATTCCAGCAGTATTTTGCTCTAAGAATCTTGCTGAAAAGGGAGGACTCATCAGATAAAATTCTCCAGGCTAATTTTGCCAACAGTGCTTGATTGAACTCTTCTGCAGATTTTAACCCCAAACCTCCTTGGGACTTAGGGGAGCAAATGACCGACCACTTTTTCCAGTGAATGGTTTTCTTATCTACCTCCCCACTCCAAATGAACCTTCTCATCATCTTATCTATCTCTTCTAGGGTACTTGTTGGTAGCTTATACACTCCCATTGTATATATGGGTACAGCTTGTAAAACTGATTTTGCTAAAGTGATTCTTCCCATCATTGACAGTGAATCTTCTTTCCATCTCTCGAACTTACTTTGTACTATGTTGATTACTCCTTTGAAGATGTGCTTTCTCTTTGCAACCCTAATGATGCTAAGTCCCAGATATTTATTCGGAAGTCCCTGCCTATGTATATTGAGGGTTGAGGACATCCATCCTTGTAACTCTATGCTTGTATTAGGACTAAAATAAATTGAGGACTTCTGAAAATTTACCCGTTGTCCTGAATACCTCGCAAAAGTATCAAGTCTTTGAGTAAAAGCCTGGACATTTTCTTCAGAATTTTCAAGAAACACAAGGCAATCGTCTGCGTACATCAAGTGAGATAAAGAATGGTCATTTCTACTGATCTTGAAACCAATCTATCTATTTCTCCCAACTGGATGATCTAAAACTGCTGAGAAAGCTTGTTGGCAGATAATAAATAAATAAGGAGATAACAGACAGCCTTGTCGGATACCTTTATTTGGACTGAAAGCCTCAGATAAACCACCATTTACTGCTACTCTGAAAGATACAGTTGAAGCACATTGCATTATCATCTCAATCATCAAATTTGGGAACTGCATTTGATGCAACACTTTGCTCAGAAACTTCCATGAAACCCTGTCATAAGCCTTATTCATATCCAATTTGATAGTTGAGTACAACTTTCTGCCATATTTCCTCTTCCTAATAGTCTCCACAAACTCCTGAGCCAGCATAATGTTTTCTCCAATGTATCTTCCTGGAATGAAACCACTCTGATTTGAGGCTATTAGGGACTGTATAACTCCTTTTATCCTGTTGGCAATGAGCTTCGCTGCACTTTTATACTGAACTTTGCAAAGGCTTATTGGTCTAAAATCCACTGGTTTGGTAGGATTTTTTACTTTCGGGATGTACACTATCATTGTCTCATTCCAAGACCTGTGCATCATACCCCCATTATGAAATTCCTGAATGGCTTTGATCAGTTGTGCCTTGATGGAATTCCAATGCGTTTTATAGAAACCTGGTGGGAAGCCGTCTATACCCGGGGCAGACCACAATATCATTTTAGAGATCACTCCCCATATTTCAGCTTCTGTGAAAGGCTTACTCAATTCCAATTGTTGAGTTACCGAAAACTTCGATGGGATTTTATTCAAAAGCACTTGTAGGGGATCATGATACTCATCCATCTGTGAGCAGCAGTAATTTTGAACTAGTATTTATGAGTGTGATGGCACATGGCTTCTTGTATTCGTTGAGGATCTGATATCCAGACTCCTTGTTCATTTTGTAGCAGCAATATCTGTTTGGCAAGGCTCATTTTGACTGCCCGTTTGTGAAAATAGGAAGTGTTCTGGTCTCCAAACTTGTCCCAGTTTAATCTAGCTCTTTGATGCCAGTAATCTGATTGGTACTGCATTAACTTGTGTATTTCCTGTCTGAGAGATTCTTCCTCTATCAAGTCTGCACGGCTCATTACCCGAGATTGCACCCTCATCAATTTTTCAGATAACTGTTTAATCCTTCTATCCAAATTGCCATATGCAGTCTTGTTCCAGTTGTGAAGATGATTCATCGTGTACTCTAAACCGTTCGAGAATAATGTAGCTGAATCCCAAATATGATTCTCCACTAGGCCATTTTGATCAGCAAACCACACACCGCTTACAATCTGTTTTACTGCAGGATCCCTGGACCAAAATGCTTCATACCTTTTCAATCTCACCCCTCCTAGAGCCTTAGTTTCCTCTGTTTGTAATAAAATTGAACCATGGTCCGATGCAACAATGGGGAAATCAAAACAAACATTATTAGGAAAACTTTCTAACCATCGTTTTGACACAAAACACCTATCTAATCTTTCCATAATGGCCTGTTCGCTTTTCCGACCATTTCTCCATGTGAACCAGTTCCCAGTCTGTGGCGTCTCAACCATACTTAGACCATTGAGAAATCTCATTAACTCTTCACCTTCTGAATTAAGTACTTGGTTTCCACCCCATTTGTCATCTTGGTTCAAAGTCTGATTAAAATCCCCCATTAATAGTGCTGGAAGATCATACAAAAGGCGGAAACTTTCATACCATTCCCAAACTTTGCTTCTTTCCAATCTGACTGGGTGCCCATACACAAATCCAATAACATATTGCTTGCTCATTTCATCTACTATTTGAGCTATTATTCCATTACTACATGAATTAGTAACTTCAACACTTATATCCTAAACGACGAGCAAACACTCGAACGTGAGAGCAAGGGTCTGCACACCAAAATAATGCTAGGCCACCTGCAGAACCCTTCGGGTTTATTATGAAGGACTTATCAAAATAAGATGAAACTTGCCACTTTCGAATCACCTCAGATTTTGCTTTAGTTTCCATTAAAAACAAGATCTGTGGTTTTCGAGAGCGGACTTAGCCTTTCTAAGTGATTCTTTGCCAGAGGGCGGCTGAACCCTCAGCAATTCCAACCACAGATCCTCATGGCGCCTCCGATGGTTGTTTTGGGACAACCATCGGCAAACCCACAGTGCTTAAGCCTGTATGCATATGTGAGAAAATCACTCCATCCTCCGCCTTAAATGGATCGACCAACTTCTCCCCATTATTACAAGTCTTCCCCTGCTTCCATGGTCTGTTACTTTTCACCTTCCTTGCCTTCTTAGTCTGAATTCCTTCATCTCCACGTTCCTCCATCTTCCTTTTTATCGCTTGGTTCCTATTCTTCCAACAAACTGTAATCTCTGTCCCTGTACCTTTTCTTCACTGACATTGCTTCTTTTCATGAATCCAAGCTTCCAATGTCATCCCGTACTGATCAGCCTTTCTCTTTCGAGACAACTTATAAATTTCATTCTTACATCTTTTTCTAGGTCCCTGTAAAACATTGGCCTCAACTCTAACCCTTTAGATTGATCGATTCACGTCTTGCACATTCATTGAATGTTCATTCTGATGGACCTCCACTCCTATAACATGACTCAAAACTGACTCTGTTGCTTCTTTATCCATACTATACCTCGCTGAAGCCAAACTAACTCCTAGCTGCAGAGTCTTACCAATGTGTCGACAATTCCCCTCTTTCACATTCTGCATTGAAGGCATCTCTTGTACGTTCATACTTGACTGATTCTGTATCTCCAAGGCTCTTAGGTTTGACCGTTCCTTCTTCTGTATTACCTTCTCCAAATCAGGAGGTTCTAAGTTGGTGTTAAGGTTGAAATTAACTGCTGACTGCATGTGTAGTTGAGCCTCTGTGTCACTTTCCATTGACCTCTCCACGCTCCTTAACACTTGCTGGCTTGGCATTCCAGTGGCCATCTCATCCATGACTATATCATTATGCACTTCTTTCCCACTGTAGAGTGAATCTCGTAGCCCAAAATGTTCCATTATGTGTGCATTTACAAAGCCATCTAATAATTCATCCACCCTCGTACATCTTTCAGATGGATGCCCAATACAACCACAATTTTTACAAATCTTCATAATGCGTTCATATCCACATGATACCCAGAAATGGCAACCTTCCCTGGCTTGTAGACTTAGGCCAGGAATTAGCGGCTTTGACGGATCAATCCAAACTCTTGCTTTAAGATATCTCCCATCCGTATGACCACCCATGTTATTCACCTTTTGCACATCGCCGATCATGAAAGCAACTGAGGTACCATCCTTTCGGTTACACAACTCCTTTGGAACCTGGAACAGTCTAACCCAAACCAAAATTTTTGTGACTCGTATATTTTCCAGGGGTGATGTTTTATCCCATTTACTGAGGCATAAAAGTCCACCATCAATGGCATAAGGACCACTATGCATGATTTTTAACATCTCAGCCTCTGATTCGAAGGTAATGATCATCAACTTATGATGCCGATATGCAATCCGAGCCGAATGGCCCCAGTACTCATCAAAATAAGCATGAAATCTTTCATTCCTGAACTCACGATCATCCACCCAATACCCCAGTAAATAAAACTTCTCACTGTGAAGCGCCTTTGACATGCGTGTTGGATTCAGTAACCGAGTTGGATCAAGAGAGACTTGGTGGAACTCATTCCTCGGAAGCACTCCAGAGCTGTTATATTTGAAATTTGATTGGACCTGCTAAAAAACTGAACTCATGTTAACAACATTCATTCTCCTTGACCTTATTCTGAAATGAGGATCATAATCTTGTTGTTTGGATGGCTTCTTCCTAAAACAGCAGTTGATGGTTTAATTTTCCTAACTATATCTCTTCCCCGGTTAATGATGAAGCTTGTTGTCCAACTTCCTCTTACATGCCTTACAAATCTCATCATTCTCTGTTGAGAAACAAGGACAGGCGAACCCTGCAACTTCTCCCAAACTGGAAGCTTAGAGAGCCAATACCATTCTGCACACTGTTTCTTTCGATGGCTGCAACTTCCAGATAAACCAGACAATCCATATTCATTCACTCCCAGTTTCAAGTGCTTTCAAATTGTAGTTTAATTAAGGAAATTATAAAGGTTTTAATAGCTTTATTGAATCAAAACTCAGAGTGAAATAATGAATCTAAATAGTAAATGAGTTCAGTTTGGCTTAGTTCAATTAAAAAAAATCAAATTAGATTAGTATTTTCTTATTTAGTCCGGGAGAACTATATTTAAATTTGGTTCAATTAGGGATATTATACTTTCCACTAAATTTTGTTATATTTGTGCCATATTACAATGATATATACAAAAATTTTAAACATATTTCAATTCAGTTGAATATATTTATATATTTTCAGCTATTCCGTTCAGTAATAATGCCATTTTGCTGAAACTTATTTCTCGCTGAACTGAATTTAACTGAACTGAAAATATAAAAATACTGAACTGAACTGAAAAATATAAATATACTGAACTGAACTGAACTGAAAAAAACATGTTGAACTGAACTGAAAAATATAAATATACTAAATTGAACTGAAATTTTTTAAATATATTGAACTGAAATGGAAAAAAATATATGTGTATTTGAACTGCACTGAAAAAAATCATTATTACTAAACAAAATGAACTGAATTGCCCTGAATTGAATAGAAATGGAACGGAATAAATTTTAATGTATTGAAATGATGACTAAATGCAGCTATATTTCATCAAATCTCATTACTTATAACTAATTATTTAAATTAAACTGAAGTAAAATTTAATGTATCGAAGACAATAACAATATGACTAAATTAAACTGAGATTGATCAGTTTACATGATTTTTTTGAGTAAAAACATAAGTATATAGATAATCATAAAGAATGAGTCATAGAATTACAAATATTTCACCTAAGGCTAGTGGCCATAACATATTCCCTATCTAAGAAAACACGTTGACCTTGATCACTGCGAATTCTGTAAAGAAGTCTAGCAGTCGTCTGATATTTGAGACAACCCCTTTAACCTCGAGTGGCGACGTATCTGGGTTTTTGATGAAAGAAACTAGTACTGATGAGTCTGAAACTATAAATGCCCTTGTGATACCCAACCCACTAGTTGCGTTCAGTGCTCTCCAGCAAGCTTTCGCCTTTGCCTGAAGTGGTGTTACCACCGTAAAGAAATCTGATCCGGTAATAGAGGTGTCCAAACGGCCACCCAAGTTTCCGGATCCTCCATCCTCCAATACCAAGGTGATGAGATTTCAGGAATGATCCATCAAAACTTATAACACATGCATCTTTTAGGGCTTCCTCAACTTCTCCATTTTTAATTAAGTTTAGGGAAATCTCCGCATGTGGTCTTTCTGCTGAAAAAGAGGTGCCCATCTGGTCCTCCTCTTGATTTCGACGATTCCGAGGTGAAAATATCAAAAGATTATTTTTCACCTGTTCCACACACCTCTCCGGGCTTATAAAAAGGTTATCAAACACCTTTTTGTTGCGTTGCTTCCAGATTTCCCACAGAGCAAAGATCAGCTCCACATGTAATTCTTCCCGTGGATGTCCTATGAGCATTAAGAAAAACCACTGGGAAAAATTAGATGTAGATTGATAGGGTGGCTGAATTGGTAGCCCTGATCGTGACTGGAATACGAGCAAATTAAGAAAAGGTAAGCTTCGTCTTCATCCCCTATGCCGCATCGAGGACATGCTGCATGTGATTCTAGATTTCGCTTCACCCGATTGACCGTAGTTGGAAGTCCACCTGACAAGGCTCTCCAAACGAAAATCAACAGTTTTTGAGGCAAGTTTAAACTCCAAAAATTTCCCCAAAATTGCATGGCACATTCACTCGGCGAAGCTGTTTCCCTTCTCGGACTTATTGAGCTCATAACCATGTGGTAACCCGATTTTGCAGTGTATTTTCTATCTGCATTCCATCTCCAGAACGGCATATCGATCTCGGTTAATGCCGGATGGATGGCCTGAATGTGCGGAATTATTTCGGCTGGAAAAATAGACCGAATCAAAGGGAGTCTCCAAGTACCATGATTCTGATCAAGTGTTCCATTCCGAGGTTCGTATGTATAGAAATTACGGATATATTCTGAATTGGGTTGGCCACAGTTGGAATCCATTGATCGCTGGCACGAATTTTCTTTCCATTTGCCACTTTCCAGGTTAGGTTTTGTGCAACTAAATCTCTGGCCCAAAGCACCGAATGCCATCCCCACGAGTCTCCTGCTTTAGGTTTAACTGTTAAGATGTTCTCGTGTCTGAGATACTTAGCTCGATAGACCTGGTGGAGCAGTGAGCCTTTATCCAAGATCAAACCCCACGTGTGTTTGCCATGAGGGATTTGTTCATTCCCAAGGCTGAGCGTAAACCCAAAGCACCATTAAGCTTTGATTGGCAAACTTTCCGCCATGACTTCCAGTGTAAAGATCTCCCCTCCAATTCACCTCCCAATAAGAACTGAGCAGTCATACTATCAATTTTCTTCAGAATCTATGTCGGTATCCGGAATATACCCAGTGGATAGATAGTTTATATGATTGAAATAGACTTAATTTTAATTTTAATTGAATTGAAATGAACATGTTCAAAATTATTCAGATATATAATAAAACCATTAACGTATGAACATTGCTCCATTTCGTTGTTTTCACAAACAATGAATTTGTGTTAATCTAGTAAACACGCTGGAAAGTACAACTCAAAGAGTTGGGTTTAGATAAGAATTTTTCATTCAATAATTAGCTACTGATTACAATTTTCTAATGGGTGTTGATATTGCCAGGGCAATAATTAGCATCCAGAGCAAAAATTTTATTAAATACCTAAACTACCCTTTCTTACTTTTATATGTCGCATCTGTTAAATGACGTCCCATTAAGGCAGAATAGTGTCCCGGGAGGCGTTCTAGCGGCGGAGATAGAGTTTGTGAGTTCGTATACGCCGGAATATCGTGTTTGCTGGTGCTCTTCGCCGGGATCAAGCCTTGTTGGCGCATGCTGTCATACAATATCGTGTATGACAGAATATCGTGTTTAGAAGCACAGACAATTTTGGGAAAGCAAACACCCAGATTAGGTGTAAATCACGGGATAGTGTGCATGTCTTGATAACAATTTTTCACAGTATATTCTTCACATCAATTTTTCAAGGTTTGTGAATTTTCCCATTGAATTTCAGTTCTTTTTGTGCATCTGGTGGATCTTGTTTGTTTTCGTTGATCAGACTCATCCTGTGTTTTAACCGATCAATTAAAATATGTCTGTGTTTGATTACAGTTCGGTGTGAAGAGATTAATCATGAGGATTACAAAGGGAAGTAGAGTGGAGGTTATGAACAAAAAGGAGGTGCCTATGTCATGGCGTGCTGCGGAGGTACTTAGAGGTAATGGTCATACCTATTCTGTGCGTTATGATCATCAACCAGTTGCATTTGTTGCTCCTCTTTCTATCTAGTTTCCGCGACACTCTTTCCGCGACATTCTGTGTGTACTTCGTTGGATGCAAACTAATTACAAGTCCTCTGGTCAGTCTGGTGTTTTTCTGACTCAGCAACTATACTTCTGATGGTTCAGAAGCAACACCAACTGCTTGTGACTTGGCTCCTCTGTAATGCTGTTATCATGGAGGTAATAGTGAACTAGTCCCCGTGATATATAATAAAGGGTAGTTTAGGTATTTAATAAAATATTTGCTCTGGATGCTAATTACTGCTCTGGCAATATCAGCACCCTTTTCTAATTGTTATTTATCTAATGCAACATATCGTAAAAAGACCATACTGCCCTTATGGTTTTACTGAAATCACAACAAAAACCACAAATTGGAGTAGCCCAACCCATGTAAAAGTTGTACCTAATCCAAATTGGAGGAGCCCAATAACCGGGGTCGAACTGTCCGACTTTAGTTGGCTTGAGCAATTGGTTAGCTTCAAGGAAAGGAAGAGTTTAAAACCCCAGTGGTAAGCTAGCAGTCCTCTCAACCCGCTTCTGCAGTTTACAGCTGAGAATTTCGCGATAGTTTTCAACAGAGGTCAGGAGTTCGATCTGGTTTTAGTTCGTCAATGGCTGTGTCGGATCCACTCGTATCCAAGGATGTCGCCCTGAAGAAGAAGAAGGACGACAAAAACAATAAGAAAGACGATGAAGATCTCGTACGTTTCTAAACTTGGGTATAAGTTTCTTTTGTGGGTTTTTAATTGTATTCTGAATTCTTTTTCTGAACTGTTTGATTGGGAAGTCGGAAGAGGATGTTGCGCTCAAGGAGCAATTGGAGCTGTATGTCGAGCGCGTCCAGGATTCCGATCCCGGCCTCAGGAAAGTTGCCCTCGAGAGCATGAGGTACGCTGTTTCGAAGTTTTTATCTTTTCAACTGGGAATTAGGGCTTCTGTGTTAATGTGTGGTCTAAGAACAATTAGGATTATGGTGTATTCCCCACCCCTTCCCAAAAAATAGTTCCTTTTTTTTGGTTCATAAAATCAAGTGAATGGTGAAGTTTGAACTTGAAAGTGTAAGTGAATACAGGACATTAATGATACAGATTGAGTGTGAGAGAATTTTTTGTCAAAGTATGCAATTCGTAATTAAGGAGTGTTTAAATATTCACATGTCTTCAAGAAATGGAAAATGTATTGTTTTTGTGTACATATAAGATTAATCATAAGTGTTGCTGGCTCTAGCAATTGCTGGCCTCTTGCTCTTAGTCTCCATGGAGAATATTGGCTTGCATATTCAGTCAATGAACCTTTTTGGTCCCAAATTTCCCGATGCTGTTCTGTAGATAGATGTGGTTGATTAACAGCTTTTCTAAGTATGTTATACTTGTTACTCCCAGGCAAGAAATTCGAAGTGCAACAAGCTCAATGACTTCAGTCCCAAAGCCATTGAAGTTTTTGCGTCCTCATTATGGAACACTGAAAGGCTACTACGATACCATGGGGGATTCGGAGCTCAAGGTGCACAACATTCTGTCTAGTGGGATACATAGTCGTAGTCCCTCATCTTACCTTGTATTTTCTTAATAATCTTACCTTGTATTTTTGTGTTCTTTCAGAAACTTTTAGCCGACATTCTATCTGTTTTAGCCTTGACAATGTCTGCTGAAGGGGAAAGGGTAAGTTCTGTTGTTTCATGATCTAAATACACTAAGGTTTATTCTGTCTCTTGATTGTTAATGTTATTGTGTTGAATATGGCATTATGTCCATTTTTTGTTAATTGATATATGTATATATATGTGTGTGTGTGTATATATGTCTATGTATTTATTTATTTATACCGAAATGATTGCAGGAAAGCCTGAAATACCGACTGCTGGGTTCTGAGGGTGATATAGGTTCATGGGGACATGAGTATGTTAGGAACCTAGCTGGGGAAATTGCACAAGAATATACCAAACGGCAGATTGATGAGGCTCCAATCGATGATTTAATGGAACTTGTGCAGCAGATTGTATCTTTTCACATGCAGGTTTGATACTTATATGCTTTTCCTTTTAGATTATTGATGAAACACTTTAAGGCCACTTTTTTCTCCTCTGACAACTAAATCCATGAACTTTGATGCTCTACTTTGCAGCACAATGCTGAACCTGAGGCTGTTGATCTATTAATGGAGGTAAACAAATTTTTTTTTATCTTACTTTGTTGTTGTAAATTGTTATGTATTTTCTTCCATTTTTTGTCATTTATCTTATGCTTTTTACTGCTTGCTTCAGGTTGAAGACCTTGATCTCTTGGTAGAGCATGCGGACAAAACTAATTTCAGAAGAACCTGCCTCTATCTCACGAGTTCAGCCAAGTAAGTACATATGTTTTCCCCATCTGCGCAATCTTTTCACCCAATTGATGCTGCAATAGAGCTCGATGTGGATGACATCGACAACCTATGACATCTTGAGCTGCTGTTCTTTTTTTAAATGAACCAGTTCTTATTATTGAGTAATCACCTATGCCATTCCATAATTATGGATGCAAATTTATTCACGACTTCTCTGTTTGCAATTGGATTTTGCAGATACCTTCCCGGACCCGATGACATTCTAGTTTTGGATATTGCTTACATGAGTTACATGAAATTCGAAGAATTTCCTCGAGCACTTCAGATAGCTTTATACCTTGATAATATGCAGGTACAGTCCTGTTGGCTAATTTATTACCTATCTTATGTTAGTTATTTGTATCTTCCATTATTGGGAAAGAAGGATATAACTTAGATATTATGCTATGGCTGTTGCAGTATGTGAAGCAGATATTTACAACATGTGCTGACCTTCTACTGAAGAAACAATTTTGCTACATTCTTGCTCGACATGTAAGTGATTGATTATTCAGTTTTATTGGATACATTATAATATGAATCACTTTATCTAATCCCTTTTATTTGAGCCCAGGGCATTACTTTTGAGCTTGACGAGGAAATGTGTGCAGACGATGAAGAGAGGGAGGGTTTACAAGAAATCATCAACAATACTAAATTAAGTGAAGGCTATCTTACACTTGCTCGGGATATTGAGGTTATGGAACCTAAATCTCCTGAAGATATTTACAAGGTTTGTGGGCCTCCTATTCTCTCTATTTGTACATATAATATTGATTTTACATATTTATCCATCGGCGTGTATTTTTTTATAGGCCCACTTACTTGATGGTCGTGCGAGTGCTGGGGCAAGTGTTGACTCAGCTCGACAGAACTTGGCGGCAACTTTTGTTAATGCATTTGTGAATGCTGGCTTTGGTCAGGTACTAAATCAATTGTTTTTTTACATTGATAATTGTTGTTTTATGTGTACTTGACCTGAATACTCCATACTTGTATGCTACAGGACAAATTAATGACCAATACATCTGAAGCGTCAAGTGGTGGCTCTTCCACAAACTGGCTTTATAAAAATAAGGATCATGGGAAGACTAGTGCTGCAGCAAGTCTGGTAAATAAGAAATATCATTAGATATTTATACTCTATGTCTGGTGGGCTGGTGGCAGAATAATTGATTTCTTTCTCATGATTTAGGGTATGATTTTGCTGTGGGATGTTGATTCTGGACTGGCTCAAATTGACAAGTATTTCCACAGTACCGATACACCTGTTATTGCTGGTGCCTTGTTAGGAGTGGGGATCGTGAATTGTGGTGTGAAGAATGATTGTGATCCTGTTAGTTTCTCTTCATCTAAAAGTCATTCCCTCATGATATAACTCGCCATGGGATATATCATCTAACATTTATTATTTTATTTTACACTCTCAGGCATTAGCTCTTCTAGCTGATTATGTTGACAGGGAGGATTCTTCCATTAGAATTGGTGCCATAATGGGCCTAGCACTTGCATATGCTGGCTCTCAGAATGAACAAGTAAGAGTTCTCTCTAAAATGTACAGATGGCAGTCATGCCTACAAGTACCGTTTTAGATTGACATCATACAAGTTACAACTACTGTTCTATAATGAGGGTTATACAAGCTATTAAAGTATCTAAAAACTGTTTTTTGTCATGGATCTTTTGATGATGTATACAAGCTACAAGGATATTTTTTAGGGTGGTTCTATATGCAGGTCCACTACTTTACTTCTGCAGGTCCAAATTAAATCTGAAATGACAATAATATCATTCTTAAATATGTATTATAATTCACGAAAAAGTAACTTATAATTTGGACACGTGTTCAATCATTAATAGACGGGTTTATACATTCAAGGTTAGGGTTTTAGAAATATATTTGTAAAAACTAATAAACGAATGAAGGGTAATTATGGTATTTTCCCACTTCCATTGGACCTGCAGAAGTAAATTGGACCTGCATATAGTAAACACCTTTTTTTTACTACACAATTTCCATGTGCTTTTCTAATGTTTTTTGGGTCTTTGTAGATCCGGACTAAGTTAATGCCTATACTTGGAGATCCGAAGGCATCCCTTGATGTCATTGTATTTACTGCAATCTCACTGGGGATGGTCTTCGTCGGTTCTTGCAATGAAGACATTGCACAGGCAATCATACTCACATTAATGGAGAGGAGTGAGGCTGAATTAAGTGATCCTCTTACACGACTATTGCCTCTGGGTCTTGGTCTGCTTTATCTTGGCAAGCAGGTAATTACATTCTCTCTCAATTGTCTGCGATGAATTTCTTTGATACTTCCCCCCACCCCATGTTCAATACTTATATTTGGTGGCTATCTGTGCTCTCATCATTACCAGGAAAGTGTAGATGCCACTGCTGAGGTGTCAAAGACCTTCAATGACAAAATCCGTAAGCATTGTGACATGACATTACTCTCATGTGCCTATGCTGGGACAGGGAATGTACTGAAGGTTAGTGGCTTGACCAATGTGTTATTTGCTCATTAAAAATGAACATGCAATGGTTACACAACTGCTGTATTGTCCATGTAGGTTCAACACTTCCTGGGTCAGTGTGCGCAGCATCTTGATAAGGAGAAGGGTGAAACCTTCCAAGGTCCTGCTGTACTTGGAATAGCTATGGTAGCTATGGCTGAAGAGCTTGGAACTGAAATGGCTATTCGCTCATTGGAGCATCTATTACAGTATGGCGAGCAGAATATTAGGAAATCAGTACCTCTGGCTTTGGGTCTTCTATGTATCTCAAATCCAAAGGTTTGATGTTGACACTAATTGAATATTAAATTATGCTAGTATTTTTTTCTTAATCTACCTAAACATCTGATTTCTGATGTACGCTAATAGGTCAATGTCATGGATACTTTAAGCAGATTGAGCCATGATTCTGATACAGAAGTTGCAATGGTAATTTTTGCTAATTATTCCATGTTTGGTGATTGAGTAACCATTGCCAAATATTTTCTTAACTGTTACGTTTATCCCATGCAGGCTGCCATCATTTCTTTGGGCTTGATAGGCGCAGGAACCAACAATGCCAGAATAGCTGGCATGCTTCGCAATTTGTCAAGTTATTACTACAAAGAAGCCAGCCTTCTCTTTTGTGTAAGTATTGCTCGTCTTGAATGGGGTGTTGATTGTATTAACATGAAATTTACGGCTTAAATGAATCCTCTTTGGCAAATGTGCAGGTGAGGATTGCACAAGGTCTTGTCCATCTGGGAAAGGGTTTGCTGACTCTTTCTCCTTACCATTCCGAAAGATTTTTGCTGTCACCGTAAGTGCTTGCGTGCTGTATAGTAGACACAAAAATGAAAACAATATATTTTCTCAAACCTTCCAATTTTAATCGTAACACATTTTATGGCTTCTGGTTTCTAGGACCGCTCTGGCTGGAATGGTGACTTTGTTACATACTTGTCTTGATATGAAAGCCATGATTCTGGGCAAGTATCATTACGTTCTATACTTCCTTGTTTTGGCAATGCAGGTATTCTTTCTCTATCCACATTTGATGCATTTTTCATACATTTACCATGCTTTTTTGTTGGATATTATCTCCATTACGGTTGAACTATCTACATTATATAAAATAAACAGACTTTTATTTTGTTTTCCTCTGCATGTTTGGTTAATCTATTTATGTGCTTCTTAATTGTTTACAGCCTAGGATGTTACTGACGGTGGATGAAAACCTTAAACCTCTACCAGTAGCTGTCCGAGTGGGACAAGCAGTGGATGTGGTGGGTCAAGCTGGAAGACCTAAAACAATAACTGGTTTTCAGACTCATACCACCCCAGTACTCCTTTCTGCTGGAGACAGAGCAGAACTCGCAACGGAAAAGTAAGTTGAGATTTTAGTATAGCATAGTTTTGGTGTATCAAAGATTTAATTTGTTTTACTTATATGAAATTGTGATTATGCAGGTACATCCCCCTATCACCCATCCTTGAGGGATTCGTCATCTTAAAAGAGAACCCAGATTACAGAGAAGATTAGTCCCTCCAACTGCACAAGACCTTTTCCCACAGCCATCTCCATATCTGTTGCTTCTGTTTCTGATTAGTTGGGGAGAATGTAATGGGACCGACCTTGACCCAGTCAAGGGTGTATTTTTAGGTTGTAACACACATAAATTAATACTTTTTTTTCCCTCAAGTTAGTACGTTGATATGAATAATTATGTCTTTAAACCCTTTTTGGTTTCATCAAATTGAGTCAAATACTTTTTCCACTAGCCAGTAGCCAAGTTTTTCACGTAGTTTTGACCATGTTTTAAACATAAGTGGGTTATTCATTGACTACTACTCAAATGTTTTACTGGGTAAATTTTAAAAATATTTTACTGGGTAAATTTTATAACAATTTTGTTGTTATTGTTACCTAGTATTTTTATTTTTTTCACATGAATTACATAATTAAATTTATTTTGTTATGGATATTATTTTTAAAAGAGAAATAAAGTATGTGCAACATACGATTGTAATTCAATTTTATAACAACTGAATTTAATTTTTTGTTTCGATGTTTATTGGATTTTAGTTCAAACAAAATGTTTATTGGCGTGATGGTGCATGAGAAGGAGGCAACTTCAGCACGTGTTCCCCTAAGCCCCTTCCTGAAGGAAATTCTCATTGAATATGATACCCATCCAGAGTCTTGGCAAAACGTATCTCAAAAATTAAACGTCACCAGAAGCCTGGTAAGAAAGCTAGCTCGCAGCAAATTTTGAAAAATTTGTCTGGAAAGAAGAAGGCAACAGGAGGTGAGATGATGATCACACCACCAACAAGACTTGGGCGGCCGAGAAATCTGAGATCACTCAAGAACCGAGCTAGATTGATGGGAGCAGATGGGATTCAAGAACCGATCGATGTGGATAGTGATCATGATAATGAGTTCCCGCCCAGGATAGCTGCACCAAACGCAGCACCGAAGAGGAAGCTGTTCTCAGAAGAAGAAGTTAACATTCTGGAGGACGATGGCCAGAAGACAGCAGATACTACACATACTGAAACAACCTCAACCGTGGCAGGTTCAGGCGAAGCACAGGCAGAGACTCATCCTGAGTAGAAGACAGCAGATACTACACATACTGCCCAGGCCAATGAATATCCTGAGTTGGAACTGCCGAAGGTTGTCAGGCTCTGGCCCGGGAGCTCAGGCAGTTCAGGAATTGCGTACCATGGTACGCTTGAAATCACCATCTATTATCTTTTTGTGTGAAACAAAGTGTTTAGATAGAGATATAGAAAAAATAAAAAATATGTTAGGTTTCTTTGGTGTGTGTGTGGCGTCGCAAGGCCAATCTGGTGGTCTAGCACTGTTATGGCGCAAAGATATTTTGGTTAATTTGAAAGATTTTTGTTCTCGTTATATTGATGTCCATGTTAATTTGAATGGACAAGAAATAAGAGTTATTGGAATCTATGGGGAGTCTAATGTATCACGAAGAAGGCAATGGTGGGAAACCTTTAAGGAGAGCCTACACAACGATTCAGACATGCCATGGATATGTTTGGGAGATTTCAATGAGGTGCTGGCGCAGGATGAAGCGATTGGTGCTGGGTTTAGAGCTGAACGGCAAATGGTCAACTTCAGGGATGCTTTGGATCACTGCGGTTTATTTGACATGGGATACATTGGGCCCAAATTTACCTGGAATCGTTGCGCGAAGAGACCTGATACGAAGAGGAGTAGATTGGACAGAGCTACATGGAATCAAGAACTTCATGACCTTTTCCCTTGGTCGAGTGTTACCACCATCCCTATGGTTCACTCGGACCACATGTGTATTTTTGCACAAATCAGAGTCCGTGATCCAGCGGCGGGAAGACACAGAAAGAGGAGAGGATTCAGATTTGAGGCCAAGTGGATCATAAATCGGTTGAATGTGAGAAGATGATCAAAGAAAGTTGGGACATGCAGGAGGCCCCTCTCAGTGAGAAACTGGAAAACTGCGCGATAGGTTTGATGCGGTGGAGCTAGGCAGCGTTCCCCGTTATACCTACCCGAATGAAGGAGATCAGGAAGGAGCTGCATCAAGTGCAGAGTGGGGATATTGATGACACTGCGCAGGAAAGGATAAAGCAGCTGAAACAAGAGTACGATTTTCTTCAAGAAGCAGATGCTATACAGTGGAAACAGTGAGCTAAACAGCACTGGCATTAGGGGTGATAACGAGCCGATCCGATCACGATCATCACTATGTTCATGATCGGATCGTTTAAAATTTAAGGTGATCACGATCGATCGCGATCAAAATAATTCATGATCGTGATCGGCTCGTTTAAGAATCACAATGATCGTAATCGGCTCGTGATCGGCTCGTTATAGATAACCGATCAAATGATCAATGATCGATAACGATCGATCGCGATCGATCATATGATCAACTTAAAAGTTATTTTAAAAAAAATTCAAAAATACATAAATTATCAAATTAATAAAAATACACAACAAACTATAAACATACATATTAAAATTAAAATATTTACCCATTATTATTAATGTATATAATTATATTACCGATCGATTTCGATCACCTTATCGATCGATCATTTTATCGATATGTTCGCGATCATGATCGATCTTTTATGTTCATGATCGTTGATCGTTCATTTAATAAACGATCTCGATCTCGATCTTTTTAACGAACGCTCGTGATCGTTCTCACCCCTAACTGGCATAAGGAGGGTGATAAGAATACTCAGTTCTTTCATAAGTGGGCTTCGAAGAGGAGACAAGCGAACCAGATTCAGGGATTGCGGGACTCAAATTAGGAGCTGAAATAGGATGAGGAAAGCATAGAAAGGATAGTACTGGATTACTTCGGAGGCCTTTTCTCCTCGTCCAACCCGTCTGCTGAGGTGATGGAGACAGTACTGAGTAGATTGCAGCCAAAGGTCACTCATGACATGGCAAACAACATCACAAGGAGATACACGGCAGTGGAGGTAGAGAGAGCAGTGAAGAGTATGCATCCGTACAAGTCTCCGGGTCCGGATGGTATGAGCCCAGTATTTTTCCAGAATTTTTGGAAGGTGGTCCGCAAAGATGTCACAAAAGCTATTCTTGGATTCCTGAATGAAGGTATTTTCGAGCCAAAAACGAATTATACACACATTGTGCTTCTTCCGAAGACAGAAACCAGAGTTGATCACGCAGTTTTGACCTATTAGCCTCTGCAACATGGTGTACAGGATTGCATCCAAGGTCATGTCAGGCAGGCTCAGACCAATCATACCAAAGATAATCTCAGAATCCCAGTCTACTTTTATTCCGGGTAGGCTCATCACTTATAATGTTTTAGTGGCTCATGAGTTCCACCATGCTATGAAGGGGAGGACGACGGGAAGCAGAGGACATATGAGTATCAAGTTGGACATGAGTAAAGCTTTTGACAGAGTGGAATGGAGCTTTGAGTTGGCAGTACTTCGGAAGATGGGGTTCCCTCCATCATTTATATAGCTCATCCAACGCTGTTTGACTACAGTATCTTTCTCGTTTATCCTAAATGGGAATGATCTAGGTCACCTCCAGCCGCAGAGAGGAATCAAGCAAGGAGACCCTCTTTCTCCATATTCTTCATTATTTGCTCCGAGGTGTTCTTTATGTTGTTAAGTGACTTACAAGCTGTTGGTAAGATACATGGTATGGGAGCATCGAGATTTGGACCAAAAATTAGTCATCTCTTCTTTGCGAATGACACGTTACTGTTTGGAGAGGTCACGGAAGAGGAAGCAAGGTACCTGCAATGGGCCATAGCCCTGTTCGAAGAAGTCTCGGGGTAGAGGATCAATACGGACAAGTCAGGGGTTCTGTTCAGTCCCAACACAGGGGAAGCTGATAGAAGGAGGATATGTGACGTACTGAAAATACCAGAAGTGGAATCACATGGCAAGTACCTGGGTCTATTATCAGAGATAGGCCAAAAGAAGAAGCACATCTTCCAATATATAAAAGAACGAATCCGGTCCAGGTTGGATGGCTGGAGTGAAAGACATCTATCCAAAGCAGGAAAGGAGATCTTGATTAAATCAGTATTGCAAGCCATTCCGAGCTATGCGATGAGTTGTTTTGATTTACCTGCAACGTTACTTGAGGAGATAAGAGTGATGATCTGCAAGTTCTGGTGGGGAGGAGAGCAGAATTCGAGAGGAAAGATACAATGGATTTCATGGCCTAAGCTCACTCGAGCAAAGAACAAGGGAGGACTTGGATTCAGGGACTTGAGGGCAACTAATATGGCGCTGCTCAGTAAACAAGCATGGAGGATGTTAACTAATCCAACGACGTTGATATCACGAGTCTTCAAAGACAGATATTTCTCCAACGGCACAATCATGGAGGCCGTCCAGGGGTCTCGGCCGTCAGCTGCTTGGCAAGGAATTTCAAAGGGCATCGAGGTGTTGAAGCTAGGGAGCCGGAAGCTCAGGAGTGGGAGAAATACCAGCATCACGCAGGACCCATGGCTACCATCAACCAGCAACTTCAGAATCAGAGATCCAGATCATGTGCCAAGACACCTACATCATGTCTTTGACCTGATCGACCAGGTCACGGGAGGTTGGAATATCCCGCTTGTTCGAAATAGCTTTGCTGAGGAGGACGCAAACGATATACTATCAATCCAGCTAAGGGGACAAGAAGGGAGAGATGTCTGGGTTTGGAATAATGGCCCCAATGGTAAGTTGACTGTGAAATCCATGTACCATACACTGAAAGAGAACCAGGGATCGACTTATTACCACAATAGCGGTGGCCCGGCGATAGTGGCTGATGATTTCTGGCCGAGACTATGGAGAATGCGCATACCATCAAGAGCAAAACACTGTGTGTGGAGATTATGCATGGACTCTTTGCCAACATCGGAGAACCTCAGGTATAGGAAGGTACAAGTCCCTTTGAAGTGTCAACTCTGTGATACCGAGGATGGGACGACAAGGCACTTGTTCTTTGAATGCGAATATGCAAAAGGAGTATGGCGAGCTCTAGGTCTACAACATAAGCTACTGGGGAGTGAAAGAGCAAGAGGTGATGGATGGTTCAGACAATTGCTGATCGACAACGATGATAAGACGAGAGAGTTAATGGTAATGGTCTGCGATGGGGTGTGGTTCCAGAGAAATACGAAGTTGTTTCAAGACAAGAGCATCGACTCTAGTTTACTGGCTACATCAATCCATTCAACCTTGATATCCTTTGCTGATGCAAATGCTTAGCCTAAGAGAGTTTCAGAAGTCCTTTCTACAGGTAACTTAGTAAGACCGCCAGATGTGGGAAGAAGGATTCTGTTTGATGCTGGTATTGCAAGGGACTGCGCAGGATTGGGGTAGTGGCAGTGGCTGCGGATGGGTCTTTTGTACGGCTGTGAGCAGAAAGATAATGGATGTAAGAGACCCCATGTTCGCGGAAGCAGAAGCATTGAGAGACATTGAGAATGGCGGCATATCTCCAATGGACCGATGTAGCTATTATGGGAGACTCGTTGAGCCTAGTGCAGATCATACATGGAGACTTGGATGCCCCAGAATTATGCCACTCAATCACTGAGGAGATTCGAGCAGAATTTGTGCAACAAGGCCTTAATTTGCCATGCTGGATACCAAGAAACGAAAATACGGATGCCCATCTGGTAGCTAGCATAGGGAAAAATAATAGCTCAGATAATGTAAAGTGGAGTTATACTCCACAGTTCCTCTTGTCAAACGTTGCTGGACGTTTTCCAGCACTTTGAGTATGATATACAATTTTCTTTTCAAAAAAAAAGTTTTATAAATAATAAATTTTTGGAACAAATCTCGAGCGTGATTTAATTACTTTATATGAGAGAAAATGTTTATCATTTAAAACATATATATGTAGATTAATTTTATAGCCAGACTTAATGTATCTATTGCATTATAATGTTCATGAAAATAAAATTGTTTTTAATCAATATATACATTTTAATTTAATTTATATACAAACCTATAAATGATATATTTTAAATTATATGAATCTAAATAAATCTGTTTAAGATATTATTAATGAATGATTTTTTTCTTTTCAAAAATAATTTTAAACTATAAAGTAAATCAAAATATAAAAAATAGGTAAATAATATGGTGGCTAACACGTTATTTTTTTAACTTCCACGGTAAAAATATTTACCATTGATATAACACGATATATATTATCATACTTGAATTACAGGTCAAAACTACGTCGTATATGGTATTGACGAACGAGTTGTGTAGGGAATATTGCGTAGAGAATCCGACTCCGGATTGCTCCACTGAGACACTCAAGTCATCATTAACCCTTTTTTTTCCGGAAGAAATCCTCAATGCTAAAATGCCCAGAAAATATGACTCAGAAAAGCAATTTTAAGATCATATGAGATTTTATGACGGTCCTTTTTATTGGGGGTTTATATATGTAGGTCCAATTTACTAATGTAGGTCTGAAATTTTTTTAAAAAAATCAAAATTTTGGGTGCATTATCACAATTCAGGGGCGACATTTTGTGTTTTTCAGATCTGCAGTAGTAAATAGACCCGCATGTATAATTTCCCTTTTTATTTTGTGCATATTTATAATAGACTAAATTGCAAAAACTAGAACAACCATCGGTCAAAATACTCAATTTCTAGACCAAACATTCAAAGTGCTTAATTTCTAGTATCATACGTTCTAAAAATACTAAATTTCTAGACTTTGGTTAATTTCCTCCATTAGTTCAGTTAGTTTAAGGGGTAATTTAGTAATTTATATTATAAAAAAATCATACTTCCCATTCTTTCTTCATATCTCCACACGAAAATCCCCAATTTCTCTTTTGCTCTGCAACTCACCGGCACCCGACAACTAAAACTAGTGCTCCCGTAGACAGGGGCGAATTCAGAAATATATTTATGGGTAACAACATTAGACATAAAATTAATGTAATTTATTAAATTAAACAATATCTTATTACAATATTCTTTTCGACACATTTTGTCGACGAGACTTCATAATCTCTTTTAGAATTATAAAACTCTTTTAGAAATCACGAATTTTATGAAACTCTTTTAGAATTAAAGCCCTAGGTCCCTAATCCAACCCTAAATTAGATACATACATAATATACTTATACAAACCCGTGGAAGTATTAAATTGTTGAGGTAGAACCGACCAAATTTGTTGAGTAAAGAGTCGACATTTTTTTTAATAACAAAAAAGAGTCGACGTTGTTTTGACTTAAATTTGAAAAATAATTTTTCTTTTTTATTGATTAAGGTTGCATGCCTTTTTTTGTTTCTGGATAATTTGTTTGTGTTTTGATTTTCGTTTTTGTTTTTGCGTGCTTAATTGTTAGTATTAATTTATTTTTATTAAATTAATTAACTCTTCTTTTCTATTAATAAAAGGGTAATGTTCTTTTTACTTGACTTATTTTTGTTTCCGATTAAATTAATCTATTTTTCTATTAATAGAATAGTAATATTTTTTATATGGGGTAACATACATACTAATATTAGATAAAAATATTTTACTATGGGGTAACAAATGTTACCCCATGCTCCTAACTGCCTCCGCCTCTGCCCGTAGGTAAATGGGAATAAATCACTTCACTTTCTTCTCCGTTAACCCCCAACCGCTCTCCAATAATTTTCAATACTCTCAAACTGAGTTGGTGATATGGGCTCTGGCCCATATCTAGGCTCCGGCCCAGAGAGTAATCCGGTCCGTATGACGTCAGCTAGAATGGCGTTATCCGGGGACAAGGGGACATGAATATGGCCTGTCTCCGGATAAGGACAAAATGACAGGACCACTGCCTCTGGGCTTGAGGCTGACCACTCACACCTATAAATACAGCTTTGGACTTGTGGAGAAAGGTATGTTCTATCAGATAAAAACTCTCTCAATATATCCTTATTCTCTCTCCTATTCAAAGGCCCCTCTTTCATCATCACGCCGGAGTAGCTATCCTCGGGATACTCCGGGGCGTTGTTTTGCAGGTCTTTAGGTGAGAGCGCGCGGAGCAAGGACAAAGCCTCATCCGGCCCGGAGACTCGTCATCATCCGGACCGGGACTGGAAGCTGGTAGCATCAGTTGGCACGCCCGGTGGGACCTCATAAAAAATATTTCCAGTTACAAGTCACGTCCATGCCGCGCGGACGACCAAGAAAGAACCCTCTCCCGACGGAGGAGGAAGCGGGAGGAGGGCCAAAAACCAGAAAAGCCGCTACAGTTAGAGCTCAGAAGGTAGCAGCCGAGAAGGAACGGATTCTCCAAGCCAAGCAGGCGGCAGCAGAGAAAAGGGCCGCGGCTGAGGAGCGTCGGCGACAGCGCCTAGCAACGGAGAAGGCGAAAGGGAAGAAGCCAGCTTCCGAACGAACTCTGGCTGATATACAGCGCGAGGCTAGGGAGCGTCTGCGAGCGGCACGTGAGGCGCGGAATCAGAATCAGTTTGATAACCAAGCGTCGTCGGAAGGGGTTGAGACGCCTGATCCGGATCGTCCTGAGGAATCTGGTTCTGAGGAAGCCGAGGATTATGAACCTGAGGAATCTCCGGAAGGGTATAGCACGGAAGACGATGCTCAGAGCCGGTCGATTAGACCCCGAGTTGGGCGGAAGGCTGGACGGGAGGAGCGTAAGCGTCATGATTCCGGACTTGGAGGCAACATCCTGAGGACAAACATGACAGAGTATCAACAGTTCCAAGAGTGGAAGGCAGCTCAACGAGGTGAAGCGGACAAGCCGCCTCCGGATCAACCGAGAGCACCAAACCTAAACCCATACCCGGGCGGACATCAACAGCAGACTGCTGGTTTGAATCCGAACGCACCACCTTACTGGGGAGCACAAACCCAGCAGGGATACGGTACCCAGCAAGGCTATGGGATGGGTGCACCCGGAGGACAACAACAGATGATGTTTGGGATGCAACCTGCCGGAGGACCCGGGGGTCAGCAGCAGATGATGTATGGGATGCCGCCTGCCGGAGGAGGATTCCCCGGAGGTTTTGGTTTTCAAACACCTTTCTGTCCGGATTCCATTGAAGACCGTCTTAATCGCCTAATCGGACGGAATGGGATCGGGCCACAGTCACCTTGGGTTCCGGAGGTGTTGAGTTTCAAGTGGCCAGCCGGAACCAAGGCTCCGGACGGACTACCTACCTACAACGGAGAAGGCGATCCGGAGGAGTTCGTTCATACTTATGCAAGTATCATGATTGCTAGGGACATTCCGGAAGAGCTACAATGTAAGATGGTACCTTCATACTTGCGGGGCAACTGCTTAACATGGTTCAAGGGTCTGCCGAACAGTACGCTCCGACATTTTTGGGATTTCGCCATAGCCCTGGTCCGGCGCTATTCCGCTATGAAGCACACATTTGTGAACCTCGCCACGGTCCTGGCAATGAGGCAGCTGGAGACGGAGACTACCTGGGAATTCTACACCCGGTACATAGCTGCGACGATGAAGGTGGTGGACCGGCACTTGCAGGAGAAGGCCATTATCCACAACTTCGTCAACGGACTGAGGGACAACGCTTTCTACATCGAGCTCATGAAGAATATGCCTACATCATACTACCACCTCCAGTTGGTAGTAGAGATGCATTGTACGGTGCACGACGCCAACCAAGTCCGGATGACAACAGTGGGCTTTTTCGAGCAAAGGTCTCTCACGGTGACAGGGACCCAAACCACTGCTGCACGGACTCCGGCCCGGACGGATCAAGTCAGACGAGTACCCGCCCCGGCGACAGCAGCACTAGCACCGGCAGCCGCTGCTCGTCCGACCTACACCCCTCTCTCAAAGACCCGTACGGAGATCCTTGCGGTTCACCGAGGTTTGTTTACGGATCCGCAGCCCATTGTTGGCGTGCCGGCACCAGCGAATGCGGATAAGTGGTGTGAGTTTCATAAGTCACATGGACATACCACGGAGGGATGCAAGGCGCTTCGTTCGGATATTGAAAGGTTAATCGGAGCAGGCCAGCTAAGAGATTGCGTGGCGGGAGAAGGACTCGGACGCCCGGCCCAAGCCCCGGCAGCTGCAGCCGGACAGGGTCGGAAAAGAAATAGGAACAATCGCCCCCGAGGGGGCAACCAAGCTAATCCGGCAAACCCGGCACCAAGACAGGCCGCACTAGCTCAACCCCCTGCTCAGCCTCGGATGATCAATGTGATAAACGAAATCGTCGGCGACGGACTTTGTTCCATGACGGCAATCAAGGCCAAAAGCAGATACGTGCCTCCGGGTGAGATACAAGAGAAGAGGTTCAAGCCGAGTGAGACTATCACCTTTTCGGATGAGGATCCGGTACCCCCACAGGTTCCCCTTTCGGATCCAATGGTGGTAATGGCAGATGTCGAAGGAGTACTGATCAAACGAGTGTTCGTAGATGATGGTAGCAGTGTGGAGATCATGTTCGCGGAATGCTTTGATCAGCTCGGGATCGGACGACAAAAATTAAAACCGTGTCAGACCCCCCTTTCAGGGTTCACCGGACGGACCGTCCATCCGCTCGGAGTCATCCCTTTGAAAGTCACCCTGACGGATTTCCAGGACCCGACGAAGCGGGCCACGGTGGAGTGTAACTTCGCCGTCATTGATGCTGTTTCCCCTTACAACATGATCATTGGAAGACCGTGGCTGTCACAGGCACGGGCTATATGTTCGCCTTTCCACTTGATTATGAAGTTCCCCACGGAAAACGGCATCGCATCCGTCCGGGGCCACCAGCAAACCGCCCGGAGTTGCATGCTGACCGCCATCAAGGATGCCCGGTCCGGGGAGGGCCAACCCAAGCTGTCCGCCTCGGACAAGGGAAAAGCCAAAGCGGACTTGGTAGGAGCCATCCATGGAGAAGCACCGTCTTATGAAGTGGAGGATATGATGGTCGGACAGAAGGGGGTAGTCAGTGTGGGGAAGAACATGCCGGATGACGTTAAAATGGAGTTGCGAAGCCTGCTGGCGGAATACGAGGATGTGTTTTCTTGGGGGACGGAGGACCTGACTGGCGTTCCGGAGGAGATCGCAGTCCACAAGCTCAATGTCTTTCCGGAGTTGAAACCGATCAGGCAGAAGAAGAGACCTCTCGCCCCGGAACGCGTGGAGGAGATCCGGGCGGAGGTGGGTAGGCTGTTGAGTGCCGGAATCGTGGAGGAGATATCATACCCGGAATGGATAGCAAACCCAGTTCTGGTGAAGAAGCACGATGGCTCTTGGAGAATGTGTATTGACTTCACAGACCTAAACAAATGATGTCCGAAAGATAGCTATCCGCTCCCCTCCATTGATCAGTTGGTCGAGGCTATCACTGGTTACCAAGTGTTGGCATTCTTTGATGCGCACCGAGGGTACCACCAGATTACGATGGCCAAGGATGACCGACCCAAAACATCTTTTATCACTGACTTTGGTACTTTTTGTTACAGGAAAATGCCTTTCGGACTGAAAAACGCAGGTGCAACGTACCAGAGGATGGCGGACAAGCTGTTTCGGAACCAGATGGGACGGAACCTGGAGGTCTATGTCGATGACATGGTGGTTAAGAGCCGGACGTACGAATCTTTTTTGTCCGACCTCCGGGAGATGTTCGACGTGCTCCGGACGGCGAATCTCAAGCTCAGCCCAGGAAAAAGTACCATCGGAGTAGGAGCAGGGAAGTTCCTTGGCTACATGGTGTCAGCTCGAGGAATCGATGTCAACCCGGAGAAGATATCGGCCCTTATGGAGATGCCTCCTCCGAGAGGGGTGAAGGACGTACAAAAACTGACCGGGTCGCTAGCCGCTTTGAGCCGATTTCTCGCTCAGGGGGCTGAGAAACAGCTCCCGTTCTTTAACATACTCCGCAGAGCCAAGCCGTTCGAGTGGACGGAGGCATGTGACCAAGCGTTCACGGATCTCAAGGCTCATCTAGCAAGCCTCCCTACCCTTTCCAAGCCGTTGCCCGGAGAAGAGCTTTTCCTCTACATAGCGGCGACGGAACACGCTATAAGCTCTGCTCTGGTCCGAGAAGATGGTAAGGTACAGCGTCCGGTTTACTTTGTGAGCAGGGCACTCCAGGGTCCGGAAACAAGGTATACCGCTTTGGAAAGGCTGATATTAGCATTGGTCCATGCTTCTCGGCGCCTCCGACCATATTTCCAAGGCCACCCGATCACGGTACTGACGAATCATCCGTTGAGACAGATTATGCTGAAGCCGGAAGCCTTGGGTCGGATGATGAAGTGGGCAGTTGAGCTTGGAGAGCACGAGATCAAGTATCATCCCCGGAAGGCTATTAAGGGGCAAGCCCTGGCGGACTTTTTGGTAGAAATGACTGAACCTTCAGGAGAGCCGTCCGGATCGGAACCACCCTCTGACAAATGGAAGTTGCATGTGGACGGATCGTCTCATGCTAATGGGGGCGGGGCTGGCGTCCTGCTTACTAGCCCACAAGGAATGGAGTACAGGTATGCTATCCAGTTTGCTTTCCGGGCAACTAACAATGAGGCAGAGTATGAGGCACTCCTGGCCGGACTCCGGCTGGCATTGGAGGTAGGGGTCACGGACGTTGAGGTGTACAGCGATTCTCAGATTGTGGTTCAGCAGGTGAATGGAGAATATGAGGCAAAGGAACGGAGTTTGCAAAAGTACCTTGAGGCGGTTAAGCCATTATTGGCCAAGTTCCGTGGCATTACCATAACACAGATCCCTCGCGAGGACAACGGTAAGGCGGACGCTTTGAGCAAACTTGCCTCTTCTGAGATCAAGCCAGACGCGGAGAGCAACTTAATGATGGAGATCCTATCCGCCCGGAGTTATGACGTCCCTCTAGTGGCAGCAGTGGAGGTGCAAAAGGAGTCATGGATGGCCCCCTTCTTCGACTATTTGCAGCACGGAAAGCTCCCGGAAGACAAGGCACTGGCACGGAAAATCCGACAGAAGGCACCGCACTACACCATAGTTGATGGAACCCTGCTCAGACAAGGATATCTCCAACCGTGGTTAAGGTGCGTAGACTCGGATGAGGCAGCTCGGATTGTGAAGGAGATGCACGAAGGACCGAACGGTAGTCATTAGGGAGCCCGGACCATAGCGAGAAAGATAATGTGCACAGGCTACTACTGGCCGACCCTGTTCGAAGAGGCACAGAAGTACGTCCGCTCCTGTGTGCAGTGCCAAAGGTTTCCTCCGCTCATTCATGTTCCGCAAGAAGAAAGGGTCGGGATCACCGGCTCGTGGCCTTTTGATAGATGGGGCATCGATCTGGTCGGACCCTTCCCCTCCGCTCCGGGGGGATTCAAGTACCTGATAGTAGCAATCGACTACTTCAGCAAATGGGTTGAGGCCGAACCTCTCACAAACATCCGAGGTAGCACTTGTGTTAAGTTTTGTTGGAAGAACATCATCTGCCGCTACGGAATCCCCAAGTACATCGTCACGGATAACGGAGCTCAGTTTGAGAATGACCCATTTCGATCTTGGTGTAAGGAGTACGGAATTACGCAGCGACTCACATCGGTTTACCACCCGCAGGCCAACGGTCAAGTGGAAGTTACCAACCGGACAGTGGTGAACGGACTGAAGACTCGTTTGCAGGGGGCACGCGGAAACTGGGTCGATGAGTTGCCAAGCGTTCTTTGGGCATACAGGACGACCGAAGGATCCGCCACGGGCCAGTCACCGTACAGTTTGGTATACGGGGCGGAGGCAGTCATACCAGCTGAAGTGGGAGTCCCTAGTCTCTGGACCCTAACTTGGGATGAAGACCAAGCCGGACGGAGCTCTCCGCTCGGATCAAGCAGGCTGCTGGACTTGGACCTCCTGGAGGAAAAACGAGAGCAGGCAGCGCTGCATGAGGCCAAGGTGAAGGAGCGGATGAAGCGTTACCACGACAAGCGTGTCAGGAAGGAATCATTCGTCCCCGGAGATTGGGTGATGAGGAGGAATGATAAGAGTCTGAAGGAGGCCACTGGCAAATTGGCACCAAACTGGGAAGGTCCGTACCAAGTCACAGCCTCATATCCGGGTGGGAGTTATGAGCTGGCGGATCAGTCCGGACGTGCAATCCCTAGAAGGTGGAACATCACCAACTTGCGAAGGTTTTACGGAGCATCCTGAGTAGGTATGCTTTCCGATAGAGTTCTGTAAGTTGTCTTTTCTTTTCAGCAAGTATGTAGTTCCGGGTCCTCTGGTTAGGGTTGAGCCTAGGATCCCGTTCCGTCCTATTTACTATGTACTTGGCTCCGGCCGCATTTAGACAAAGGGTATGTCTAGCCGGAGTACGATTATTTGAATGAAGAGTTGTTAAATTTTATAACTATGTACTATTTTTCAATTCTGCACAATTAGAATCCTCCGGATCGTTTGGACAAACGGACGGAGTGAGCAAAGACGAACAAATAAAATCCTCCGAAGTGTTTGAATAAACCAACGGAGGTGAGCAAAACAAAAGGATAAAACGGTTTGATCAAACAACAAGGAAAAACGCTTGAATAAGCTATCTCGACATACAAAGAAATCACATTTGAATAAATGATACAATTGTACAATCTGCTACGTCCGGGCGGACGCAGAAACAAAAGAAAAATAAAACCTATCTATTCGGCCACGGTATATCCCAATCGATAGGAGGAGAGGTGGGTTCCGGAGTAGGAGGTTCCGGAGTAGGAGGTAACATAGCTCCGTTCTCTGGAGACGGAGGCCTTGCGTCTTGAACTCTTTCCTGATTCAGGGCAGTAGGAGTCTGCTCCGGAGTGTTGTCTTCAAGATTGTGGACCTCATTCCCACTGCTTTGACCCACTGGTCCTCGATACGGAAAGGGAGGAATGGGCGGAAGTTCCGATGGACCAGCTCCATCCGGATCAGAGCCAAAGATCTCGTCAGAGTCAGAATCGGAGGACTGCATGGTCTCCTTTGTGGCTTTGGCCTTCCCTTTGCCCTTAGCCGGAGGTCCAGCTCGAGACGGACGGAAGGGATTCTGGCTCGGATATCGCGAAGGAGAGCGAATCCGAACGGGGACTTGGGGACGGCGAGCTGGTTGGATACTTCTTCCCCTTCCCCTTCCCCTTGCCGCCTGTTGGGCACCCCTCCCCCTTCCCCGTGCTGCCTGCTTCGCCATTCGGTTAAGGACACAGTTGAGGCCCCGACTGTTCCCGCCACGAGCATTCTGACTCGCCCGGACACGAGTATTCTGGACCCCCCGGAGACGAGCCTGACGTCGCCTCGCCAATTCGGCTAGTTCCCTAATGATAAAGGGACGGATGATGGAGGCATCTTGACGGAGCCGCTCTACGCGACGGGCAGACTCTTCCGGATCGACGGAAACCTGGATGCCAGTATACCTTTCGAAGGTGAAGTCTATCGCCACCTGGCTCGGAATTAGGGTCAGCGAGGGAGGGAGAGTACTGCCAGCATGCATCCGCTTCCACCATTCAACGGCCTCCTCGAACGCAAGACGATACGGAGACTCCCGATCGTTCCACCCCAACTTAAACATCCGGACGATCAAAGCACTGACGTCACGAGGGAAGTTGCGGTATATGGTCGGAGTGACGAGTCCGAGGCGGAGTCCGGTCAGATGGTATGACAGTTGCAAGGTCATCAGATTCTCCCGGAGGACCATCACCCGGCCGGCAAGCACTTGATTTTCTTCTTCCAGCTTCAGATAATCTCGTTGAAAATCCGTCCGGCTGGCCAGCCACTTCAACTTCTCGGCATAGAATGGAAGCAAGGACCAAACTAAATCCAACTCGGTTTTCAGCTTGGCCTTGTAGTCTTCATGCTCCGCTTGCAGCATGGAGATCGTCTCGTCCGCATCACTGGTCGCGCTGATCCGCTCCCGAGCAAAATCCCGACATTGGGACAGAGTGCCGAACTCCTCTGATATTTCCCGGAGGCAAGCGGCCAGAGACGGAATGTCTTGGAACTCTTCTATTAGAGGCTCCATTCCGGAGCGGATAAAAAGTTCACGAGTCCGCTCTCCACCCATCGACCACCCGGAAAGTTCAGACTCCAACTCCGCGCATCTGGAGCACGGAGGGCTTGTTGAATGAGAACTAGCAGGTGAAGTACGGACATCCGCACCTCCGCTTCGGAGCACCGGACCGGAATCTTTGGGCTGCGGACAAGCACGGATTTAAGAAGAATAAACACACAATATAAAGAGAATAAACACACAAGTAGAAGGAAACTTGTTTTATAAATAGAAGAGAATTACATCGTTCGGAGGGTTGTCATCCCCATCCGAGTCGTCGCTACCATCCTTCCTACACTAAATAGAGCAAAATTAGAACTAGTAGGACGGAGGTAACTACAAAAGAAAAAAAAAACAGACTAGGAAGTTATTCTACATCAGTCTCCTCGCTATCCGTGCCACCGAGCTGACGGCCATCCCCGTCCCCTCCACCTTCGCCCTGATCAGTATCTTCTTCAACGGAGGGATACATCTTCAAGACTTCAAGATATTTGGGCTTGACAGGGGATTCCGGACGGACGATCTCTTCGGGTGGGGGTACAACAACACTTAGATCCACCAGCCCCTCGCCATAGGCACGGATGGCCCCAGCCGACACCGGCTCTTCGACATTCTCCTCGAAGATCCCCAGCACGGAGGGATTCATCTTCTCAACTCCGCCCCGGTAGAATTGATCCACGTCGAAGTTGTACTGATGGGCGGCTGTTGGTTTGTAGTAACACTTGGTAAACCGCTCCCTCTTAGGCTCCGAGACCCAACCCCTCATGCTCTGATAGACTTGATGGGCGGAGATCTGGTTGGAGGAACGGAGGAGTCCGGTCAGGCTGCTCTCAAAAGCCTGGCTCCGGAGTACCTTATTGGTGAAGGCAACACACATCCCTCGCTGGGCGGACGGAGAAACCAAACTTTCCAGCTCCTTGATCCGGGCATCCGCCTCGGCAGCTCGGACCTTCGATGCCTCAAGCTCGCGACGGAGAATCCCATTGGCCCTCTCAAGTGCGCTCCGCTTCTGAGCTTGCCTTGTTTGCTGAACATGGAAGGCCTTGTTGATGGCCTCGGACACCCCTGGCTGAGCGATCAGATAAGCAGCAAAGTCCTAGAGAAAGAAAGCAATGAGACTCCGAACAGAACGAGAAAACCGAAACGGAAAAGGAAATTCCGCTTACCCTGCTAGTCTCACTCCGGCTGCTGCTATGAGTGTGCTCCGGATGTGTACTGTCGGGATCGATCGCTAGTTTCCTCCCATCCCCCTGATGATCACCAGCGCGGGAATGCTCACTTTGCTCTGGAATTCGAGGAGATTTGGGAATCCGGAGCTTTGGGCGCTTTTGAGATCGGGAGGACTCCCCTTCCTCCTCATCGGAAGAGGACGGAACACGGATTTGAAGGAGTTCGGCCCTATTTCCGGCCGAATCCGCGGTGGTGTGAATGGACGCCCCTCCCACCTTCTTATCCGCCTTCTTGGCCGCGGTCTCATCCGCCCTGTTGGCCGCGGCCTCCCTCGCTTTCCGGGCCGCGGCTTCTTTCTCCTTGACGGACGCCTCCCCCGCCTTCTTGACCGCGGTTTCCTTCTCTTTGATGAGCGCATCCTCTTGGACGCGCTTCCTCTTCTTCTCCGTCTCGGACGACTTCTCTGTCGGTATTTTCATGCCGGTTACCGAACCGGTTGGTGGGTTTTCCGCCTTGTTGGTTATCTTGAGTTGCCGTCCGGCCGGATCAACGCCATCCCCTATTTCAGGGTATACTGGCAACATCCGAAACGGATGAGAAAGCAAGAAAGATAGAATAAAAAACAGAAGATACTAAAGTGACTTACATGATGGGTCTCGGAGCACATAGAAGCGACATTTCAGGAACACCTCCGGCTCGTATGCCCTTAAGGGGAAGACATACTTCCCTCCTTTCCAGAACGGATCCAAGTCGATCTGGTTGGCGGCCAGCTTGGCGATGTTCTCCTCCTGCCCCTCCGGACTGAATGTCAACTTTTCTTCCTTCTTGGCAGTGCGACCCCAGACCGGGCACAGATACTTATCAAGGTCGAAGGTGAAGTAGTGTCTCTGCCAGTTTGAATAGCTATCGCGCCGACCCTTGCTAGGATCCTTTACCCCCTTCCGCCTCTGAAAGGTGAAAATCCCCTCATCTTTAGTGCCCTCCAAATGATAGAAGGCCCGGAACAGGTCTAAGGATGCCGTCACTCCGCATCTGTAACAGTTCAGGAGAAACGCCCGGACTACGGCGACTCCGTTCGGTTGTAGCTGGGCCGGAGAGATGCTGAAGTGATGGAAGATGGCGGAGTAGAGGGGGGAAAGAGGGAAAGTTATCCCATAAAGAAAATGGCTCCGGGGAATGGCAGCAACAGTGGTAACGTCACCGGCAAACGAACTCAGCCCAGCATCGATGGCGAGCGGAACCACCATCGCCTCCACCAACTCCCTCACCGCCGGGGTAATATCGACATCGTCACCTTCGGCGGGATCGTCGACCTCCGGCTCCGGATTCAGGCCAACCTGCACATCCCCACCAGACAAACCAGCAAGCTGCTTGCTCTCTTCGTTCTCATGAGCCATATTGTTGGGCAGATAAGTGCTTATGTGTTTGTAGAAATAAAAAAGAGGGGGGCACAGCGCAGAAAGGAGAAAACAGAGAAGAAATGCAAAGAGTGAAAAAATGAGAGTGAAAGGGAAGTCCAGTATTTATAAGAAGGGAAGTCCCATAAGCGAGAAAAGGAGGACCGAGTCCCAAGGCAACATGATTGCCTTTTTTGAAAAAAGGGTGAAAAGAGAATTTCTCGATTAGACAGCTCATTTATGACGGTATAACACGCCTCATAAATGCGCCCATAAACACGCGCGCAGGAAACCCAAGCGCCGAGCGCGTGTTCTAACGCACAGCGCACAATCCGGGAATAGAGATCCGGGTCGGATCGCATGCCTCCGGGCGGATCCTGACGGTTAGACTAGACGTGATGAGACACGGGACCCATCCTCCGGACGAGACCTTCGGACGAATCCCATGTCTCGGGGGGCTAGTGGTGATATGGGCTCTGGCCCATATCTAGGCTCCGGCCCAGAGAGTAGTCCGGTCCATATGACGTCAGCTAGAATGGCGTTATCCGGGGACAAGGGGACATGAATATGGCCTGTCTCCGGATAAGGACAAAAGGACAGGACCACTGCCTCTGGGCTTGAGGCTGACCACTCACACCTATAAATACAGCTTTGGACTTGTGGAGAAAGGTATGTTCTATCAGATAAAAACTATCTCAATATATCCTTATTCTCTCTCCTATTCAAAGGCCCCTCTTTCATCATCACGCCGGAGTAGCTATCCTCGGGATACTCCGGGGCGTTGTTTTGCAGGTCTTTAGGTGAGAGCGCGCGGAGCACGGACAAAGCCTCATCCGACCCGGAGACTCGTCATCATCCGGACCGGGACTGAAAGCTGGTAGCATCATGAGTGTCCTCAAACCGAGTTCGTTTGCAGCTTGATTGAATTGTAGATGTAGAGAGTGGAGAAGATGACCTAGTAGTAACGCAAATTTCAGTGTGTATCTGTGTTATTGGTTTAGGGACATTTGAACTGATCAATGTTCATAGAATCGGGCGATGATGAGTTGTATAGCAAAAGAGTAATAGGTGATTTTTCGTGTGGAGATATGGAGAAAGAATGGGAAGTAGGATTTTTATAATATAAATTACTAAAATACTTCTCAAACTAACTGAACTAACGGAAGAAATTAACTAAGATCTAGAAATTGGGCATTTTTTGAATGTAGAGTACTAGAAATTGAGCACTTTGAATGTTGAGTATAGGAATTGGATATTTTGACCAATATTTGTCCATGGTTTAGAAGGATAATAATAAAGTTGAACTTAACTTGATACTTTGTGACGCTCTGTTAACCCAATCGCGGCTGAGTTTTTGAAGGTTAGGAAATTTGGGCCAGAATATCTTGTCGTTCACGCAAGTGGCAACCTTAGATCATTTCATGATGTATCTCAATGGTCAGAAAGAATGCTACTTGCATAAGAACTCTCTTCTCCAACCACTCAAAGACTAATTTGATGCTGGAGGATGAACAATTTGGTATATGTGCGTCATTGTTATGGACGAATGTCATAAATTTTCTGAAATTGGCGGTGAAATTCAGATACATTTAGTTATACTGATCGTTTTTTATACACAATAATTTCCAATTCAGTAAGAAATAAGAAAGTTTAGTGAATCGTATTGGTTTAATTATGAAATTAATAAAAAGTTTAAGGACCATGGAGAGTAAATTTGGTAAAAAGTTATTTTTATTTTTTAAAATTTTGGAAGAGGTATATTAGGCAAAGTTTTTGGTTGATGGACTAGGGTTTATATGCTTTCTGGGTTTATCGTTTGAATCCAGCACACAAGGATGAGGGTGAAGTTGATATCGCGTTCTACAGATGAATTCACTCGAGAGCGGAGCCAAGACCTCCAGGTACACGCCCCTTTTCTTCTCTGCTCTGCTCTTCTCTTCTCTTCTAATCAACGGCGTCGCCGACTTGATCGTGATTTGTGTTTTGTGTTTGTTCAGAGAGTGTTTCGGAATTTCGACCCTAGTCTTCGAACCCAAGAAAAAGCCGTCGAATATGTCCGAGCTCTCAACGCAGCTAAGATCGACAAGATATTCGCCAGGCCCTTCGTCGGAGCCATGGATGGTCATACTGATTCCGTCTCCTGTATGGCCAAAAACCCCAATCACTTGAAATGGCTTTTCTCCGCTTCCATGGATGGAGGTAACTATTCTCCTTCTGTTAAGCAAAGTTTTTAGGTTGAATACGAATGCGGAGTTTTGATTTGCCTACTTTCCCTTCTACTGCAGATATTCGTCTCTGGGATTTAGCTACTAGGTAATTTTTTGTGTTTTTATTCTATACTAACTTCAATTTGTAGCCTACTTTTGATCATGTTTTTGCTTCCTTAGGCGTACTGTATGCCAGTTTCCAGGGCACCAAGGCGCTGTGCGGGGTTTGACTGCATCTACAGATGGCCGTGTATTGGTCTCGTGTGGGATGGATTCTACGTAAGACTGTGCATCCTTGAGTCTAAGTTTTTGGATATCAGAAAGTTGCTAACTTGAAACTTTTGTTCAGTGTGCGCCTCTGGAATGTGCCTGAAGCTACTGTTGCAGCCTCGGATACCTCATATACTGACTCTACTAATGTCAGTGCGCCCTAGTTATATTTTACCTTCCTATATAACTGCTTTCTTTCCTCTTGTTTTGACAAACAAACGTTTAATATTTGCAGCCTTTAGCAGTTTATGTGTGGAAAAATGCATTCTGGTAAGCTTGTTGTGTCTCTTTGTACTTGGGTTTGTCATTGATACGATGTATTTGACTACATGCTCAATATATTCTACTCTTTTTAGGGCTGTTGATCACAAGTGGGATGATAACCGCTTTGCGACTGCTGGTGCTCAGGTTGATATATGGGACCATAACAGGTTGGCGGTCATTTATTTCTTCGATTTACTCCCTGAGTACCTTTACATTGAATGAAAATTTAAATATCTTTGTGTGTTTGCAATCAGGTCCCAGCCAGTGAACACTTATGAATGGGGATCAGATACAGTGATATCTGTCCGGTTCAACCCCGGAGAACCTAATATACTGGCAACATCAGGGAGGTATGGGCTTCACTTTTCCCGGAACTTACTTTCTAAACTCTTTATACTGTGTTGTTTTAGTTTGAACTTTAACTAATCTTCATTTCCTCAATTGTTGGCTCTCTTTCCTCTTTCTCTTTTAGTAATTATGATATAGGTTTATTTAAATATATTTATCAGTACCAATATATGTAAACAATTCTGGTTGGACAATAGACTTCTGTTTAGATTGTCTCCTATCTCAGTTTCCTATCTTACTTTTGAACTTCCATTCTCTTTCGATATAAGATAATATTTTGTTTGTGTTGCCTGTCTTGTGTATGTTGTGTTTTTCCATTTCTCAAATGGATGTATAGCATGCTACCTATCCTTTATGCACCTCTAGTATTGGCCTTTGGTAACTTCGCTTACTTGCAGTGACCGAAGCATCACATTGTACGACCTCCGGATGTCCACTCCAGTAAGAAAGCTCGTCATGAGGGTAAGTTCACTTATGTCTCACTTTTCAAGACGGAGTCCATCAGTACCAATAATTAATCTGGCTTTTCTAAAGTTGTCCGTGTTGTAAATTATAACCCGGCTTCCATTGTTTATCATACTGTTCTCTGATGATAGTTCCTGGTCCTCTCTCTCTCTCTCTCTCTCTCTCTCTCAGTTGATTAATTGATTGTATTTGTGATTGCAGACAAAAACAAATTCCATAGCATGGAATCCAATGGAGCCAATGAATTTTACAGCTGTAAGGACAATATGTTAAAACTGACACTTGTTTTTTTTTCTGTCATCTGTAGGAAGTGCACATTAATCTTAGCGACATGTATCTATTATCTGTTATAAGTTTTTCTAGACATCTAGTTGCTGCAATATGTTAAAATGGACACTTGTTTTGTTCTGTTATCTGTAGGAAAGTGCACATTAATCTTAGCGACATATCTGTTATCTATTTAAGTTTTTCTTAACTATCTAGCTGCTACATTATGCCTTGGCGCTCTTTATTGTTCAGCATGATTGAGTATGTTCTTTTCTTTTTGAAAACATGCTCTATTTTTTATTACTTATCATTCTCGACACACAATTTAAAAGGAAAAATGATGACCAGAACGGAATCACATAGTCCAAACATACCAACTTTCTTTCTTTCAATAATATCCCTTTTCACCTTTTCTTTTCAGTATACGGTTCATTTTATTATTTTGACCTCTGAAAATGCATGCCCAATGAAATGCGCCATGTTACTGGTGCCATTAGACATAAGCACGGCCATTATCATCTTAGTTGGCCTTGCTGATTGTTTGACCAATCTGTGTTTGATCAACGCCTTTGGTCTTAGCTTCATAACAAGTTTTTTGCTCTTATTACCAGTTTTTCTTATTTATTTAACTTCCTATGCTTATGTAGGCAAATGAGGATTGCAATTGCTACAGTTATGATCACAGAAAATTGGATGAGGCCAAGTGTGTGCATCAGGATCATGTTTCTGCAGTGTAAGACCAGTGTTTCGATAATGATCATCCTTGGATTGACAGTAAATAGTTCTTATTCGTAAAATATAAGCACATCCTAGTATAAACGATGAGTCTATAAAAGCACATCCTAACATACAGTATAATAGCTTGTCATCCAGTCAACTAACTTTGGGCTTATTCTCTTCTCACGTCATTACCTTTTGGCAGTATGGATATTGATTACTCCCCGACCGGCAGGGAATTCGTGACTGGATCTTATGATAGGACAGTAAGTTCAATCCTGCTTTGATAAATAAATCCGTAGATGTGGATAGATTGATGACTGATATGATTTTTTGACCTCTTTAACTCTGTAGGTGAGGATATTCCAGTATAATGGAGGCCACAGTAGGGAAATCTATCATTCTAAAAGAATGCAAAGGTTCGCTTTCCAGCCTTCTAAGTTTAAAAGCTGAAACTCAACTCTCTCTCCGTCCATTTTTCTACTGGTTACTAAAATGAGTTGAACTTAATATGCATATTATGATGTAAATTTTGATCAATTGTGCATGAATTACTGGCTGTTTAATTTAGTTGAGACTGACATGAACCTCTCTGTGATTTAGAGTATTCTGTGTCAAGTTTAGTTGCGATGCAAGCTATGTTGTCTCAGGGAGCGATGACTTCAACCTTAGACTTTGGAAAGCAAAGGCATCGGAGCAATTGGGAGTGGTATGGATTTCTACATCCTCTAAATCAAACCTTCCACGTTTAGAGACTTTATGTTACCTGATCTTTGCAAAGACATTCCCAGATGCTTGTCAATTTAGAAATATAGATTTGTTGATGCTTTTCCATGTTCTGCAGGTTTTACCTAGAGAACGGAAGAAGCATGAATATCTGGAGGCTGTTAAGAATCGTTATAAACATCTTCCTGAGGTCAAACGTATTGTCAGGTATGTGTGTCCATGTTAGAAATGAATGAGTACCCAGTGTAAATTTTGCAGTTCTCCTCTTTAAGATACAAAGCATGGGCACCTGTATTATAAATTAAATTGGTACAACATAGTATTTAGAATCTGCGGTGGGTTGTTTTCAAAGGATTAAAGCAACTCAAAACCTTGAATCTATTAGAGAGGAAGCTCTGAAACTGGAAAGGCAGTCAATTTGCTTACATATCATTCGAATTTAAAATACGCCTATTTTTGTTGTAGAACTGTGACTCCTATGTATATTCAATCTCTTGAGTGGAGTTTTACAAGAGTGATAATCAACCTTTCGTGCTTATTATTTTCAGGCATAGACACTTGCCGAAACCAATTTACAGTGCAGCCAAGCTCAGACGGACTATGGCTGGTTCTGAAAGAAAGAAAGAGGACAGGAGGAGGGCTCACAGTAAGCCAGGGAGCATGCCCAAAGTTGCCTTTCGCCAGAAAAGAATTCTTCAAGAACTTGAATGAGCCCCCCTCTTGGATCTGTACTCTGTAGTAATGTGTGCTTATATATGTTGCATTATCGTCAGACTAAAAACATTTTAACAATTAGTATGGACACCACTTGAACATGATTCATTGTTATAAAAAAACACAATTCGGTGGACTATTGGGTTTTTCATGTGTCCATTAGAAAGAATTGTATTATATTGTTGGAGGAATTTACTGGGCACCTCAAACCTCCTGTGGTCATCTGAGTACGAGTTCGATTAATTGAGAAGCTAATATCAGTATCTTCTTCCCACACTACGTGCGGAATACCAGTGTTGCACTAAAGATATCTAATCATCACTACTTTTCATTGTCTTGATCAGTTAGGCCCCAGTATATATAGATTGGATATTATTGGTGTACTGTTAACAGCCAAATCATCATTTAATCCATCAATTGGAATCATGTAGTTCTTCATGCTCTCAACCAATGGCAAAAGATTATGTCTAGTTACAAGAATACGATTTTCATAAAATACTTGTGATTGAATCAATACCACATTTTTATCATACGACGATACAAAATATGAATCTCAGTATATATAAATTAGAAATAAAAAAACATTTGAAAGTCTAAACAAAACAGAAACGGAATAATCAAAAACAATTCTTTTGTAGTTACCATGAAAAAAATGGAGATGCGTATCATGGCTAATATCCTCTGCCATTTCACTGGTTTCTTGTATGAGGTAATAATAATATGAACAAATTTGTCTTTTTTTTGGTTCATGAAGAGAGCAAAGTCTCTCAATCGATTTATTGAATCAGCAGTATTAAGGCAAGAAAGTCATCATTTCACCATAAAAAGAATTCTGTAAAGTTTAAGAGCTCTTTGTTTTGGTTCTTCAATAGTCATTTTATTATATTTTTCTTTTTATTTTCCATTTTATTAAACATACAAGAATGGCAACCAAGCTATGATACGTGTCAGAATTATTTTTGTATACATGTTAACATAGCCAAGCTTATTTACATATTTTTCTATGAGCTTCTAATCCTCTATTATGTCCTTTTTGTTTGCTATCTTGTGCTGGAAAACACAGTTAGATCACTAGTGCATATCTAAGCTTAAATGCAGCAAAATGCATCTAAAACAATGCAGTAATGTGCCCAAATTCAGCTCAAATGCTGCTGCAAACAATGCATCTCAATGCTACTGCAACGCTGTTCAAAACCGTCTGATACTCTGCTGCACGGTGCTCAAACTCAACTCAAATGCTGCTTAACCGAACTGTATCAAGATACAACAGACACCATACAACCAAAAAGAGAACTTTCGACTACAAGTAACCAAGATTGAAAATGTAGAAGTGCTATTGATCATGAGATCAGGAAGAAACACCATTGTAGGAAACTTCCATGCCCTTCTCACCAATTCCAGCAATCAAACACCGGAATCCACTTGACTCTAAGTCTGCAATTACTTTATGCACTTGACTCTAAGTCTACATTTTTCAGTTCAGGAGGTTGCACAAGGACACAAATCAAGTAGTGGTAACACATAACACAAAAACAAAATGGCCTGGACTAAAGTTCAACACAATCTCCTAGAGCTTGAAAATAAATTACATTTTCTTCAACCATTTTGACAATATCTGAATGCCACTAGCACCAAATTTATCATCTAATTAACTGATATTCCGTTATATAACATTTCAGATTCCAAAATCTTAGGTATTACATCATATATGTATTTATCCCGTCAACTTAGAAGCCAGTCTGTACATTAGTGTGGTTTGGAGCACACTTTCTATGGAATCATGGCTAACTCCAATACACTGAAGCAAACCCTGATTCATTTCCATTAACTACTCTATTTTCTCTTATTTCTCAGTTTTGCCATCTCACTAATGATGGAATCAACAACATCAAATACTGAAACCATAGAGGTTTGATGCCTCATTGTCCTTTCTGAAACAATAAGTTAGAATCAGCAGCAGCATTTCCATAACAGTAAATAAAACATGAAAACAAAACGACTCCTAAGTAGTTAGCCAAATTACCAGTAGAGAAAATTCGCTGATCTACGGGCAGGAGGCAAGGTCCCAAATCTCGCTACCGCCGGACAAAACCCGAATCAAATGCACCTAACCAAATCATAACTTCTTCAGTAAATCAACTATAAAGATACCAGCTACAAAATTCAAATACCAACCTCGTTTTTCTCCTTGAGGCTGAGAGTTCCGGTGTTGAAAGAGGTGTGATCAATGTCAGCTTTGACGTTGGAAATGCATCGCGCCTGCAGAAAAAAACCAGATTGGCGAATTTCTACGGATTATGCAATGAAGATATGGATAAAATATTCAAAAAACTATGTCGGACTATGAATATTCACTACAAAAAAGATATCATAAGCTAACCATTGAAACCAAAGACCATACATTTTCTAAACTCTAATTACCTAAACAGAATCTTATGCCAAATCATGAAATTATATATCAATCTATTCATCATGCCAACATATTGCAATTCTAAACACATCACATCCTTAATTCACAGATACAAACGAAAGAAAAGCAAATGATTCTGATGTCTTTTTGAGATTCTCATGCATAGTATCCTTTTGCACCAATTTCTCAACGAAAGGAACTGCCTATGCACTCATTAAGCTGTCTGCAGCCAAAGGATAATGTATAACACTTACCCCTACTTTTAGGTTGTGTTGTGCTTGTTTGCTGTTGCTGTGATATCAATGCCAGGGGACGTATAAATAAACAAATATATTCCACAAGTCATGGCATAACTCATATTCGGATTCAATACGCTCAATTCCACAGAACACGGAGCTCAGCCCATTCTACGGTTTTCATTCTTCTTGCCACCATGCCCGTCTCTCTAGTGCTTGACACAAGGCAACTGCTACTCGAGCTATTGAATCAAATTCAGCCTCAATGGTACTCCTCTGATGAGACTGAACGGGATTTAGTTATAATGAATGAAGATGAATTATTCTGACATGCAGGTATCGTAACATTGCTCCTGAACACATGCTTGACAGAGAACCTCATTTGCTCGGTCCACTTGATGATAATGACAGTTTAGAGTTGCTGGAATAGGTTGGCCAGACGCATTACATGAACTTACGAGTTACGACTGTAATGCAGCTGGAATTCTAGCAATGGTAGAGCAAGAAAGATGGAAGGAGATTTCCGAGGCTTTAAGTTCAAACACCGTGTCCAATACAGAGATCAATGTATGATCAAGAAATCCTTGTTAGGAGGTTGACTAGGTTGTGGATAGCTGAAGGTTTTGTGAAAAAACCTAAATCTGGAGGAGTTGAGGATGTTGCACAAGTCTACATGGCTGATTTGATAGAAAGAAACATAGCTATGGCTGTAAAACTTGTCGAATTCACGATCTGCTTCACAGTTCCTGCAAGAGAAAAGCTAAACAAGAAAGCTTCTTTCATCTCTTGAAAGGGTATGATCAACTTTCAGATTTCAACAAGCCATGTTACTCACGGAGACTGCTGTAAATTGTATTTGATTGACTGAATATTATTAGGCTTCACAATACCTATTTATAGTACATAAAAGGGTATTAGGCTAAATAACAAAACCTATCTAAACCCTAGGTACATAAGTACAATATACATTAGGCTAAATTAATTATCAAATCAGTCCTCTAATTCTTCTATTACCACACCCCCTTCAAGCGAAGCGTCGAATTGATCGAAACGTGAAGTTTGGACCTGAAGAAATCGAACATCGCACGATTGAGCCCCTTAGTGAAAATGTCTGCAACTTGCAACGAGGTGGAAAAATGACCAACATGAAACTTGCCAGCAGCTACCAGTTCCTGCATAAAATGGTAGTCAATGTCAATGTGCTTGGCTCTCTTGTGAGTAACAGGATTCTCAGCAAGAAAGATAGCACTGTTATTGTCACAAAGGAGCACCGGTGATCCAAGAAGTGGATAGCGAAGATCCCGAAGAATGTGTAACGATCAAATCACCTCTGAAACTGTATTCGCAAGAGCTCTGTACTCAGATTTAGAGCTTGAGCGAGAGACTATAGGCTGCTTCTTCGCACTTCATGACACCAAGTTACCACCTAGAAATACAGCATAGCCATAAGTGGAATGACGTGTCTCCAAACAGCGCGCCCAGTCCGCATCAGAATATGCCAGAACCTCTGAAACACCATCAACAGCAAAAGTCAGTCCACAGTGTTGCGTACCTCGAACATATCTGAGTATCCGAGTAACGGCAGCAAAATGATCATCTCGTGGATCTTGAAGGTATTGGCTCACTGAGTTTACTGCAAAGGACAGATTAGGCCGAGTAATGGTGAGGTACTGAAGAGCACCAACAAGGGACCGATACAACTTCAGATTGTGAAATGGTCCACTAGTGCTACTATGAAACTGAGATAAGGGAAGAAAGGGTGTGGAGACTGGTGTAACATCCAACATTCGAGCCCACTGAACAATATCCCTAGCATAGAACAGTCCAGTAGAGGTGGAGGTAACCTCCAAACCAAGAAAGTAACTGAGGTGTCCAAGATTCTTGACAGAGAACTCCCGATCAACATGAGCTAGAAACTGCGAATAGCAACACCATCATTCCCTGTTAGAATGATGTCATCAACGTAGATGAGGAGGTAAAGGATGACCGAACCACGGGTAAACACAAACAGGGAAGGGTCTGACAAGCCGCCAACAAACCCAAGTCCCCGAACAAAGGCACTGAAGCGATCAAACCATGCCCTGAGAGCTTGCTTGAGACCATAGATGTCTTTGCGCAGAAGACAAACATGATTCGGTCGAGCGGGATCCTGATATCCAACTGGTTGAGCCATATAAACTGGACTATCAAGAACACCATTCAGAAAGGCGTTTTTGATATCCAACTGATGGAGTGGCCACTTCCTCATAGTGGCAATAGCAATCACCGTACGGACAATAGCAGCCTTGATCACTGGACTGAATGTATGATCAAAATCAAAGCCCGGAATTTGTAAGAATCCCTGAGCCACCAGACGTGCTTTATACCTCTCAATAGAGCCATCCTGCTTGTACTTCAAACGATAGACCCACTTAGAGCCCACCCCATTAACATTTGGAGGACAAGGTACCAACCGCCATGTCTGCTGCCGCTGAAGTGCATCAATCTCCTTATCCATGCCAGTAACCCATAGTGAGTCCTTAACTGTAGTTTTGTTGGTGCAAGGTTCCTTCTGTATCAAAAGCTCAACAATGAGTCATGTAGCTACAAAATCAGGTCCAAGTGACTTGGGTTCCATCCTGATGACGAGTGACCATCTGATGAGCACCGGGAGCAGGTGGACCTGGAGGAGCTTGCTGAAAAAGGACTCGAGGTTACTAGAGAAGATACAGGAGTTGCCAAACCAGGCTCATCCATATCAGTAATTGATGCAGACACAGTCGAAGAGGGCTCATGACACACAGTACAAGGCTGCTATGGCGGTATGATCTCAACAGAAGCAGTCTCAAGATTCAGATCAGTGGGATCGACAAAGGAAGAAATAGCCAATGAAGATAATTGGGCCTCCGAAGATGCTGTCGAGTATGGAAAGTGATTCTCGTCAAAACGAGCATGTCGAGTCATATAGATGCGCCCTGAAGCAGGATTCAAGCACCGAAATCCTTTGTAATGCGCACTATAGCCTAGAAAGACACAAGACAAGCTGTGAGGAGCTAGTTTGTGTTCAGCTGTGGGACAAACATATGGAAACACTCTACACCCAAAAGGATGAAAGTTTGAGTAGTCCGGAGACGGCCAAAAAGAAATTCAAAGGGAGACTTGTTGTCAACAACCGGACTTGGTAGTAGATTGGTAGTGAAAACTGCAGCACTGAAGGCATCATCCCAATGAGATAGTGGCATGTGTGAGTGAAACAGCATGGAGAGACCCATCTCCGTAATATGTATGTGTTTCCATTCTGCCCGACCGTTTTGCTCAGGCGTATAGGGACATGAGACTTGATGATGATACCGCGAGATCCAAAATGTGACTACAACGTGTTGTTGATAAATTCAGTTCCTCCATCACTCTGAAATACCTTGATGCGAGATGAGAACTGATTCTCTATGAATGTTTCAAATTGGAAGTAGACATCGACAAAGTCGGATTTGCAGCGCAAAGGATAGAACCAAGAGAATCGCGAGTAGTCATCCACAAAAAAGGCATAATAAAAAAACCATTGCCAGATACAATTGGAGATGGTCCCCACAAATCACAATGTATCAAATCTAGAACGTGATCAGCACGTCTAGGGTTCTCAATAAAAGATAGTTTATGGCTCTTAGTCATAGCACATGGTTCACAAACACCAGGTTTAGGGAGTACATAAGTAAGGGATAAAAACCCATTCTTGTTCAACAAAGAAATAATACTAGTGGACACATGTCCTATACGAGCATGCCAAATCTCAAAAGATGCTCTATTATTCTTCACAAAAGAAAGGAGTGTTGCTTCACCACTGTCCTGCACATACAAGCCATCCTCACTGTGTCCCCGCCCCAGGATTGCCTTGCTGAGGTTGTGTTGAATAACAAAAAACTGATCATCAAAGACAATAATAGTACAAAACTCCTTGGTAAGCTTGCTTATGGACAAAAGATTTTTCGTAATAGCAGACACAATCAAGACATCAGATAAATGCAAGGATGGGCTAATTCTAGCATCACAACACCAGTAAAGAATGAGATGCACCATTACCAACAGAGACAGATTATTACCATTGTATGGGGCGACACCAAATAGGTTCGAAGCAGAAAGAGCTCATATAGTTGGTAGCACCGGAATCAAGATACCAAGGAGTAGGATCAGAAGTCGCAGAAGCAAGAGAGGCGAGCCTGGGGAGTTGGATATGTGAGATACTGAGGAGCATACATCATAGGCTGAGGAGCCATAAGTGCATGAGGAGCCTGAGCAACTGGAGCAGTATACACCTAAGCAACATTAGCCTGAGGGGCCTGTGGAACCTGTCCAGGCTGAGCAACATAAGTCTGGTACTGAGGCTGGCCATAAGGCTGTAGTGGTGGAGTCCCATAACGCTGATCGGAAGAGGGGCATTGCCGAGAAATATGCCCGAAGCCTCCACAAGTGTAGCACTGAATTTGGAAAGCAGAAGCAGCAGATCTGACCCCACCTGGACCACCAGGAGACTGCCAGGACCGATGACCACCACGGCGGCCGCCGAAACGACCGCCGCCGGACGCGCGTGAGGCCCACACGTGACTTCCCCAAGCACGTGGGCCACACACAGTCCTGGGCCGGCGACACAGACTGCCCAGTCTGTTAGGCGGCCTCCAAAAATGCAACAGGACCTGTCCCCTGCACAGTTGACCCCTTCGTTTGCTCTAAATTGAGCAAAAAAGACTCATAGCCTTTCGCTTGATCAACAACATTAATATATGCAGGGAAGGGATCACGAACAACAATAGGGGCACTAAACTCTTTATATTCATGCCCAAGAGCAGTAAGAAACCACATTAACTTATCACGGTTTTCAGCAGGTTGACCCATGACACTCAACTGATCTAATATTTTCATCAAACTAAGATGCAGTTCCTGAACCGTACCAGATTTGCGGAGATGGGCGGCTTGCTGGCGGAGGCTAAAAACAGCGATGGAAGTGCTGTGGTGATATGCATTAGCAAAAGTATCCCACATCTCTTTGGCGGTGACACACTGCGATATTTCATTCTTCGCTTCAAGAGAGAGAAAGAGAGAGAGAGAGAGAGGGCAAGAAGAACGCTGCACAACCTCTAATCTTCAACGATCCAAGAGTTGTAGGCAGTCAGGGTAGATTCATAATCATCTTTTTCCTTCTGGAGAACAGCAGCATCCAACAGTGAGGAGGAGGAGGAGCCGGCTGTCGGCGGCACTAGAGTAGCGGGATGATGGGAGGAACCATCGAGGTGGCCAAACAAACCCTCAGGTTTGATCACATACTCAACTTGCTGTTTTCACTGCAGATACGTCGATGCATCGAGCTTCGTATTAAGGAGATGGATCATCGTGTTGATGGATAGCACATCATCATTCTTCCCGTCAGCCATGGTGTAGCAATAAAAAAAAGAGATTTTTTTTTCGATGTAAGAAAAAGGGAGGCGGCGGCAGAAAAAGAAAAAAGAGAAAGGGTTTAAGAACCCAATTAGGTTTTTGGAAAGAGGATCGTCAAGCAACTGATACCATGTAAATTGTATTTGATTGACTGAATAGTATTAGGCTTTACAATACCTATTTATAGTACATACAAGGGTATTAGGCTAAATAGCAAAACTTATCTAAACCCTAGGCACATAAGTGCAATACACATTAGGCTAAATTAATTATCAAACCAGTCCTCTAATTCTTTTATTGTCACAACTGTACATTTATCCTGAGCAAGTTTAGTTCAAGGAATCCAAGTTGTTTTGTCCCCAAATTTACTCTCTTGTTTTCTTTTCCACGCATGAAATCTGAATGATGGAATTTAGCTTGTTTGATATATATCATTCATCGTTCAAATATTCAAGCTGATCAGAGTCTTGAAGATAGAGCGGACTCCTCTGGAAGATGGACTTCCAAGTGAAATAGATGTGCTCCGTCAGTTGGAATACTTGTCATTTCAAAGCCATAGAGAAGCCATTACATCATCACTATGTAACCTCTGCAAACTGGAAACTTTAGCTGCACATTTGCTAGTAGAAGAGGCTACACTGCCACAAACTCTTTGGGATCTTTATAAGCTGAAATGTCTTCACATTATCACTTACAGTGATGCGATCCCTCACAACAGGAGTGGTAACCATCGTGGTGGCGATGTGAATCTCACGCGCTGGCGGAGATCCACCATATACTGATAAAACGAAACTAGGATCGCTAAGGCTAAAGAGTCGCTGTGTGGCTAATCCACGAATCCATTTTCCAGATGTCGTAGAGGACGAAGGGAGCTCAAGAGTAATTTGGGTGGTCAAATGGTGATGGATTGGGTGGGAAATGTGCGGGTGGTGATGGATTGGCGGTGGTGGTGGAATGTTGAAATAACGTGGGTGATGGTAGTGAAAGTATATTCCTATCCTTCATTAATTGACGGTAAATTGTTAAACGTCATGAATTATACTCCCCCTGTCCCAACCAAAGGGTCAGCGGGGACGGATGCTCAATTATTAAGGAAATTGAGTTGGCGGTAGGGACACTCATTTAAAAGACAACTTTACCCTTCATTAATGGTGATATAGGTTGTTATTATTGAATTTCATTAAAGGTAATCTAGTATTTTTGTACCTTATATTTTGTCAAATTGGGTAATTTTCAAAGTAAGACTTTTTTGTTGGGACGGATAAAAAGGAAAGTAAGACCTTTGGTTGGTACGGAGGTAGTACATTTTTAGCTTTTAAGGAGCTACCACCATATGAACACTTTCTTAAAAAGGATCATGAATTATACATTTTAACAATTGGGGCAATAAAAAAACATTTGATTTACGGGACTTTAAAGTTCAGTTTTTGTAATTTTTGTTTGGTTTCAACAATTTTTGAAAGTCCAGTTTTTGGTCTCAAAGTCCAGTTTTTTCAGAGTGAAGTCCAGACTTGCAAAATCAAACATGATTTTTTATTTGGACTTGCAAAATCCCGACGAACCAAACAAATATTTTATTTCAGACTTACAAAATCTCAACCCAACCAAACAAGGTTTTTGCAAAACTAGACTCTCAAAATCATAAACAAAAACCCAAACTCTCACTGTGTATTTGGTTCGTCAGGTTTTTGAGAGTTAGGTTTTTGTTTTGGGTTTTTGAGAGTTTGGGTTTTTGTTTGGGATTTGAGAGTCCGGTTTTGAAAAAAACCTTGTTTGGTTGGGTTGTGATTTTGTAAGTCTGAAACAAACAGCTTGTTTGGTTCGTTAGGATTTTGCAAGTCCAAAACAAAAATCATGTTTGGTTTAATTGAGATTTTGTAAGCATAAAATCAAAAACTTGTTTTGTAAGTATAAAATTAAAATCTGGATTTGGGTGAGTTTTGATTTACAAAAACTAGACTTGCACAGTGATTAAAATCTGGACTTCATAGAAAAAACCTAGACTTTTGGGATAAAATCAAAACTAACACGCTTTTTAAGAAAGTGGAATATGGATGGTGAAGATGGAATATAGAGAGAAAAGAAGATTATGTGGTTGAAATTAATTTAAAATTTATCAAAAAATAAAAGTAACATTATTAGTTAATTTTCCAAAAGAGGAAAGTGTGCCAAAAATAGAGAATCGGTGGGAGTAGATAATAGTAAAATGGAAGGTACCTTTTTTTCTTGGGTGGTGATATTGTCAGAGCAGTTATTAGCTTTCAGAGCAAAATTTTACTATTTTTACTAATATACCCTTTCTATAATCTGATTTTTATATTAATTTATATTTGTTCCTTCCGTTCGTCATTTTTGGCTTCACGCTTCATCATTGTGTAAATGAGAAGATGAACCCAGAGGAATATGAGGAGGACGTGAAAAAGATCTTGAGGTGGGTAGCTATTAATTCCATTTTCATAAAAAAAATTGCGCAACCAGAGGAACATGAAATTCTGTGTATCCATCCATATTCATCTTGGCAACCAGAACGTGAAGAGGGCGCGAAAAAGGCGACTAAAAACAGAACGAGGAAGAGGAACATGAGGAAGAAGAAAAGAGTTATCAGAGCTTGACTATCAGAAGCTGAAAGGGTTTATGGATATTGATTTGTTTTATCATAGCTTGAACATCAACCTTGGCTTCCATATATACTTCCTGGATTGCAGAAATGGAGCCAAAAAAAGGCCAGTGATGATCATGATCAGCCAATTAAAAGTGTGAGAAATGGAGTTTCAGGGCCTTATTGTTCAGAAAAAAGGCAAAAACCGATGATTGTCAACTGGAAATTTCCACCTACTTGCAATGAGATCATAATAAAACTCCATCTCAAGGCTTGGGCACATATGGTTGCATCATCAATTAGAGTAGAGTAGAACAAGCTCTTCATCCTATTAATATTTGCTCAGTTTGACATGGCTTATGCGTGCATCAGATTTCCTAGATCTTCTCCGTTTCGGGGATATAATCATCTACCATCCATGCCGAGGCATCTCGATCCCCACTCTTCTGATTTTGCATCCATGGTTGAGCATCGAGCAATTTGCTGATATTCTAGTAGGTTCCGAATTCAGAACAAGCCTTCTAATTAAATTCTCCCTTCAAATCTCGTAGCAATATACTCCTATTAGGAGAACAGAAGGAACAAATATAAATTAATTAAAAAACAGATTATAGAAACGGAATATTAGTAAAATTTTGCTCTGGAAGCTAGAGCAGGTCCAACAGCTTTGCTATAATAGCAAATTTGCTCAAATATGGAGGATTTGGACCTTTTTTGAACTCGAACAGATTCTCTATCCCATTCTATATAATGGGGAAATTGAGAGAGAGAAGGTTTCATTCTCCAAATTTGGAGAATGAGAAAAAGTTTCTGGAGAACTAACATTTAATACTTCTAGAAATGTTTTGGATTATTTAATTCATTAATTGTTTCTCTTCAATAATTTTAAATGATAATATCTTAAAATAATTACAATAAAATTTTATGAAAAATACATATTCTAAAAATATGCATAAAAACGATTATAATAAGATCTCATATGACTATTTTTACATGTACATATCTATTGATATTTAATAATCAAATATAATCTATTTTTCAATATAAATTTACTAAATTTACTAAATTTTAAATTCATAAATATATTTATTTTGACGTTTGTTTATAAGTCATAACGTCTAAACTAAATCTTTTTTTGGCAAACATTTTATTTTTAATGGTTGAAAAATAATAACTTGTAATAAATAAGTAAAAAGAGATGAGTCTAAATTATTCATAATACGTTACAAAATAATACTATTGTAATTCGTAATGTGTTATTTTTATAAAATATATTTTTATAATTTTATATTATGGAGTAAGTAATGTCAAATATGAAATGTTATTGTAACTTTTATTATAACTACATTATTATTTTGGATTATTAAATATATTACTTTAAAAATAGAAGAAAATTGGACAAATATGTAATATTAAATGTTAGTAATAAATTTTAGGGAATGAAAAATGGAGAAACTGTTGAGTTTGAGGTGAAAAAATATGAGGAATATGAGCTTTCATTAAAGAATGTGAATGGAGAAAGACTTGCTCTAACTGTTTTGGCCATATCATCACCATTTTTTCTTAAGTCCCCCTGTTAATAGGATATGCGAAACGTCAAAAAAAAAAAAAAAAAAGAAAGAAAAGAAATGGCAATCGCTGGCTCTGCCAGATCCGTTCTCCGTAGCGCCGCCTCTCGACTTGCCTCCGGTGCTAAGGCTACTGGGTCCCCAAGAGTTGCCTCAACCTCAAGAATTGCCCTCTCCGCCCGCATATCTAGGTATTCATTGTCCGCGTTCATTATTTGTTGATTATTACTTGGAATTGAACTTTTGAAAATGGATTGATTCAAGGTGTCCGGTGGAATTGAGTGCCTCTTTGGAGACGATACAGCCGTACCACACCGCCACTGCCTCCGCTTTGATGACTTCGCTTCTCACAGTCTCTCGATGCGGTTACGGTTGGCTCCCTGATGGTAATTTATTCTGCTCATTTCTCATTAATTACTCCAAATTTGTGAGCTATCTCAGTAGCATATAGGAAACCTTTCCCCTCCAACTGCCAGTTTATTGTATACTTGACTCTGACTCTCTATAGCCATGAAAACTGTATTACCTTCAGCACACTCCCTTATACCCCAAATTTCCTAAACTCTTACCAACTGAATTTATCTTCTTGATTTAGGTATCTAGCAACGTCTCTTAGGATTCCTTTGCCGTCCTTTTCCCGCATCTCTGATTCTGGTAAGCTAGCTTGTTTCTCGAAACCACATGAGAAAAAAGGTACTCAAAACCACATTTAAATAGGTTCTCAACATAGGTACTCAAAATTTAAATAAAGCTGTACTTTGGTTAAAAAATATCTTGGAATCATAGCTACTCAAAACCACATGAAACCAATATCTGGGTTCTAGTAGTCACCACTCACCACATAAACTATACTTGAGTCCGTTAGATACCCGAAAGATTCAGCTTAGATTTTGTTCTGACAAGGAAATCTATGCTTCATTCTTTCTATTGTAGGCTATGACAGACTAGATGAAGATAGAGAGGCAAAGAGGATGACTTGGATTTATTTACCACTCCCTACCCACCCACCCACCCACCCACCCATCCCCCCCTTTTCATTTTAAAAAGACACCATACGTAGAAAGCTTCGCTTCACATGATAAATCTTTAGGAATTAGTTCCTTGAAACTCAAGATGTGAAATTAATAAAATTTTCTGATGCTAGTTCATGCAGTGTTCTTTTATTGTATGCTACCCATTTAGTATGAGTTGGAAATTGTTGCTTTAAGTTTCAGTTGATACCTTTTTTCCAAGTTGGGATTGATTCTATGTGATCCTGTTCTTTGTTCTGTCGACTAGCTTCTGTTCATGTGTAGATAACTTCAAATTGATGTGTGTAAATCTAAATTTAAACCAATGTATTGAAACTTATGAAGTATATTTAGTTCAACCAGCTTGGAAACCAATGATGATGTGTGATGATGTTTGGGGAGCAAGCAAAACCTTATGAAAAGAATTGCTACATTTTCTTTCATTGGAACTAAGATTACGGTTTTTAAAGAGCTGCTGAAGTGATGACACTATCAGCGTCATCCAAACTATCATACCTGTCTTGTTTTTTTAACGGTATCATTAATCCCTAGGCAAAAGGCAATTTAATTGATTTCCATGTGTCAAGGGAGGTTGCTGTTTTGCTTGCTAATTCCATTGTTTTATGGTAATCATTCTATACTGATTTAATTTACCACCCAGCTTGCAGTGACGATTTATGATCAGTATTTTCACTCTCCGAGGCATTAAACCACCTTAACCTGCCTGTTTCAAATTTCTTCCTTTTGTGCTTGAGGTCTTAAGTGTGGAATAAGTGTATGATTCTGACTTACTGAAGTTAAAAGAATTGTATGCTCTTTTGTAGGGATTTGGGTAGTCATTTCAGCTTGTCATCGTGCTTGGCTTGGATTTGTATGTGCATAACCTTGTTATCTGTTCATTCAAGTTGATTTGAATTGAATAAATCTCTTTTGCTTTGACAACTTGGTGCGTTTTCCTTATGATACAATCTTGGTCCTTGAAATAGTACGCGTCTCACTCACTCATTTTGTAATTTTCAGATAACTAGGATGGTGATTTTGGCAGAAACCAAGACATGGGGAGGATCACGGACCAGTAATCTATAATCTTTCAACGACTTGATTTTGTTTGAGCACCCTTTTATTCAGATCTTGATTACGACTTGCACCTAGAGCGACATGAATAAGCCGTAGATGTTAAAAGATAGTCTTGTGTTGGCAAGCAATTTGTTTAAAGGATAATCTTTCGTTCAGTCAGCTTGGCCTTTCTCCAAATCTCGGTTTGATGGTACTCAGAAATAGCTTCTTGCCTTTGAGCTGAATCTACTGACCACCCACCACCCATCCTTGCTTCCCTCCCTCGGGACCGGGACCGGGTTAGTAAAGTAAAGACCTTTTGGGTGTGTTTGGTTCGTCAGGTTTTTGAGAGTCTGGTTTTTGTTTTGGGTTTTTGGGAGTTGGGTTTTTGTTTGGGTTTTTGTAAGTCTGGTTTTCCAAAAACCTTGTTTGGTTCGTCAGGATTTTGCAAGTCCAAAACAAAAACCTTGTTTGGTTCGTCAGGATTTTGCAAGTCCAAAACAAAAACCTTGTTTGGTTCGTCGAGATTTTGCAAGTCCAAAACAAAAACCATATTTGGTTTGAATTAAATTTTAAAATTATAAAATCTGATACTTGTTTGGTTTGCGTGAATTTGATTTTGTTTCAAAATTTAAATTTTAAATTATTCATTTTAAAGACAATTTGAATAAAACAAGACTTTTTTTCCGCTAAATTTCGACGAGTTTGACGTTCATTGTCACCCTTCGAATGTGCGTTACATATTCAGTACGTATGATTCAAAATACATACAAAAATAGCGCTATGAAATCAACAATTTTTGTTCAACAATAACTGAATACGCAGAACGAACAAATTTGTCCTTTATAACCTGGAAACAAAAAGTGCTTAATATTCAATATAATTCTGCAACATTGCCAAAGAATTAACCCAACAACAGATATTGATCCTGCAGCATTGCCAACGAATTAACCCTACAACTGAAATTGATTCTACTAGCTAGAACGGACTCTTTTCAGCTACTTGAACTATGACAATGCATTTTACTTATATCCGCTGGGAAAGCAGGGCAATGCATTAACCAACAAAAACTAATAGTAATATATATATAGTTGAATGCATTGTTGACGTATTGAATTATCGCATCTTCTCGACAAGTACCTGAGGTGGTGTGTGGCCTTCAAATTCTTTCAAAGGTCTGCTCTCAGCCGAAAGTTCGCAAAACCTGTAAAATCCAAATCAGACATCCATACATACATAAATACATAGCAACCTTGCTTCAAAAGAGAAAAGGTCACATATAACACCATTAGCAACTGATCACAAAGAAAACATTGTAATGCATAACAATTCGGCAGCATTTAACCACTATTTTACTATAAGCCAGCAATTAAATCCCATAGTTCAGAATCTGAGATTAAATATTAGCCAAAAAAGAGTAACAATGATCAAGTTATGAATATAAAGTATCATAACTGTAAGAAAACAGTCATTGAGGGAAAATACCGAAGTTTAAGATATGGCAATTCTAAGTCTTAGTTAAGCCAGAAACTTAAAACACAGCAGACTTGAATTGATTATATATCATAGCTTCAACAACACCCACAGTAACAGAGACCAGCTAATGAAGCAATACAACTAAAATACATTACCCAAAATGCAAATAACGAGTACTGTGATTCCACATTTTATTGTGAAAAGAATTTTTACAAAGTAAGTGTAGAACTCCGACAGCTCAAGATGATCAATTCTTAAAAGAAACGAAGAGCAACTAACTGGAAGCTGTGAGTTTGGATAGACATGAAAATCAAATCAGTATGTATTAAAAATAATGTAATTAAACATAGATTAAACAGATAACAGAAAGCATCATGCATGAAATAAAAATGGATTACCAAGCCTAGTGAAATCCGAGCAGCACAAGAAGAGATTGGGGGATTCTGCAACCGTGTAGTATGAAAAAAGAAGAATATCAAATGAGAATGGATCCATCCATCTTATCTTCAATTAGCCAAGACAGGCCACACATTTTCGTAAGCTGAGTCTACCAAAGAGGAAAAGTCATGCACAACAATCAACATATTATAATATCTAAAACTAAACAAGAGCAAGCTTATAAACTATCATCCAAGTCATAATGAATAAATAATAACCAGAAACAAAATTTGACAGATACAATCACAATATTTTTATCATTACTGCAAGAAATACCGAAGAGGATTGAGGATTCACTAACCTTAACCTAATCAAAAAGACCTGGTGTGGACTAAGCTTCAATGAAATGCTCCCTTCAACTTCAACTGATCAACCCAGAAAAAGAATACATAAATAACACATTAATCTCCTCAGTCCATACATACAAGTGTAAAATTACTTTCAAGCTAAAAGAGCCAAATCAAAACCCCAGAAATCAACTAAACAGAAAAGGGCAAAAGATTATCTTTTTCCCCAAAAAAACTAAAACTTCAACAGAAGATATCTAAGCAAATTCTCAGCACAAACTTCAAGAAAATGAGAACTGAGAATTCTCAATTATGCTTTGCTACACAAGAACACACCAAGACAGATCTACCATGATAAAATCACAAAAAGCAGCATCATTTCCACAGGGAATCAATTCATTTCCCACAAAGTTTACAAGAGGTACCAACCTAAACAAACTCCGATCTGGGAAATCGGGAGTCGGGACGGTCTGGTGGCGGCCCAGTACGGATCTCCGGCGACGGGAGCGTCTGGTGGCGGGGTTGGACAGATCACCGACAGCGGGAGGCGGGCGACGAATGCAGCGGCGGCGCCGGTATGGTGAGCAGGTAGTCGTCGGCACCGGGACGGCTAACAGAGGGCCCGACGAGTGGGAGAACGCGTCGAGGGAGGAGAGAGTTTACCGGCGTAGGTGGCAGTTTGGGGACGACGGAGTTGGGGATGAGAGTTGGGGAAATCTGGTTTTGCGTCTGGTTTTGGATAGCCAAATCTGGACCTAACAGTACAAAAACCAGATTTTGTGGGGTGAAAATCGGATTTGCAAAAACAATTGAACCAAACGCGTTTTTGCAAATCAGGACTCCCAAAATCCCAGATTTGCAAAAACCGGGTATGCCAAACGCAGCCTTTATTTTCTAACTATGTGGTATGGGGCCTATATTGGGAAAATGATTATGTCAGTCAATGTTCATGTGTAGGAAACTATGAATTTGTGGTTTTTGAACACAAGTCGTAGCTCATAAGTTGAGCTGAATGGATGTTGTAAACTCGAAATAATTCCTCTCTACGTACACCGATGAACTCAATACAACTCCCTTACCCTGTACTCGGACATGAGAAGCTAGAATATCTATGCTATGGTCTTCTTGATGATTAAAACAATGCAGTAGTAGAACAGCACGTGGACGCAGAATATATGATATGATTCGTACTTTGAATCCTTTCAATTTCAATGCAGTTTCCTATGATCTTGAACGAATCTATTGTATTCGTGATACTAAGTGGCACATGCTGAGTACTTGTGAAGTCATAAAATCTAGTCGAAGAAAAGCAATTTCGAAGTCTTTCTTGTGTAATTACACATAGTTACATGGTAGTATATGAACTTTAGTTGAGTGCACCACAACTATCTAACTGAATAAATATTACGACTGGCGGTTTTTGTCAATGCTTGACAAGAAATATGGTACATGGTGATGAAATTTTGGTCCACAGTATGAGGGAGAAAACACCTCTCGGGCAATCTTGTGTTTTGACTTGTCAATTCTTTGATTTTCTCGTAGGTATGTTTTCATAAAATACTAAAAATGTTTGTGGATGATTGAAGGCCTTAATATGTAAGATTAAAGATATGTCTCCATTAGGATCTAAAATGAAATTGTTTAGAATCTAGTTGAAATAAGAATGCATGTCAGGCTCGAAGATGTCTGGATAGTAAAGTAGAATAGACTAATATGGTTTATACTACTACATAACTTGTTTGTTGGGTATGATTGATGACCAAATTATGTAGCGGTTTTCGATTATCAACAGAAGAACATATTTCCATTAAAAAAAAACTAATGGTGAAAGGATCAACGATCACTCACTGTAAACTTGGCAAACTTCTCACATACTCCATATACAACACAGGAGGTAAGTCTGTTAGATGATCTATATTATTGCATTGTCAATTTTCTTTAAGAAATGGACTGAATTTTTGAACAAAGCAGAGAACCTTTCATACAACTACTATAACTAGTCCTTTTTGGGTTCAGCATCCACCACAACCAGAGCTTTCTGTAGTTGCTCTTCTACCTCCTTCTCCTGCTCCTCCACCACCACTCCACCAGTCCTTTCCTCTGAAATTTGATGCTGTCTTGAGTATCGAAGCACTACTAAGCATATGAATGCTGCAAAACACAATTAAAACAACAGTAAACACAAGAAGACAGTTTGCAGCCAAAGTTTAATCTTCACTTTAATTTAGAACATTGGTATTTGAAGTGAGTACCTGCAAAGGTTCGGGTTCTGATGCTAGTCAGATGCCAAAATGCTGTGACTCCAAATGCAGTCACCATTTTCTTGCGAGAGCAATCTTGCCATGCATCCAGAATTCGAGATTTCACTTGATTAGCTGCATCATTTAAAGTATAAAACCCTCAGAAAGATGCTAAATACAACCAAACATCACAATGAGTCAGTTCAAACTACCTGTTTTGCATAACTGTACCGAGTAAGAGGAGTAGAGCTTTGGACAAGTAAAACTAATGAAGAAACCTGTCAAATTCACCACAAAGGTCAGGCTCAATTTGAACATCAAAGTTGACTAACAATGCATGACTGATCATACCAAGTGCGCATAGTCTCCTTAATGTCAGAAGATGGCCATACTCAGCCCCAAGAAGTAGAAATGGCATGACCTGATCAGAACATGGAGAGCATACCAGTAAACCTTCAAGACTGAGCTAAAAAGGAATCCTAGAAACACAGTGCCATTACCTTTAATGTCATTTCAGGCTCTCCTGAAAACAGCACCCGCATCTTTGAAATAAAAAGATTCACAGCTGGAAGAACCAATCTGCCTAATCTCAATATGTCCTCATCTTTAAGCTTATAATCACGATCAATCCTGGCCTCTCCATCATCCCTATGAAATTGATTATTGATTATTGATCAAGAAGAATCCCGAAAGAGAGTTTTACAATGTACATACCTTGTACGGACTGAGTTCGAGAAGAAAGACAATCCGAGGCACAGCAGTCCTAGTCGAGACAAGACCGAAAAGATGCTAGAAGAAACAAAAACGAACTTGTCAATGTTACACAAAATTCTGATATTAAAATATCAAAATTCGGTTTAGATTACCTGATGTTAACGCCCCTTGTAAAGCAAGACGAAAGGAAGCAGATGGATCCAAAGCCAAACCAAAGGCTTGACTTGGCCACATCTTTCCACATAACCAAATCGCGCATCACTTGCATAAATCCATCCAGATCACAGTCCTTGGCATCACACGCTTCTAATCAACATAAAAAAATTCAACGCACGAAAGAGAAACAAAGGAGATGATGAGAAATTGAAACACAATTAGACATACTGGGTGAGGGAGTTGCAGAAGCGAGCTTATCCTTCTTGGTGGCCCTGCCGGTGTTTCTCTTCCTCCTCTGCTTGGGCACGTCGTCGCAATCCCTGTCATCGGCCTCCAAGCGCCTCCTGGACCGCCTTTGAAGCCTGGGAGAGGGAGTCGGGTTCTTGTTCCTGGGCTTCTTGCGAGCAGCTCCGTCGTCGGCCATTTCGGTGGGACGGGCCTTGGACTTCCGGCGAGGGGAAGGGGAGTGGAGTAGGAGCTCGTGCACGGGAAGGCCGCCGCAGGGAGACCTCGAAGGGGATGGAGAACAAGGGACAATGTCGAGAGAGAGATTTGGGGACGCTGATTTCGTTCGGCTTTTGGGGTCGGATCGGTGGTAAGGAGGCGTCAAATCCATGGCTGCCAGAAATTAATGGACAGAGTTTCTTGATTTTGAATGGTGGGATATGATGAACAATGACACAGGGGAAAGAGGCGGAGAACCTTTTCGATTTCTTTTAACGGCGCCACCATAGAGACTAGTGGGTCTATTCTGTCCTCTTCTAACGGTAACAAACGGAGACAAGTCCGTTAACCTTCCTTTCAAACTCCATGCTCTCTCTCTCTCTTTTTCTCCACTTTATTTTATGTATAATAGTCATGACTTTCAATATCTTCCTCATTCTTCTCCCCCTTCTCATTGATTTGTTTCAAAAGAAAATTCAATTTAAACCACCATGGTGGGTACTGGGGAGGTTTTATTTGGCCTCCCTAGCTCAAAAATGTCAATTCAATAACCGTGTTCTTACATTAGAGAGAGCAAAATACAAGGATCAAAGTCCCTAACCATGAGAATGTTTCAAAATGGCTAGGAGATGTACATCTCATTAAACTAGCTATACTACTATACACACATCTCAGAATAGCTTGAAACCTATTAGGGAATTGATAAGTAAAACCGAAATCGGTACACCAAGTAATAATGAGGGAAGTGAATCAAAAAAAATGATGGATTTACACCATATGAGCTGGATAGGAGAAATGATGAGGATATTTGATGATAGCTTCAAGCTTCCAGTCTCTTGAAGGTGTTATATTCTATGGATGGCCACCAGAGATTGAAATTCCATTTCAAAATATATTTCTGGCCACCTTCATTGAAAATAAGCGACTATATCTACCTCAATTGGAGCCACACTTGGCTACCAATGTTTTAATTTTGATGCAGGAGGCTCAAAACAGATATGAACATAAAGATACGATCATCTGAAAGCCATCAAAAGATGGGACATTCTTTATCAAATCAGCATACCTGAGCTTTAACCCTAGAGGACAACAACATGACATTCTCAAACAGTTATTGACTAAGCCAACACCTCCAAAAACCTACATACTTATGTGGAGGATAAGAAACATGATCTTGCCTTTTGATGACATTTTACTGAGATATGGTCTTAACTTATCATCCAAATACCCTTTTTGTCCAGCATGCGATTCTTTGAACCATTACTTTAATAACTACAGTGGCAATGCAGAGGTATGGAATTTCAGAAATAAAATGTTTGTTTTACGGCCACCGGTATTTGTAAGTATCAATCATAAATTGAATTTTAATCTATCATATATAATGGGTTCTCTAAACTTCATATTAAAGTAATAAGAACAACCATATTTATGGTGTTCTAGGCTTTATGGACTAAGAAAAACAAATATTAATATGATAATAAAAATATTACCAATCTTCAAGTATGTCAGGAGATTGTTAAATAGGTGTGCTTGATTTTACTGCAACTCCAATGTCTGATCAATGTGAAAAGAACTATTTTTTAGTTCAGGCTGGTCTGGTGCCTTTTATATAAAGGAAGAGATCTTGACCTCTAAAATTTATTAAATGGATTCCACCTGATCATGATTTCAAAATTAATGCGGATGCTGCTTTTAACATAAGTACACAACACAACACTGGCATTGGATTTATAGTAAGGAATACATAGGGAGTGGTCTCCATATTACATGTCTTGTATATATGATTCCTTTTTACTGCATGCTGAGGTTAGGGCAATTGAGATTGGATATCAGGTAGCTCTGGATATGCATCTCCAATCCTTTACAGTAGAATCTGATTGCTATAATGATGTTAGAGGTACTCATATGCCTATACTGATGTATTGGAATTTTTACTCAATATGTTCTGAACTGCATGCTTGAAGTTTGCTTAACCCTATCATGCACTCACTTCTGGAAAGGAGTTTACCTGTGATTTTTTTAATAGCAAAAACATCATATTTGCTTCATTTTATAGGTCCTATAGATATTATGCATTCACCCAAAGAGCTAAAAGGACTATTGCACCTTGACAAAATAGGTGTACCATCAATTAGTATACTGGCATAACTATCAAAGTAAAAACTATTATTTTTTCCTATCTCTTTTTAAGGGAGCAGAGCAGTAGTGGAATATGCAAATGCAGAAAGTGATAGGAGGTTGATGGACTATAAGTCTGTAACTGGAAATGTAGACAGCAACTGCTAGGGATGTTCACTGGGTCAAATGGGCGTGGATACCAGTATATCCATGCCCATACCCATATAAAAATTTAAGATCCATCCCCACCCATCAACCCATGATGGATAACATTTTGAGATCCATACCCATCCACCTAGATATCCATCTGTTTGTTTAAAATATATCAATATATACTTAATAATTATAAAATAAAATATAAGATATTAAAATATCATATATGTAATTAAGAAATCACGAAATATTTAGCACACATACTTATAAAATTCTCTTAAGTTTCAAATACGTAAAAATATGTTTCAAAAGAGTTTAGTATTCAACATGAACTTTTCAGCAGCTCAACTAGTTTGAAGGCAATCGTCTCCTCCGATTTCGAATATAGTATATACTGTCTTTTAACTTTCTTTTTTGATGGTTTCATTTACAAATAAATAAATAATACATAATAAAATTATAATAATATATTATGTATTATTATATCATAGTGGATATTATACGGGTATGAAGCAGGTGGGGCGGGTGGGCATGGAGTGGGTGTGGCGGGTGGGTTGGGGCGGGTTCTAAAAAAATATCCACACCCGTCCCATCTTATGAATATAATGATCCATGTCCACCTAATATCCACATAAACCCGCTCCATTGCCATCCCTAGCAGCTGCAGTCACTCTAGCCATTTTTGGTGGAGATAAATAACCACTCTCAGGATCTCTCAATATAATACCAGGGCTACTCATGACCCCCCATTCTTTTGTAAATTATAGATACACCATATAATCATGCTCTTCTCGCAAAAATTCGGGTGACTAAATTGTGTTTCTGTCTTTGTTGATTCGATCACTAGATTTCTACTCAATTTGTTTTTTGTGTGCAGGAATATCAAAAAGTCTGTGGTTGTGGCTCCTAGATGAATATGATCGTCGATAGTCTATTCATTCATTTTTTTTAGAAGCTTAGATGCTTCATGAGCTCTTAAGCTCCTACTTTGTAAAACATGCAGCTTTGATACTTTATAGTTTCTCATGGTTTAGAGTGCCATGTAAATTTCCCCACCGCATGCTGACTTAACTTTTAAAAACAAAAGGAATACTCATACGTCTAAAAACAAAGTATTTTGTTAAAATAATTAAGTGGACTCCTTGACCTTAATTAATTGGAATGATCAAATGAATGTGACCTTATTTGAACAGTAATTTTAATTTTAGTATACCGTAATACAAATTTTAATAGTAGTTATTAGTGCAGAACTCTTGATGTACGAAATAACGGTGCAAACCATTTTTAGTTGTTGAAAATTGAGTCATTATCAAAAAAAAAAAAAAATGGAGTCCAACATTGAACATTTTCCATGTCAACTAACTTGACCAGGTGGTTAGCTAGTAATGGTTGTTCTTTAAAATCTATGGATTGTATTTTTCAAAACCGTGAGTTGTTCATTTTCCTTAATTCAAGGAACATTGCACTTAAAAATCACCATTATAAGTCATAAGAGCAAGCCCAACAGTTATTCTAAAACAATATCTATAATAAAGTATTAAATTTCAAAAATTTCATAATTATTTAGTCTTCATCCAAAAGTTGCTCTATTTTACCATTCCATGAATTTATTGTCATAAATAATAATAGATATACTTAATTTTATTGTAGACTCCCAATAGCATACAATTAGGACATGTTTGTTTGAGATTATTTCTTACTAATTTGAATTGAATTGAAGTGAAATTTATGTATTGAAAAATAGAATATGAATGTCTAAATTTACTTGAATTTAATTAAACTATATTTTACTGAACTGAACTGAATTGAAGTGAAATTTATGTATTGAAAAATAGAATCTGAATATCTAAATTTACTTGAATTGATCAAATTATATTTTACTTGAATTGATCAGTTCAGTAAAATATAATTTGATCAAATTTAAGTAAATTTAGACATTTCTATTCTTTTTTTAAAACATAAATTTCAGTTCCATTTAGTTCAGTTCAATTCGATTCAGATCATTAAGAAATAAGTTCAAACAAACATGCCCTAATTGTGTGCTCTTGAAAGTTTCAAATAGAATTATATATAGTTATTATTATGCATGACAATAAATTCATAAAATGATAAAATAGAGCAACTGTTGGATGAGAGCAAAATAATTATGCAGTTTTTGGAATTTAATACTCTATTATAGAGATTGTTTTAGAGTAGCTGTTAAGTTTGCTCTAAAAATGACCTAGTAGCAGACCGTTCAAGTGCTCGTAGCAATTTGGCCGTGACTCGGGGACTCACCAAGACTCATACGGATCGTAGCTTGCCAGTGTATGCCTTTTCTAGTGACCAACTCCATGATTCTTAGGGCATGTGTTATGGGGGTTTCTAGAGGAAGTTTTCAAGGAAAGAATCTGACAAGAAAATGAATTCTTTGACGTGTCATTATTTAATTAATTATTAAATTTAATGGTCGGAAGATAATAAATCAGGCGTGTGGATTGTTTTGCGCACGGGCTAATTGATTTACTCCTTGGTCAAAGGTTTATCAAGGTAAATATTCGAGGTAACTTTTCCTTCAAAGCGGTTTAACTCCGATCATACTGGAGATAGTACGGTAACCCACAAATTCGACATCAAGAAATTCCACCACACCGGCCAATCAAGAAACCCACCGTTCGAATTACCGGAAACCCACCATTCGAATCACCGGTAACCCACAAATCCAATTAAGAATCATAATTTCCTGCCACCGTTCGTTTTCTCTTTTTTCGGTTTTCGTTGGGGGTTTGTGTTCTTGTTCTAATGGCACCGAGGAAGAAAGGTGCCAGCAAGGCAGCTGGAGCGGATTGATCGACTGATTGTCGGTGACCAACTGAACGGATTGATTGTTTGCAGCTCTATCATTCTCTGCAGTGGAGTCTGTGTTCGTTGCAGTACTGGTATGTATAGTGTGTATATTTCTTGCTGTGTTGTGTTAGTATTTATAGATGCTTTAATTCAACATGCTGGTGTATGTGTAACCTTAGATTCAAAGTGCTACGCTCGGAAACTTCCACTTGTTCAATTGATTTCTTCACCCAAGCTCGGAAAGCTCTTTGTCTGCGCTCTCCTTTCGATGCGGAGGACGCCTCTGCTTCTCAGACGCCCGCTACTAGCGTGCTCTCCTCCACCTTTCTGTCCAGTGGATTGGCTAGTTTGATGTTGAAGCAGGTTGATGGTGGCAGGAAGAGGCATAAGAGGTCGCATTCAGCTGGGGAGCATAAAGCCAAGCCCGAGAAATCTAAATCTCGGGGCTCCCACATTTGGACTGAAACTGAGGAATTTTTCAGGGAGCTGACTGTGGAGGATATAGATAAGCTCTATGAGGCCCGGAGTCTTGAAACAGTGGGCACCGTGTGCAAGTTATAGAATACGCAGGATTTAGGTAGTATGGAGTGTGAGGCAGTTGGTTTGGTGGATAATGGCTCGGCGATTAAGGAAGAAGAAAAAGAGGATAGAGTGAGTGAGGACATTGATGTCACTGGGGATGGAAATGAAGTATTGAAGGCAGATGGAGTTGTAAATGGAGAAGAAGGAACTAATTTGGACAGTGTTGAAAATGCTAGTAACAGTGTTGCTATCAGTGGATTTGAATGGCTATTAGGTACCAGGCATAAGATATACTTGACATCTGTGAAATCTTCAAAGAAGCGGAGGCTAGTGGGAGGGGATGCAGGGTTGGAGAAGCTTCTTGTGACTCGTCTAGTTGGTGGGTCATCATCCTTGTGTCACTATTGTAATACAGGAGACGTGGGTGACCAACTGAACCGATTGATTGTTTGCAGCTCCTGTAATGTTGCCGTTCATCAGAGGTGTTATGGAGTAGAGAATGATATAGATGGAACTTGGTCATGCTCCTGGTGTAAGCAAAGTAAAGATGGCTATAGCAGCTTGAGACCGTGCTTGCTTTGTCCCAAGCAGGGGGTGCATTGAAACCTGCTCAAAAGTCTGAGGAAGGGGCTCTTTAATTTGCTCATTTGTTCTGTTGTCAGTGGGCATCTGAGCTTTACGTGGAAAATACCAGGACGATGGAACCAATAATGAATATTGGCGGGATAAATGATTCTAGGCGTAAGTTAGTTTGTGGCCTGTGCAAGGTAAAGTGTGGAGTCTGTGTTTGTTGCAGTACTGGTATGTATAGTGTGTACATTTCTTGCTGTGTTGTGTTAGTATTTATAGATGCTTTAATCAACATGCTGGTGTATGTGTAAGCTTAGATTCAAAGTGCTACGCTCTTTGTGAATTCGTGCTGATGCTCAATGTTCATTTATACTCACTTGAAAGATGTTCATATAACAGTTAACTTCTCAGGGTCTGTCATAATCACCTTAAATCCTTGTTCAACCATCATTTGAATCATCTTGTACATATGAAGTTCTCTTGTGTAGCCTTTCTGGCAGTAAAGTTGTGTTATTCATCTATTCTTTTTTATTAGGGTGTGGTCTTTATTTTTAGCAAGCCTATTTTCCAATTCAAACGTACCGATGGCCTTTGCTCAAGTGCCCTGGCTACAGAAAAACATCCAGAGATAAACTGTGTAGACTAATTATCAATTACTCACTGTGACAACTGACTGCGCTTTGTACAGGAAGAGAGGTATGCAGAGGCAGTGAAAAAGATGGAGTTCGATGGAAATCTGGGGCCATATGACCTCACCTCTTATGGTGATTGGAAGAGAGCGTCTAACTATATAAAAAGGACAATCTTGATCGCATTTGTATGTAGTAACTGATGATTCCCTTTCTTTAAATTTTCTATTGAGTGAGGTAATAAAATAATGGCCTTTGAGGAGACAACATTTGTGGCAGTTGATAGAAATGTATGCTAAAAGACCTTTCGAATATCATGCAAGTTTTAGTTAAAATCTTCTTCGGCTTCTTCCTAATAAAAAGAAAATGACGCAGATGTGTGATAATATATTTTAAACTCAATGAATTGTATATAGGAATAAATGTCCCTCTCAATTTGCAGAAGCTATTGGGGGAGGAGAAATCACGGTTGCATCTGAGGTTGACATTTTTAGAGGCGGTCACAAATCAGCAAGGGAGAAAGCTTTAGATGATCAGCTCAAGTCAAGTAAGTTTTCAAATATAGGTGATAACTCTCGCAAAAAAGGGTGTTATTACACAGAAATTCTGCGAGTAATCAAGCACAAGGGCATGAGTGCGAAGGAACTTACTTATTTGAATATTGACAAGGTACTTCTTACAGGCATACATATTTCTATTTGTCTTGGAGATTCTATAATCTCACTGACTTGTGATAAGTTTAATCTTGTATGACCAGACTCATGTACTGGAGAGCTTGTTGAGTACTGAATATGGTGGCATAGAAGATTTGCTTCTGGCAGAGCTGCAGTTTGCAGTTATAGCATTTTTGGTAGGATGAGATACTCTTGTTACCCTTGTGTTGTGACGTCTCATATATAGCTCAAATCAATAGATTGACAAGAGTATGTCATCCTACCAAAAATGCTATAAATGCAAACTGCAGCTCTGATTTGAGATTGAATTAATAATACGTATATATATCACCTATGTTAGGTCTGAATAATTTTGTAAGAGTGGAATGCTAACCTGTTTGTTCTTTGTTTTCCACTTGTAGAGATGCTTTAATTTTAAATGATCATCTAATTCAGATGTTGATTTATGGAGATGACCTTCTGGAAACCCTCGGAAATTAGTAAGCCATTTGTAGATCAATGTCTTCCTTCAAGAGTAATCTTGTTGTAGCTATTAAAGGATGGGTTGCTTTCTGTTTATTTGCAGATGTATTGCAGGGTACCGGACAGTCCATTCATCGCATAGGAAGCTAAAGAGGACTTCACAAGCTTTGGCTGATCTGAAGTTTACTGAAGTTTTAACATTTTCCTAGGCAGGAAAAATGTAATCTGATTCTCAAGCATCACCATGTCTCTGAGAATTGCATAATGTGCAGACTTTCTTGATGAAACTCGAGCTGTCATTCTCTCTTCTCTTACAGTGTACACTTGAAGAAACACAAGCAAGAAAGATGTGTCCATGGCCATCATCCAAACTAGGGTTTCGCTGCTGAAATTGTAAGTACGTGTGGTAGCAGGAGAGATGAACAAGAAAAGAAACTGAATTGGGAGGTATTCCGAGCTCTTCTTAGGTTAGTATATGGGTAAATGCAGCAGCTTTCTTTGGTTTTTTGTAGTTTATGATAGATTGAATCTGTAGTAATGGCTATTGATGTCTGAATCTGCAAAACAAAGGATATGTTTGAGATGATTAATTGGTTCATATCCATTTTAGACACTGATCAACATTTACAGTCGATAAAGTGTTCATGAAGTAAAAATGGATTCTCTGCCACTTTCCATTACAACTCTGCTCATTTACATAACCTTTTGTCCCGATAGAATGTGAAAATGCCTTTGTAAAAGATTTTGATACTGCATAATAAATGTTAGAACTTTGTAATCTATTAGTAACATCCAGGGTGTGGTCTTTATTTTAATTCTCGCGTGCTTTCTTTCCAATGATTGGCTTTTCAGGAAAAGTTTCAACTACGATTCAAAGGTTTGGAAGGAAGACTTATATCTTCTCCCAATTGTTCTGCCCAATCCTCAAATATATGTAATGGAGTTTCGTCAAAGAAGACAAAGCTCCCAATTAAGCCATATCAGAGGAGCGGTTCTTCTGCAATATTAGATAAGTTGAATAGTTCATTTAACAGCCGGAGTAGATCGCTTGATGCAGAAAGCAGTAGAACCTAATGATCTAGCAAATGGAATCGTAGATTCTAATGGAACTCTAACTGCAAATGTGAATGGCTGTAAGATGGAAAATGAAGATTATGTATCAGGAACATTGTACGATGTACTGCAAAAGGAGGTGATAATCCTGAGGAAGGCCTGCCAAGATAAAGATCACAACCTCAAGGACAAGGATGATGCTATAGAGGTATGATTTCACATTTAGCGTCACTTTTCATTCTGTTTCTCTGTCTGAAAAAAACTTAAACAGATGTATGGCAATGTGTTAGATGTTGGTGAAAAAGGATGAAACACTAAACAAAGCTATGGAAGTTGAGTCCAAAAAGAAGCGCAGAGAAATGGCTGCACTAGAAAAGGAAATTACAGCTGTGCATATCGGGAAGGATCAGGATCAAAGATTGAAGCGTGCTGGTTCAGAAAGATTTGCTAATGACGCTCATCCGCCTATATTAAGGTAATGTTATGCTTTCTTCATGTGCTCTAAGCCATCTGAAATTATTTATCTTTGTTGAGCTTTCGTCAGTGTATTATATATCCAACATTTGGAATATCCTACATATTGATAAAATAATAATAATAAACAATTAAGTGTTAGATTCATGGTTTTGCAAATTTAACTCTTAGAGGTTTGTCTGCAATTCTTTTCCATTTTACAATGTGCCATTTGTGCTGCTTACCAGAAATTCGATTATTATGCCTGGGATGGGATTATAATAACTTTAGAGAAACTTTGTGAAGTAGTGATTACAGAACATATAGGCAAGTGACAGCTTTGGAAAACTAGAGAAGTTATGCCTATATGATCAAAACCAGGCACAATCCAATGTTCTTACTCTCAACCAAGAAGTAACATTCCAAATTATATGAAATTATTTATGCCTGGGCGTACAAATGCCATGCACTGGTGTTGGGTTAAGTATATTTAAGCAAAAAAAACTTTAGAAGAACAAGAGAGAATCCGTTTGTAATCATCTAAATCATTAATTTCTTTCACTGTAATAACAATTTTTCAGCCTCTATGACAAATTTTGACACATAAGTATTTAAAGTTTAGTACACTGCTGTGAACAGTACTGTTACAAAATCAAACTTACGAAATAGATATATGAGCTTTATAGAACTTATGCAAGTTATTATGAAATATGTTTCCATTATAGTCATGTTATATTTGTTGAATTAATAATTTCTGAGTAGTAAAAGAATGATGAAATCATCAAATAATTTTTTAAAAGAGGAAAATGGAAAGGATGTCCCCTTTAGTTTCAAACAAAATATTCCAGTAGCCATTTACAGTCATCACTGCAAACAATATTAGAAGCAATGTATAAGAAGTTAACATTACATAATCCTTCACCAGAATAAGTACTTCTAATATCAGAATAAAATGTAAAATTCAAATGGTCACAATTACTTCTAAAATCTGTTACAACTATAAATCTTTTCCATCTTTAAATCAAATGAATTTGGTCTAAAGATTATTATCTTCACTACCAGAAAACAAATCAGGCATTGGGTTCTCCAAACTTATCAACAAACCACTGTCCATTGTTATTGTGCTGGTAATAAATGATGTCCATCAGCAACTGCTCACGTACAGAAGTTGAATTGGAACTATCAAGATCCAGAATCATTCCTTCCTTTAACTCCGAGTGCAATTCCATAAATTTTAGCATGAAAAGCCCACAATCATAGCTGTATATGTATATATTACAAACGGTACAAGTCAATACATAATGAAATGCACTCATTTCTAAATTACCACAACCTGAATTACCTGTTCTGTTGTTGGGGTGTCCAGTCTGGCTTGTGAATCATATATGTGTTGATATCTTCAACATACTCCTCTTCAAAGATGACCTCTAGAGCTTTTTGAGTTACCCCTAACTTCAGATAAATAAAAATGAATCCTCGGATATATGAAACATATAACTTCTTAATAACAAAGTAATAATATTGTACAGAACATGTAGGGATTGACGCACAATAAACATAAATCACCCGCAACATAACTTACAACAAGTTCCACATCTCCTTTGCTCCACCAATCCCTTTGTTGGAGTGAGTCTATTATTAAAACACACTTACTGGTAAAATTTACTGCCAATAAATACCAGTGATCTACATCCAACATTGGAATCAAAATCTGCAAATAAAACACTCACTTAGTTTATTATTCAACAAGTACAATGATTATTGTTAATTTATGCATATGTAACTTACCTTCTCACAACTATCAATGTTACCTCCATATCTATTAGGATTCAGGAATTTCTGATGTAATTTTTGCAAACATGCCTTATCCTCAATATCAACCTTCCGTATGTATTGCTATCCAACCATATTATATTATGTCAGGCCTTTTTAAAATTAAAATAACATATTAATAAAATATGTATATAGTAATCTTGTACCGAAAAATAGTCCGGCATAAACCAGACACTGTAGTCATCATTTGATAGATGACTCTTCATCCGTTGCTCGAGTGATAACATATTTATATAGATGTTTATAACCTACACCATAACAATGTGATAGAATTAAATTTGGTGCTTAATTAATTCATGATCAACCTGACAAAAGAAGCCAATTACCCCGGAGTCTAGCCACTCTTTCGGTCGCAGTTTCTGCAGTGACCGTCTAGTTACATGATCATTCTGAATCACTGACATTATCTCACTGAAAATTTATTAGAAATATCAATGTAATATTCAGTCAACCGAAGATGTGGCAAAAACGTTTTAATCGATGCTCGATAATAATAAAAGATGTATACCTGTCATCCCATTTTCCATCTCCTTCCCTATATATGTAATTTAACAACAATTTCTTGTCGAAGATAATATCCTCCTGGCATGAAACAAAGGAATGAGCCAATAATTAGTTAGCCATTGGAAATAAGAATTAATCAACCAATGAACAGATAAGAAATTCAATCATTGAAGACTTGTCTTACCGTGTTTTTCTCCAAGATAGATGATTTTGATTGAATCTTCTTATCCGTACTTGGATTGGATTCAATATTATTCTCCTCTTCATAATGTAGCTTCTTCTTAGTGATAGGTGCCCTAGCACCAGCAGGCATGGCTGGTGACTCCGTTGGAGTATTAGTACGCGAAGTTTTGTTGATCACATGTACATGAGGCATGGCGGGTGACTTCATTGGAGTATTCGTACGAGAAGTTTTGTCGATCAAATCTACGGGAGAGGGTGTTTCTATGCACAACTTCTTTTTTAATTTAGATGGAACAAACGGGGTTTGGCTCCCAAAACCTCACCGTCGTACGCCTCAGTCAACATGAAAAGAGGTGGATCAGCGACAAGTACCTGTTTCATATCGGAACCACATCCGGAGTTGATCACCCTCCTGAACATCTCCCCAATCTCCACTTTTAACTGATGGTACCTAATTGTAGACTTCTCGTAGAGTGATTGCATACTGGTGGGAGTGATGTCGACGTTCAATGGATTAGCATCTTCTTCCGAATTCCTCCGTTTTCCTGTCATGTTTCCTTAGGTTACTCAAAGATAGATTATGTAAATGGTAAACGAAGGGTAGATTATGTAAATGTTAAGCGAATGAAATTACATGATTAAATTTTGGTGCTCAGAAACCCCCGCCAAAATGGAGGTCGTGTGAATGTGCAGCGACGATCGTGTGAATTCGATAATCCTGAGTTATTGTTTTTGTAAAATGGTTTTTCTAATAACAACAAAAAGATTCCCTCTATTAATGAGATATTTACTATAATGTTTTGTTCTTTTCATCTCAATCTGATACTTTTGTTTTCTAAGAAGATTGTTTACTTTTTTTACTGTCATAAATACTGTGTGTTACCATTTTTTAAGATAAATTATATATATATATATATATATATATATATATATATATATATTCATTTTAAGTAATTTAAACACGTGTATCAATGAAGTATATATTACTAATTCAAAATTCGGCTTCCAAATTTTCAAAAAAAATAAAATAATAAATTCTGCTTCCAAAGATCACAATTTATGTCGTTCACATTACTTTTATTGAAATATTTTATTTAAAATAAACTTGTAAATTCAATCAAATTTTGGATTAATATGGAGTAATATTTCATCCATGAGTGTATAATTAAAAAAATGATTTACACGGTAAAAGTTTGCATGCCAAAATTTCAAACGTATATGGATAAATACCAATTTACGACAAGTTTATCTATAATAAAATTAATTTCACTTTACCTTATTCTATTTAGTCACCTATTCAAATTATAATTGGTTCATATATGCGTGATGGATTCGTAACTGACCAACCGTAAAAGTTATACCATTTTATACTTTTATAAATTAATTGGACTATATCGTTAAATATAAATACATAGATTTAAAAAATTAAGGTGTACGTATATTTATATTTAAAGAATTGAAGTTCCAATTCTATAACTTGTACAGAAAAAAATAAAGTTTTGAATGAGTTATATATGTCAACAAGTATGAAAGATATTGTTAAAAATTTGTATTGTTAAAGATATTTTTAACTAATGAAAAAACTATTGAGGTAAGATTTTTGAAATAAAATTATGAGTTTGTAATACTTATTTGGTGCGTGTGTAAATAATTTAAAATAAAAATGAAAATAATTTATCTTATAAAATGGTAACTAGCAGAAATTATAACAGTAAAAAGGAGTTAACAATCTTCTCAGTAAAAAGGAGTAAACAATCTTCTAGGAAAACAGAATATCGAATGAAGAGTAATAAATTAGGGTAAATTTCACATTTACTGTAAATATCTCAATAATAGAGGGAATCTTTTTGTTGTTAATGAGAGTCCACCGTTTTTTAAATTAACCTAATTTAAACATCATATTAAAGTCAACTCAACACTTCAAATTTTACATAACTTTCTATTAACGTTTTATTATAAAGTTAATCTTATTAATCTTAAAAGAAAATAATATAATCCAATTGTGTTTCAATCTCATTAATCTTGAAAGCATTACACATTAAGAAAAATTCACTATATAGAAATAAAAATGAAGTCTCATGCATGATTATGCTCGAGTTGCATGTGGGAAATTCTCCACGAGCCATCGATATTCCTTGAATTAACCTTGAACTTGCAATTAGATTGTGATCTGAATTGACCGTATTTGTAACAAATCATCCTTATCTTATGGCAGTTCGAATAACAGGTGTTCAATGTTCCATCAACAACGTTTGCCGCTACACAATTCGTTCTCTCAACACTTCTGACAAGTGTTCGAAAGCGTTGGGATGATGCATACCTTTGCATGTAATGAATAAATTCTTCACCGGTATTAAACTTCATTCCTATCTTGGACTCTTTAATCTCAGATAACATGTTCATGATACCTTCTTGTAGGTGATTCGTACATCTCCCTTCGTCCTCAGCCGCGACCAGTGGTTCAATATCATCAACATCCACCATCCCTAATCTGGGACTAATCTGGGACAATTCAAGCTGCAAAATGTTAAACGGTCTATGCAATCATATTTATATTATTGTATTTGTAATATAAACTCACCTGTAACGTGACCTGCAACAACGTATCGTCTATATTGGACAGATAGAAGTAAAAGCAAAGAAGGTTTTTATATTAATCAACGTATCCCTATTCAACAGTAATTAGTTTGAAAGGAATCAGAGAATGATCAGAAGGGTGCTTAGGATACGCTAACGATGTTGAATGACCGAGATTATTAAAGCATTCTTCTTTAAAACTCTAAATATATAGTTAGATTTAATCTTATAACTCGGTAGATAATGTTAAAGACATGGATAAATAAGAACAATAATAATAAGTTTAAAAGAAAAATATGACTGATGCAGAGATGGTTTGAAATATACAAATTATAAAACATTTACAGAGTATATGTGCTAAATTAGGCAAATTCATATATTATCATTTTTTGTGAATTCATTTAAAATACTATTGGTCAAGTGCGATGCTCGACTATAATAAGTGAATGATTTGATATTGATTTTATTTTGCAAACTAAATGATTTATCAAAAATAGTGAAAATCCACATTAATAGACTACTAAACTTGCAGGAAATTGAAGGAACGAAATTGATACACATGATACAAGAACCGCATTAATTTGAACTAATGAAATTGAACTAAAGTAATTGACGGTTGATTTGATATTACTATATCATGGCCACATGATTCAATTTACTCGTTGAACTAATTTTTAATTTTACTTTATGTATATGGTACTTGAACTATATTGATTTAATTTATATTCAAATTATTACATCTGAGTTTAAATTGCTGTAAAAAAGAAATGGAGAAATTATTACTACCCTGATTTCAAAAATATATTAATGAGACAAAATATATTATGGTAAGATAATTTTTTGGGTTTTGCTTTGGGATTTTATTTTTTTGTTTGAATTAAAAAAAATTGCATGTATGTAATCAAATTTTGCTTTAATAATGTGGGAAAGTATTAATTAAGCGCGGTATAAATTTCATAATTTGAAATTTGGATAATTTGAAAGTGGGGCGTACTTTTGCATAATTTCTAAAAAAGGCGGTAATTGATTTAAAGACGTGTAAGTTAGTGAGTTTAAACATAACTGAATTGAATAAAATAAACTGATTATAACTACGAAATAGGGGTATAAATGTCTTTAATTCAAGAATTAAAGTACATAAATATAGGTTAATAAATTACCGCATTTTTTAGAAATTATGTAAAAGTTGCACCCCACTTTCAAATAATGAAACTTATACCGCTCTTAATCAACCATCTAAAATCAAAATCAATATAAGCTTCAATTATAAACCAAAATTGGAGAAAAATCCCCATATTTGATGAATTAAAAACCTTAATAAATCAATATCATATTATAAAAATGTCTTAACTGCAACTATAATAAAAGAAATTGTCTAATGGAAAACAAACTACTAAATGTAGGAATGGAGCTCCACATGTGAACATGTTTTAATAATCTATTTTTTGCGATACTATTATACATACTTAGAGCAAGTCCTACGGATTTGCTATAATGGGGTTGAATATAGGGAATTCGAACCTTTTTTGAAATCCAACAGTTCATCCGTCTCATTTTTTATAATAGGAAATTTGAAGAGAGAAGATTTGGTTCCCCAAATTTGGAGAAGGGGAAATTATTTTTGAAGAACCAACATTTAATACTACTTGGAAAGTTTTTATGTGTTTCATTGATCAATTGTTTCTCTTCAATTATTTTAAATGATAATATCTTAAAATAATTACAATCAAGTTTTATCAAAAATGCATATTCTAAAAGTATGCGTAAAATGATTATAATAAGATCTCATATGATTATTTTTACATGTAAACTCGACCTGTAATAAGTTCAAACTAGTATCCGAGAAAATTCACATATTGATGCAAATTAATTCTCAAGTTGATCATCTCTTCCTACCTAACCCGATGAATATGAATAAATCTCATCAAGTTTGACTGCTCTAGAATAAATCGAGTTAGGCAAAAAAGAAACCAACTTATAGTGACCATGTGGTTGGAGTAAATCATCTTCAGAAAAGCTACAATATAAACCTAGTCTACCTATATACCCTCACTAAATACGTCCTAGACCGCTGCTTCGAAGCACAAATTGGCCATATTGTGCTAGGAATTACCGGAATTACACGTACAAGCTTGATTTTGAAGGATTAAGGATCAAAAAGCTAATTTACGGAGTATATAGCAAGGATTTCTCCTATGTCCAAATCAGAAATCAGTCCAAATCACACCAAAAACTCATTTTGTTAAAAAATGAAGTTGGTTCCAAAGGAATAGCAAACAGTTCCAGGGAAAGAATATTAGCCCTGAATAGAATGCAACTGCCATCAGAGTATCGCTTTTGCATAATTTCTAAAAAGAGCGGTAATTGATTTAAAGACGTGTATACCCCTGTTTTATAGTCTAAATTTTATTATAAATTTAATTCAGTTTCGTGGACTCTAACTTGATGAGAATTTAATTCAGTCCTAAATAATAACTTTAATATTTGTTGAATTTCAAGTTAATTCACATTGAATGAATTCAATTCAATTCAATTTTATTAAATTTCACGAAGTTCATTTAATTAAATGTTGATTAACTTAAATTAAATTTAGTATTTCGTCCCAATTTTAAAAATTGGGTTCGGTTTTATTAAGAATTCAAAATTTGATTTGAATTCACAAAAAGAATATTTTAAAATTTTAAACTAAATTTGAAAAAAACTTAATCAAACTAATCTAAATTCACGTGACGCCGGAGGCCGTCCGTCGGCGGCGCGTGGGGCTGGCGTCGGTGGCGGGTGAGGAGCTTTCCGCGCGTGCTCAAACTTTTGGTGAAATCTCTTGGTGTCGATCCCGCGCGTCCTTATGTTATCTTTACCTTCACTTTAAGGCAAACAAAATATAAAAATATGAATTTATTAATTATTTTGAATATTTGGAATATAGTTATACAAGGTTAGTTTAATTATTTCTATATTCATACTTTTAACTATTCATTTTAAATATTAAATATTATTGTTTATGCTAATTGTAATACATCAAAACTTTTGTGATATAACTTAATTCTTCGACCGATACAAAGGAGAGTAAACCACGTGTTATTGTATTTGATTTATTTTGCATATGAATTTTCCTTTATTAAGGAGTTAAAAAGAACTAGGAAATAAAAAAACGGCATGTAGAATACCCATAGGAGAAATACAATTTGGAAAAGTTGTATATAAATGTAACTATTTTAAGCAAAATCTCTTGAAAGTCCAACTTTCTTAAATATTGTGGAACTACTAATACATATTTAAACTCGAATGATACACTTTTGTCTTAACATTGATCATTTTAAAGTAAATATATGTTAAAACATGTTTTAATGCTAAAAGAAATTTCATATTAAAATTAGAATATTTTAAGTTATAAATTTTACAGTTTAATTTACAAGATGTACTGTATAAGTTAAAACGTATTTTGAGTTTAAAAGAGAGTAATTGATGGTATTTTTGGTACGTTGTTAATTAAACTAGGATTGACAATTGATCGACTGAATTAAATAAAAGTAGATTATATAAAACTAAGTAAAGCTGACGTGAGGGTATCTCATATATACAATGTGTTTGTTAATCAATATAAAGGATACTCGAAGGTACCATTCACGGAAGTGGATATTGTATGTTTCATTGCGTTTCAAGGAGTTCGGAGATATTGTATGTTTTGACACAACATTTCTGAAAAATATATATAAATTGCCCTTTGCCCTTTTCGTCACAGTTAATCACTATAACAATCCATACTTGTGAAAAAAAAAAAAAAACTAACTCAACAACATTGAGCTAATTTACAAATAATCTTAAGATTAGCAGTGTGAATTTAACTTCTTTGTTATTAGTATAAATAATAATTTCACTTCATGATATTTAAATTCTTGTTATTATTAATTAAGTCTATTTAAATATTATTCAATTTATTTTAGAATAATTATATAACTTTAGTGAATATGTCTTCAAAATTAATAATAATGTGATTAAAACAAAAATTAGTGATTAGCTATCGATATCAGGTTTACATAATTAATTAAATTTGAAATTTTAATTAATGAAATATTTTAAAATGAAATCAATATACACAAGAAGATTGAGCATATTTTTGATTGAAATTTATAAAACTTGTAAATTATTTGTGTACATTAAGTAGTATACATTTGTTAATATATTTATTTTTAATAGATGTTATTATATTGTTTCTACGTTATCTCTTTTTTTTTTATTCCTTTTGTTATGTTTAAAGCTTCCCAGTAAAACACGCGTGACATCGTGTCGATCGTGTCTAACTATCAGTAGGGTTGTGCATTCATGCGTTCACTGGCTATATATCAAAGGAGTATCAAACCTTCGTCGTCCATTGTAATTTTTACAGATAGTTCTGTCTACCAGTCATGCGTTCCGGTTATCACACGCGTTCATCGAAGTTTTCTTTAGAAAACATTCCACGTTGCACTCACTCGCCAAAGAAGACGAACTCTCCAACGCAGGTAACATGCAGCCCCACCACGTATCATACGGCGTCTAGCGTGTTCCAAAATTTCATTAGACGATCATCGTGGCACTTAATCAGTAACGAAAAATATTACAAGTCGCGCAACGAACTCAAACACTACCTCGCCGGCCGTGCACGGGAATGGAAAAACTCCCCAACGCCGCCGCATCATTCACCGTCGATAGGAGCACGTCAGAGATAATATCCAGTTTCGTGTCTTGATTCGTGAGATGCTTGGTACTTTTGGTCAACAACATGTTAGTTCGTTTATCGCCAGCATCAACACTCCCATTCCCACTGTTCAACGGATCTACCAAGAAGAATTATAAGCCCACCTTCATGTACCATATCATTCTCGTGTTTCTATACCTGCTGTTGATGCTTCCATCGTGAGAAACGAGAAGATTTAGGTTGGAAAATCAGTGACGGGAGATATATCCCACAGATTAGGTTTAAAAGTTTTAATCATTTCTATTTTGTCAGATTTTGATTTAATTAGTGTCCTGTTATTTTTTATATGCTGGTGTTGTGTTTTTGTGGCCTATGATCTTTAATTTCCTCGAGTGACATCCATTCAAGTAAAGGACTTTCAATAGTCTGAGACAAAAACAGTATAAGTACAGAATTTTTGTATATGACAATAAGAAGAGAGCAAGCGCAACCTCAAAATGCAAGAATGTGTCCCTTGAAGTTCAGCCTGCTTAAGAATTGGATCAATGTCGAGAATATTCTGAAACTTAAATAAAGATCACATAAGAAGTTCTGGTAGAATAAATCGAAGTGCCAAACATATATATTTGTGCCAAACCATGTTGTTAAAGGCTGAATACTTGGTGCATCAAAATTGCCTTCGGCCATAGCACGCTTCAGCAACCTGCCCATGAAAGGTGCACTGCAAAATCAGGTATAAGAAACGAATTGAAAGCTTCACTACAACCCTCCACATATCATGTGCATCGCTAAATTTCTCAATCAGTACCAAAACTGCTAAATTGCTTGTCTAAATTGCCAAGGTTCTAAAAATGGATGATCTACCAAAATCATTAAATTTATGGTGTAAATTGCCAAGGTTATAAAAATTGAGGGCCTAATAATAAATAATTTCACCTTATTTAGAGAACGGGAAACTTCCCTCCACCATAACTTTGTAAACTGAATTGTTCATTCCTGAAATTAATCGAGCATCACCATCAGGAATTAAACAACGAATCTGTAGTAATCACTAACAAAATCAAGAAGAAACCCGGAATCATAGAGCGACGAACAGACTCCCAAATTTCAAGAGTTTCAAGAGGTATATCTCTTTACCCGTTACATGCCATCGAATGTCAAAATATGTCCTGTTTTTGAATTACAAACACGATCATCTAATGCTACAGGATACATTTCGTGTTTGAACAATAAATATGATGTACCCTGTGTCTTCGATGATCATAATCAACTAAAAGAGCGAAGACGTGTATGTGCTCTAAAGATGTTTGAAGAAATGTTACTGACATGTTTGGAAATATCCTGAACATCCACATCGGCACCTACGGTGATAATTTCATTTAGATCAGTTTCTGGCGTTTCTTCAGTTAATTCCTTCACACTGTATGAATGATGATGATTCCGCGACTGCTGTCGTTTTTTCTGGTCGAAATCTTCTCTCTCAGTCCACTGTTCAATAGTCAATACTCCTCACAGTTACAGGGCACTGCCATCTTCTTCGCCGTTGACACCACCCTCCTTGTAGGTTAGTTAACTGCCTTTTAAGGTTTCTGTGTTGTACACTTATTTCTCTGACTTAATTGAATCGGGTTTGTTCATTGTGTGATATATATATGTTAGTGTGTTGTTGGGTATGTTTGTGACTTTATCATATATGTGTGTATTTTAGGAGTATAAATTGAATGAATTACTGTTTGTGTTTGTGTCAGTTTTATATGCTACTAATGGTTGGTTGGTGGTTGTGAATTTCTTGCATACTGAAATCATTATTCTTGAATCAGTCCATTTCGAGATGAGTTTATGAGTAATGACACTGCAGATGGCATATTATTGTATGCTTATTATCCTACATAGTGATGGGTGATCTTGTGCTTAAAAAAAAAATCAATTTTGCTGCTTACTAGGCTGTTAATATATGGTCAGTAATGCTTATAATAAGCAAAGAATGCAACTTTAAGGGTGTGTTTGGTTCGCAAGATTTTTGAGAGTCTGGATTTTGTTTTGGGTTTTTGAGAGTTTGGGTTTTTGTTTGGGATTTTGAAAGTCTGGTTTTGTAAAATTCTTGTTTGGTTGGGTTGAGTTTGTGAGTATGAAACAAAATTTTTGATTGGTTTTTAGGATTTTGCAAGTCTGGATTTTGGAAAACTTGGTGAACCAAACAAGATTTTACAAAACTGGAATTTGATAGTCCAAGTTTTGCAAAAACTTGTCCAACCAATCACACCCTAAGTCTTTACCCATGGTCTCTATGTCTTTTTCCGAGGTGGTAGACTGTTTGAGAGAAAGTAAATGATGGATTTGTCAACTATCTAGACTGTGTACATATTTCAAATTATTTTCATTGTGTAAAATCTGTTAATCCGCCTTTACGATCCTCCTAATTCTATATTATCTCTCATAATGATTCAGTTACTACATGATAGAGAGCATTAGAAAGCCACCATAGGACACTTGTATATGCTGTAGTAGCTATTGTTTTTCTCCTCTCTTGTTGTTGTTATTCTACATTTGGTTGCTGTAGTACTTTAACGTGTTGTTGTTCTATAATGTCTTTTATAAATATGTACATTGGGCTTCACTTTTTGAATCTGACTTCAGAGATCAGGTGACCGGATTATTCTAATTTCATGGTTTATTCTAATGTATTCTGTTTTCTTGTTGTCTCTAGCTGGGTGGAGTAATAGAGTTTGACCTGAATTTACCTTGGGCGGGTGATGTGGATATGGTCACTGAACAGCCTGCGTTAAACATCAACGATGTGGACAAAGTGGTCCATGTTGATGATGATAGTGTCGAAGAAGTGCCAGCGGTGGTGGACTTAGAGGAGGATGGTAATTTGATTACGAGCATCTTAGAAGAATGTGATGGTGGTGGAAGTGGAAGTGGTAGAACAGTGCCAGAGGAAGATTTTTACTAAAAAGTCAAAGCGCGTATAATTATTGAGACTATACTTGTAGAAGTTTATTTTGTATGAATTTAAAATTAATCCAATGATAAAATTACACGTGGGGAGGTGGACGACCCCGGAGATTGATTTATAAGCCTCCGTAATGGTTGTTCTTTAAAATCTATGGATTGTATTTTTCAAAACCGTGAGTTGTTCATTTTCATTAATTCAAGGAACATTGCACTTAAAAATCACCATTATAAGTCATAAGAGCAACCCCAACAGTTATTCTAAAACAATCTCTATAATAAAGTATTAAATTTCAAAAATTTCATAATTATTTAGTCTTCATCCAAAAGTTGCTCTATTTTACCATTCCATGAATTTATTGCCATAAATAATAATAGATATACTTAATTTTATTGTAGACTCCCAATAGCATACAATTAGGACATGTCTGTTTGAGATTATATCTTACTAATTTGAACTGAATTGAAATGAAATTTATGTATTGAAAAATAGAATATGAATGTCTAAGTTTACTTGAATTTAATCAAACTATATTTTACTGAACTGAACTGAATTGAAGTGAAATTTATGTATTGAAAAATAGAATCTGAATATCTAAATTTACTTGAATTGATCAAATTATATTTTACTTGAATTGATCAGTTCAGTAAAATATAATTTGATCAAATTTAAGTAAATTTAGACATTTCTATTCTTTTTTTAAAACATAAATTTCATTTCCATTTAGTTCAGTTCAATTCGATTCAGATCATTAAGAAATAAGTTCAAACAAACATGCCCTAATTGTGTGCTCTTGAAAGTTTCAAATAGAATTATATATAGTTATTATTATGCATGACAATAAATTCATAAAATGATAAAATAGAGCAACTGTTGGATGAGAGCAAAATAATTATGCAGTTTTTGGAATTTAATACTCTATTATAGAGATTGTTTTAGAGTAGTTGTTAAATTTGCTCTAAAAATGACCTAGTAGCAGACCGTTCAAGTGCTCGTAGCAATTTGGCCGTGACTCGGGGACTCACCAAGACTCATACGGATCGTAGCTTGCCAGTGTATGCCTTTTCTAGTGACCAACTCCATGATTCTTAGGGCATGTGTTATGGGGGTTTCTAGAGGAAGTTTTCAAGGAAAGAATCTGACAAGAAAATGAATTCTCTCCTATTATGGAGGGATTCCAAGAAATTCTTCCGTAAAATACGTGGAGAATTTGAACGTAAGGTTACTTCTCCGTAACCGTGAAAAATTCATCCACGTGTGCATTACGGGCCTACCATTATTGACGTTTGATTTTTCCTTTTTTGTCACAGACGGTTGATTTGTTAATTTGATTATTAAATGATAACTGCTTTATATATTTCTCACCATAATTATGTTGGGTAAAGGAAGGAGTAATTGTGATTTATCTGGATTTCGATAGAGTCACGTATTCTCTCTTTCCTTTGAGAATAATTCGACCCTTATAGCCTGGGTTACACAAATTTCCTCGCAGGATAAAATTATCGAACCTTCTTGCTTGTAGGCCTGAAATAAGAAAATGCCTTTGAACATTTTGTTTAAGGAATGTATTACTGTTTGTGATTCTGTGTCTTTACATGCATCAAGGCATGTGTATTTATAGGGAAAACCATCGGTATCGAACCACACCGTATCAGATAGGGATGAGCAACTGCAGGTAACTACAGAACCTACCAAGAGGAAACTGTAGTAACTACAGAACAACCAAGAGGCAACTGCAGTAACTAGACAACCAAGAGGCAACTGCAGTAACCACGAACACACCCCAATCCAATCCACAACGGTGAGTTAACTGCATGCATGCATCCCTATCCAATCCAAGTTGGAGTACCACCAATTTGGAAACCAAAACCACATAACGAAATTCGATTACATATTACATATACATTTCTGCATGTATCCATGCAACACTTCATTCCGTAGTAGTCATACCAAAATGATTATTCCAGAATTGTGAGCTCGTGGATGGGTTTATACAAGTGTGCACTCCGCACCACCAACCTTGTTATAACGTCCCGAACTCACTAATACTCAAATCCAATTATGCTTAAACGATTGTGTTTCATAAAACACCAACAAATTACATTCTTTTTATCTTTGTTTACGTCCTTAATGTATGCACACAATTAGTTTTAGAATTAAATTATTTACATGCAAATTTTTTATTCCAATACATAGTAATAATTTGGTTTTAAATATTATATAACGATAGTTCATTTGATCTGAATTGTATTAAACTTGTTTTTCATACATAATAAATTAATTAAATTGAACTAAATTATAGTAAAAAATATTCAGCTAAATGTAATATAAACTAAAGTAATATATATTGAGTTCAATAAAAATTGAAGTAAAATAGATTACGAAGAAATGAGAATAGTTATACCGCATTTATATCGTACATCGGGTGTACGTACCCCGAAACCCGTATTTATAAATAAAAATGAGTACTCGGTAAACTTTTGTTCGTTTTTAAACAAGATTAAATCACGTTGAATATTAACCTCACAACCCACGTTTATTTCACGTTGAATATTAAATGACTCACGTTTATTTCTGATATTTTCATCTGATAAATTAAACACTCAGCTGCGATCACAAATTCACACCCATCATGAAATGCGTTTGTGACTCACCCGCCCGTAAACATATTACTCTTATCTTGTAATATTCTGACGCGTCGATGACTCATCCACAACAACATATCACCCATTCATCTGATAAAATTTTTGTTTTAATGTATCTTATTCGCCGAGTGTTTTACTTTATTTCACTGCCGATCCGATCATAATCGTTTATATGTGAAATACTTATTCATCCTAATTTTGATGCTATTCTTGATGCACCATATTTCTCAACACAATATCTGGCCAGGGAGGGATGGAGTGGTGTAATTAAATATCTATGCACATTCCATCAACATACGATGCACATATAGAGGTCGTTTGGTTGGAGTTACAAAACGGTGGAATTTCAAAATCCCATGATTTTAGATGACTTCGGGTTGTTTAGTCTGCGTAATTTGATAGATGTGGAGGAATATAGAAATACGCGGAATTTCCGCTTCCCACAGAACGCATGAATTTTCTTACCGAGTCGCACCTAGATAGTTTACAATTCCATCGTTTTTATTCGTGTAATCACCAATTTATCCCATATATGGGGCGCATTTTTTATTTTCCTCCATCAATAACGCGCGCAATGTTTTCACTTCCCTCTACTAGATCCGTTGAAGATCTATCAATATTGGTGCAAAATATTGAGGTTTGTTATAGATTTTTTTTATTATTATTAAATATGACGATTTTGATTAAGAATGAACAATTTATAAAGTATGTTTATAAGAAAATGAAATTATGTTTTTCATTATATATCGTTTGCATATCTAATTTAGTGCTTTAGTAATATTATTTTATTATTTTTGTTAAGTAATATCCGGTTTATATAATTTTATCTCATGTACATAAGTCATTATTATGCTTGTATGAAAGTTGAGTTTTAGTTTATTTTTGAAATTAAATGTACATAATATTAGGTAGTTAACGTGTGTAATGTTAAAATGATCGCAAATTATACTATGCAAGGGGGATACGTAACTTCATACCCTTTTTCATAAATTTCAAAAAGTAACTTATTTACAAATACATCTACACTCACATCTACGTTCGACTGTTTTACGTATGTAACCGTCCATTCTTCATCTTTGTGTATATATACTTTTTTCATATCTGTCCGCACAACATCTCTACCCTAATATCATACCTTCTACACATGTGTAACCGAGCCAACACCACCTCCGGCCGACCTTTCAATCATGACACCACCACGCCAAACCAGTCACCTCTACCATTCCCCCCACACCATCACCTTCTCTCTGATCCGCCACCGAGCCAGACCACCTCCGAGCCTCCGTACCGGCGCCGTTGCCGGGGATGAAACGATGTCGCGGGTTCCGTTGAGCAAGACGCCCAACCGGAGCTCAATCGACTCCACCGTTCTCCGCCTCCTCTAGGGCCTCCGATATGGGTAATGTTGCAGTCGTCGTCATTAATCTCCGCCGCCTTAGTTGCAGTTTCTCGCCGAGGAGATCACGAACTCGTCGGAGCCGGCCACCCGACGACGACAACCACCGCCTTTCGCCTCATCTACACTGAGTCGAGCATGAGGTTCAAGCAGAATGTTAGGTATAGAATATGAACAATTTGAATGTTAGGTACAAAAATTAACATTTTGAGCAATGTTAGGTACGAAAAGCGAAATTTAGTCAAAACAATTCCTATATTTTCAAATATATTTTTGATTGTAATGGTGTTTATTCAATCTATACTATTTACTATGTACTAGCTAAACTCAATCGCGCGTTACGCGACATTTTTGAAACACTTTTAAAATATTAATTTTGATATAAATATTAATTTTTGCACTAATTATATTAAAATAGTAAAAATATAAGAGTAAAGGTTAAAAACGTAAGATACTAAAAAGTTATCTTCCCCTGTCCTAATTACTTCATAGAAAGCAAACACAATGAAAAATATAAGTTTAACCGACTAATTAAAATTCAATGATATCATAAAAAATTAATTAATTTAAAAATTAAATACATATACTATATATTTTACTAAGTTAAAAGATAAGGTAAAGAAATATATTATTAAAAAATGATGACTTGATCGATTGATTGACTGTACAATCATTATGAATGGAATAGTATAAAGGATTATGGAATTGCCATGAAATAATTAACAAAGAAAGCAACCATAAAGTCTAGCATATAATAATTACCGTTTATTATACATACAAATCAACTGAAGAACAAAAACAATATTTTCTAAATGTTACCTATGTTAATAAGTACAACTAAATATGGATATATAATTATATCTAAATATTACATTTCCGTTATTCACACATGGACATATATTTATATCTAAATATGTTATTAAATATAATTATATATGGATATATTTTTATTTCTAAATATTACATGATGTTAGCTATGGATTGTTTTTTTAAATAAGTTGTAGCGTATGGATTTTCATCAAATTACATATCTTCAAAACTAAACTAAATAATTTAAATTTAAATTTGTATATTTTTAGTTAAATTAAATACTATTCAGTTTAGTTTTGAATAGATGTAATAAATTATGATTAATAAATGCATATAATATTTAATTCTAAAAGGAACTAGAAGAGTTATTGCTCCGGTCAATAAATAAATTAATAAAAAATATTAAACTACGTAGTTTTGATGAAAATCACCACATAACCACCGCAAGTTCACCATATTCCGGTGCCTACCATTTTTATATATTCTTTTTTTTTTGTTTCTTTTAATTAAAAGAGTTTTGATGGAAATTAAATATATACATCCATTTTTAAACTTTATAAAATTATTTGATTGGATATTTTAGGATACTTAGCGCAGTAATCAATATTCTGTTACAATTTCTAAAATTTATTACTAACTTTATAAAAATATTAATATGATGTACCAAATTATAAAATGTGAAAGTATCATTATTCTTTTGTGTATCACTAACCAAATTTAAATTCTCTTAAAATATCAAAAAATCATTACTAGCCTAAAAGTATTAATAAGATGCTCCAAATTATAAATAGAAACTTACTTATATCTCATAATCATTGTTTTTATAAAACTAATTAAATATACATTGTTAAAAAATCCAAGATTCATTAGTAACTTAAAAATATTAATTTGATGTACCAAATTATAAATGGATGATTACCACTTTGAAAAAATATAACAATTTACTATTGGTCTTATTTTTATAAACACATACTTAAAAGAGGCAACAACAGTAACACATGGAAAAACGTCTAACGATAACACATACTTATGGATCATTCACTATCGAAAAACATATACTCATTGAATCAAAATCTCTTACAAATTTATTTGTTTTCTATTATGAAACTAAAACTTATAAGTTATGGATTACATGCTATTATTTTACACGATTCGTTGTGTGGTACAATTTTGGTATGTTAAACTTATATTTTCAATAGGTTAGCTTCTACGCTATGTAAAGATAAAGAAAAATAGTTTGATCAATTACATTTACTCTTATGAAAATATTATCTAATTCAAGATTTAATTTAATATTTACAACTGTTTCAAATTGCACAAGCAGATTTTCAAGTATTAATATCTATGTAGAGACCGTGTATTATTAAAAATTTTGCTTGATTTTGTAATAATAAATTGGTCTGTTTTTATTGGTGATTATAATGCTATCATTTCTATTTCAGAGTACAAAGGTCCTTCTACTCCCAGTTTGCACAGTATTAGAGATTTTGCTGCTTTTATTGATGCCATGGCTTTAGAGCATATTAATACAGTGGGTAATATGTTTACTTGGACCAATGGTAGACACCAAATCCCTCTAGATCTCAGTCCAAGTGGGAGGAAAAAAAATTCCCACTATTCAGAGGTTGGATAGAGGTTTATGTACTCCTCAGTGGAGTGTTAGATTCCCAAACTCTTCAATTTTAGTTCTAAATAAATTGTCCAGTGACCATTGTCCCCTTTATTTGAGTGTTGGTAGTGATATTAAATCATCACCTAGGCCTTTCAGATTTATTAATACATGGTTTAAGAGAAATAATTTCATTGATGTGCTTAAAGATAACTGGGAACCTAGTATAGGCACTACTGGCATGTTAGGATTCTACCTCAAACTTCTCAGACTCAAATTTTTTTTGAAAATCTGGAATAGGGAAGTTTTTGGTAATTTGCATGATAATGTAAAGATAGCAGAAGAGAAACTGAGACAGGCTGAAATTGCTTATGACACTGATCAAAATGAAATATTTTTGGACAGTCTCAAACAAGCAAAATCTGAACTCTCTAGAGCCATTAAAGAGAAGAACCATTACTGGAAGCACAAATCTAAAGTAAAGTGGCTTAAAGAGGGTGATGATAATTCTAAATTTTTTCATAACTCAGTGAGGGAAAGGAAGGGAAAAATGAATATTACAAAAATTCAAAATTCTGACGGTCTGTGGATTGATAATTTTACAGAAATTGAAACTGAAGCCATCTCATATTATTCTGAGTTGCTATCAGCAGACAATAATCCAGATCAAAGAATATTTTACTCTCGTTTTCTATCCCAGATCCCCAAACTTATTACCACGGAGGAAAATGTAGAACTGCTTAAACCAGTCAAAATGCAGGAAATGAAGAGCCTTGTAACTTCTCTCAATAAGCACAGCAGCCCTGGACCTGATGGATTCACCTCACAATTCTACATCAAAGGTTGGGATTTTATACTGGTAGACCTCTTGAGTGTTGTAAATGATTTTATGACTAAGTTTGACATACCTAAAGGTATTGCTAGTACTTGGATGGCCTTAATTCCAAAAATTCAGACACCATCCTCTTTTAGTGACTTCAGGCCTATTAGTCTTTCAAATGTTTTAAACAAAATTTTTTCAAAGGTTTTAATGGAAAGACTGAAGCCTATAATGCAAAAGATCATTTCTCCACACCAGACAGCATTTTTAAAAAATAGAGACATTAGTGATAATGTGCTCTATCTTCAGGAAATGGTCAGATTCCTAAATAAAAAAGGTCCACACCCTAACTGTATACTCAAACTAGATCTTAGAAAGGCTTTTGATAGGGTTTGTTGGAAGTTTCTAACCAGTATACTCATAAAATTTGGATTTCATGGGCAGTTTATTTATTTAATTATGAAAAATATTTCACAAGCCTGGTTTTCAATTTTAGTCAATGGTAGTCCAGTTGGATTTTTCAGGCATCTAGGGGCATCAAACAAGGTGATCCTATCTCTCCCTTTCTATTTAACATCTTTTCTGAGGCTTTCACAAGAAGCTTAGCTTATATTTTTGAAATTGGGAGTCTGAAATAATATAACCTGCCTGCATCTACCTCTCTCATTTCACATCTTTCCTATGCTGATGACACTGTGATTTTTATGCTTGCAAGTAGAGCTAATATTATTAAAATGAAGTCTTTTCTTGCTGTTTTTGAAACTGTCTCTGGACAGAAAATCAATTATGATAAGAGTGACTATTACATTGGCAAGCATGCTTCTGTGGCTAATATTAGAGATATGAATAATATTTTGGGTATGAAAAAGTGATCTTTTCCATTTAAATATCTGGGAGTGCCCATTTTCTCTGGTAGAATAAAAAATATATTTTATCAGCCATTGATAGAGATGATAGATAGTAGACTTCTTAATTGGAAAAATAGATGGCTCTCATCTAGTGCTAAACTGATTTTGATCAATGCATGCATATATTCTGTTCCACAACATTATTGGGCTGTTATGAAACCGACTGTACACATTATTAAATTGATAAGAAGAAGAATCTCTGTATTTTTCTGGGGATCAATTAATGACAGGCCTAAAAAATCATGGAAAAACTAGAATGATATGTGCTACCCTATAGCAGAAAATGGTTTAGGTTTTAGAAACCTAAAAACTATAGTTACTGCTTTTTCAATGAAGTTGTGGTGCAAGTTTCAGAATGCTTCTGCTCCATGGACTGTATTTATTGCTTCACTTCCTCATTCAGCACAGAATTCACATACATGGAAAAGGATTTGTGAGGTTAATGAATTTTGTGAATCAAATTCTAAGGTGATATATGGTCAGGGACTTTGCAGCTTTTGGAACTCTAATTGGTCTGACCATGGACCTATCATTGATTTACTTGACTACAACCTCACAAATATCCCAGCAAATTGCACTGTGGCTGAATTTATAATGCTGAAACAGGAATACTTGCCTTCCATCTCTCCCCACATTGATACTGCTCTTTTGGAATTTTTGCAGGTGGCTGAAGTGAGAAATGACAGAAGAGACAAACTAATATGGAAGCCTTCCACAACTGGAATTTTCAGTGTTGAATCCACATATAATCATATCAGACCAAAGAGAGGTACCTCTGCATCTCTTACTAAACTTTGGAATGCCAGAATTCCAAAAAAAGTGTCTATTTTCATGTGGAAAGTCATGAACTCTATTCTCCCTTTTGACAATGTGCTTAAATACTATGGTTTTCACATTGTGTCTAAATGTTGTTTCTGTGATAATATAGACACTCTAGACCATTATTTTAATAGCTGTCTTCTGGCTGTTCAAGTGTGGGAAAAGGTCAACCTATTTATAGGAATTAGGCCCCCCAATTTTACTACCATTTGGAATAGGATCTCATTTTATCTATCTAAACCAGGCCTTTCTCCTATTCAGACCAAAATGATACATAATATTGTACTTTTCACATGCTGGAGTCTCTGGAAAACTAGAAATAGATATATATTTGACAATCTATCTCCCTCTATTTCTGGAATTTTACATGATATTAAAGGGATGATTTATGACTCCTTCATTGCAAAGCCATGCTACACTGAATCTGACCATGGTATTGAGCTTGCAAATAATGGCTATTTCCCCAAGTTCAGAAAACCTCCCAAACCCAGAATCTCAAAAATTGTATGGTCTAAGCCTTCTGTCAATTTCAAAGCTAATACTGATGCATCTTGGCATGCTAATTTCACAGGACTGGCAGTAGTTATTAGAGATTGGGAAGGGAAATTAGTTATAGCCAAAACAGTTTTTACTCAGGCAATGTCCCATTTGCATGCAGAAATTTTAGCAATTGGTTTAGGAGTTAAGACTGGGACTGAATGAATCTAGCATGCTCCTATGAATCTGACTGTAAATTGGCTGTTAATATGATAAAAAATCCAGACCTTGCTCCATGGAAAATCTTCTCTCTGGTATATGATATTGCTAATGCATGCTCAAGCTCTACAATTCAACATATTTTTAGAGAAGGCAACACTGTGGCTGATGCACTAGCTAGGCATGCAATTAAAGCTAAACAGTCTAATATCTACACCTCTGTCCAGTCACTGCCTCATCCAATTTTAGGCCTTTATAACTTGGACAAAGATGGTACCCCTTCCTTGAGGTATCACCCCCCCCCCCCCTGAACATGATACTACTCTTATTTTCTTCTCTGTCTCTTTCTCAGGATGCAGAAGCTAACATGCAGAGAAGAATTCTGAACAATTTAGGCATTACTTCACTGATCATGACAAGGAAGTTGTGGATACTCAAAATTTGGCACTGGTTCAAGACACTGCTTATCTTTATCTCACAGCCTTTGAAAATGTTGATCCCCTGCACTTATATTACATCATTTAGGGATCAATTGTGATATACTCTATAGAGGTTTGAGAATTTTTTGGGGTCGCTTTGAGTTTTGCTTAGCAATTCTTTAATAGGTCCTAGAAATTTCCTCTTACCTACAATTTTGTATAAGGCACATAGGCCTATTTTTGCAAATCATTTCCAATGCTTTGGGAGTTTACTCCATGCACCTATGCTTGTTCTCGGAGCATAAGTGTATCATAGTCTTGTAATTGTTGATTTTTTTGCGGTTTGGGATGCCCAATATATTATCCCCCACTTATAGTGGTTTTGCCAAAAAAAAAAAAATTGGTCTGTTTTAACTAAAATATTTTGAAATAAAATCAACTAAATTAATTGCATGCATGATAAAAATTTAATCCGATTAAATCTACTATTCAAGTTCATACCTAAAATTTAATTTACTCTTTGTGCCAAATTAAATTCTTTTAAAAGTGTTCATAATATACCGCACAACGTGCGGTCCGACAAGCTAGTTTCTTTAATTATTATAGGAAAAAATTCATGTAAAAGAGAGCTGATAAAATTGTGTATTCCTACCAAGAGTAGGTTTCATATTGTTAATTTGCAAATAGTTACAAAGCACTTTCGTCAAAGAAAATATGAACATGCACAGATTAAAGCAATATATAGGAGGGTTATTCACGACTTCTCAACCCTACATAAAAACTATAAAATTATATGATTGGGTTTTAGTAAACCCAATGATACACATATAAAGCAATATAAACGGTTCTTTACTACTTACTGAAGTTAAGTAAAAAATGAATGTTTTGAGAATAATAATTAAAATATATAAATTAAACTAAATTTCATTAAATATTGTACATCGATCATATAAGCAGGCATCATTCCTGTGATAGTAATGATGTTGCCCGCCTGGTCAGTCCGAGTAGTCCCTTGATCCCCGATCCAACAACCTAGCCCTGCAAGACAGAGCCCCGGGAGGTACCCGAGGGTAGACCCTCCGGCGTGATGATGAAAGATAGATCCGGGAGAGAAAAGGGGTAATCAGTAGAATAATGAGAGAATACTTACTTGGAATAGTGCTGAGGGGCACTATTTATACAGTGATACATGCTCCTAATGTGGTCCATCCTTTCTATGGCGTCTAGTGTTCATGTCCCTATCCCTGTTGTACTATCCCGGATGCCTCTATATTAGCTTACCTCATCATGGGCCGATCCCGAACTACTGCAGGGTAGTTGGGCCTGGCCTAGTATCACCACTAGCCCCCCGGAAGCTGGTCCTTTCGGCCGAGGAAGGAAACCTCGCTTGTCTGAGGGCGGAAGGGGTGGCTTTCTGAATTCTATCCTGCCCGACAAAAGTGGCACGTGGCCGCGATTTTCGAGCACCATTTATTAACGCCTGCGCTCCTTTCTCGTTTCTCGAAGGCAGTAATCATTGCTTTTATTCACCTTTTTCTCTTTTCTTCTTCTATAAATAACCGCTCTGTTTTTGTGTTGCTTTTAAATCTTTCCTTTTCTCCCCTTTCGCTTTCAAATCTCAGATCTTCCTTTCGCTTTCAAATCTCCGATCTTCCTCTCAGATTTTCCTTCTACCGTCAACTATGGCCTCTGCCGACGCGAATCCCAATGTCAACACCGGTGCCCAGCCCCCGTCTCCGATTTCCTATACTCTCGCCAGTACATCGCGCGAGAACTCTCCTCCTCCTCCAGCGGGCCAGAGGCCACCTTCTCCCCTCAGGCCTGTGTACTTGTCTCGATCCGTGAACCCCTCCGGACCAAAGTTCAGGAGGTCCAAGAATGCAGAGCAGAGGGTTTTGGACACTGCCCGGGCGCACTCCCTTTCGGTCGATGATTGGACTAAGAAGTGCCTCGGCGGCATGGGTATCCCGTTGCCAGTCGACGCTCAGCTTGTGGCGGTCTCTCCGGATGAGTCGATCAAAGACGTCCTGTGCATCCCTCAGATCCACTTCATGTGGGGTCTGAGCCTGCCTGTTCCTCGTCTGTACTCCAGATTTATGGAAGTGTACAAGGTTTCTCCCGCCCAGGTCCATCCCAACGCCGTAGCGGTAATGATGGGTTTCCTGGTTCAATGTGCGAGGTTCAAGATTGTTCCCTGCTTCAACCTCTGGAAGTCCTTCTATCTCCTGATCAAAAGCCCTGGCAAAGAGGAGAAATGCTCTGTCCAGGCTCGGCCTGGTGTTCAAGACTTTATAGTGGGGAAGAAGGATTCCACCAAGAACTGGCAGCAGAAAGGGTATACCAAGGTGAATCCGGAGCTGTATACGGGTCTCGGGTGGAACAAGCAGATAATCCCGGATGCCAGGGAGGCCTTCATTCCGGACAAGCACCGGGAAAACCATACCCTCCTGTCCTCCTAGCCCATGAACTTGGAACAATACTGGTTAGCTAACAACTCTATCTACCTCTTCCCCACCGAGATATACCCGGCTGATGTTTTCCGGGTTAGCCGGTGGGCCATGACCTGGCCTTTGCAAGGTTCGGATCCGGCACCCTGTTTCGCTTTTGTGTTTATTCTACTATTGCGATTTTCTTTTCTTAATTTCTATTTTCTCAGCTCCTACTGTTGCCAACGATCCTACCGCCCCCGTCCCAGAGAAGAAGAAAGCAAAGAAGGCAGGGACTGAAACGGCCGAATCAACCAATGGCAAGCCTGGCGGTCGGAAACAAAAAACTCCGATGGTTAATACTCCGCCAAATACTTCTGTTGCTCCTACTCCGAATGCCAAGCCTTTGCAGTCTGACCATAAGGAACTCGACAACCGGATCCCCGAAGTGGTGGAGGTTGACTTTCCGGTCCACGAGGACATTCCTGAGGCGACTCCTGCTATCCATTCTGATTTAGCTCTTCGGAATGCCCAAATGAACCCTCTCGGGTCCCGGCCTCTTCTCGACCTTGCTGTACCCTCCTCGGGAGCACCGCCAGATTTTAACCGCGATGTTGGGTCTTCCGGTCGTGGAAGGTTTGTTTTCCGTACCTCGTCATCGTCAGATACAAGGTCCCCTGCTGCTAAGTATACCACATTGTCTGCTCCTTTCATCCCCATCCCTCCGTCATTCTCGAACAAGCGTAATTCTGGGGAGGTCCCCAGCAAGGATGCTAAAAAGCCACGAGACAGCGGGTCTCTGACTCTGACGGCGACCGTTGCCGGTGATCATCCTGTCACCTCTTCTAACCAACAGGTGGCTATTTTTCCTTTTCACTGTCCCTCTTTTTTTTTACATATCTTTTTTTTGTTTAAATATTTCCATCTTCTCTCGCAGGTCCAACTGCTAAGCTCTGAGTTCGCCAATTCCTCGGAGTTTCAAACTGCCCTCTCGTCCTTCCTTTCTCGTCAGTTAGAGAAGAAAGATGAGGAAATCAGGGCCGAGAGGGAGGGGTCGGCTAAACTTCAGGAGAGGATAAGTCGCTTGGAGGAGGAGCTAGCCGAGGCCAGGGATTCGTGTTACCAAGACCGGCTGAACTTTGCCGAGGCTGTTGTGGACAAAGTCCTGGCAAGCGGGACCCTATCCCGCCGCCTAACCGAACTCAATCTGGCTGCGAGCTCGCACCAATGCCACAACACCTATATGGAGATTCGAGGTTGGTTCCCTCCCTCAATCCGTGCTTCCTTCAAGAAGCAATGGTTTAATCCCAACTCTGAAGCTCAGCAACTTCACTTGCTGGAAGTTCTTCAGAAGGGGGGGATGAAGGGCCTTTCTCCTGCGCTTTGGGATGCTCTGCAGAAGAATCACATGTCTACCGAAGACGTCCGGAACTGGTCATCGGACGTAGTTCGGCTGCCCGAGACTCTACCACCTGCTCCTTCCTCCGGATCAGACCTTCCAGAGGACAATGATTTCACCCCGTATTGCACAATGTATGACTTCAACCGGGGCCTATTTGATCCGAAGGATATTGAAGCTAGCGGCTCTCCATCTCCCGATCCTGGTGCTGCTGGTAATGCCGGTGCCGAACCACTCCCATCCCCAGAACTGGTGTTCGGTTCTGAAGATGAATACGAGGCGAACGACAGCGACGATGACGGGGGAAAGGAGACTCCAACAATGTTCTTAGGCTATTCCCCTTTCTGTTTTTGCTTTTCTTGTATTCTGTTGCCCGGTTCTCCAGCTTATTAATGAACAACTTTCTTTTTCTACTCGCTATTCGCCTCTTTTTAGTTGATCTTTTTTTTTTTTTTCATCTTAACTCTGATTTTATCATGATTAGGGGCTACCTCTTAACCCATCTTTCCCGGCTCCTTCCCCGAGGCCAACCAGTTACGGCTGTCCGGGGCTGATGGAATTGTTATTTGAGGGAGGGCTCGGTCCCCTGATATCGGAGTTCCCTGATATCGATTGCTTGCTCACTTGCCTCCTCCAAATCCAGGAGGACTTCGGGTCTTTGCCGAAGTGTTACAGGTTGGCCTTCGAAAGCATCGACCGAGTTTTAGAGTTCGACCTGATTATGTCGGAACAAGAAGCCCAACATCACAACTTTCAAGTCAGGATCCAGAAAGAGCTGGACGAGGTGTGGCACGACGTCATCCTATACTATAACAAATGCATGCGGATGCAGAACCAGACCGAGCTCCGTAGGCAGGTTACCACACTGGAAACCGAGAACGAGAGGTTGGCCACGAGGAATCGGGCTCTGCAGCAGCAGCTAGTAATAGTCCATCTTTCTTATCATCTGCTGGGTCTCCGCCAGGGGGAGGTCGACATCCCTGTGCTGACCGACGTTCCTCGGGCAGTCAATGATCTCATTGCCTGGATGGAAAGTTCCGAACGGTCGTCTGACCACTGGGCGGCTGCTTACCAAGCGGCTAAGGACTGGAAGAATAATATTCTGAGTCAAAAAATCCTTCCCGAGTCCTTATAGCACATCCCCCCCTGAAGATGTCGATCTGGCTTATGAACGTTATGAGCACGCCCCTCAACTTCTAGACTTGGAAGCTTCTGAGCGGCGTTTGGCCAAGCTCCGGACAGTCGCCGCCCGATTCCGCGCCCGATACCCTACTCAGGGAAGAGCTTCCGATTCTACTCAGAGAACCGACCCCCCGCCTCGTGGTGATTCGCGCCCACCCCGAAACGACAGAAAAGGAAAAAAGAAGGTAGTAGGTTCCGAAGATGCCCAGACTAGACGAAGAGCTCCGAGACAAACTCCCGTCCGAATTGGGAGTCATGCTGCTACCAACAGGGTTCTTGTCCGTACACCTGACCCGGTAATGGGGACAGAGGGTACGCCTGATGAGAATCCGGACGCTCCTCAACGAATGCTAGAGCTGGCTGTCGAAAGGAGTCGGCACGAGACCAAGAGAATTCGTCCCGGCGAGGCGTCTACCTCCTAGTCCCCGGAATAGAATAGCTCCCTACTGTGCAACTCTTTTTGTGCCTGTAGCGGCCCTGACCTGTAGATAATTATCTTTTGATTCTGACTACCGATTTTTGTATCTGTTTTGTGCTTAAGCATTTTCATTTTATAACAGTTTTCATAAGCTTATGATATACTCGTTCATAATTTCCATTTAAATCGATCAAAGGGCATATGCCCATGTTACAAAAATTCCCTAGGCGTCTAGCACCAGAGGGTCCTCCTACCTACCCCTCGGTCATCCGACCTCGGGGCTTTACTCTCGGGCATCTGAAGCCCGGAGCGAATTCTACCTAGGCATCCAGTGCCAGAGGCTATCCTACCTAGGCATCTAGTACCAGAGGCTGCTCTATCTAAGCATCTAGTGCCAAAGACTAACCATAGAACCGTCTGAGGTTTGTTATGTTCCATCTTCGGGGGACTCCCTTCCCCGTTGAATCTTCTAGCACATAACTTCCGCATGGGTGGGCTTCTGTCACCCGGTACGGTCCTTCCCAGTTGGGTGCCAGCTTGCCCTCCGGCTCCAGGTGACTCTTGTCGTTTCGCCTCATTACCCTGTCGCCTACCATGGATTGCTCCTTCCTTACCCTCCTGTCATGATACTTCTTAACCTTTTCCTTTAATTTAGTCTCATGCAAGGCCGCTTTCTCCCTCCTTTCCTTCAGCAGGTCTAAATTCGTCATGCTCTCTTCTTCATTCTTTACCTCGGGCACCGGCTCGGCCGTCCGAAGACTGGGAACGCCGATCTTAGCCGGAATCACTGCCTCCGATCCATACGTCAGACTATAGGGGGACTCCCCGGTCACCGAGTTTTCCGTAGTCCGATGAGCCCATAGAACGCTCGGGAGCTCGTGTACCCAGTTCCCCGTCGCTTCCTGGAGCCGGGCTTTAATCCCACTCACGATCGTCCGGTTCGTCACCTCCACCTGACCGTTAGCTTGCGGATGATAAACTGACGTGAGCTTTTGGCTTATCCCATACTTCACGCACCAGGATTTGAAAGGGTCATTTACAAACTGCGCTCCATTGTCGGTTACTATAGCTCTCGGGACTCCGAACCGGCAAACAATGTTCCTCCAGCAAAACTTCACACTGGTAGCCCCCCGGATGTTGGTCAAAGGTTCGGCTTCCACCCACTTAGTAAAGTAATCGATAGCCACAATCAGGTACTTCAAACTGCCAGGAGCAGTGGGAAAGGGTCCGACCAGATCCAGTCCCCATCTGCTGAAAGGCCAGGCACCTGTTATCCCCATCATCTCTTCCCTGGGTATGTGCACTAGCGGCGCGAACTTTTGGAATTGAAGGCACGAGCGAACCCTGTCCTGCGAGTCCTCAAACATGGTAGGCCAGTAATACCCCACCCGTAAGATTTTCCTGGCCACTGTTCTTGCTCCCTGATGACTACCATTCGGACCTTCATGTACTTCCCGGACCAGGTACTTGCCTTCCTGTCGTTCCACACACTTCAGCAACGGCTGGATATAACCTCTTTTGTACAGGATGCCCTCCTGTAATGTATACTTCGGCACCTTGACCCGGATTTTTCTGGCCACCACTCGGTCGGCCGGGACCTCCCCCGTCAGAAGGTATGCCCGGATCGGTGCCATCCAGGAGTCTTCCTGCACTGCTTCAACTGTCAGGATCTCATAACTCTGCTCGTAACTCCTCCTCTCCAGTGTCTCCCTTCTGAGAGGTGCTTTCTGTCCTGGCCTCAACTTCGAAGATGCCAACTTGCTCAAAGCATCGGCCTTTTCATTCTGCTCTCTTGGCACCTGCTCCAGACTGAAACTGTCGAACTGCCGGATCATGAGCTGGACCAGCTCCAGGTACCTCTGCAAACTTCGCTCCTTTTCTTCATACTCCCCGTTCACCTGATGCACTACAATCTGCGAGTCACTAAAGGCCTGGATCGTTCCCATCTTCAACTCCCGGGCAAGCTTGAGTCCTGCCACCAACGCCTCATACTTTGCCTCGTTATTTGTAGTCTTGAAGTCGAAATGCCGCGCATAGTGGTACTCCTCTCCTTCTGGGGATGTCAGCAAAACCCCGACTCCGCTGCCTCCTGCATGGGCTGACCCGTCCACATGCAATGTCCACCTCAGGCTTGAGGGATCCTCGGCAAGCACGTCCAGCCCAACCATCTCTGTCAAGAAATCTGCCATTGCCTGGCCCTTAATGGCTTTCCTCGGCTGATAAGTTATCTCATGCTCCCCCAACTCTATGGCCCACTTTATCAAACGCCCCGACGCCTCGGGCTTAAGCATCACCTGCTTCAGGGGGTGGTTGGTCAGGACCACGATCGGATGGGCCTGGAAATACGGGCGCAACCGTTTTGAAGCATAAACCAACGCCAATACTAGCTGTTCCAAGCTTGTATACCGAGTCTCCAGACCTTGTAATGCCAGGCTGACAAAATACACAGGACACTGCCTCCCATCTTCCTCTCGGACCAACACCGCACTGACAGCCGACGCGGACGCGGACAGGTATAAAAGCAAATCCTCCCCCTCCTTTGGCTTCGAGAGGGTCGGGAGTCGGCTCAAATGTTCCTTCAGATCCTCGAACGCTCTCTCACACTCCTTAGTCCACTCAAACTTCTTTGCCTTCCTCAGGATGTTGAAAAAAGGAAGTTGTCTCTCCGCGCCTTTTGACAGAAAGCGACTCAAGGCTGCCAGAGAACCCATCAGCTTCTGCACCTCCTTCACATTCTTCGGCGACTGCATCCGGCTTATCGCCTCCATCTTCTCCGGATTGACGTCTATTCCTCGACTAGATACCATGTAACCGAGGAACTTCCCGGCCCCGACTCCTACCACACTCTTCTCGGGATTCAGCTTCAGGTTAACTTTTCTCAAAATGCCGAACATCTCCTCCAAGTCTTCTAAGAAACCAGGGTAGCTTCTGCTCTTCACCACCATGTCATCAACGTATAGTTCCATGCTTCGGCCCAACTGATCCCGAAATATCGCATCTGCCATCCGCTGGTACGTTTCCCCCGCGTTCTTCAAGCCGAATGGCATCCGTCTATAGCAATAGGTCCCAAACTCTGTGATGAAGGCTATCTTCAGCTTGTCCTCTCCTGACATTTGAATCTGATGATAACCCCGGTATGCATCGAAGAAAGCCAGGGCCTCGTACCCGGTGATGGCTTCCACTAACCGGTCGACTGGGGGAAGGGGGTAACTGCCTTTCGGGCAACACTTGTTTAGGTCGGTGAAGTCGATACACATTCTCCAGGACCCATTTTGCTTTTTCACTAGCACCGGGTTAGCTAGCCATTCTGGGTATATGATTTCCTCCACTACCCCGGCCTCCAGCAACTTCAGCTCCCCCTGTTTCCCCACCTCGGCCCTATCTCCTGCCAGGGGCCTCTTCTTTTGCCGGATTGGCTTCAACTCCGGGTATACATTCAGTTTGTAGAGAGCTAACTCCGGAGGCACGCCAGTGAAGTCCTTCTCTTCCCATGCGAACACATCCTCGTACTTCGAAAGCAGGGATCGTAACTGTTCCTTTACATCGACTGGCATCTTTTTCCCGACCTTGATTGTGTCTCTGCTCCCGACCTGCATGTCCTCCACATCTCCCGGCCTCACTTCTCCCTTCACTGCCCCGACCGGGGCCTTCCTGGCTTCCTGAAGGCCGTGAGCATGCAACTTCTGGCCGTAGACTGACTTCCTCGAACCGTTGCCACCCTCTGACTGGTTGGGAACTTCATGGTTAAATGGTACGTCGAGCAAATGGCTCTGGCCTAAGCCATCCACGGTCGCCCGATGATGATGTTATAGGGAGACGAGGCGTCTATGACCGCAAAATTGTATCGGACCGAGGTCTTCTTATTCCTGTCAAGGTCATCTACCACTGTCACTGTTAAAGACACAACCCCCAAAGGATGCTCTGTCCGGCCCGTGAAACCTGACAACGGAGAGGTACTCGGGCGAAGATTGTGGCGCCCTATCCCCAGCTGGTCGAAGCAAGAAGCGAACATGATCTCCACACTACTTCTGTCATCAATGAACACTCGCTTGACTGCAAATCCTTCTATCTCCGCCGTGATCACCATCGGATCCGTATGGGGCGTTAGACTGGGCACCGGATCCTCGTCCGAGAAGGTGATGACCTCCGTTGGGCGTAGTCTCTTCTCTTTGTCCTCACCAGCCGGCACATACCGACTCCGGGCTTTGGCCGCTGCATGGGACTGGGGCCCATCACCTACCTCTCCGTGTATAACATATATCATCCGGGGAGGGACCTGATTAACCGGCTCCGGGGCCATAACCAGAGCTGCTGCTCCCGAATGATACGAGGTCACTAGCAATATATCATCGGATTTCCCGGTATTTGGGCCGGGTCTTGAAACAGGTTCCGGTGAATGGCCAGAATCTCCGATCGGGTCTTGGTTAAAGGAGTAAACGTTTCAGCCCGAGGGGGGTCAACCCTCGGTCTTGCTGGGGTCTGAACTGCATCCCTCCTGCCAGGATCGGCAGCCCGAGTCTTATCACCCTTTCCAATCCCCCTATCCTCGAAATACCCTTCCTCCTTCCTCTTCTTGCTCCCTTCCAACAGCGAGCAATACATCTCCACCTCAAGGTCCAGCTGATGAAAGGTGGTCGGGATATTCTCCGTAAGCTTCGCCCATAACACCTCATCCCTTAACCCTGCAATGAATCCTGCGATCAGGGCCTTCACTTGAGCGTCTCTATCAATAACCTTCATGGAATCGTCCATGTACCTCATGTGGAATCCCCGGACATCCTCCTTCGCCGCCTGTCGACTGTAAGCCACTTCGGCCAAAGGTAGGTATTTATTTCGTTTGGTCTCATATCTGTGCATCAAAGCCCTTGAGAAATCATAGTAATTTCTGAAGCTCTCCGGGGGTTGGGCCTCAAACCACGACAAACAACTGCCCCTCAGATACGAGCTCACTAGCTTGCACATAAGCTCCTCCCGGATGTCACGTGTCCCCATGACATTATGGTACGTTCTGACGAACTCCTCAGGATCCGTCTCCCCATTATAGTTCGGTACCCCTTCCGGGACCCTCATTCCCACCGGCCAGGGGAAGGTGCTGATGTACCCTATCCATGGGGAGGTAGGCCTCCCTCCGTTCCTTCCTATCAGCCGGTCCAATCTTTCTTCCACCGAGTTTGGAGCCGCCGGAGCCCTGTCCACTACCACCGGGTACATCTCATAGGTTGCTACGACCGGGGCTGGTTGGGCCATGGCGTACCCCGTCATCGGTACTTGATTCTGCATCCACACCGGCCCCTGAATCCAGGGAGCCCAGCCCCCAGTGGGTTGAGCATAATATCCTCCAGGTGCCGGGAAGTACCCCTGATACCCGGCTTGAGACGTCCCGTACCCTGGAGCTCCATATCCGAGGTGGCCCCCACCTTGGCCATACCCCGGCCCTACTCCAACTTGTTGTCCTGCGCTCCCGACATGCCTCTCCAGATCTATCACAATTGGAGCCCGAGGGTTCTCCTGTCCAGGAACGACAGGGGGTCCCTGGCTGACTACCTCCGCAGCCAAAGGAGGTAACCCCGTAGGAGGCACCAACGGGGTCGGATTGGGCCCTGACCCTGGCTGAACCGGGGTCAACGGGACTTCGGTTGTCGGAGAGTTTGACTGCCCTTCCCCAGTTTGGTGCATTCCCGATTCCGGTCCTTGCTTTGCCGCCAGCCAGCGACGATACTCTTCCTCCTGAGTGGCAGCAAACTCCATCATGTCACGCTCGTCCTGCGTCATCCCCGGCTCCCTTCCTTCCGGCTCCGAGTCCCCTTCCGAGGCTTCCGGATCCGGATACGCCGGAGCCTTCCCCTTGCGTGCTCGATCCCTCATCTGGCGTAGGGTGAGATCCTCCTCGACCACTTCAGCCCTTCTTCCTCCCCTGCCTCTTCGTGACGGCCGACCTCGGGGCGGCATCTTAATGCATTTTGTGAACAAAGATCGTGTCCCACCGGGCGTGCCAACTTGATGCTGCCCGCCTGTTCAGTCCGAGTAGTCCCCTGATCCCCGATCCAACAACCTAGCCCTGCAAGACAGAGCCCCGGGAGGTACCCGAGGGTAGACCCTCTGGCGTGATGATGAAAGATGGATCCGGGAGAGAAAAGGGCTAATCACTAGAATAATGAGAGAATACTTACTTGGAATAGTGCTGAGGGGCACTATTTATACAGTGATACATGCTCCTAATGTGGTCCATTCTTTCTATGGCGTCTAGTGTTCATGTCCATATCCCTGTTGTACTATCCCGGATACCTCCATATTAGCTTACCTCATCATGGGCCGATCCCGAAATACTGCAGGGTAGTTGGGCCTGGGCCTGGTATCACCAAGTAAAACCTAGTGATTTAACTTGTTATGACAGCAAAGCATGTAATTAAATAAATTAAAGTTATATTATCCTATGATAGCAAAACCTAAATTTCTCTATCTATTCCTTATCTTTGTCGGCTCTCTTCCTCAGAAGAGTAAGCTATATCATCTTTAACCCCATAAAAGAATGAAGAAACCATGGAGATGGAAATGTCTCCTAATTTGAGAGAGTTACAAGATATATACACAAGTATTAAATAGATGCTTTGCTAAAATCAGAAAACTCTCTAGTAAATATATACACAAGTTCCTCACCAACTAAGGATACATGGAAATTCCACCCGAACGAAGTATAAAAATCATCGACTTTTCCCTCTTTGAATACATGCGCGCGATGGAGATAACAACTTAGCTGATGCATTCATAATATGCATGTTTCCTCAGATTATTGTCGACACAACCAGAACAATTTTCACAACATCGAAGGTACGTTATTTATGGACCCACCGCCATCGATATTGGGAAAAATACATGGTTGAAAAAAATGATTATAATCCAGAACTACCTGTGTTTCAATGATATCGGAAAACAACATGGCGTCTCCATCATCTGTTCGAGCCGCAGCTCCGAAATCCAAACATCATCATGATAACAATGATTTACTGCATTAACGATGGCTATTAAAATTTCCCAACAATTAAAAACATGAGCTGATTTGCAAAACAATGCAACTCGTAGCATGCAATACTCCATCTCCCTTTTTCGTGTGAATCCTCAGCGGCTCATTCCGACCTCTTGTCGATCGTCGGACATAATAATATCATATGCAAAAATCAACAAACAAAAAAAAATCATTAGGATATCAACAAAATAAAATTTTAGGTAGAAACAGATGAGAGGAGTTACGAAATTGTGTTCACGGTGAAAATGCATGAAGGTTTATAAATGCTCAACATAAAGGACCTCATTTTGGTATTCCAAGCCAAATTTAGAATATATATATATATATATATATATATTATTTTTTTGATAACGAAAAGATATATATTAATGCCTTTTTAAAAATCTGATGAAGATGAATGCCCAGCAAAACAAATCAATCACACGGGATTCAAAGAGATAATAATATATCAACGTACATATAAGTCACGCTAGACCAAAATGAACACATGGCAATATTTATTAATGTTAATAATGCCTAAATATGGTAGGATTCGGGAGACACAAACAATATTTGTAAACTTCCGACGATTCGTGGTGGTTATGTGGTGGTTATGTGATGGTTTTAATCAAAACTACGTAGTTTAATATTTTTTATTAATTTATTATATTTTCCGGAGCAATAACTCTTCTAGTTCCCTTTAAGATAATATTAGTTTACCAAAGTTAACACAAGCTATTTACAACGACAAATGCCAACCTTCTTTATGTTTTATACTAATATTTTCCAAAACTCAAAATATTCTTTTTTATTTAGAAACATCTTATATTCGATTTGTGCATATATACACGATATCCCAAGGCCATCATCATATTTGATTTAAGACCATTGCCTTCATTAATTCCTATCTGGTTCAATGTCAGCTTCACAAACCCACAACTCTACAGTCTGTAGAAAATATTTTCTATTCACCAAGTTCCTATTCTTCAGGTTAGAATTTGTTGTCGTTGTTATTAATCAGTAGGAGTATTTAATGCTACTAGTCTGCTTCGGAATTAGCTAGCCCGTGTTGTGCCTAACTCGGTATGCTTTGGTATCAAGCCCACGCTGTCTCTCACCTATGACCTACCTGCAAGACAGAGCTCCCAGAGTTACCCAAGGGTAACTACTCCGGAATGATGATGAAAGTAGGGTATTTGCAGAGGAGGGAGAATATGAATAAGAATAAGTATAGAGTGTTTAAATCTGATAGAATATACTTTTGGTTGTTGGGTTCTCCTATATTTATAGTGGTAGCAAGAGGGAACGATCCAACCGAGTGGTCCTCTCCTTGTCGCGCTCCTAGGGGATGAGTCATTATCATGTCCTTGTTGTTCTCGGGTAGCGCCAATATAGCTGATGCCATAAGGAGGACCACCTCTGAGCCGGGCTTACCTTCGTCCTTCTCATGGTCTACTATTTGGGCCGTAGCCCAAATCACCACCCCCCGAGACCCTGGACCCCGGGATAATGGGATCCTTCTGTGTGCCCCGGGATCCTGGGTCTCCATCACGAACTCAGGCTGGAAAATAAATATAGACTGGTACTCGAAAGTATTGAATAATCCGACAGATATATTAGTTGTAGCTCGAATCAGTAAAATAATTATAGGATGTTTTAGACAAAGTCTACAAGTCTATTTATTGACCTAATCACATATGTGCCAATTGTAGGCTGTTAAAACCATCACAACTAAGATTTCTCATAAACCTGTATTAGAGAATAGACCGTAAGTCTTAATGGTTTTACCCCTATCTAGCTAATATGGGCCAGAAGGACATAACAAACAAACATGCATACATACTTCATAAACCAATCAAGATAATTTTGCAAAAATTCCCATTGAAGCACATATCACGTGAAGCTTAAAAAAAACTATAAAAACAGCAATAATGAAAAAGGAGCAGGCCAGGAAAATAGACACCTGGTATGGCCGGCAGTGGTGGTGCACGGGGAACTCTCGCGCATGGGATGTAGTTTTCATATTCGGCAATGGGAAAGTCAAACCCGAGACACCAACTGATATGAGTATGGTTAGCGACGACTGAATTCTCCATTTCCCGATGAAGCATCTCTAGGTTATGACAAATCACAAGTGAAGTAACTTGGTCGGCGAAGCTTCAAAATGGATTAAACGGAAGCGTAAAGCTGCACTGGTTACCAATCGATCAGTTGCAAGCCGAAAGAGTAACTTTCCAGATCATAATGTTGGGTCGAACCATAGTTGGGCATTGGCATATTAAAACTTGACTGGAAGGAAGTGAAGAGGAGACGTCAAATAACTATGGGTAAGTGGAGAGGGTTAGCTCACCGGCAAGGACGTGTGCTGACTTCCTCACCAACAAAGAGGCTATGAGTTTTTTTGAGAGAAAAAAACTGATCTAAAGGGGAACAGTGTCAAATTAAAATATAGAAACTTTTGAAGAGTTTAATTTATTAATATGAATAAAATTAAAATCATAAATGTACACAGATCCACATGTGAAAATGTGGGCTTTGAATTAGTTTGCACCTCAAAAAAGTTCATCTTTTTCTCTCTAAAGTCTAAAACCTCCCATTTCTCTCTAAAAAAATTCAGATCCAATATATGAGAGGAGATTGCCGGTGAGTAACCGTTTGTGTCAGTCTCCTCCCTATAAACTTACATAGTAGCCAAAACACCCAATAATTTTATCCATCAACAAAATTTCCCTTGTTCTTGGACACTTTACAAACCCAAATATGAAGCTTGATGGATAGAAAGTGTCAAAGATCAGCATCACACAGGTAGCGATCTATAAAATCTCGCGACTCTGATTGCCTCCAGGTTAAAATTTGTCAAATTATGGCTATTATTGAGTGTTGACACAACTGAATTTTCCATTTCCCTATAAAGAATTTGTAGGTTATTACAGATGAAAAGTGAAGTAACTTGGCCGGCTAAGCTTCAAAATGAATGAAATTGAAGTGTAAGGCTGCACCGGTTACCAATGAATCAGTTGCAAGTCAAAAAAGTAACTCTCGATGGAAAATTTTCCAGATTCATAATGTTTGGTCCAATGGTGTATGAAAACTCGACTTGAAGGGGTTGAAGAGGGGACATTCAATAACTGTGGGTAGGTGGAGTGGGTTAGCTCACCGGCAAGGACGCGGCTGTGACTTCCTCACCTACATAGAGGTTGTGAGTTTTACGAGAGAAAAACTGTTCTAGAGAGGAAAAATATCGAATTAAAATATAAAAAACTTTTTAAGAGTTTAGTTTAATAATATGAATAAAATCGAAATCATAAATGTATACGGACGGACTCACATGTGAAAAGGCGGGTTTTGAATTAGTTTGCACCTCAAAATATTTCGTCTTTCTCCCTTTAAAGTCTAAAACCTCCCATTTATCTCTAAAAATTCAGATCCAATATGTGAGAGTGGAGATTGCTGGTGAGTAACCGTAGGTGCCAGTTTCCTCTCCATAACCTATAGAGTAGCCAAAACACCCAATGCTTTTATCCCTCACCAAAATATCCCTTCTTCTTCGACACTTTAACATATAGGAAGCTTGATGGATAGAAAAGTGTCACAGATCAACGTCACACAGGTAGGGATCTACAAAATATCGCTACTCTGATCGCCTCAATATAAAAAATTGTTTGAATATGGCTATTATAGAGGGCTGGAGACAACTGAATTTTCCATTTCTCTGTTAAGCATCTAGGTGATTTGTGTGAATACTTATTAGCTATTTAATTAGAATGGAGTCGAGGTTAATTTATTCGAGTTGTTTTATTTGTTTATTGGTTAATTTCTTGTGCAGTGTAGTTAATTCTTATATGATTTATTTTGTTAACGTTATACGGTAAGTTATTTTTAAAAATTAGTTATACAATGAAATTCCCAGGAATTAGATGCTTTCAACCAAACAATATCACGTAAAATAAATCCTAAGAATTCTAATTTCCCACATCGCTAACAAAACAAGTTTTGTAAAAATCTTTGTATTTTAACGGAGTAAACAAAATCATTGGAAATAAGAATTCATGTAGTAATTTAACTCCCACATGAACCAAACGACCTCATAGTAGATTTAGAATGCACAATCATACATGTTTAATAAGCATATCGTTATTCAAAAAAAAAACTACAATCAAAATCAAAATTTGCATATTATTTTCATTCAAACTACACTGAACATAATTAATATTCTATCAACATAGTTCATGGCCGTGATTTCGAATGCACAAGATATTATACTGGAATGCACCCCAATTAAAATTAGGATGCACACTATTTTTCACTAAAACATACATCGCACATTAGCGAGCGGTACTTCATGCACATTCCATCAACGTACAATATACATACAATAGATTTTGAACGCACAATCATACATTTTTATATGCCTATCGCTCTTCAAATAAAAAATAACTACGATCAAAATTAAAATTTGCATCTTATGTTCATTCAAACTACAATTAACATAATTAATATTCTATCAACATAGTTCACGGATGTGATTTAGAATGCACATAATAGTATACTGGAATGCGCCCACTTAACATTAGAAGGCATACTATTTTTCCATAAAATATACCGCGTACAGTAGCTATGGGTACTTAAATAGCTATGCACATTACATCAACAATGCACATTCAGTAGATTTGGAATGCACAATCACATATTTTTAAATACACATGTTTTTTCAATAAAACATGCAGACAACCGCGTGAAGTGGTAATTAATTAATTATGCACATTCTATTCACATATAATGCACTTACACTAGATTCGGACTGCACATCCATATATTTTTTTAATGCACATGCCTTACAATCATATGCTCATCTACCCATATCCAACAACCAAACGTTACGACACCATTCGCAGCCTACTAAAATCACAAAAGTTTGAAAAACGCCAAAAACTACATTATTTACGCCGCCGGAATGACTACATGTGAATCAGCAAAATCCTTGTCCTCCATCACTAAACTTGGTATACCTATTAACAATTTAACCTTCAATATAAACAAAATATTTACCATTAAATCAACACATAATGTTTTTAATTTTCAATTAACACCGATATCTAAAACCTTACTCATAATAACAGATCATCTGGTTCATAACCCTCTTGGTATATCATCTAATCCTATACCATCGCGTTTTTGTATATATAATCTGTTTGATACATCACCAAATTCAGTAACAGCGTGCGGGTGGATTTAGATGGGTACGGTGAGATGTGCAGTTCAAATGATATTATCAGCAAACGATGCGGCGGTTACGATTTAGTGGGGGGAAGTGGGCAGTGATTTAACCTCGCACGTATATTTACTATTTATAAAAATGTACACTTATTTCAAATAGGGGCTCCGGGTATGTACACCCGTGATACCATTTACATATTGTAGCTATACATCAAAAACTGAAAGCTAAATATTCTTGCTAATACAACTCTCCATAAAGCCTATTTCTAATTGCAATTTCTTCTTATGTGAGATAGTCCTTACTTAACAATTGCATTTACTTAAAATTGTATAATTTAAAGTGTCAACTAATTTTTCTAAACGTTCTTTAATTTTGTTACATGGATCTAGTAATTCTAAATAATTATTTTTTACAATGTATGTAATTTCAAATACTTTTTTATTTAAATTCATATATTTTACATATTGTTAAATATTATGGCCCTGTTTGGGAACTAGCTGTTAGCGTTTAATTGTTAGCGGATTGTATGAGCTGTTAGCTGTTTGTATTAGTTGTTTTGACTAGTTGTTTTGACTAGCTGTTTGAAGTTGTGCGTTTGGTAGTAATAAGGAGCTGATAGCAGTTTATTTAACTTAAATGACATAAAAGTACATCAATATAATTTATTATTATTTTAATGTGTGATATGTTTTATAAGTAAAAATATATGTTTCTAATGCTTGTATTTTTATTTATTTAAAATGATTTGAGGTGATAATTTTAATTTTTTAAAATTTAGTTTAATTTGGTGATCTCTTATTTTAAATTATGAAAAAATATGTCTAATACTTGTTTTTTCATTTAATTCATTTGACATTAACATTTATAAGAATTTATATCAAAAACATATGCTTAAAAGATAATAACAAAATATGGTGTTTGGTTAAAATACTTAAAAGTATAAAAACGTGATAGGTCGTTTTTCTACCAAATAAACCTGCAAACAATTCGGTTTAAATTCAAGTATAGAGTAAGCAGGGTCGATCCCACGAGGAACAGTGTAATCAGATTCTTATATCTAAAGATACAGCTTTTGGTTAGAAACCACCTTTTATGTTGAAAGAGTTTGTATTAACTATCTAATAACTAAATTAAACTAAACTAAGAAGCAAATAACAATTAAAATAAACAATGCAAATAACACGAAGACACTCAAACAATGCAATCCGGTTACGGGTAAATCCACATTAACAATTCATTCGATCACTGGCTCAGTAATTTATTAAGTTGTATAAACCAATCAGTTATAGACCTTCGAGAATAGCACACCCAATCCAATTTCTTCTTACTTTGTCGATAGCCGGCAAGAATAGCTAAACTGACTATTTCTCTAATCAAGATACAACCTAGCCGGAATAGCCTACCTAGATTTAATACCTCAACAGCATTAAGCACCAAAGAAACCCAATTCAGATAATTTATAATCAGAACAACTGTCACAAATTATCTACCCTGTATTCCCAACTATTGGCGTATAGTTTCGCCACTAATTGAATCTACCCCCTAGATACAGATAAATAGAGGAACTCAATTGGCACTATTCCAAATAACAGAAGACTGATCAGATCTCAAGCAATTCAAAAATAAACAGGATACACAGAGAATAACAAGGAATCCACACAACATAATTATCAAGCACATTTAGGCCTCACATATGAATCATAGTTAATGCTTCAAAACCCTTACCGGAAACAAACCTAGCTACTAAACATATTAAAAACCAACAAATAATTAAACATGAAACTAATTATAAAGAAAAGTAAAAGAAAACTTAGTCTTGATCAATGATGAAAAACGTTGTGTTGGTTGGCTCCAAAGCCTACGGATGGCCTCCAAACTCCGGAACCCCCAAAATAATATAATGTCTAAGTATATATAGGTTTTAGGGTAAACAAAACCCTAATCCAAATATTACAAGGAATTGGATTAATAAATTATAAAATAATTGGGCCTTCAAATAAACCTTCATTGTCTTCTCCATGTAGCCCAGTTAAACCCAATTTATTAAGACCGCGACTGCAACAATTTAGCCCAATACTGATATCTTCAAGAACGTATAGCTGATTAGTGATCGACATGTCGAAGCACAACTTAGCCGCCCGTAGAAAAAATCAGTAATAGAATTACATCTTCAACTCGCAGGCGTCTTCTTCTTCCCGGAATAATGAAATTGACGATCCATTATCCGTCGGAGCACACTACCTCATTAAAAAAACCTTTCGGAAAAAAGAGTGTAGTGTCTAGCTCCTCTCCATGGCTCTAAGTGCTTGATTTTGCATCTTTTTCACCACTTCTCCACTTGATTGTTTTCTACCATTTTTCTTATAATTCCTGCACCAAAAACACCTTCGTGCACATCAAATGGCAAAAGAGAGATATAAAATCATATAATTAGATGCATAAAATACGCCTGATCAAAACGCGATTAGTTAAAATACTTAAAATATAAAACGATTTTATCAAAAGGATAAACATGATTTATATTTAATTTTCATGAATTTTATTACGATTAGTTAGAATCATTATAAGGATAACCAAAACTACGTCCAGAAGTATTTTGGCTAGATTTTTTCCCCACGCGATTTGTTAAAAAGGTAAAAAGAAAACAAAATATTCTTATTAGATTCTTTATCTACGATGGTAAAAAGGTTAAAATTGATAAAAAGGAAAATTTGGTGCAGAAACGCTGCTCTTCCCAGCGTTATGAAAAGAAGCGTTTTCATTCAAACAGCTCGTTAGAAAAAGCTATTCACCAAACACAGGTAGTAGCTGTTTGACCAGTCAAAAATCTATTTTTAGCAAAAAGTACAAAAAGCTGCTCCAAAACTCTCTTGCCAAACGGGACCTATGTAATTAGCACTATAACATCTTATATTAGTATCACATTAATTATATTTGGATACAATAATAATGATAATGTAAAAGAAAAAGAATGATTTGTTGGATGAGAGAGAAATTGAAGTGGGACATGGATGAGATGATGTTGAAAGTGAGTGAGAGTTTTATGATAGTTGAGAGTGATTTTTAGATGGGTTTTGAAGAAATTTTTGGGGAAAAAGTTGAAAGATGGGATTCATGATAACACATCTCTTATATTTTTATTTTTGTATGATCTCCCTGTATATTTTATCATGATATAGTATCTTCACAATTGCACAAATATATGACAATCTAAGAGTATTTAAGAGGTAATCTCTGATAAGGCAGCCTTATGGTAAGGTAAGAGCATCTTCAACGGTAAGCTACAACACATTGTAACTTACATTAATTCAAGCTAATTAGCTAGCAAACTACAAGTATCTCCAATGGTTATTAATATTATAAATTAGCTTGTATGATCACACATAATTCTAATTACATCTAAATACATTGAATTATTGATGTGGGGTCTACTAAATGGGACTCAAGCTAGTTGCTTGCCAAGGCTAGTTGCTTGTGAAGCTAGTGCTTGTAAAGGGTAAAACAATGGTAAGCTAGTGCTAAATATTTTATTAAAATTGCCAAGCAAGTCCAAAAAGGTAACCATTGGAGATGCTCTAAGAGCATCTTCAGTGGTAAGCAAGATGATGGTGTAGCTTGACTTGCCACGTCATTTTTTCAAGCAAGTAGCTTGTCAAGCTAGTGTTTCAAAACAGAATTTTAGGGTTGGAGTAGATGTCTTAGACATACTCGGTAGCTCCGTAACGCTCTCTCCTTCCCAAACAGTAACTCTTTCTCAGATCTAAACTGGCGGGGTGGCCGTCGGCGCTTCGCCGCCAAGCAGGCCACCCCTCCCGCCTTATAATCCTACTATACCATCCTTAACCCCCAACCCTCAATTCAAAACCCCATCTGAATCGAACAACTACATCCTTTTTTTGAATCTCCGGCAACTTTTTCACTGGCAGTTTTTGAGCGGGTCGCTACTGCCCAAATCGTCTATGCCCGGCGAGTCCAGCCACTTTCACCGGAAACGCCGACTGGATACCTCCGTAGGAGCGCCGACGCCGAGGGCCTCAGACTATCGGTCAACGGCCGATCTGGCCGGCCAGGAAGGAGAACGATAATGCAGAATACGGATCCGAGCAGCTGGATCCGGCACGAGTCCGGATTCCCGGTGACTCGCAGTGTTGCAGGCGAGTCCAGGTAATACCGGGGCGGCTGGGCCTGGGTCTGTGTTTTCGACTCGGGTCTGGTCGGCTCGGTTTGGGCTCGGCTCGGCTTTGGCTCGGCTCGGTCGGGTCGGGTCAGGTCGGGCCGGGCCGGGTAGAACAGGTTCTGGTGGTTTTCAACTGGGGATGGCCCAATTAGGTTGAGATGGTAAGTTTTGGTCTGATCAGGTACCGTTGATTTCATCCGGTCTTTCAAGCGCTGCCGCCGGTACTCCACGCGCCGCGACCAGGCATACCAGTGTGTCCTTCACCGGTTGCCCCACACGGATGCTAGCGCGCTACGCAGGGGTTTCATGTGCCACGCAGGTTTTATTCTGGTGATGTCTCTTTATCGATGCTTTTATTGGACAAGATTCTGGGTTGATTCATTTTGCTGCTTTCTTAGAGTTTTTAGATTTTATGAGATGGATGAATGAAACTCTGACTTTTTGCAAAATTGCTTTGACAAATTTATTGAGTATCTCTGCCCATTTGTTTGTCGCCTCCCTCTTACTTTGGGAAGACCCCTTGGGCTTCGGTGTGTGCAGTTACAGTAGAGGAGAAATCCAAGTCGTGGTACTTACTAAGTTACTATCGGCGTCTCTGTGCATACACTTGTAGATTTGAGCATTTAGTGCAGACTTTATGTTTCAAATTAGGGATATTACGCCTGTCAAAGCAGTTTGACGCTTTTGTGTCGGTCTTTTAGGAATCTTTCTTCCCATCTCTTTTTTAGGTAGCACTATCGAAGCAGTGAATTAGTATGGTTGTATCTAGCTACTAAGGCTTTAGTTCCTGCTCAGGATACAGAGAAGGTTTAGAATTGTTATATCTTTAGAAACCTCTCTGTAATCTTACAAATTGCCTCCCATAGAGGAGATCACTGTATTTATTTTTATGTCAATTAACTGGTTTGGGGATGCCAAATATAATATCCCTCCACCAATGGTGGTTTAATCCAAAAAACAAAAAAAGCTAGTGTTTCAATTAGTGGTAAGTTGCCTTGAATATTAGCTATTATGGTCCCACATATACACAATATCTACCAAATACTATTGAATTAGTGATGTAAGACCCACAAAAATAATGTCAAGCTAGTTGCTTGTGAAGGCAACCCTTTCTTGAGAAGGCTAATGACGTGGCAAAAAACAATGGTAAGCAAGTAGCTTAACTATTTATAAAAATTGCAAAGCAAGTCCAAAATGCAACTATTGGAGATGCTCTAAGGGTGTTGGGTTAAGGGGAAAAATATATTTGGGGCTGGAATATAAACATTGATTTTTGGTGCCCCTACTAATAATATTAATAAAACTCAGGGACCATTTTGAAATAAGAATATATACCACATTTAATCTCCCTATTAATTATTACCATCACCAATCATCAAATTATGGATGAAATTCTCCACGCAACTTCTTCTACGCAACTAATACCCACATTCATAAACGACGTAGGTTTTTGTTTCAATTCAATTAAAGACATGTATATTGTGCGTTAATTATATCCGCTACTGTTAATATTGTTGGATTACTAATGGAAAGTAATATTTAACCATCTCGTTCTTACATAAAATATAATTTTTAAATAAATTACTTCATAAATCTGTCTTTTGTTACCGTCATTTTTCAAGAAAGAAATTAAGTTGCATAAATTTTAATTAAAGATGTCTTAAATTTTAATTTAGTTACTAATTATTTGTAAATTTTATTGTATATGTCTATAATAATAAAAATTATTTTTGTAAATGAGTATAATATAATAAATAAATTAAGTTCAACTATAAAATGGATCTACATGTATATGTTTTATATAATAAACATTTTTTCCTTATATAAATATAAGCAAATCCTACTCGGACTTTGTTTGATAAATTATTTATGAAACTGTTTGAACTGAAATTCAAATAAACAATATTAAAATAATATATTGAATTCAGTTATTATAAAAAATTGAATTACAATTGTATGTTTCACAAATTTAATTTTTTTTTCAGAAAAAACAACGTACAAAAATAGATATTTTACCTATTTAATTTCATTTTTGAAAAAAATAACGGTAACAAAATAGAAATTTATGAGGTAATTAATTAAAAAAATTTTAAAAAATTATTTTATGTATGAACGAAATCGCTAAAAATTACTTCCAATTGTAAAACACACCTAGTGAATAATGTAATTAACGCAAAACATACATATATTTACCATATGAAACAAAAATTACGTCGTTTATGACTGTGGCGTACTATTTGCGTAGAAGAAGTTGCGTAGAAGATCCTATCCCATCAAATTATTATCGTTCATCATCAAATATTCGTTGCTCATCATCAAATCATCAAATGTTTGTTCGTTCATCGTCAAATCATCGTTGTTCATCATCAAATCTTCATTGTTCATCATCAAATCTTCGTCGTTTATCATAAAATCATCAATCAATCAATCATCAAATCCACCATCATCATCAATAATGTCATAACCATCATCAATCATAAACATAAAATCATCAACTAAAATATACACATAATCAAATCAATAAAAATCAGAAAACAAGATTCTCGTGGAAACGTGGCTCGGATCATCAAATAGAACTCGTTTTCGTCATCCTCGGTCATCAATCCGATCGTCAAATCCGTTCGATCATCAATAAAAAAAAAATCAATTGTAAATATAATATCATCAACTAAAATATACACATAATCAAAGCGATAAGAAATCGGGAAACTAGATTCTCGTAGAATCGTGGCTCGGATCATCAAATAGACCTCGTTTTCGTCATCCTCGTATATTATATATGTGTGTGTGTATATATATGTGTGTATATATATATGTGTGTGTGTGTGTATATATATATGTGTGTGTATATATATATGTGTGTGTGTGTGTGTATATATGTGTGTGTGTATATATGTGTGTATATATATATGTGTGTGTATATATATATGTATATATATATATGTATATATATATATATATATATATACTCGATCACCAAAATTACTCATCATCGTCATCAATAAAAAATTATCAATCGTAAACATAAAATCATCAACTAAAATATACACATAATCTAATCGATAAAAAATCGGGAAAATAGATTCTCGTTGAATCGTGGCTCGGATCATCAAATAAACCTCGTTTTCGTCATCCTTGTATGTATATATACTCGGTCACCAACATTACTCATCATCGTCATCAATCCGATCATCAATAAAAAATCATCAATCGTAAATATAAAATCATCAACTAAAATATACACATAATCTAATCGATAAAAAATTGAAAAACTAGATTCTCGTAGAATCGTGGCTCGGATCATCAAATAAACCTTGTTTTTGTCATCCTCGTATATTTTATATATAAATTACTCATCCTCGTCAAATCCTCGTCATCAATAAAAAAATTTGATGAACAATGAAGATTTGATGATGAACGACGATAATTTGATGATGAACGATGATGATTTGATGATGAACGATGATGATTTGATGATGAATAATGACGATTTGATGATGAACAGTGATAATTTGATGAACAACGATGATTTGAACGTCGATGATTTGGTAATGAATGTATATGATTTGATGATGAGCGATGATGATTTGATGAAGAGGGAGATGATTTTTAGTTGATGTAATTAACTGATTTGAAAATAACTAAAATATAATAATTATGATTTGACCCCAAAACTTTTGTATGAACCATATGAGGATCCTTTGCCTTTCCATAAGGCTACCTTATCTAATTGTTTCTCAGTATTTAATATAAAAATTTTACATAGAAAATATTGTTATAATACTAATAAATGACATTGTTAAAATATATTATTTGTAGTTTAATCATAATAATATCTACTATATATTATAAGCGTGCTATTTTATGTCCAGGCCTGTTTTAGGCCGTTAGCCATTCAACCATTAGTTATTTTTTCTACCATTCACACTTTGTTTGCTACCGGCTCCATCTTCTTTCTCTCTTCTTCTTCCGGTAGCCTAACAACAAACAGGCCACTTGCCGTTTTTGCCCCTCCCAGTAGCAAGTTACCAGACAAACACCGTGTCCTTCGTCAAGTAGCCGAGTTGGGGCATCTTGATCCGAAAAAACCGGGTCGAATCGCAGCCGCAGCTCCTGCCACCCGCCCGCCGCCCTGCAGCTACCTTTTCCGCCGTCGATCAGCGTCGCCACCATTTTCGGAGCTCGGAAATTGTAGAGCTCCTTCCAAAGCAACCGCTTCGCCACCGCGCGAAGCTTTCGGGCACACGGCGGAGATGTGGCAGAGGACCTGAATATCCCAAATCATCGACTGTAGCACCAGTAATAGCATGCTATTTTATGTCAGGCCTGTTTTAGGCCATTAGCTAGTCAACCATTAGTTATTTCCTCTATCATTCACACTTTGTCTGCTACCGGCTCCACCTTCTTTCTCTCTTCTTCTTCCGGTAGCCTAGCAACAAACAGGCCGCTTGCCATTTTTTCCCCTCCCAGTAGCAAGTTACCAGACAAACACCGTGTCCTTCGTCAAGTGGCAGGGTTGGGGTATCTTGACCCGGAAAAACCGGGTCGAATTGCAGCCGCAGCTCCTGCCACCCGCCCACCGCCCGCCGCCCTGCAGCTGCCTTGTCCGCCATCGGTAAGCGCCGCCACCATTTTCGGAGCCCGGAAATTGCAGAGCTCCTTCCAAAGCAACCACTTCGCCACCGCGCGAAATTTCTGGCACACGGCGGAGATGTGGCAGAAGACCTGAATATCCCAAATCACCGACTGCAGCACCAGTAATAGGATTCGCCCATTCAGAATCCCGCCAGAATTTTCCACCGCCGCCGACGAACACCGACGATGAATTCTCCGGCGGGAGACTCATGCGTCAGGTGGTGGTAAAATCTTCTTTAGCATCCAATCTATATTGTACGTGATTTATTAGGTTTTTCATTTTTTTTTAAACGGATGCTTTAGTTGGGCAACTTGTTTGATGATATCTTCACTGAATGCTTGTCCTGAATTTGTTTCGTAATATTTCTATTTTCCTATTACATGTCACATTGTCAATGTATGCTTTAGCCTTTAGTTTTAATGTGATTGGTTTTCAAAATCATTGTGTATTTACAGTGCCGTTAATTAGGTTGCTAAACTGTACTGTGACTCACACTTGGATTACTGCTACATTAAACATCACTTTCTGTGTACAGATTGTGCCATTCATTTCATCTTCAACTGTGTTTAGTTCCACACATTAAAGCTTCGATATTAGAAAATTGGGATTCAGGCGCGCAGAAGCGCGTGCAATATTGTGGCTAGCATGAAATGAGAACAATTGTTGCTTCCTTGAAACCACAACTTCCAAGACCTGCCATTGAGCAGAAAATTGTGGGTGCGGAGGTCATTAACAATCAGAAGGAAGCATTGGCTCAGGTAAGCGCTCTATCCATTTTCGGTTATGCTACTTTTGAAGTTTCTGGTTCTTGATCAGTATATGAAACATTGATATTCTGTTTTTTTCCCTTCATTGTGTTCTAGAAACAGTTGATATTTGCAACTTCTTTGTTTTGAACACTGTATAATATATATAGCACTCAGCTGGTGCAAAGTTGTGTGCTTTATGGTCTATCCTTCTTCATTAGGGACTAAAGTTTTGTTCTTTGATGATTATTAGATGTTTCTGGCTTTAAGTAGGTTATCTATATGGTACGATTGTGAAATTAGGAGCGTTCGGTTTTTTTGAGATTTTGGAAGTGCACAACTGAATCTGTCTTCGACAGGGACTGTCACAATGGATTATTTTACAACTTGAAGTTCATTTGTTTTTGAATCTGTCTCACACTGTTGACTAAATTTGTTAAAATTCCTTTGACTAAATGACAAATCATTCTTTTTCTACTTTCGTTTATCAATTCATTCTTTTGCTTTCTTTGCCTTCAAATTATAACTCGTGTAAGATATCAATGGATGATGTGTATGTATTTTCAAGCATCATCACTTACAATATATAATTTGTATTTTTGTTATGTTCATTATGTTTTTATCATTTCTTATTATAGAGTATTTTTTTCATCTTAATAATCACATGTCAGTCGAGAATCCACATATATGTATCTTGCATTTATTTCTTGCTTTGAATTAAATTTAGATATACTGAATTGAACTGGAAAATATAAATATGTATAAATGAAATGAATAGAACTGAAAAAATATACAAATATATTTTTACTGAACTGAACTGAAATACATAATTTTAAAAAATAAGTATCTTTTAAATGTCACTTAATTTGATAGAAGAATATTTTTTAAGTGAAAATTATAATACACTGAACTAAACTTAATTAAATTAAAAAAAATAAATATATTTATCTAAACTGAACTAAAATGAAAAATAAAACATACATTTATGTGAATCTTAATAACTACTAAAAGAGGCCATTTTTGCCACGTGGCGCTCTCACAAATTTTCCCGCAACTTACCAAAATAATGAAAAATAAAACTGCTTTTCCACAAAGCGTACTCAATACTCTTCCATTACGCTTAAATACTCGAATCTTCCAGATTTTGCTAATTAATTAGAGCGATTCGTTTTCCTCAAGTTCTTCTCGAAAAAATCATCCCTCTTCACGCCTCTTCTTCTTCTCCCCTGAAATCATTCTTCATATTAGTGTGAAGAGGCGAAGCGGTGACTGAAGAATGTGCATATGCGGGAAGATCATTGTGGCTGCAGACGGCGGCTGAGTCGGTGCTGATCGCCAGCGATGATAGAGCTGTGGGTGGAATCGCAAGGATCCGGCAGCGGCGGCGGTTCACCTGTAATACGGTGAGTTTGGCTTTCAGATTAGGACAGGCCGGTCTTCTCTATTGCCTCTCTGCTCTTCATGTGCCTCGATGTCCAGTTCTACAGCCTCACCACCCTCTTGGTATTTTTCCCCTGTTCTTTCTCCTGTTTTCTTTTTGAATTTGTTTTATATTTTCTGCTTGCAATTTTTTTGATTTGTGAATTTGATTATGTGTACTGGTAATTTTGTTTGAATATAGACAAGTTATTAATCGAATTAAAAATACAATCATTCATGCAACCTCTACAGTTATTAATCGAATTAAAAAAGGCATCTCTTTTTGGTTCATGAAGAATGAATTTTGGTTTCAAATTTTCATATTATTTTACTTTTGTGTATGTAGTTCTCCATGTTGGGTTCAATAGTTACAATTGGTGCTGTGATTGGAGCTGCAACGAGTGGAAGAATCGCAGATAGTCCTGGGAGAGATCAACTGGATATGGCTTAGAAGATTTCGGCCTCTTCTAGATTTGGTTTTACAGGTACCAAATATTTTCCATGTGGTCAAGCTGGTCGTTTGCAGTTTTTACGTGTGCTCCTTTTATATCTTGCTGTGACTTGACAGTGGTGATAGAGAAGAGAGAAAAGAATGAGCCAGCATGCTTCTGCAGATAAAGGTATTCTACTACTTCAAGTAGGTTTTTCATATACATAAAACCTCCATGACTGTGTAAAATTTCCTTATTTTTGAATATTGTGGTTTAAATATGAAGTGAGCAGAACATTGCCCGACTCAACAAATAGCCTCAATGAACTTGATGGGAAGCACACAAGGGGTAAAGCTTTGGTATTTTTCTTATGGCTTCTAAACTCTTTTATGTTTGTGTGTGATCTGAGTTGCATTCTATGAATCTTTTAAACATAAAATGTAGTGTAGTGTTGGTGGGGTTGAATACAACAGCGAGATATTACACAATGATTTTTCATCTTTTAATTCAGTTACATGTTTGGCTGAAGGATTGCATAACTAACTAAATTTTTGATATCCAACTACTTTATATAAACTGCTTTGATTGTAATCAAAATTATGATTTTGAAACCTCCATCAATTCTTCCGAATCTGGATTTCTAATTGTCTGTTAAAATTTGAAATGTGAGGATGTTTTAGTGTATTCATTGTTGCTATTAGTTGTTTTTGGAATGTTTTTTAAGCGATTCGATGTGAGATATGCACCATTCTATGCAATTTTGAGCAAGAGGATTGTTTACAACAACATGCATGACTTTTTTATACTCTTCCCTTCTTCTTTCATAGTATTTTTCATCTCCGTTGTTGGCTCTTCTACTCAGCTTCTCTTCTTTTTATGTTTTTAGAAAGTCTGTCATTTGTTGTACTACATTCTTTGGTTTTAAGAATCACACTTAGTGTCTATAGTTTATGAATACTCTTATCTGATCCCATTATGATCTTAATCAGCAATATACATGAAGTGCCTTATAAAATAGTGTCTAACGGTTAGTATGAGCTGTGACTTCTAATTATTTTGTGTGGTTGATGTCATATGCAGTTAAGAGCTGACATTTTCAGACTGGTATAGAATTGTGTCTACGGAGAGTTGAATTTTGATCAGCAGAAATGAGGTAGTTGATCTCTATGAGTGGTATGATAATTAAACATATTAAAATATGGATAGAACATGAATAAATCTTACAATATTTGAACTCTTTTCATTGCATTCAAATTTTTCTTTGCATGCTTCAAAGAAGAAGCTTTCGTAAGTAATATACTCAACTCATTTTGCATTCTTTTGTATACTTTGTATAGCAGTTTGTGTTTGATTGTAGCATATATATTTTTAAATCTTTCTGATAGGGTCGAATTTCACTTGCAGAGGCATGCTAGGTTTATTGGATATCAAAGCTCATACTATTTATATTAGTTAGCTCATACTAAATTAGTTTCCCACAAATCCATTTCATGCTTCATCATGAATCCATAATATATATTAGTTATGCTATTGAACTGCAGAAGAAGAATCAAGCTATTGATCACGAATATCTGAGAGAAGATGATGTTTACAGTTGCAACATTTGCAGGGACTACCAGCTTGCTTTCGATGCCACCATTGCAAGGGCACCCTCAAGGCACATACTTCTTCCTTTCTCGACATTCGGTCATCTCAATCAACTTGATCGGAGCTTGCATGTTTTTGAGTGTATGTTTGTGCAAATGAGCTACTCAGTTGTGTTTGGAGCTGGGTAACTATTCCTTTGAGGGGGTTCAATATTGTAAGCCTTCGATCAATTATTGAAGAAGACTGGCAGCTTACAGAAGAGTTTGTAAGGTGACCAGGTGTAATATATATCCTTCACATTTATTTCTCCGTACATTTTTGTCTCATGATTTAAACTCATGAAGTTAAGTTTATATTGTTGATTTAACTATATAGGCGCTGCAGATATCATCAGAGTTAACAGTACTGCATAAATTTTCTCTTGAACAGCTGGTTTTTTATTTCAAATTTGTGAATCATTTTCTCTAACTGGTCCATTCAAAGCTTTGGTATGCTACTGATGTATATAAATAAAGTCATACCCATTTGTTGGTGCTATTTTCGTGTAGAAAGTTTGTGTATTAGCCACTTTTATTTTGAAAGAAAAGAGTTGTTGGGTTCGGTTCTCTTTCTCTTCACCCGTTGAGTTTCATAATATTTATCCACCAATGATATTTTGATCTGATTGAGAAATCATAACGATTACAAATACAAGTAATACTAATTTTAATGATATAACAATTCCTCGTCATTACACTACTACAAAGGGGTTGGTGCAAGACACATATTTAAGGCGTTTGAGGCGTTCGCGTTTTTATCCGCCTTGCTTGAACGTTGCGAACTCGCTAGTATCGTAGGTTAGGGGAAAAAATGAAATTTAAGATGGATAGACATTGTTGAAGGCGGAAATCAGTTCTGACGTAAAAATGTTCAAATTTAAGGCGGAAAGAAAGGATCCGCCTTAAATGGAGAGGATTGTTACGAACTCGTAACATTTGTGGTAAGTTAAACGTCTATGTAGCGAAATCGTAGCTTAGCTCGTTAGTATGTACTTTGGCCGTTGTGATCTCGTAAGGTTGCCTAAACCCTAATTTAAGCAGGCGAGAATATGCAACGTATCGTAACCTGGTCGCTAGGATGTGGCAAGTGATGTTGCGGTTTCGCTACTGTATAGGTCGTATATGAGAGTTGAGAATGTACAGTGCATGTGAGGTTGATTGAGTTCGCTGGCTACTCAAAAGTAAATGATTTCGCCGTGTAACATGTTGCTAGGGTTTAATTCTCAGCAGTAATACTAGCGATATCGCAACTAATTTAATTCATATTAAATTATTTCTCAACAGTACTACTAGCGAGATCGCAACTAATTTTATTCATATTAACCTAGCGAGGTCGCTACTATGCCATTGATAAGTTTTGTTGTTCTATGTGATCATGTGCAGTAGCGAACACGTAATACAGCTCGCCAACATTTGTCCCACATCGGCTGATTAGAAGGTGATTTTTCAGTTTATATACGGTTACATTTTACAAGGGTCCGATAAGTCGCCGACCAGCGCAAACTGAACATGAAACACCAAGGCTGAGGCCCAATACTTACATAGGCTAAGGCCCGATACTTACACAGGCTAATGCCCAACACTTATACGCCCAATATAGACCCAAACCCAAAAACCGTTTTTTGATCGGTTCTTATCATGTAGCGAACTCGCATCAAGCCACGTCAATGTTGTGTTTTTTTATTGTGTCAATCTTTGTTGTTACGAATTCGCAAGGGTGGAGAAAGTACGCTGCGATATCGCTACAGATTCTCTAGCTAGGCTCTGTTGACTGAATACGACATGTTGCGATATCGTTAGGACCACGTAAACAGGCGCTAGTTAGTTGCAATTTCGCTTGGTGTTCTGTTACTAATAAATCATCATGAAACGTGACGGTGACGAGATCGATATGACCACGCACTATACAAAAAGTAAATGACTTTGCTGATACGATATGGGCTCTTAGGATGAAAAAATAAAATGTAAGGGACAAGATGTCAAAACAAGAAAAGCTATTCAGTAATTAAATGTGCCAAAATGGCAAACACAAGTTCATTAGAATCGAAACAAACTTGTGATACAAAAATACATACTGAAGAACAAACAACTAATACTAGTAGATCGTTCGTTCACCGAGGACATGAAGCAGTTCCTGATCGCAAGTGCATGCATCACAGGTGATGTCCGCCGGATCAAGGGGTGCCCAGGGATCGTACCTCACCCAGTTATTGAGGCCAGCATGCGGATTGCAGCATATCAGCCTAGGCCTAACTGCTGCTTCTGAGAAGTACCTGAGGTAGTGTCTCCAACCCCAAGCGTATCTCAGACCTCTTTTGACGCGTTCCCGAGCTAGACGGAGGCCCTGCTTGTCGGATCTCTTCATGGTTGTGATCACATTCATGCCTCTTTGAATGTCACCTTCGCAGATTGCAAAAACAGCCAACACATAGGTCGACGGTGTGTGACCTATTACAGAAGCTTCGGTGAGCCACTGTCGAGCCCACTCGGTCGCTCTTCCGCTCACGTAGTGATGAAGAATCCAGTCGAACATAACACGAATCATTACCAGATTTATCATGTCATCTGGGAGGGCGTTGAATAGAGACACATCCATGGGAAGCAGAAGGCAAAGAATATGAGAAGGCAGAAGGGAATGTGGGAATGAAGGCTCTAATGAGGTTCTAAATGGAGAAGGGGTTGATATTTAAAGGGCTGAGGTGCTCCATTATTCAAAAATATGTCAGAGTTCCTAGACAAAAATCAGTCATTATGGTATTAATGGAAGGAAAATGTAAAGGCATTCTCACCTTTCCATGGACACCCCATGCAAACCCCCAAAATAAATTAATTACTGATGGAATTTCAAAGGTTTTTACTGATGTCACAGGTCAGGCAAAGCCCAACACTTATACTATCACTACTACTACAGCCCAATATACTACCAAAAGCCCTTATCTCGTTGCGATATCGCTAGAGAATCGCCAACTAGGCTCTGTTGACTGAATACGACACGTTGCGATATCGTTAGGACCACGTAACATACACGCGAGTATGTGACGAATTCGCTTGTGCTGATGCTACTAATAAACGTGACACTGACGATATCGCTAGGAACACGCACTATACCAACAGTAAATGATTTTGCAGAAAAAGTAACTCTTACGATGAAGCTAGTGATTTAGCTAGCGATTTTGCTGAAAAAATAACTCTTCCGATGAAAAAGTAAAATGTAAGGGACAAGGTATCAAAACAAGAAAAGCTATTCAATAATTAAATGTGCCAAAATGGCAGACAAAAACTTATTACAATCCTAACAAATTTTAGATAAAAAACAACAGAATAAAATAAGAAAGAAACTACAACATTTCAACTCAAGAAGAACCGAGGACGTGAAGCACTTCCTGCTCGCAAGTGCATGCATCACATTCGATGTCCGCTGGATCAACCCTCGTGTAGCGACGGTACCTCAAGCCGCGATTGAGGTCAGCATGTTCCTGGCAGCATCTAAGCCTAGGCACTACTACATTGAGGTACCCGAAGTAGTGCGCATTTCCCCATGCGTAAGCCAATTCGGCTATGACGCGTACCCGAACTTCCTTGAGGCCTTTCTTGTCGGTTCTCTTCATGATGGTGATGACATTCATGCCTCTCTGAGCATCACCTTCGCAGATTGCAAATATAGCCAAGGCATAGGCCGACTCTCTGTGACCTATTGTCGAGCCCAATCGGTTGCTCTTCCACTCACGTACTGACGAAGAACGTGTTTGAACATAACACGAATCATTATGAGATGAATCATGTCATCTGGGAGGGAGCTGAAATATGTCAAATCCATGGGAAGAAGAAGGCAAAGAATAGGAGAAGGGAATATGGGAATGAAGGCTCTGATGGGGCTCTAAAGGGAGAAGGGGCTGATATTTATAGGGGTGAGGTTCTACATTTGTCAAAAAAATGTGAGAGTTCCGAGACTAAAATTAGTAATTGCTGTATTAAAAGAAGAAAAATGTAAAGGCATTCACACCTTTTCATTGACCACATTCACACCCCCAAACAAATTAATTACTGATGGAATTTCAAAGGTTTTTACTGATGGGTTCCTAGACTGTAGCGATCTCGCTACTCTCCAAGCCTAACAATTGTTTGTTAGGTGTGTCAAGCTTTGTTGTTACGAACTCGCTAGAGAATCTCAAGCTAGGCTCTGTTGACTGAATACGACTTGTTGCGAGATCGCTACTATAAGTTACACAGGTAGCGAGTTCGCTAGGGAGGCGCCAACTTATGCTACAAGTATGCGATGTTAATTAATAAAAATTAATAAACTAATATAAAATGTAAAGGACAAGGTATCAAAAAAAAAGCTATTAAATAATGAAATGTGCCAAAATGGCAAACAAAAGGTTATTACACTCATAACAAATTTGGGCAAAAAAGAAAGAACATAATCAAACAACAAAAAAACTAGAACATTTAGCCTCAACGAGGACCGAGGACGTGAAGCAATTCCTAATCGCAGGTGCATGCATCACATGAGATGTCCGCTGGATCAAGCATCTCCCAGCGATCGTACCTCACTCTGCGATTGAGGGCAGCATGTTCCACGCAGCAGATCGGCCTGGGCGTGACTACTCCATCTCTGAGGAACCTGTAGTAGTGCGCCCAACCCCAAGCGTTACCCAAACCGGCTCTGACGCGTACTCGAGCTTCCCGGAGGCCTTTCTTATCGGTTCTCTTCAGGGTGGTGATCACATTCATGCCTCTCTGAATATCACCCTCGCAGCATATTGCAAATATGGCCAAGACATAGGCCGAGTCTGTGTGACCTAGTGCAGAAGCGTCGGTGAGCCACTGTCGATGCCATTCTGTCGCTGTTCTGGTCGCGTACCGACGAAGAACCGAGTCGAAGTAAACACGAATCATGATTAGATTTATCATGTCATTTGGGAGGGCGTTGAATATAGACAAATCCATGGGAAGCAAAAGGCAAACAATAGAAGAAGGGAGAAGGGAATGTGGGAATGAAGGATCTAGTGGGGTTCTAAAGGGAAAAGGGGTTGATATTTATAGGGTTGAGGTGCTCCATATTTCAAAAATATTTGAGAGTTCCTAGTAAAAACTTAAAACCATTCTCACCTTTTCAAGATCACCTCATGCAAACCCCAAAAATAATTAAATTCCTTCTGGAATTTGAAAGGTTTTACTGAATTTTTTTGAATGTTATTTCATCAAATCAAACTAAACTAAATTGAAAGTATTGAATTTTTTTTTTTTTTTAAAAAAATCTTGAAAAAAAAGAGCATGTGCTAAATAATAATCCTGAGTTGATAAAGTTTATCTCTACATTTTAAAATTGTTTAATTTTCGACTAGATTAATGTTGATAAATAAAGCTCATACCTAGCTATGGCGGCGGCGTTTGTGGGTTTGTGGGTTTAGGGTTTAGGGTTTAGGGTTTAACTGTGGTAATGTGTACACTAGCGATTTCGCTACCACTGAAGCTAATTAGATTGTAACTAAAAAATAAAACTTTTTAATTTTTTTTTTAGCAATTTCACATTCTAACATATATATATTTTATATAGATGCAGTATAATACTCTATTTGTTAAATATCCATCATAATATTAACTCAGGTAGAGTACATCTTTGTCCATAAGAAGTATGACATAACTCTATGTAAAACATCAATAATTCGGTTTAAATTTTTAAACACACTATCATATTCTAAAATATGTACATTTTATATATAAACAGTATAATACTCAATTTGGAAAATATCGATCATCACATGATGTCAAGCAGAGTACATCTTAGTACATCAGCATGCAATGTTATTAAGCGATACTCGGTAGTATGATGAGTGATGACAGGTTGTGCATGATACTTTCTTTAATTCAAGATCCGTGCTTGTAATCACATAAATGAGTTGTATTAAACTAAGTATCTCTAATCAAATGCAAGTGAACTGCGCATATATATATATATATATATGTAGTTCATGTGTGAAGTTCTACTATGCTGTTGTCTCTAAAGGTAAGCGATGGATAGCGTTTTCAAGCGTACACATGATGTGTAGAGTTTCTTATTGTCTAACAATTAAAGACTAAGTTTCTTAAAACTCTTTCAAATTGTGTAATTGCATATTAAGTCAACAAATCCCTATCCCGTTATACATCAGCATACCACGGAACAAATGAAAATTATTCTTACAATAGAATAATTAGTGTCTTGTTCCATACCATCATTTCGTTTAAATCGTTTAAATCGTGATTTAAAATTGTTTGAGTGCATTTTAAAAAAAAAATTATCTTAAGTAGGGTTCTGGCGAGCATGAGTAGCGAAATCGCAACAACCTAGTAACGTATTTTATGTCAGCTTTTCAGTTACGATCTCGCTAGAAGGATAAAGTAGACCATAAAAGGCAATCACATGAGCACGCAATGATATCGTAAATAGCCACGTCAGGTGTAACGAGCGAGTTCCGATATCGCAAGAAGGAAAGCTAGAATAAAGTAAACACGTTATAGATCAAAAAAACACAACACTTTTGGCATCTTATCCATCACTTCTTACGGGTTTCATCTCCAAAAGTTCAAACTTTTGCACATCTTCTCAAATCTCCTCACCTTTCTTCACATCAAATCTCCATATCCCATCCCATACATGTTCGAAACATCAATTGTGTCAAAACAAAGTGGAACTAGCCACTAGTTGCATGCAAAAGATTGGTAAGTTTTGCAATGAATTCCCAACCACATTTTTCCCTATATTCTTGCAATTAATGTCAATATTCAGTTGTGCTTGTTCAATTTGCCGAGTTTTGTTGTTGTGGGTAGGAGAGGGATAAACAAGGTAGACCATCCCCAACCAAAATAATCAATTCTACCGACACAATTTTGTCATATACCAAAGGTACGATTTTTTTCATTCTTATTTGCTAAAAATTTGATTTTCTTGTACATAGTGCCTCCATTTATCATGTTATTACTAAATATCATGTCAGAAGCATGTCCTGAACGAAAATCAAGATTTTCTTTTAATGTTGTCCATTGCTTGCTTAGCCCTACACTTTAGGATTATGTTTTATAATGTTTTTACTACAAAGTACGACTTTGACTTATTAGTATTGTGTTAGTCATTAACTAATTTCAATATACAAAGGAAAGCTTAATGGAGAGCCCTTCAAGTTCTGTTAACTCCGACTCAAGTGGGGGGGGGGGGGGGGGGGGAATGTTGTTGGCAGTTCAAGTGAGGTTAGAAGACAACGAGAAGTGACTCGCGCATCGAAAGAAGCTCAACTCCTCACACATTGTCGCTAATTAGAGATTAGGATCAATAACAAAATACTAACAAATGTCAAGTTTAATGACATTGGTGTTGCTATTTCACCCGAGATGATGCCGCGCGATGGTTGAGTTGGTGTGCTAAGACGGCTAGGATACGCACACCATTAGAAACAACGGATTGGAGGCTACTACGCATCGACATCAAAAAGGATATATGGAAGGAATACAAGGTTAGTGTGGCACTTGTTATTTTTAATTTCACTTGAAAATTGTGAATGTGACTATTTTTATGATCACATTTGTAGCGCCCCTTTATTATCGAAGCAACATCCTATGATCAAGTGAAGAAGAAGGCTCTTCGAATCGCATCAAAAGCTCATCGAGAACACAAATATACCCTTGCCAAGACTTTGCCCTTTTCTGGCACTATAAAACCCTTCCCGAAACAATCTTTATACTACATCAAATGTAAGCTACTTGATCTCATCTCTTCTATCGTATTGCAAGTTACGAATTTTCATGTACTTGTGCACTATTATACGTTCATATCCCATCTATTGTTTATTTAGGTACATGCAATGCCTTGCTCTAAACGCAAAGACTTTAATTGGGTTTTTGCACCCAATATGCTTGCAAGAAATGAATGAAAGTAATCAATCACGACTTGCTTATCTATCTAAGATCCTTAGTGACAAGACCAAGACAATTTACATAGGACCATATCTAGAGAGGTTAGTTTTCTTTGTTACAATTGGATATTTGCACTTCGTAAACATTCTAATCTTCGAGACGGGTTCGTACATTTTCATTTCTTAAAATATGTAGTGGCCATTGGAGTTTTGTAGTTATGATACCATCGTTGAAGCGAGTGTATTGGATGGACCCGCTACACTTTGGTCCATCTACAAAATTTGCAGATTTATTAGAGGTTGCTATGCATAGTGCACATGACGACACACTACTTCCCTTCAACCTTATACAGATTCAGGTGACATTACCAATCCAATGCTCATTTATTTCCACTATGATTTCATTTCAAATAATTTGTTATACTTCTTCGCTCTCAGCACCGAAAGCAATTGTCAAATTGTGAGTGCGGTTACTATATGATGTTGTATGCCACCGAGTGCGTCGCTGGCCTTGTTGATGATAATTTGGAATTGCACCGCGTAAGGATTCTTACAACCTACTTATTGTACCTATTATTATTTACATTGCATTTAATAGTATTAAAAAACATTTCATATTCTTAGATTATCGAGGAAAATCATGCACCATACACCAAGGAGTTGGAGGATGGTAGAGATGCATTGGCTAGACACTTGGTCCTTATTAGATCTCGGTACATCTCTAGGCCTCACATTCCCAATAAAAGCTAGTTTCTTTTTATGTCAAATGGATGCATATACTTTTGAGTTCCATTACTTCCATTTGTTTATAAAGTGTGGATTGATAGTGTTGCATGTTCATGTTTTGTGCTTAGATACCATGCATCTTGTAATTGACAGCTTAGACAATTAAAATGAAACCCAATTTTAGTGGAAATGGGTGGAAATGGCTCAATCCTATAATTTTGTGACACTTACGAATTCCCTGCGAAATCGTTACTTCACTTGCCAGTTACATTAAAATTGTTGCGACCATCTTGTACTATCGCTACAACACTCGCCAGAATTATATTTCTCAGCTTAGTTTTTGCGCCATCACTACCCAATCACTCGTTCTTCTCTGCCTCTCCAATCTGATCTCTGTCGAGCTCGTAACTATTCACGCCAACACCAGGCGAATATCTAGCTTACTCGTAATGTCATTTGTTTTTCTCGCTCACCCAATGCTCAAACGACGTCGTGTAAGTGAAGCGAGACTAGTAGCGAAGCCGTAACTATACACATAAGCGATTTTCTTACGAAATCGTTACCTCTCTCGAACCAACAATTTTAATTATATTTTTATAATTAAATTTTTACAAATTTTATATTTTTACAATTTTTCTGTTGCGATATCGCTACGGTATTACTAGCGAGTAGCACGTTGCTGTCGTAACCTGGCTCGTGTTGTTTAACCCTAAATGTTTACTTTGTCTTGTAACGAGTTCGCTGCGTTAGACCCAGCGAATCGCCCCTGTTTCTCGTAACTAGTCTCGTCAGCAGACGAATATATGACAAGCTAGGCTGCCTTACGCAGTCGTAACTACTGTTAGCGATCCGCAAGGTTAAAGTCGCAGCTTATCTCGCACACATTCATAACAGTATAGGCTTTCCAATGTTGCGATGTCGTTAGTATTTCATCTGGCGATCTGTAAGCTTCTGTCGTAACAAAAAAATCAACCATTTGTTTGGTACTAGCGTTGGCTAGTTACGAACTCGCAAAGAGTCAATTCATATCATCCAGCCGTGCATGCTAGCGAGTTCGTAAGTACTGTCTAAGGCGGATAAGCCTTCATCTAAGGCGGAAACAAACGCCTTAAATCCAAAAACATCTAAGGCGGAAAAGGAACCGCCTTAGATGATTTTTCTCATTTAAGTCACAATCAGGGAAGGCATTTGTTTTCTGCCTTAAAACATGAAGGATGAACTGTCTTAGATGGGTTGATATTCTAGTAGTGTTAACTACAGTTTGTATGCTGCACAAATTGTGTGATCTAGGAATGTACAATACATTCTTTATAATCATTTAAAATTATTCACTCTAATAAGCTTTTTTAACTTGGAAATGCACTTTTACATGTACAACTGATTTTTCTGATAATTTTATAAAATATATGTTGGACTAATCTTACAAGATCTTGAATTATTTTGGATAAGTTTTTTACATTGGTTAATGGAATTAAAATTTATTATCAAAAGTGAATATGAGAAATTAATCTAAAAGTACCATAAAAAATGATCAAAGAATTTAAAATGGAACAAAAATACATGTATATCAAAACCTTAATTTAATACCGTACAATGTTGCACGGGATTATCTAGTTAATTTACAAAATATCTTTAAAAGAACAAATCTAGGTTGCTTAAAATTCGGGTCCGACTTGCACAAAGTGCAAACCCTCCTCACCTAGTAATGTTACGTTAAATGGTGTACTCTCATGTTCATTTGAACCTATAATTTAACTATCAATATAGTTAAACTTTCCGTAATTTTGACCTCAAAATTAATTTGATAATATTATTGTATGCGATTGTATTAGATTAATTTTTATAATTTGTAATTATAATTTTTGATTAATTACATACATTGGCGGGATATATAAAATGGGAAAGTTTCGAAAAATACCGTCTATAATTTAGACTAGGCTACTTTTAAGTAAAATAATATTAAGGCCCTTATTTGCAAAACACGGGGGGTTAATTGCAATATTTAAAAACTTTCTCCCCTTCCAATTTCACACGCGCGCGTGTACTGGTGGGACTCACCACTTGCTTGTCCAGTTTTTCCATTTTTTTTGCAAAAATGCGGAACTGGATCCTAAGATCTCATGAAAGGGTGACTCAACTCTACCACTCCACCGATCCAGCTTTAGTGATTTTCCATGCAAGTATGTTTATATATAGTTACAATAAATAAAACCTCATATTTCAACCTTAAAATCATTCCCCATTTAAACTGAAACTTCTATATTTAAAATTCAAACATTTTAATTTAAATTAAAAACTTACGTATTTTAATCTACAACCAATTAAAAATAAAATATTATACTTTTAATTAAAAATCTCCATATTTTAATTTACAACCTGTCATAAAACAAACATTATATTTTAAATTAAAAACATCCCTATTTTAACTACGATCTATTAAAAATTAAATATTTTAATTTTAATAAAAAACCTCCGTGCTTTAATGTATGACATATTAAAAATTAAACATTATATTTTTAATTAACGACCTCCGTGTTTTAATCTACAATCTATTAAAAATCAAACATTTTACTTTTAATTAACAACCCCTGTATTTTAATGTATATCATATTAAAAAAATCAAACATTATACTTTTAATCAAAAACCTCAGTGTTTTAATGTACAACGTATTAAAATTCAAACATTACACTTTTAATTAACAACCTCTGTGTTTTAATGTACACCATATTGAAAAAAATCAAACATCATGGTTTTAATTAAAAACTTCGGTATTTTAATGTATGAAAATAGTACTGTGAAATGAATAGTATTGGCCGTAAATAGTAGTGGGCCGTGAATAGTGCACACGTGAATAGTAAATTTCTAAATTGCAATTAAGGACCTCCTTGTTTTTAGTCAATCATATTTTTACTATTTAATCCCCGGTCTATAACATTGATGGACTCTCACAAGATTACCTCATATAAAATTATAAAATTAAAATTGATTATATGTACCCCACGTTCCAAGCTGTCTATATCAGATCAGTCTCCCTCCTAGGAAACAGAAAGAGGCGTACACAATATATACCATGAATCTAGCTACCTTATTTGTGCAAATTCATTTCACAAATCATGAGGTGTGTTGTGGCCATAAGCATGGGTCAGTATGCATGTATGTATATAAAAAAACTAAATTAAGCTTAGTTTGTTCCATTCATATTTCATGAACTTAATTACCTTTTATATATAAATTAAGCTAAATTATTTAATAATAATAATTACCTTCTAGATATAAATTGAACCCATTTGGTAAATTCTAGTCCTCACTGATCAAAAACCGCTATGAATTAAAAAATGGAACACGTTTTTTCTTTTTTCATGACATCAACATACAAATTAAGGTGCTGACCGAAATAAGAACCGATGAAATGTATTTCACTGGTTTGAATTGTTGCTTCAACAGTTATATATATATATATATATATATTGATGAACCAATTTTTCATTAATCTCAAATAAAATTATTATAAAATTTGAGCATTCACTCCCAACTCTTGTACCAAACGAAAACTATCTAAAAAGACTTAAAACTTCTAGGATTCAACCCCATGTAACCAACTATACTTAGCTTCAATTTTCCTCCCAAGCGTTGGCGCCAAATCAAACTTCTTCTGAAAAATTCTGCAATTCCTTTCCTCCCATATGTGATAGAGAGCTGAAACTTGAAGAAAAAACCTGTGGTGCTGACATGATCTTCTCCAGTATGTTAATTTTTTCCTCAAAAACAGGTATATTTGATATTGAGAGAGAGTCTTGGGTAGGACGATCCTATCATAAACTTATGAAATGACCGTCCTTTATTTCATATTTTTATGAGGTAAATTTATGTGTTTGTATTATTACACTCTTAGTACAACACTTTTGATTATTTTTATTAAAAGAAAATTCATTCAAATGTTGTAAATACGAATACACATTTTGTTCAAGTGTTTCTTTCATTAGTTTATATTTGTAGCATTTTTTTCGTTTACTAAATTTTTTTAACCTATTCAAGTATTGTAAATGAATTAATTGACTTAGAACGACAAACAAAAGTTACAAACATACAAATTAATCTAATATACATATGAGAAATCGTGGCAGGACAGTTTCACCAAAGACTTTGTATTTGATGTTAATTTAGCAAAAGAATATTAGAGAAACCCACACGTGTGTGTTACATTGAATTTCATTACGCCGTGGGGTACATAATATATTGAACCATTCTGTTCAATATATTTTATATTTTCAGTTCAGTATTCTTGGAACGTGGGGTATATAATCAATTTTAATTTCATAATTTTATTTATCCCGCCAATGTATGTAATTAATCAAAAAATATAATTACAAATTAGAAAAATTAATCTAATAAAATTGCTTCCCTTACGAGGGAGGCTCCTTCCGTACTAGTTGTAACCTTCTCATTGTTTAGTCTATGAAAATTATTTTTTTATTTTTTTGGAACATTCAATAGGACCTAACGCGGACCTGAATTTGTGAAGGATTTTAATTTATTTTTGAAAAAAGTTTTTAACCTTTTCTTTTCTTGATCACAATAATCTGATTCTTCACTGAAAGTGAAATACGTTTCTGATTTTTTTATTTTTAACGTGAAAACATTTCCTGATTCATTGTATTTTTCTTTTATAGGTTCAAAATATAAATATATTGAACTGAACTGAAAAAATAAAAATATACTGAATTGAACTAAACTGAACTGAAAAACATTTAAATGTACTGAACTGAAAAAAATTAAAATATTTATTGGAACTGTACTAAAAACTTTAATTTTAATTATTTTGGATTGCATCAAATCACATTTTGGAAAATTATTTGATTGATATGATCTGAATTGAACTGAATATAAATTGAACTGAACTCAAAAAACTGTAGAGAGCTATGATAAAAAAAATATAGAAGAAAATTACTTAACTAGAAAAAATATAAAAATATTTATCTGAATTGAATTGAACTGAAATATATAAAAATATTTATCCAAACTTAACTGAACTGAATTGAAAATATAAAATATATTGAACAGAACAAAAAAACATTTAAATATACTAAATTGGACTGAAAAAAAATACCGAACTAAACTGAAAAAAATATAAATTTATTGAACTGAATTGAAAAATGAACTGAACTGAACTGATTCTACAATTATCCCCACAATTCAGTAGACCTACGGGGTCCCATGGGAAGGGAGGCACCCTCCAAGGAATTACGTAGACATTACTGCCTTTATCTGAGCTAGTAACAGTACTGGTTTTCATGGAGTAGTTCAGTAGTAGGTTAGTTTTCTGGTTATCTGAGCCCGAATAACGTTGAATAAAAATATAATAATTATAAATGTTGAGGACATAGTATTAATGTTAATTTAATATGAATAATATTGAATAAAAATTGAGATTATAATAGAATATTTAATTAAAAATGCTAATTTATTTAGTTCAATTCAATGTACCACTTACCAGTAAATAATAAAAACTTCGTTTCATATTTTTTAAAAAGTTTAAGAAATTGAATATATATATTTATAAAGGTTTATAAAATTCAGTGTGTGTGTATATATTAAAGGTTTAGGAAATTCTATAATGATATAGTAATAGAGAATTGAATATTATATTTAAGGAAGACATACCAAAATTAAATGGATTAAAATTACAAAATTAATCAAATTAATTGAAAATCAGAAAAAAGTATGAAAGGCTAATATTTTTCTTGATTTTCCAATGAGAGTAATTAGTAAAGATGAATTATATATCAAATTATCTAGTTAGTAGTGAATTTTCTTTTTTGAGGAAAGGATTAATTATCATTAGGATGAAAATGAAACACGAGAGTCATTATATATATATATATATATATATATATATATATTTCTGTTAACCCTTGTTGCCAACCTATACTCCTTTGACAAGAAGATGTGGTTGACCTTTATGATCGCGAATTCCGTAATGGAATCCAGCAGACGCCTAATATTTGAAAGTATTCCTTTCACCTCTTATGGTGTTAAGGATGGATTTCTTATAACGGCCTGAAGAACTGCAGAATCTGTGATGAGATTTACCCTTTGAATTCCATTTCTCATACTTGCCTTAATCGCTCTCCTGCATGCCTCTACTTCAGATTGTAATTAATGGAGTTACCGCCGTGAGAAATCTGATCCCGAGATGTCATTTTCCATTTGCCAGCCAAGTTTATAGATTCTCCATCATGCCGTTCCCACCAATTCTGCCTTACGAAATGACCCATCAATACTAACTACATATGCTTGGGTAATAGCATCAGGTGCCCTACCTTCTTTAATCTGATCCGGGGAGATTTGGTTCAGATTTCCACAAGGACCCTTTCAATATCCATATCTGTGACTTTATTTTGATTTTTAAGGACCAGGTGTAAGTTAGCCTGAGCTTACTGGACACAGTATACTGCAGCGGAATCTTTATTATCAAAAACCTTCTGATTTCTTTGTTTCCAGATCTCCCAGAGGAGTATTCATCTTCAGCAGGTCTTCTGAATTCATTGAGCTGGTTACTAGTTGAATAAACCAGCTGTTGAAGGTTCCATGAGGCATATTTCCCAACTTTACTCCTGCTGCAGTCCATACCTTGCTGGATACTACACAAGTGAGGAACAAATGTCCCTCATCCTTTTGTGACTGTTGACATATAGGGCACTGTCCATAGGAATCTAAGTTTTTGCGAACCTGATTAACCCCTGTTGCAAGGCAACCCGATACCCAAATAAAGATCAGTTGTTTTTGTGGAAGTTTGAGTGCCCATAACTATGACCAAAATTTTCTAGCAATTGGGCAGAGTCTCTGATTATTATCCAGTTCCTCATTCTCTTGCATGGCCAAATGATAAAGTTCAGTACTTCTACAAATTGAAAGTTCATCTATAAAGCATAATTGTATCTAAAATATCGATTGTCCACAGTACCATACAAGCAACACCATTGTCCACTATATCAATTGCGATGTCTAAGCGTTGAATTTGAAGCTTGTCTCCTTTTAGACCTGCACCAGGAATCAGAATGTTTTAAAGCTTTCAACTATGAAGATTGAAAGGATGCCATCACAATAATAATCCATATCTAAACTTACCATCCAGGTGTTCTCTAAGGGTTCAATTGCTAACATATTCAACTATAATAATCAACTCATGTCCATGCTCCAGATACCCATAACACCTCACCAAATTCAGGTGCTCAACGGACGATAAGGTCAAAACCTCATTCTTAAACTCCTTTGCTGCTGCTAGGAAGAAAGTACGAAAGAAAAAATGCACATTTTAAAATTGCAGTTCTCATGGTTCTACTTATGTACAAGACTAATGCTCACTTGATACAAAATCATAGTTCAAGGTTCAGAGTTGAAAATAATGTAAACAACTAAGTATCATATTGAATAACAACCATCACAAGTACCATATGCTAATAAATGCAGTAGATTTACAGTCACTTTTTTCATACATTTTTCAACCAAATCAAACATTTATTGAGTTTAAAATGTAGTCTAATGTTTCAAGATGACAACTAAACAAAAATCAACCAAATCGGAGTCACGGTTAGCAAGATATGTCTATTTTAAATTAAACTCACCAAAACTCTTCCTTCTGCGATGGTGCAGCAGCCTTTGAAGTTTATAATCTCACTCATTACTTGTTCAGTTTAGACAATTCCAGGTTCTATACTATATCCTATCTTACAAGGATCACAATGATACAAGACTTGAAAAACTTGGAATTACAGTTTATCGAATACAAGTTTTTAAATTTCAGAATCTAGTTGACTCTCTACAACAAAACATGCAAAAGTGCAGAATTTCAAAACTATTTTTCTCAGTAGTTTCATATGGTGATACCGGGCCCAAGCCCACATACCTCTTGATAGTATGGGCTTGGCCCGTCACAGGATAAAGCTAGTTTGGCAGTATCCGGGTTCGTACAGCGACACACACTAGAGGACACTCGGAACATGGACCACTCGGGAAGCATGGGTTATTGTATAAATAGTGCTCCTCAGCACTATTCCAAGTAAGTATCTTCTCACTATTCAAGTGATTACCCCTTTTCTCTCCCGAGACCCATCTTTCATCATCACGCCGGAGGGTCTACCCTCGGGTACCTCCCGGGGTTCTGTCTTGCAGGACCAGGTATTGGATCGGGGATCAGGGGCCTATCCGGACCGACCAGGCAGGCAGCATCAAGTTGGCACGCCCGGTGGGACGCGATCTGTGTTCGCAAAAGCATCAAGATGCCGCCTCGAGGTCGGCCGCCGCGAAGAGGTAGAGGAGGAAGAAGACCGGAAGCAGTAGAAGAGGACCTTACTTTGCGCCAAATGAGGGATCGAGCGCGCAAGGGGAAGGCTCCAGCGCATTCGGATCCGGACGTCTCTGAAGGAGAGTCGGAGCCGGAAGGAGAAAGGGAACCGGAAATGACGCAGGATGATCGTGACAGAAGAGAGTTCGCTGCCACCCAGGAGGAGGAGTACCGTCTTTGGCTGGCGGCAAAGCAAGGATCGGGATCGGGGACGAAACCGACTGAAGAACAGTCGAACCCTCCGGTGACTGAGGTCCGGGTACCCCCGGTTCAGCCCGGTTCAGGATCTAACCCGACCCCGATGGGACCTCCTGCGGGTTTACCTCCATTGGCTGCGGAGGTGGTCAGCCGAGGACCCCCTGCCGTTCACGGACAGGAGAGTCTTCGGCCTCCGGTTGTGATAGACTTGGAAAGGCAGGTCGGGAGTGTAGGGCAACCAGTCGGAATGGTGTCGGGATATGGCCAAGGCGGGGGCTATCCCGGATATGGAGCTCCAGGACACTGGATGATTCAACACGGATATCAGGGGTACCCCCCGGCACCAGGAGGGTATTACGCCCAACCCCCTGGAGTCTCGGGGGGTTGGGCCCCCGGGATACAAGGACCGGTGTGGATACAGAGCCAAGCACCGATGGTCGGATATGCCATGGCCCAGCCGGCCCCAGTCGCAGGAACCTATGGCACATACCCGGTGGTTGTAGATCGGGCCCCGGCGGCTCTAAACTCGGTAGAGGAGAGGTTGGATTGGTTGATAGGAAGGAATGGAGGATGGCTTACCTCCCCCTGGATAGGTTACATAAGCACTTTCCCTTGGCCGATGGGAATGAGAGTCCCGGAGGGGGTGCCGACCTACAGTGGGGAGACAGATCCAGAGGAATTTTTCAGAACGTATCATAACGTCATGGGAACACGTGACATCCGGGAGGAGCTTATGTGCAAACTGGTGAGCTCGTGTCTGAGGGGAAGCTGTTTGTCATGGTTTGAGGCACAACCCTCGGAAAGTTTTAGGAATTACTATGATTTTTCGAGGGCTCTGATGCACAGATATGAGACCAAAAGGAAGAAGTACCTCCCTTTGGCTGAGGTGGCTTATAGTCGGCAGTCGGCAAAGGAGGAAGTTCGGGGTTTCCACAGAAGGTACATGGACGATTCGATGAAGGTGATCGACAGAGATGCTCAAGTGAAGGCCCTGATAGCAGGATTCATAGCAGGGTTGAGAGATGAGGTGTTGTGGGCAAAGCTCATGGAGAATATCCCGACCACTTTTCATCAGTTGGATCTTGAGGTGGAGATGTATTGTTCGCTTCTCGAAGGGAGCAAGAAGAGGAAGAAGGAAGGGTACTTCGAGGACAAGGGGATGGGAAAAGGTGATAAGGCTCGGGTCGCTGATCCTGTCAGGAGGGAAGCAGGCCCGGCTCCAGTGCGGCCGAGGGTAGACCCCCCTCGGGCTGAAACGTTTACTCCCCTGACGAAAACCCGGTCGGAAATCCTGACAATTCATCGAAACCTGTTTCAGGACCCGGCCCCCATACCGGGAAATCCGACTCTAGCGAATGCAGCTAAATATTATGCTTTCCACAAGTCTAATGGACACACAACAGATGGTTGCCGAAGCTTAAGGGTGGAGATTGAGAAGTTGATCGAGAGAGGGCAGTTAAGAGACTGTGTGAGCCAGGAGAACCAGCGTCCGGCGGCTGGGCAGCAGGCCGGAGCGCGGAGGAAGAGGAATTGGAGGAACAGGCCGCGGAATGATAACCCGCGAGGGGCTCCGGCACCGGCTGCCCAGCCGGGTGCGGCAGCTCTGGTTATGGCCCCAGAACCGGTTAATCAGGTCCCTCCCCGGATGATAAATGTCATACATGGAGAAGTAGGGGGTGGGCCCCAGTCCCACACAGCGGCTAAGGCCCGGAGCCGGTATGTGCCGGCTGGTGAGGACAGGGAGAAGAGACTGCGCCCCACCGAGGCCATCACCTTTTCGGATGAGGACCCGGTGCCCAGTCTAACGCCCCATACGGATCCGATGGTGATCACGACGGAGATAGAAGGGTTCACGGTCAAGCGAGTGTTCATTGATGACGGAAGCAGTGTGGAAATCATGTTTGCTTCTTGCTTCGACCAGCTGGGGATAGGCCGCCACAACCTTCGCCCGAGCACCTCTCCCTTGTCAGGGTTTACCGGCCGCACAGAGCATCCCTTGGGGGTGGTGTCCTTAACAGTAACAGTGGTCGACGACCTGGACAGGAGCAAGAAGACATCGGTCCGGTGCAACTTCGCGGTTATAGACGCTCAGTCCCCATACAACATCATCATCGGACGGCCGTGGATGGCTCAAGCCAGGGCCATTTGCTCGACGTACCATTTGACCATGAAGTTCCCAACCAGTCAGGGGGTGGCGACGGTTCGAGGAAGCCAGTCCACGGCCAGAAGTTGCATGCTCACAGCCCTTCAGGAGGCTAGGAAGGCCCCGGTTGGAGCAGTGCAGGGGGAAGTAGGTCCGGGGGATGTAGAAGATATGCAGGTGGGGAGCTAAGGCATGATCAAGGTCGGGAGAAAAATACCGACCGATGTGAAGGAAGAGTTACGATCCTTGCTTTCAAAATATGAAGATGTGTTTGCATGGGAAGAGAAATACTTTACAGGCGTACCTCCGGAGTTAGCTCTCCACAAGCTGAATGTATACCCCGAGTTAAAGCCGATCCGACAGAAGAAAAGGGCCTTGGCAGGGGATAGGGCCGAGGTGGTGAGACAGGAGGTGTTGAAGTTGCTGGAAGCCGGGGTAGTAGAAGAGATTATATACCCGGAATGGTTGGCTAACCCGGTGTTAGTAAAGAAGCATAATGGGTCCTGGAGAATGTGTATCGACTTCACTGATCTTAACAAATGTTGCCCGAAAGACAGTTACCCTCTTCCCCCGGTCGACCGGTTGGTGGAAGCCATCACCAGGTACGAGGCTTTGGCTTTCTTCGATGCATACCGGGGCTATCACCAGATTCAAATGTCGGGAGAGGACAAGCCGAAAACAGCTTTTATCACAGATTTCGGAACCTATTGCTACAGGCGGATGCCTTTCGGCTTGAAGAATGCAGGGGCGACGTACCAGCGGATGGCAGACTCGATATTTCTAAATCAGCTGGGCCGAAGCATGGAGCTATACGTTGACGACATGGTGGTAAAGAGCCGAAGCTACCCAGATTTCTTAGAAGACTTGGAAGAGATGTTCGGCATTCTAAGGAAGGTCAACCTGAAGCTAAACCCCGAGAAGAGTGTGGTAGGGGTAGCGGCTGGGAAGTTCCTCGGATATATGGTGTCTAGCCGGGGGATTGATGTTAATCCGGAGAAGGTGGAGGCGATAAGCCGGATGCAGTCGCCAAAGAACGTAAAGGAAGTGCAAAAACTGATGGGTTCCCTGGCAGCCTTGAGCCGATTTCTGTCAAAAGGTGCCGAGAGACAACTTCCCTTCTTCAACATATTAAGGAAGGCAAAGAAGTTCGAGTGGACGGAGGAGTGTGAGAAGGCGTTCCGGATCTGAAGGAACATTTGAGCCGGCTCCCGACCCTCTCGAAGCCGAAGGAGGGGGAGGATTTGCTCTTATACTTGTCCGCATCCGCATCGGCTGTCAGTGCGGTATTGGTCCGAGAAGAAGACGGGAGGCAGTGTCCGGTATACTTTGTCAGCCGGGCATTACAGGGTCCGGAAACTCGGTACACAAGTTTGGAACAGCTGGTGTTGGCGCTGGTTTACGCCTCAAAACGATTGCGCCCGTATTTCCAGGCTCATCAGATTGCGGTCCTGACCAACCACCCCCTGAAGCAGGTGATGCTCAAGCCAGAGGCGTCGGGACGTTTGATGAAGTGGGCCATAGAGTTGGGGGAACACGAGATAACATATAAGCCGAGGAAAGCCATTAAGGGCCAGGCAATGGCGGATTTCCTGACAGAGATGGCCGGGTCAGACACGGTTGCCGAGTAAGAGCTTGAAGCAAGCCCGGGATGGACATTACATGTCGACGGGTCAGCGCATGCAGGAGGCAGCGGAGCCGGGGTATTGTTGACATCCCCGGAAGGAGAGGAGTACCACTATGCGTTACACTTCGACTTTAAAACCACAAATAATGAGGCAGAATATGAGGCGTTGGTAGCAGGACTCAAACTGGCTCGGGAATTGAAGATAGGAAAGATCCGGGCCTTCAGCGACACTCAGATTGTAGTTCAGCAGGTGAAGGGGGAATACGAAGCAAAGGAAAGAAGTTTGCAGAGGTACTTGGAGCTGGTCCAGCCCATGATCCGATAGTTTGATAGTTTCAGCCTGGACCAGGTGCCGAGAGAACAGAATGAAAAGGCCGACGCGTTGAGCAAGTTGGCATCTTCGAAGTTGAAGCCAGGGCAGAAAGCGCCTCTCAGAAGGGAGACACTGGAGAGGAGAAGTTACGAACAGGGTGATGAGATCCTGGCAGTGGAGGTGGTGCCAGAAGACTCTTGGATGGCTCCGATCCGAACGTACCTTCTGACGGGGGAGGTCCCGGCCGACCGAGTGGTGGCTAGAAAAATCCGGGTCAAGGCGCCGAAGTATACACTCCAGGAAGGGGCACTGTACAAAAGAGGCTATCTCCAGCCATTGTTGAAATGCGTGGAACAGCAAGAGGGCAAGTACCTAGTCCGGGAAGTTCATGAAGGCCCAAATGGTAGTCATCAAGGAGCCAGAACTGTGGCCCGGAAGATTTTACGGATGGGGTACTATTGGCCTACCATGTTTGAAGACTCGCAGGATAGGGTTCGGTCATGCCTTCAGTGCCAGAAGTTCGCACCGCTAGTGCACATACCCAGGGAAGAGATGATGGGGATAACAGGTGCCTGGCCTTTCAACAGATGGGGACTGGATCTGGTCGGACCTTTTCCCACTGCCCCCGGCAGCTTGAAGTACCTGATTGTGGCCATAGATTACTTCACTAAGTGGGTTGAGGCAGAACCTTTAACCAATATCCGAGGGGCTACCTGCGTGAAGTTTTGTTGGAGGAACATTGTATGCAGGTTCGGAGTTCCGAGGGCTATAGTGACCGACAATGGAGCGTAGTTTGAAAACGATCCTTTCAAATCTTGGTGTGTGAAATATGGGATAAGTCAGAAGCTGACGTCGGTTTATCATCCGCAAGCTAACGGCCAGGTGGAGGTGACGAACCGGACAATTATAAGTGGGATTAAGGCTCGGTTACAGGGAGCAAAGGGTAACTGGGTGCACGAGCTCCCGAGTGTTTTGTGGGCTCATCGGACTACGAAATGTTCGGCAACCGGAGAATCCCCTTACAGTTTGACGTATGGATCCGAGGCAGTAATCCCGGCCGAGATTGGCATCCCCAGTCTTCGGACAGCCGAGCCGGTCCCCGAAGAAAAGAATGAGGAGGAAATCAGAACAAATCTGGACCTACTGGAGGAAAGAAGAGAGAGGGCGGCCTTGCACGAGGCTAAGGTGAAGGAGAAAGTTAAGAAGTATCACGACAGGAGAGTAAGGAAGGAGCAGTTCAGGGTAGGAGACAGAGTTATGAGAAGAAACGACAAGAGTCGCCAGGAGCCGGAAGGCAAGCTGGCACCCAACTGGGAAGGACCGTACCGGGTGATAGAAGCCCACCCGGGCGGGAGTTATGTGTTGGAAGATCCGGCGGGGAAGGGAGTCCCCCGAAGGTGGAACATAGCAAACCTCAGGCGGTTCTATGGATAGTCTCTGGCACTTGTTGCCTAGATAGAATAGCCTCTGGCACTTGATGCCTAGGTAGAATAGCCTCTGGCACTAGATGCCTAGGTAGGGTAGATCCCCGGCAGTAGGAGCCCGGGGTGGAAACCTAGAGGTCGGATGACCGAAGGGTAGGAAGGAAGTGTCCTGGAAGCAGAGACTTTTTGTAACAAGGGTGTATCCCTTTTGACCGATGTTAAAGAATGAATGCGCGCATTAGAATTTTAAAACTGAGAGATGTCATAAACTGAAAATTATTATACATTTCTGAAATAAAAAGAAAAGTTACAACAGGACATGAAGCCCGATCCTATCTACGACCCTATCTGCGGGCCCCCGACGAAGAGGCTTCGCCGGGAGGACCTCCCCGGGTCTCGCATCGGCTCCGTTGGACAACCATCTCCAGCATGCGTTGTTCCTCGTCTTGATCCCGGGGAAGATCTGGATTCTCGCTTCCATCACCCGGCTCGGCGGTTGATCTGGAGGTAGGGTGGGGAACTCCGGTACGACCACCTCGACCTCCTACTCGGACTGAAGGGTGGGGAGCGCCGGCACGACCACCTCGACCTCCTATTCGGACTGGAGGCTGGGGAACACCGGCATGACCACCTCGGCCTCCTATTCGAACTGGAGGCTGCCCCGTTCGCGGCTTGGATGAGTTACTCCCAGTTAGAGTAGCTTTTTGTTTCCCTTTATCATTTCGAGCCGAATGAGAGCCCGAGGCAGAAGAGGGGCCGGAAGGTTGATCAGGAGCCGGAGTACTCTCCGAAGGAGGAAACTGAGCGCGGAACCGAGCAGCAATGGTTCGGAGTCTGGCTAAGCATCGTTCGGATGCCTCAAGATCTAGGAGCTCAGGAGTATGCTCGTAACGCTCATAAGCCAAGTCAATATCTTCAAGAGGAGGTATCTGAGAAACAGAGGGAGGGACTACGATCCGGTTCAGAATGTTCTTCCTCCAATCAAGTGCGGCTTGATAGGCCGCTGCCCAGACGCCAGAGGTCCGATCAGAGCTCTCCATCCAGGCAATCAGATCGTCAACTGCCCGGGGAACATCGGTCAGCAGGGGAATGCTAACCGCCCCCTGACGCAGTTCGAGCAGATGATAGGATAGGTGAACTAATACAAGCTGCTGCTGGAGAGTCCGGTTCCTGGTTGCGAGCTTCTCGTTTTCCACTTCAAGTTTGGTCGCGTGTTTCCGAAGATCGGTTGTACTTTGCATTCTCATACACTTGCTGTAGTACAGCCGAAGGTCGTGCCATACCTCATCCAATTCCTTCTGGATCCGAAGTTGGAAATTGCGATGCTGGGCCTCCTGCTCCGATAGGACAAGGTCGAATTCGAGGACTTTGTCGATGCTCTCAAAAGCGAGTCTGTAGCACTTCGGCAGGGAACCAAAGTCCTCCTGGATCTGGAGCAGGCAGGTGAGCAGACAATCGGCATCGGGAAACTCTGAGATCAGGGGGCCGAGTCCTCCCTCAGATAGTAGATCGATCAGACTCGGACAGCCGGCTCCAACTGGAACCGGGGGGAGAACTGGGGTGCTAAGGACTCTAGAAGAACCCTGATGGCAACAGGATCGAGTCAGGATAAGAAAAAGCAATAAATAGAAGCAACGATGTCGATAGAAATTGCAAGTATATTTATTAATCAAAATGAGGGCCCGGGGTTGGAGATCCGGGAAGGAAATTACAAAACTGAATAATGTAAAAAGGGAAAAAATCTAACTAACATTCTGAGCTGCTCCTCCTTGGTTGTCCCCGTCATCGCTACTGTCATTGTCTGAACCATCATCGGAGAAGAGTAGAGGAGGGGAAAGAGGGGTCTCGGCGGTCCCCGGGTTCGCCTGGCCGGCCTCCGGGGATGAGGAGGTCTCAGCCTCGAGATCTTTTGGGTCGAACAATCCCCTGTAATGCCCATATACGGTGTAGTATTGGGGAAAGTTCTCGTCTTCGGGCAGATTGGCTCCGGAGACTGAAGCAGGGGGAAGAGGGCCAGGAAGCCGAACCAAATCAGTCGACCAGCTTCGGACATCCTCAGTCGACATTTGCTTCTCCCGCAACGCATCCCATAGCTTGGGAGAGAGGCCCTTCATGCCACCTTTCTGGAGGGTATTCACCAGGTGCAGTTGTTGGTCCTCGGCGTTCGGGTTATACCATTGCCGTTTGAACGACGCTCGGATTGAAGGGGGGAACCAGCCCCGAACTTGCATATAGGTATTATGGCACTGGTGGGCGTTGGCGGCCATGTTCAGCTCGGTAAGACGGAGTGACAGAGTCTGGCTGGCCAGGACCTTGTCAACAACGGCTTCAGCGAACTCCAGTTGATCCTTATAGTTCGCCGCCCGAGCAGCTTCCAGTTCTCTCTCCAGGGCACTCACCCTGACTCGAAGTTGAGCCGAGACCTCTCTCTCGGCCCGGAGCTCGTTCTTCTTCTTTTCCTTCAAGATGATGCCCGAGGAAGGAAGCAAGGGCGGCTTGAAAAGCAGGGGAGTTAGCAAACTCAGAACTGAGAAGTTGAACCTGCAGGATAGATGAGTTTTTTTAAAAAAAAAAGAAAAAAAAAAGAGAGAAGGACAGTAAAGGAAAGATACCTTAGGGTTGGCAGATGAAATTTGGGGAGTATTGACAGAAGATGATGGGGTTGGAGATCCACTCATCCGATGCTTCTTCCCGCCATGATCGGAGCTCTCCCCTTTCCGCTTGCCGGGAACGAAGGGGGGGGAGGAGGAATCTCAGGGGCGGGGATGGTGGTGTACCTAGACATAGGTGACCTGCCATCTCTAGCCGTGGGCCATAGAGGCATCCCTCGGCCAAGAGGTGGCCCCGGGATAAGCACGGGAGTACCTAAGGTTCCGGCTGGAACAACAGCAGCATTGATTTCCACAGGATCTCGAACGGACTCCTGCTGAGCTGTCGCTTTGGCCACGGACACCTCCGGACGCCCTCGGCTAACCTCAGGCTCGGGTGTGATATCAATGATTTCAATAGGACTAAGGTTGAGGGGTCCCAACCCAAGGGGAGGAGTCTGAACGGTCTCGTTCGTCTTGTTCTTATCTTGTTGGCGCTCCTGCTGCGAGTCAGGACCAACATGGTGATCCTGATCGCCCTCCTTTGTCTTGTTCTTATCTTGTTGGCGCCCCTGCTGCGAGTCAGGACCAACATGGTGATCCTGATCGCCCTCCTTAGTCTTGTTCTTATCCTCGACTTGCCGACCCTTCAGCTGCGGGTTGGCTCCGACCAGAGGATCCGGCTGCGCTTGCTTATGCGGGCCACCCTTTTTCTTCCTCTCCAACTGAGCCGGCTCAGGATCGGCCCCAGTTCCTGATGGGGTCACCTTCCGACTTTTCTTTTTGGGGATCGGCACGTCGGAGTTGTTTTCCACAGTAGGAGCTGAAAGGACGAAAAAAGTCTGTCAGAGTTTGAATTAATAAAAAGCAAGTAAAGGATAGAAATCAGGAAACTTACCCAAAACAGGCCAGGAAACAACCCAGCGGCTGTCCCGGAAAGCACTGGCCGGGTATATGGCGCGAGGGAAGAGATAAAGCGAGTTCCCGGTGAGCCAGTACTAGTCGAGGTTGAGGGTGTCGGAGGCCAGGGTGGTATGGTGCGCAAGCTGAGTGTCAGGGAGGAATGCCTCCCGGGCGTCAAGTGTGACACTATGTTCCAAGCAGGGACCTCGTAGAGTTTGGGGTTGACCTTCACATACCCCTTTTGTTGCCAGTTCTTCGCCGAGTCCTTTTTGCCGAGGATGAAGTCCTGGACACCGGGCCGCGCCTGTACGGTGTAGATCATCTCCTTACCCGGACATCTGATGAGCATATAGAAGGACCTCCACAGGTTGAAGGAAGGGTCAATCTTGCATCGAAGGCTCCTGACCAAAAAGCCCATCATCACAGCAATCACGTTCGGATGCAGCTGACAGGGGGAGATCTCGTAAAACTCCAAGAACCGAGCGTACAACGGGGGGAAGGGAAGACTTAACCCCCACATGAAGTGAATACGGGGGATACACCGGACAAGTTTTACGGACTCCTCGGCTGACACAGAGGCTATCCGAGCATTCAAAGGGATGGGAACCCCCATGCCGCTGAGGCACTTGGCAGTCCAGACATCGGCTTGAAGGGAGCGAGCCCGGGCGGTGTCAATCTCCCTCTAAACCCGGTTCTTGGAGCGTTTGAAGATCGGAGCGGAAGGAGAGACGTTGCTGCAAAGATGAATCGGCTTGTAGGACGCCGATGAGCCAGCGGAAGCTGAAGCGGGAGGAGCAGTACTCTGAAGAGAGTAAGTCACAACGGCATCGGACTGATTGTCATTGGAGGACTGAGCATTGTTGGAGGCCATAGTGATTGGAGAGGAGAGAGAATATGAAGATTTGGAGAGAAAAAATAGCAGCAAGGTTTTGGAAAGTTGAAAGCGATTTGTGAAAACGATTGGGGAAAAAGGCCTATTTATAGAAAGCAAGAAAAGGAAGGCGAAAAAGCGACAATTAAATGGGCTTGGGACGCGAGAAAACAATGATGACAACCATTAATCGTTCTTGAAAAGAGCGCGCCCGTCTCATTTTTGTCGGGCCGGGGCGAATACAAAAAGCCAATCCTCCCGCCCTCGGATCAGAGGAGTTCATACCCTCGGACGGAAGAATCGGCTTCCGGGGGGCTAGTGGTGATACCGGGCCCAAGCCCACATACCTCTTGATAGTATGGGCTTGGCCCGTCACAGGATAAAGCTAGTTTGGCAGTATCCGGGTTCGTACAACTCGGACAGCGACACACACTAGAGGACACTCGGAACATGGACCACTCGGGAAGTATGGGTTATTGTATAAATAGTGCTCCTCAGCACTATTCCAAGCAAGTATCTTCTCACTATTCAAGTGATTACCCCTTTTCTCTCCCGAGACCCATCTTTCATCATCACGCCGGAGGGTCTACCCTCGGGTACCTCCCGGGGTTCTGTCTTGCAGGACCAGGTATTGGATCGGGGATCAGGGGCCTATCCGGACCGACCAGGCAGGCAGCATCATCATACACAATATACAAGTAAAGTAATCCATATATTTCTACAACTCAATTCTTAGCAATCAGTCAATGAATTCAATGTTTGCTTGATATTAACAAGATACATTAAACAAAAACAAAGTCCACTTCACATGAATCTAAATTCTCAGCTACTTCTATCAAAACATTAACTGATTATTCAAGTATACCACAAAGACCTATAACTAATGAAATCCTAAATCTTAAGCAACCATAAACCAAAATAGAAATGCTACTCTATCATATGCACACTTACAGAATTGTATAAATAGATAAAATCAGCAAAAGAACAATAGAACTATTGTAAAATTCTCCTTGCCCCGTGTATATAACAATAGAACCGATACCGATGCATGAAAGGATTTATCATAATAAGCATCTGTTAAAATAGTCTTATAAAAATTCAAAAGTAAGCATATAAACAAAGAGAAGAAGGAACTTTACACTGCTCCAATGGTAAACAATGAGAGTAAGATGAGTGAAACTGCATAAGCAGTTCGAGAATAGCCACAATCACTTTCCCGAAAGTAGCAAAAGCATAAACATGTTAAAAGCAAGCAGAGTCCAGTTGCAATAAACCAGATTGCAGTGACTACAAGTAGGGAAGCAGCAGTAAAAGCCGCAGACTGTAGGAAGAGAAAAGGCAACTTAAAACTAAACAGAGATATAAAATTGTAATAAATCAAGAAACTGTTACATTAGCAGCATATGCAGACAAGAAGAAAGATTCAGGACATTAAAGAAAAGCGTGAGCTGGAAATTGGAACCAAAGTTAACTTAAATTTGTGCAGAGGGATCCATAAAATTGCAATTAATTAAAAACTATAACATTAGCAGCAGATGCAGACAAGAAGTTCAGAACTTAACAAAAGATTGAATTGGGAATTAGAACCACAGGCAACTTAATCACATGGTGAGCTTAATTATTAACCATTACCATTAATGAAACATCAAATATGTCACAACCATGGATACAGCCAATTTTTAAAGCAAGATTACCAAATTTTGCAGAAAAAGAGATAGCCTAAACATTGTCAAACAAGACAAGAAAGAGTAATTCACATGTATTGGAAAAAGATGTAGTTACAATGGGACTCATTCAAACAAATATCTAGAATATGAAATCAAAGAAAAGGGACCATTTTATGACCATATACTTACAAGATGATGGTGAGGCTGGTGTGGAAAGAGCCCAGGTCAATTACTCAAACAAACCTGAAACATAAATCCAAGAAGAATTGCATAGTGGAATCTATACATATCAGCCACATATACATTAATCAAATGCAAAGTTAAAACACATGTCAAACTACACTAACTGAATTCAATTTGCTACCTGGAGACGAGCCCTTCTAGGTCTAGATCTCTTCAATTCTTGCAGCTTATCAGCATTAGCCACGGCAATAAAAACAAACTCGTAAGTACCAATATTCCCAAAAATTCTCTTATTAGACTACAAGCTCAGGTACGCCTCCACCGGCGGCGAATTCCACTACCTGGAATTAAACAGTATCCCCACTTCCGCCGGAACAGAGTCAAACCTCCACGCAGAAACTATCAACGCCCCCTTCTCCACTGTTTTTCTCTCCATAACTAACCTTCATCCTCTCCATAAACCCCAGCTCGCCGCTATCCAAATAATCACATCAAACCTCCACGCAGGCCGCCACCACAGGCTCGCCGCAGAGACAAAACGACCCCACCCAATTGAGAATGAGCTTGTGTTTGGTGGTTAGAAGCCCAGGGCAACGCCTTTCGATTCAGATCGGGATGCAAGGAAGGCCTCCAATCGCCAGACCATGTGAACGCGACAAGCTCCTCCGGCTGTGGGCGTCTAAAGCTGAGCCACATCTCAGAACCTGATCGGAACCACCACCTTGAGTTCATGGTGATCTGAGATGGCTGGGTTTGGGTTTGGGATTGGGAGTAAGATGTAGGAGAAAGGATATGAATGAAGAGATTATACACAAGTATATTATCTGATTTAGGACATGTACATTTCCGATATCGAAATCCTAATTGAAAAGGTATGTAAAGTGAGTTACGAATTCGCAACCGAATTTCATTTACAGCGGATATTGAAAACACCTTAATATTCAATGAATCCGCCTTAGTTTCTTTTTTATTATGAGAGAAGTGAGAGTTAAGAGTTCGTAAGTGTCTTTTAAGGCGGATGATTGTCAATTCGCATTATACGCCTTAAATATGTGTCTTGCATGACCCCCTTTGTAGTAGTGGATCAAACAAATACATTTGGCTGTCATATGGCATCGATTTTCCTGAGGACTTGCTGGGAAAGTCTATAAAGATTCCCAGAGGGTACACGGTGATGTTAGAACATGCTTTGCCAAAGTGATTCTGCTAGGAAGATTCAAAAGTCTTACTTTCTAGGATTCACATTTTCCCTTAAATTTTTGGATTAAATAGCTGAACAACTAAGATTTTGACTGATCAAACAATGACTTCCCAGATAATCTCCTCTAATGTTTTGTGCTTGAATATGTAAATGTTGTCTCATAGCTTGTTACATCTCCAAGGGAGTGTTTGGACTAAACTGTTAGTAGTGAAATTAACGTGGACTTTAAGCGATGATAAAATATTTAAAACGGAAATTACGAAAATTTTACATATGCCAAAAGTTTTTTATGGAAAAATGATATCGATGGTTGATACTTGTATGCTCGCTCTTTTATCCGTATTACAAAAAATACTTCAATTGATGCGTGATTTATTCAATATAAACCCTAATATAATTAAAAGATATATTCAAATTCTTAGTATATGTTTGAAAATTGATTTTTTTTAAATATTTTTAGGAATTTTATGAGAATAGAGAATTGAATATTATATTTAAAGAAAATATATTAAAATTCAATTTAATTGAATAGATAAAATTTACATAATTAACAAAATCAATTGAAAATCAGAAAATGATTAGTAGATCAGTCAAAATCGCGAGATTATGTAACTAAAAATAATATTGTAAAATACCAAAACTTACAAATGAATAAAATTATGATACAACTAGAGAAAGATTTCAAATAAATATAATTATAACAAAAATTACAAAATTAATCAAATAAAATTATTAACCACTAGACCACTAGTGAGATAGTGGAAGAGATGGTGCATTCTCCTTATAATTAAATCGAGATTAGTTTGGTGTTCGCTAATACAAATATCAACTAGCGTTCCTTGCAAATATATATCAAGCAAAGGAAATGCCCCGTTAATGTATTAGCAGTCTGATGCTCAGTATTATATGAAATGTCAAGAATAGAAGTAAGAAATTCATTTATTTTTATTCATACAAATTAAGAGAGATGATAGATCACCCCCCACACTCATTACACGAGGCTTCCCTCTTACAGAATCACATATATAATGAATTACGAAATACTTGTCTATATCTTCTATATTACAATAGCAAACGCGAGTTTCAAATTCACCGAATCCGGATCTCAGTAGTAGTAGTAGGTTGAATAAATTACCAACAAAAAAGGGGGAAATAATCACAAGCCCATCATCCCTGTCTGCAGGCTCCCACAAAAACCCAGTATGCTAGCTTCTTCCGATTCTGTGGGGGATGGCAAAAAAGGAGAGGGGATATGTACACAAATCATACCCTTCGGTTGATCAAATTGAAGATAACGGAATCTAGGTCAAGAGGTCATTCACCCACCCGAAATCCGGTCCGACCGGGCCACCCTGGTCAGTAATGGTGCTGTATTTGATGTTGATGTTGCTGCAGTCCTGATCGAACAGGAGCCTCCTGTGCATAAACTTGGTAGCAGCGCTGGGACTCGGGGTGGAAGCCGAAGGGGACATGATGAACTGCGGCTGCTCCACCTGATCACCGTTGAAATTGACATCGAGCCACGGCAGATTCAGATTGGAACGCGGCGCCGGAGAGAGGTCGCCCACGTGCATCGCATCCATGGAGGTGATGAGGTCCTTGTAGTAGGCGGCCGGCGAGAGGGGCGGCGAGGGGGAGAGCGGCGGCGAGAGGTGGGACATGAGGGTGGACGTCGGGGAGGAGTGGCAGTGGATGCAGCACTGGTTGTTCTTCTTGTTGTTGTCGGGCGGTGGTGGGTCGACAGGGAGAACGCGGAGCTGGCGGGCGGTGTGAGCGAAGAAGCAGATCTTCCTCTTGCAGCTCTTGCCGTCCTTGCACGCCTCGGTCCTGTAGCGGGAGGGGTGGAGCCAGCACTCGAAGACCCCGTGGGCGAACTCGCAGTTTTCGCCGCGGCTGCAGCTCCCGCGTCGGAACTCGGAGCAGACGGTGCCGGAGTAGTGGAACCTCCTGGGATCCCTCCGGCGAGCCTTCTCCCCGGGGTGGGCAAAGGGGCAGTCGGTCCAGTCGTGGCTCCGGCTGCGCGTGCACTTCCTCACCTTGAACTCGTACATCCTGAAGTGATCGGAGGAGTAGGGGTCCGCGTCATCGTCGTCGCAGGAGAGGAACTTGTAGAGCAGGGCCTCGTCGTGGGCGAGCTTGGGGGAATCAAAGGCGGCGACGCGGCGGCTGAGGAGCTTGCGGGGAGGGATGTCGATGTCTCTCAGGGCTTTCTTACCGAGGTAGAGCTGGTGGAGCTTGTGGTGCTGGTCGGCCAGAACAGAATCCATATCCATGTGCGTAGAAGAGAAGAGAGAGGGATGAAGATGAATGGGGAAGAAAGGGGGGATTTTATATAAGAAAATAATGCAATGACGAGGATGGTGTGAGGGATGGGCGGGGGGATTCGTGTCTTCACAGTATTTGGAATTGGCATGCAAAAGGGGTATAGGTGGCACCACCATATCACTCGACTTTGCATGCACCCCTCCTCTTTCTTTTCTATTTTTTGAATCCTCGGGGCTAATCTCGTCCTTTCCTTTGCTATTTCACACTACATGGTCACGGAGAAGATAATTTATAAACCTTTTCAAAAAAAATAAAGATAATTTATAAACCATTTAAACGGATACTCAAATTTATATTTTGGTCATAATTCTCCTTATTTTTATTGATGGATCAAAATAACAAAATATTTAATTTGTCCCAAAATATCAAAGAAACTAAATAATAATAAAATTATGCAATATCCCCGATTTCTCAACAATTATTAATTTATATTCATATTTGAGTTCAGTTCGATTTTTTTTAAAATTTAAATGCCACACTAGGTGGAGTGATATATATTGGGCTCACCACACCCTTTAAGAAAATATAGTAAAATAGTTTGAGTATTACATAGGTATTACATATGTATAAGAGTGGAATCGTGATACATATATAAAGCATATGATTATACTCATGTCAACTCAAGCAAGCAAGTTAGGCATCGCTATGCGAACCAAATCTGACGACAAGAGGACTCATGACTTGCAAGTATGTTAGGGCTCGCTAAGCAACCCCAAATCTGCCGACAAGCACGGAGTATATCAAAGCTATAATGTTAAAGTTGTATTCCCTCTATCAGAATGCTTTCTTCTGTCAATTTGATATTTGAGCTGTGTCTGAGTTGTATGTTGGCTGAATTCCATGTCGTCTGAATTCCATGTTGTCTGAATTCCATGCTGTTTGAGTTCCATGTTGTCACCATAGGCCTTGCGCTTGAAACAGAAAGATATATATCAGCAGTAAAGGTCCTTATAATCTAATATAAGGGAATTCCCTTATATCTAGATTTACCAAACCCTTAATTTCTCTAGGCATTGTGTTGTGTGTGAAATTGTAATTTTGCCTATGTTTACTTGCTAATCTTGCTAAGGAGTCAGCTACTGAATTAGTTTCTCTATAGATATGAGCATAAGAGAGAGAAAACTCACTTTGAATCATCCAGATAGCTCTGATTACGTGCTCAATTTTCCAAACTACTCTGAATTGTTTTCTGATGATTTTCAAAAGGACCATTGAGTCAATCTCCACTTCTAGGTCTGTGATCCCTTCACTGTATGCACTCTCTAGTCCTTTTATTAGAGCTATTGCCTCAGCCTCCAAGCTTGTTTTTGTCTGTATGTATATTCCTTTTGCCGCCACAACTCTGCCAAGTCTATCTCTGATGACTACTCCTGCCCCTGAAATGCCTGGATTGCCCAATGAAGAGCCATCTGTGTTGAGTTTGTACTGTCTTGTTGGAGCTGTCCAATTAATATGCTGGATTGTGTGTCTTCTGAAGTTGTTAGAGACTGGTGCTAATTGTAAAATATCTGAGTGTAATGCGTCCACTTCATAAGGTTTCCAGCTCAACCTATGAACTTTCAAAACACTTTGTAGAATGTTAAGTATCTGTTTGATCATAACTTGAAATCTTGGTTTTCTATCATCAAAAATACATGCATTTCTTGTGCACCATATGATCCAGGTAATAAAAACTGGTAACATTCTAACAATTTTCCTATGCAAATCATTTTTGACTCTTATATTCACGTAATAAAAGAATATGTCCCAGAGATTTGTAAAATTTTCAGGATTCAAGTCTAGCATAATGTGAAAAAACTGCCAGATGTTACTAATTAGAGGACACTCATGAAATATATGTTGAAGATTTTCAGCATCTTTTCCACAAAAACAGCAATTAAACAACAGATATGATTTATGTTCATGCAAAAAAAAAAAGAAAAAAAAAAGATCTATGTTCATGCAATATCTTCCCAATTGGTATTAATCTATTCAGTAATCTCCAATTAAAAACAGAAACCTTGTTTGGTACATATTTCAACCAAAGATTTGTTTAAGATTGAATCAATCCCTTTTTTTCCTTAAAAGTTCATAAGCTGATGATATGGTGAAGTTTCCATGTGTTTCTAATTTCCAGATCATATAATCACCATACTCTTCAAATAAGGAAAAATCTTTAGCTAATAGTTCACATATATCTGCTGGGAATTCATGAGCTAATTCACTGACTTTATTTGTTTGATCATAAAAAACCCGACTTATGGTAAGCTCGGGATATATCACATCTAAATTGGCATCCCACAGATCAATTAATAGTCCAACGTTCAACCAGTTACTTTCCCAAAAGGAGGAGTTACCTAACCCAACCTGTATCTGTGTGTTACTCTGAGCTAACTCATCCACTTCCTTGAATCTCTTCCATGTTCTTGAGTTATTTTTTTGACCCTGGTAAAGACCACATAAAAGAGGACCAAAAACTCTCTCCTTTTTACAATTTCCACCATATTTTCATCGAAAAACTATCCACTAATGTGTGTAAATTTTTCACAGCTAGTCCATTTTCCAGATAAGGGTAGCAAAGATTTTCCCAAACTCTCCATATTTTATTTTGACCATACTCTGTACTACCCCAAAAAAATCTAGCAAAAATTACATGTAATCTGTCCAGAACCCCTTTAGTTGGTTTTATGACTGTCAGTATGTGTAGGGGGATTGCAGATAAGACATGCTTAGCTAAAATTAGTCTTCCAGTTTGATTTAACCATTTATTTTGCCATGTCACTAATTTTGCTACTATATTATCAAAAAGGGGTTGAAAGTATGTGTGTTTTTTTTCCCAAAAAATATAGGACAACCTAAATATTTAAATGGGAACACCCCTTTTGTAATACCTGTGCTCTGTAAAACCATTCTGTGATATGACATAGGAGCTTTATTAGACAAATAATATGTAGATTTTTCTATATTTATCTTTTGTCCAGTTACAGTCTCATATTTTAGCAAAAATACCATTAAAGCATCTAGACTGTGTTGATTAGCTCTCAGAAAAACCACCGTGTCATCAGCAAAACTTAGATTTGTGATTTTAGTAGCTAAATGTGGCAGCTTATAGTAATCTATTTTAGCAGTAGAGAATAGAAAATCAATTGTCCTTGTAAAGGCCTCAGTTAACAATATAAATAGAAAAGGAGATAGAGGATCCCCTTGTTTTAATCCTCTTGAGGCTTTAAAAAATCCAAAAGGTTTCCCATTTACTAAAACTGAGAACTTAGCTGCATTTATATTGCCCGTGATGATTTTAACTAAATGATAATGAAAACAAATTTGTATCAGAAGTTTCTCTAAAAATTTCCAGGAAACCCTATCAAAAGCTTTCATCATATCCAATTTAAAGAACACATTAAAACCACCATTTTCATTATTCAGATATTCAGTAAGTTCATGTAGTAAAAGAACATTGTCTGTTAATTCCCTGCCCTGAACAAAGGCAGATTGCTCAGGGGAAATCAGAAAAGGCATAATGGGCTTTAAGCCTTTCTGTTATCACTCTTGACAAGACCTTATTAATAAAATTAGATAGAGATATAGGCCTATAGTCTGCAAAGGTTGTATTTACTTGCCTTTTAGGTATTAGGGTGATAAATGTTGCATTTATAGCTCTAGGTATTGGGACACCTATTAAAAATTCATTTACTGCATTCACCATATCAACACCAATTATTTCCCAGCACTCTTTATAGAATTTACATGTATATCCATCTGGTCTAGGTGCTGCATCTCCATCCATTTGAAATACTATCTGCTTCAGTTCATCCAATGTGATCATCTTCATAAGTTCCTTATTTTGATCTTCTGTCATGATCTTTGGAATGTGCTCTAACATGTACTCAGTATCCCTGTCATCAATGTCTAAAAGCTCATCAGTCAACAAATTTTCATAAAATAATGCAGCCTCTTTACCAATATCTTGCTGATCAGTTATCCAAGCTTCTGATGAGTTTTTTTATCATTGCTATCCTCTGCCTGGCATGCTTAGATTTGACAGTTGCATGGAAAAATTTGGTGTTTGAACCACCTTCCTGCAACCATCTGATTCTAGCTTTTTGTTTCCAAAAAGTTTCCTCTCTAAGCAATGCCTGAGTGTATTCTGCCTGGGCTAAGTGTAGCTGTGTTCTGCTTGATTCAATACTCTTTCTTCATCAAATTCTCCTCAGCCAACCTGACCTTGTCCTGCACATTGCCAAAAACACTTTTGTTCCAGTCTTTCAGTTTTAGTTTTAGCGTTCTTAGTTTGACTGAAAAACTTAACATTCCATAAATACTAGTACTCTCATTCCAGCTTTCTGTCACAGTGTTTAGAAAATCAGGGTGAGTAAACCAACAATGTTGGAATTTAAAAGATTTTGCACTACTTTGTAATCCCTGATTTTCCAGCTTAACTAAAATTGGGGAATGGTTTGAGCCTGATCTAGATTTAACTCTGATGCTAGTGTTTGGAAAAATATTTTGGAAGTTTGCATTCATGAGCCCTCTATCTAGTCTTTCCCACACTGTACCTGTTGTTCCCATTCTAGTTCTCCTATTTTCTGTCCAAGTGTACAGATTTCCTGTAGAAGGTATTTCCACCAATACATTGTCCTCAATAAAATCATTAAATTCTAACATTGCATCTAAATTTGGAGCTGACTGGCCTATATATTCATTGGTATATATCATTACATTAAAATCTCCAATGAATATAGTTGCTTCATCATTTATGCTGTTAAGCTCATTCCATAGGTCCCTTCTAGTTAATAAATTGTGCCTAGCGTATATAAAGTATGCAAACCAAGCTGTATTAAAATTGTGATGTTTAATTTCAGTCCTTATAAATTGATCATGCATTGAAATCATGAAAACAGAAAAGTCATCATTCCAGAAAATCCAGATTTTATCCCTAGGTCCTGCTAAGTAATGATTATAACTTAAATCAAAGGCAATGGAAGCTATCTTACTACTTTGCATGAAAGGTTCTATAACTACAAAAATTCCTATTTTATTTTTCCTTTTGATGTTCAGAACTCTAGCTTGAGTGGCCTTATTTTTAATCCCTCTAACATTCCACACACATAAACTTATGTCTATCATTGATTAAACTATATATTTAGGGTCTATCTGAGATCTAGTGAACACAGTCTTTTGTGAGCCTGTATAATCTTTCTTGATCCTTTTCTTTTTGGTATTAGCAATCTGTGTACTATTCTCTATTCCAGATTCAGTAATTAAATTACTAAATTTATTTTGATCAATAGGCTCTAAAATAAAATCCCCATCTTCTTTTGCTTTTTACTCCTGTGACCATTGTAATCGAGGCATAGGGGATACTTTAGCTATCATATTCTGTTCCTCTAAGGTTAAAGGAGAGTAGTTTACCTGCCTTACCTGTGTAGAGTCTGAACTTACATCATGCCTTTGCTCTTTTTCATTTTCTTCTTTTTCTTCACTAGTGTTCTGAGTATCTGCATCATTCTCATCAGACTGGTTAGTATTAAATATCACCATTGCTGATTTACCTTTACTCAGTAAAGTTGATGCCTCCGAATCTTGTATGACATTTTGCTGTTCAATATCTGCAGTTTGTTGATGTGCTGATTCTTGTGCAATTTCTCCTGTTGTTTTTGTTGAAGTGTTCATATCAGAGGATGGAATATTTCTATCCAGGATGTGAACCTCCTTGTTGCTTTGTTGTTCCTTCTGAGCCACAAGCACAATCTGAGTTTGTTGTGTGTCTTGCTTTTTCTCCCTCAGAATTTGTCTCATACCTGCATCATGACCTCTCTTTTCCAAGGAGATATTCTCAACAACAGAGTTAGTAATAATATCAGTTGCAATGGTTTGTTTTTCCTTATTTGTTAAACCTGGTGAGGATGGATTAACATCTAAGGGCTGGTTTTCAAGTGGTATTGGTCTCCAAGGTGCCATATTCCTTTGTTTTGGTTCAGCTTTACATGCATTATTTGGATGACCTATCTTATAACAGTCTAAGCAATAAAAAGGTAGACTTTCATACTCAATTTTTTGCCAGTAACCCATATTTCTAAAGCTGAGCCATATTCTTTCAACCAAAAGTTTTGTTAGATCAATTTCAATGCATACCTTAGCTACATGTGGCCTAGTTTTATTCAAAGTAGCCTGATCTACCTTTACTGGAGTTCCTATCAGATTTCCAATTGACAGTAATGTGTGTTCATCAAAAAATTGCCTTTTAAGGCCATATAGTGCTATCCATACCGTAACTATGGGAGAATCTGTGTTTGGATCAAAGTCGGGGCTCCACTTATTAATCCTGATCGAGTATGATCCAAAATTCCAAATCGTATGCATCCAGCACCTGTAATAATCATCAGCTAGATCAAAATGAATTAGTACTTGATGATTATTTAAGAGATATATTTCAAAATGACCCTTGAAATCAGCCGTCTGAAAATCCCGACGGAGTTTCTCCAATCGCGGGCGCGATCTCGCAAACTTTCCGACCAAGGTTAATTTTAGGGGCTTTTCCAGTCGATCACATTCGTCATCAGAAAAATGTAACCCTGGTTCCCCCAAATGGTCAACCCTAGCCTTTGGATTAAAGGCAGCTCCAATCGGAGACGCGAACCTATGAACAAACTTACTGTTTGCCACCGCCTGCGCATAGGTCGCAGACGGGGCTTGTTCGGTGTTGATGGGATCCGCCATAAAGGCGGCACCGGAGGAGATAGTGAGCTGTGGGTTGAGATCAAGCCCAGACGAAGTCGATCGGAGCTCGGTGTTGATCGGAAATCACCCAGATAAATTCGAAATCGATCACGCCCGACTGAAGCCACCGCTGAGCAACCAGACCGTGGCCCGTCCAGTGACCCACTCAGTCACTAGCCGTCCGGTGAGAGTCCGACGGCGTTCAGTCAGCGTGATTTGGGGATTTCCGTTCGGTGAGGGGATATCCATTAGGTAGTTATCCGATCACATCCAGTTCAGTTCGATTATAATCGAATATAGAGATAACTAAAAAACAAAATCATAATCGAAATACAAAAGGGAAGAAGTAGAATTAGGGCCGTCCCTGTAATATTCGGGGCCTAATGCAAAAAAAATAATCGTAGCCCTTAATTTTTCTCTAGTTCAAATTTTCTCAATTTTTTTAAACTTTTATAAAAAAATCCGATCATAATTCAGTTTAACGAAGTATATACATAACATAAAGAATTTGTCAGACCACCTCGTGAGCTCAAGGGCAGAGTGGTAATTCAGCTTGACCCAGTCAAACAGTCAGAGAAGCACAGACGAATCCACGAGATTCTGGAAGATGGTAGAAAGAATAGCTCATCAGAAGAATATCCCAATTCCGTTAAGGGAAATCCAAGATGCAGCGAATGAGGGAAAGGGAGGATTACCAGTACAAATAGGAAGGAGGGAGGAAGGTCACAATCATCGAATATAGCATCTGGCCGTTGGCAATATCTTCTCTCTCCAGTATTCTTCTTCTCCCCAGTAGTCAGCTTCTGTGTTCTTTTTGTTCTTAGCTTATCATTCGTGTAATTTCTTTTAATTAATAGAAAAACCCCAAAAATACATATTTGTCCCCAATTAATCAATATAGGCACGACAGAATTTAGAACTCTCAATTCTTCTCCAATTTAATTTATTTCTCAATTCTATTTAAATTTTTATAAAAATTTTCCGATTAAACGTCAAATTTATGATGAAATATAGAGAAATATAAAAAAATAGGGCCCCTCAATAGAGAAACTCTCTGGTAAGGCAGCCTTATGGTAAGACAAAGGGATCTCATATGGTTCATAAAAAACTTTTGGGGTCAAATAATAATTATTATATTTTGTCAAATTTTCATTCATCATCAAATCATCATAACCGACATTAATCATCAATCATCAAATCATCAATCCGATCATCAAATCAAAGTGTCATCATCAATCATATCAAAACTAGTATCAATCATCAACGTCAAATTATCGAAATTTATTATAGCTAACGTCAATCAACGACGTCATTATCACAACATCAATTATTATTGTCGTGATCAAAATCATCACGGCGAATCATCATCATCATCATTAGCACTAATATCATCATTAATCATACATCATCACCGTTCGACTCAAATCAAATCCCCACATCGATCATCCAACTAATTGTTTTCATCTTCTCACGCCATCCTCATCACTATTGTCGTTGGTGATTCACGTAATTGAAAATACCATCGCTGCTCGTCTAATATCACTGATTCGATGCTCCATCACCGTGGCCACTCAAACTGATCGATGCACCACATCTAAGCCTCGCGTGGTTCGTCGTCGTGACAGGCCTTCGTCATCGCAGCTCTCTCGTCGTCGACGAACACACCAGACATCGCAGTCGTTGGCGATTTGCCGTTCCATTCGGGTCCACCCAGCGTCATTAACCCATGAGCGACCAATGATGCCTCGCTGCTCCACCTCAATCTCTGTCTGCTCTACCTTGCTCCGCCGCCGCAAAGCTCCGCCGCCGCTGCTCCACCAATGATCGAGGCTTAATAATCATTCTCAAACACCGCCGTTCGTCTTGTTGAATCCATTGATGGAGGTTTAGAATCAATGATTTGTATAAAACAATCAAGTTACTGTGGAATTAATTAGCTTGGATGAATGATTCGTTGCTGGGGATTCAGAAATTTGGGATTCGCTGCTGGATGAATGATTCGTCTTGATGTTTTCTGATTTTGGGGATAAGGTTATCAAATTTGCATGATAGTCACTGCCCTTATGCGCTAATTTCACTACGGCACCGAAAACAAACAAATTAATTTCGAACCCCAATAGTTATATTTCTATGGTCATGTAAAGTCCCGCCTTACCATAAGGCTGCCTTATCTAATTGTTTCACCAAATTTGGGGGCCCGGTGCGACCGCCCGCATGGCACGGGCCGAGGGACGGCTCTGAGTAGAATATAATAGAAATTAGAAATTAATTATGAATGATACACTTTTATAAAGGAATGAATATATTCAAATCGAATAGAAATTAAATTTGTATAAAAAAACTAAAAATTTACCTTAAAATGAAACGGTAAAAAATGCAGTGCGTTGAAAAATTGGAGTAAGAAAAAGTAAGGGATAATTCCCACAAAGGGCGTAATAAGAGTTGAAATTCCTATTTAGGACGTAAAACTTTTAATATTCCTACTAAGGACATTCAATTACTTTTAAGACAAATATACCCCTTTTATTATTTTTCTAAATTTAGTTTTACTTGATTTTATCATGTAAATTATCATATATAAAAATTTTATCATGAACTTCTCTCCATGTGTTCAATTTTATCTTTCGTCTCCATATCCTTACAATTGGTTAATTCAATATATAAACTTGCAGGATGTTACCGGGATACAATTTCATCAGAGACTTGGTCTTAATTTATTGGGGATTTAGGGTATATTAGTCAAAGTTTAATTAATATATAATGTAAATTTACATGATAATGTTATATTTTTATATTATTACTAGCTGTAAAATTCTTATTCTTTATGATGATAATTTTCATGATAAAATTCTTATTCATGATAATTTACATGATAAAATTAAGTAAAAATAAATTTAGAAAAAGAATAAAAGGGGTAAATTTGTGTTAAAATTAATTGAATGCCCTTAGTAGGAATATTAAAAGTTTTACTCCCTAAGTAAGAATTTCAATTCTTATTACGCCCTTCATGGTAATTTTCCCAAAAAAGTAAACGAAACTTTAGATGAAAGCGTACGAAAATCTGATTAAAAAAAGTGAAAATAATTATTTAGCATTAATCTATGGATAAAATGTGATTTCTCATAAAACTCAAAACACTTATAAGCACCTACCAAACAATTGAGTGTTGTGATTACAAAACCATTCTAACAACAATTCTTTACAACATATCTAATGCTAGGCTCCTAATTGGGAAAAGTCAAATCCACGTCATATTAATTGTGGCTCAACCTAAAAAATTCCTTCAATGCAAGAGTCAATTAAAGCATCAATATGACGTGGCTTTTTTTTTTTTTGAAGCCCCAACTAGACTTGCAAGATATAGAGGCTCAATTTGCCACTTGCAATTCTCTCTCTCATCCATTCATCCAATAAATGAACTCCACATGTCAAATTTAATTCACCTCTCTCTCATTCATTCATTCTAAATTGGTATAGCATTGGAGAGGAAAATTTTAGAATGACCCCCTTTAAATTGGTATTGATTACATCATATAGAAGCTCCATTCAAAATGTGCCATGTGGAGCAATTGACACCCAAAAGTGACGCTTGCATTGAAGATGCTCTTAGCTTCTAGCCTTCTACTAGGGACCGGACCGAATATATCTCCCATCACCATCTTTTTGATAATAAATAACATTTTAATATAAAACTTAACTTAATGTTAGAAGGATTTCGGTCCCTCAACAAGAAGCAATAATGAAAGTTAACAAAACAGAATGATAGGTAAATAATAGATGATCTGGGTGATGTTGCCTGAGACGGATTAAAGTTACAAAATGCAAGTTCGAAAGCGCTATAAAAAGAGAATGAAAACATACGAATACATCATTGTAAATTTGTTTTTGAATGTTCAAAACTATATAGCTGCTACTTAGGTCACATTTACACATATTTTTTTATCACCAGTGTGGTACGAGTCTTGAAATAAAGGGAACACGCAGAAGGAAATCACTTGAACCTCACAACTATACAAGATATGTCATCCCTGCTCTTCCGAGAGAGCGCCTCATCGGCTAGAAGTTTGGCTGCTGCACTGCAATCTTTTATGTTCTTGATGGAGTCCACCGCCTCTTGGTTAGACATAACCTGCCCAAAGTCGGATATATGTCACACTAAGTAAGAGCAAATATCTAATAAGCATCCCACACGGGCCAATATGAAACTTACCTTCCAAAGGCCATCGCTAGCCAAAATCATAAGCTCAACATCACTGTTGATCATTTTCATTGCTATATCAGGATCTGAACTAAGATGTCTCTTCAAGCTTTTGTCACCAAATGCCCTAGCAACAGCTAATTGCCCATCAACTCGAGGAACATCACCTGCAAAAATAAACATAAGCACACAGATGCCAAGGCCCCAATGAAAAGAATGCCAGAGGAATGCAGGAGATATACACAAGCCTTACCAGGAATATTTGTAACAAATCCACCTTTGCTCTCAATTTTCATTTTCTCCTTTTCTGTGCTCGGTTCATGATCAACTGATAGTTGCTCGGCGACGCCTTTCCTGCTAATAATAGCTCGAGAATCTCCAACGTTTGCTACCAAAAGCTTCTCACCATTTATCAGTATTGCAGTGACTGCGGTTGAACCTCCTTTGCCCAACTTTAACGACTGGTCGAGGATAACCTTATCAGTCTCGTTGTATGCTCTTTTTATAGCATTTTCTGTGTGTGTCCAAAAGTCATGCTGCACATATTGGAGGGATTATAAAGACAGGAGTAGCATATTTGAGGAACATATAATGCCAAAGATAGAAAAGGTAACAAACCTCTTTAAGAATATTATCAAACAGGTGTGATTGCAAATATTTTGCAACATCATGCCCCATGTGTCCATCATATATTGCAAATAAACCTAAATCATAGCTCTCGACTCGTTTCAGTTCGGATACCAAATAGTCTTCCATGGGATGATTCGATTTTCCTTTATATAGGTAGGATCCATGAGAGACGTGAGCTCTGCTTCTACCTCCCCCTGCATCAGGTGATAGCGGGGTAGAAAAGCATGCTTTTTCCTAGTTCATTCAGATATAGAAAATGTTGTAAGAAAATATTTTTCCACCGCAATTATGTACTAACTCAAATTAAATAATGCAAATCTGCAGTGCTATACTTGCCTGCAGATGATAATGCTCTGAACAATGGAAGGAATTTATCAACAATGATGAGAATTCTATTGTATGCTAGCAATATGTAAACTGAAACTTGCAGATTCACATTCTATACCAACAAGTACACACTTGCTTACAAGAATAAAAATTGTTCGAGCTACAAGAAAGGAATGAATAAAAATTGTTCGAGCTACAAGAAAGGAATGCAAAAGTGATATGACAACTTAAACCCACAAAACTAAGCATTGAAGGGGGAACTGTAACCAGTAATCACTCATCCTCTTTCTACGAACCTCTTTTACCACTAACATATAGTTCTAGTTCTATTTATTTCCCTCATAAAAGGCTTAGCTTTGTCGAAATCAACCCTCAATCACAAGTCTAAAAGCTTTCAGACTATAAACCCAATTTCATACAAGACAGCAGCGATGTCAGCCCAAATTACAAGGTTTCAAGATAGCAATATAGATCACTGACCTTCATCTTATGAAGAATGTCTTTCCCAGTCATCATGGTGGTGGCTGCAATCCCAGGCTTGAATATGGTGGATCAGTTGGAAAGAAGAAGCTACTTGCCAATTGCGATTCGTCCGCAAATCATAATCAAGGTCAATGTGTGAAATGGAGGTACAGTTGTTAAGACTTTTTTGGCATTAATTAATAATAATAATAATAATAATAATAATAATAATAATGAGGACCAAATATATAAAGTAAAAACGCGTTGGACGATTCGTGATTAGTTTTGGGTTAATTTTGAATACTTCTTTTCCTTATAGGTGGCCTACACCAGAATCCAGATGATTTTATATATGCAGGTCCAATTTATTAATGCAGGTCTGAAAAATATAATATTGTCCTTCACCATTTCACAGTTTGGACCTACACTAGCACAATTTAGGGGTAAAATATTGTTTTTTTCAGACCTGCATTAGTAAATTGGACCTGCATGTATAATTTCCATAAAATAAATACCTTTCTTTTTTTGAAATCACATATCTATTACATAAATAGTTAAATACATATCCTAATCTAGGCCTGTACTAGGAGACACCACCGTTGAATTCGTTAAGCACAGTGAAGCCTTAGAACTCCATCCATTGACTAGCTCTGCGACGCTCCCGAGAAGACCCATGACTGCTTCACCAACGAGGCACCAACCACCGAAACCATCTGCAGTTTGGGAGACCACAGTGGTCCCTTGGGCTCTAAAATTTACAAATTATTGTCAATGGTGTAACTTGAACCTAGAGCCACCAACGACCGAAACCATGTGCAGTTTGGGAGACCACAGTGGTCCCTTGGGCAATCAATGGCCCATTAACACTAGGTATAAGCCCTTTCAATAATTGCTCTAAAATTTACAAATTATTGTCGGGGGTATGACTTGAACCTAGAACCTCTCAGTTATGAGAGGGTGATTTTACCAATTCACAAATAAATACCTTTCTAAAGAAGAAGGCAGTAGTTTATACAAATGTTTACCAAGTACAAATTGCCTATTTATTAGCGAGTTGATTCTTTCTTCTTTTTTTTAAGAGAGGATTATTCATGACTTCTCCCAACCGATAATAACTAAGAGATACAGCATGAAGTTCCATAGTCCTAATTAGGAGACAATTTGTAAATTTACAGAGAACTTCTTATCTATACATCATTATAGTGTAGTTCTCTGTATCAAATACTCTAATACCGGTATAAACTAAATAAAGGACTATAATAAAAGGTTGAAACCAAAGGTATAAACCACTAATAGATTAATACATCCGGTAAATATTGGTCTCTAATGCTCTAATTTTGTAAACACTTTGTGGGTCATCTCATTAAACGTTATTTGCATCTTCCCTCGGAGGAAGTAAGAGATTCACCAGATCGCTTTTACAGCATCAAAGTAGTGTAAAAGTTTATCTAACACGACACAAGCTGACTAATCAAAGATTAGTCTGTGATCACATCCAGTGCCGGCCCAAGGTTTTGGGAGGCCTGAAGCAAAAAATGAAAAAGAGGGCTTAAATGTATTTTTTAAAAAATTGAAAATAAAATGTGTTGAAATTAAATAAAATATTATATTTTCAATTTTTTAATATAAATCTATTAGCTTTCTTAGAAGCAAAGTCACTGATTAAACTTTTGTAATCAACCTTCTTAATCAAATCATGCTTCAATAAAATTTAAAAATTGAGATTTTTGGGCAATAAAACTCAATAATCTTCAATAAAATTGAGGCTTTTCGCTTCAAAATTGCTTACAATTGTAATATATGCAATATGTAAGAAATTGTGATTTGAAACCCTCAATTATTTTAAATTTTTGTGATCAAAAATTTTAAGATTCTGATATGAATATGAAAGAACTCCGTCAGTCTGAGTATTGGCCCTGCTCCTCTGTTGGGCCGTAAGGAGAAAAAGGGATGCTATCATTTTTCTTTCTTAAAATAGTTTTTTTAATTATATGTGTACAGTTTAGGCCCAAAATAAGGCCTAAAAAAATTTAAGTTTTATGGGGCCTGCTCCTCTGTTGGGTCGTAAGGAAAAAAAAATGCTATCATTTTTCATTCATAAAATAGTTTTTTAATTATATACGTGTACATTATTGGCCCAAAATTGGGCCTAAAAAAATTTGAGTTTTATGGGGCCTGAATCATTGAAGTCATGTGCTTCATACCGTGAGCCGGGCACGTCCCAGTCAATCTCATTAGACGTTATTTGTTTCTCCCCTCGGAAGTAGTAAGAGATTTTCTAGGTGATTTTCACATATATGCTATGATTAATCAGCATGTTCGGTCAACAAATCTAATGTACAGACCCGCCAGAAGTAAGTATTTAAACCACTCCGACTCGGATTTCTCCTTGCTGCACAAGCGCGGGCTGATACATAATTAATTGAACCACTCTAACTTGGATTTCTCCTATACTGACATACCACAGAATTAGATTCGAAGTCAATCACAGTTTAACCTACTGATGACTCGTAGGAAAACTAGTGTTAGCAAATAAAATTCAGAACAATATTTAATCAAATCACAATTTAGCACAAATCCAATATTTAGCAGAAAATAATAAAAAAGAAAAGAATTAAACTCTGTTTGACATTGATATATCACTGACCATCTAATTGGTCTGATTCTCTCTTATAGTGTGAAGAATCGTTTTGGGGTACTAGATAAATAGAACCTTAATCTATTAAACTTCCTAAATTATTATTAATAATATTATCAAATTATTATTATTATTACTACTATAAACAATGATTTATCATTCTTATTATTCTAAGTAACTATTTTTATATTTTCCTACATAAGAGATGAAGTTATATATGCTTATTCACTTTATAGGAATTGGTTGGTAAATATTTTAATTAGATGAATATATATATATATATATATATATATATATTATTGTATAAATCCTTCTGTATATAAAAGCACGAATGTTGATGCTACAGTGACGTTTTCGTCGTCGTCATTTATTTTAATATTTTTACACCGACTCTCTTCGGTCTTCATCTTCATCCTCTCTTTTCCGGAATATTCTACACCCTCTTTTATTCCAGAAAATTCATGGAATTCACTGCGATATTTATAGCGCTGCTTTCTAATGGTTTCCCAAATCATCTTATAATCATCCTGTTCTAATCTCCCATCCTTATTTGTTAGTTTACATTCTTCAAGGCTTCTCAGCAGTCGGCAGTATAGGGATGATTCGTTACTATCTAATCTGAACCCCGATGACAAAGAAGCTGGCGAAGATGACGATCAGGTAAATGTATAAATGTTTTATATAAATTTTGTTTCATGAATTTATATGACGATAGTTAATGATTGCTTGCTTGATTTTAATTTTCTGTGTGCATGTAAGGTATTTGATGATATGTGACGTTCATGGAATGAAGGAGTTTAAGATCACTGCATGTAAGGTGTTCGATAAATGGTCAAAGAGAGGACTCACTCAAATAGTAAGCACCTCTGATTTTGCTTTATTATTGCTACTAGATCATTTAGGATGTATGATCGAATATAGTTCATGTTTGGTGTTGCAGAAGATGGTTTGATCAGAAGAGATGCATTTTGTAGTAAATGGAATAGGAATGGTGAGTACTGCATTGAATCTTCCTCCATTGTTCTTTACCTTGGCTCTAGGCTGATGCAGATGTAATACAAAAATTCTTTAGGCTGTGTGTGGCATAAAGAGGATTTGGGATTTTAGGATTTCAAATCCAATCTTGCACAAATCCTTGTTTGGCACCACAGGATTTCAAATCCAGATCTTAAATCCAGTTTTACCCCACTTGTACTTTTTTATTCAATATCTATACAATTAACTTTTCACACTATTCAACACATATTTTGACCAACAGTGTCTTTATTTACTAATATTATTGGAAAATCAAAATTTGATATTTGAATATTATATGTTGCGATTAATCTAACGATACTAAATATGATTATATTAATGATTATATATCTATTAAAATATGCGGTCAAAGTTGAATAATAAATATGGTCAAAAAGTCACAGTACGGATTCAAGTGAGACAGATGTAGTAAATTACGGCATGAAATTTTGAGGTGATAAATTACGGTGGCAATTTAAACTTTGACCGCTTATTTAAATAGATATATAATCATTAATATAATCATATTTGGTATCGTTATATTAATCGCAACATATAATATATTCAAGTATCAAATTTTGATTTTCCAATAATATCAGTAAATAAAGATACGGTTTTTCTAACGAGTGCCCATGGGCACTCGTTAACAACAAATAAATTCCATGCGTGCTATTTGTTGATTTTTAATGCTTATCGAGTAAATGTACCTATGTAGGTAAATGTAATTCAACTACTTTTATCATCGAGGAAATAATATTACTTCACCGTACAAAAGCTTCAACTACTTATATCATCGAGGAAATAATATTTATTACTTCACCGTATAAAAGCTCGCTCATTGTTATTAAATACGGCTGTTTATCTTCTTTTTTACTCCACTTATTCTCTCCTTCGTCTTTCTGAATTATTATAAACTTGGTAAGAAAACCAGTTAAATGTGTTTCCAATATAAATCCCGCCTCAAAATTTCAACCTATGGAATTTGTATTTCTAACTTTTAGGTACGACAGATGTATGCGAATGGTGATATAATTTTTATAATCGGTATAAGCTTGATGAACATGACGATGTGTGCTAATGCGAATGATGATATAATTTTCATTATATGTAGGCTTGATGAACGTCACGACGGGTTTCATTGATATTGATTAGGGCCAGGGAGGAAAATATTAGATGCGAATGATGATATAATTTTCATTATATGTAGGCTTGATGAACGTCACGACGGGTTTCATTGATATTGATTAGGGCCAGGGAGGAAAATATTAGAAAAAATGAAAGAAATGCAGAGAAAATGAATGGACGCGGTAATTATTTATTCGTGTTTATTGTTTTTACCTCGATTAAATAAGTGATTGAATTACATTAATTAGATAGGCTCATTGACTCGTCGTGCATTAAAAATCAACAAATAGCACGCATTATGATGGAATCTATTTGTTGTTAACGAGTGCCCATGGGCACTCGTTAGAAAAACCGATAAAGATATCGTTGGTCAAAAATATGTGTTGGATAGTTTGAAAAGTCAACTGTGCAGATTAAACTGAGACATGTGTGGTAATTCAAAATATAAAAAGTCAACTATATTAATCCATTAAACATTGATTTTCCTTTTTATTTAAATAATTCAATTCAAAATCCAAATCTATACCAAACAAGGATTTGAAATTTCAAAAACTCAAAATCCAGATTTCAAGTACAGGATTCTCAAAATCCTAAAACCAAATCCAAATCCTCCAATCCACACACACCCGGGTTTTGGCTCTCTGTCATATTACAATTCCTGATGTTTATGAAGCATCGTGTGAAATTTCTTACTAAGCTGAATCACCTGATGAATCAGCATTTGTGGTTGCTGCAAGAGAAACCCGGCTTTCAGTTTTATGAAAGAGCACATACAGCCATTTCATTGCATGAGTTGGATCCTGAGACCAGGGAAACAGTTGACAGGTTAGATTGATCTTATATCCATCCCACTCTCCCTTTTTTGGCTCTAGGTTTGAATGTCGATTAAAAAAGAAGTTTCTTCATGTCCTAGAGTTCAGCAGAGCCAGGAAAAGAACGCCGTTTATTGTCCGTAATATTGAGAATCAGTTATTACTCCCTTGCACGGGTGCAGATAGGTCTCCTCTCTCTCTCATGATACTTTACAACTTGATAGTAATGTTGGCTTGTTTTTCTTTGTAAATGTAAAGTGTTATATTTGAAAGGCTTGCTAAAAAAGGGCAGTACTTTGAAGACAAACTAGGGATCATATTCTTAGGTACTCAGAAGCTGGTTGAATGCTTGCGCAGATTATCCAGAAACATCAAGATCCCAGTAAGCGAGTTCAATGGGAGCTGAAGCTTGCTGACAAGCCCCTAGCATGAATGATGGTGTCCTTATCTGGCCAGCTTATTGAACCCATATAGGTTTTTGGTTGATGGATTGTTTAGTTATCTGAGAGTTCATGTGATGATGTTTTCTGTTTTTGCTTGCAGCAATACTGGAAAAGACGGAATCAGAAGCATGGAGAAAATGTTTTTAACCATGTTATTGGTATGGGACCGGACTCATCATTATTCATAGTGCATTAGTGCTAAATGTACATTCAATTGGTCCTTTACTTAGTTCGCATGTACATTCAATTTCAGCGGTGCATTAGAGCTCAGAAATCAGACAACAATGGCAATGAAGATGATAACAATATAGTCATAGGAGCTGGAATTGCAGGACATGCCGCTGCTCTTGTTGCATTTTTAAGGGTTGGAATTAAGTCCAAGGTGTTTGAGGAGGGAGAGTCTTTGAGAATTGGTGCAACTTCTTTGACCTTGGCTAAGAATGGATGGAGTGTTCTTGATGCCCTTGGAGTCGGGGATGGCCTCAGGTCCCAATTTCTCGAAACTCAAGGGTATGTGGTCGCTCTTCGCTATCGTTTTACTTAATAGTTATACAGCGTTAAAGATATTAGCAGCCGAAGATGTGTTTTTTGAACTGTGAAATCACATTGTGAACAATAAGACAAAAGATAAGTAGGGAAGATATTCTGCAGTATGATGCATGGTAGAGTTTTCTTTAGTATGGTTTAGACCGCCTTTAATATGCATCTTTTTGAAATGTAATCTTTTTACAAACATTTTAAATATTCGTCCGTTTGTAGTGTAATCTTTTATACCACCTTTTCAGACATTCACCTTTATTATCATCCGTTTGTAATGTGATGTTTTTGCTGACAAACTAATTGGTGTGGTTTTGGTTTTAATGCTATTGTTTGACTACTCCTACTTCGACTTTGATCACAAGCAAATTTGGTCCCTTCATTCTACTTTAGTTGTTGCTATGTTTTGGTTATTTGCAATAATATTCATGCAAATCAAAATAAAAAAACAGAATATCACTTCACTGTGTAATGTTACCAGTTGTGCAGGTTAGTGATCTGATCTGAAGAGGGAAGGGAATTACGCTATTTCAACATCAAAGATGACGATCCAAGATAGGTACTTCACATAGGAATTATAAAGGTTGTTGTTTTTTGTGTTGTTTACTGATCAACATATTACTCTAGAACTGCAAGGCATAGAAAGGAAAACCTTACTGGAAACACTAGCGAGTCAGCTTCCGCGAGACACCGTATTTTTCTCCTCCAACCTCGCAAGCATCGAGCAGAATGAAGATGGCGATACTTTTCTCAAAAATCAAGGATGGAAACAAGATATCAGCCAAGGTTAGCTTAAAAATATTGAAACTTTGTGATGAATCTTTATATGACAAAAAAAAAACAGTAATGTATTGTAAGTTGAATTCTTAGATATTGGTGCATCATAACATGATCAACTGTCTTAATTTGTTGGAACTTGGTAATGATTCTCCATATTTCTTAAAATGTCTGAAATTTGGTTTTTCAACAGGTTGTGGTTGCCTGTAATGGAATTCAATCTCTAGCAGCGAAATGGATGGGATTTCCAGAAGCCAAATATGTTGGCCAGTGCGCGATTTGTGGCCTGGGATCAGAGCCGTCCCTCGGCCCGTGCCATGCGGGCGGTCGCACCGGGCCCCCAAATTTGAGGGGCCCTGCTTTTTAATATTTCTCTATATTTCATCATAAATTTGACGTTTAATCGGAAAGAAATTATAAAAATTTAAATAGAATTGAGAAATAAATTAAATTGGAGAAGAATTGAGAGTTCTAAATTCTTTATATTATGTATATACTTCGTTAAACTGAATTATAATCGGATTTTTTATAAAAGTTTTAAAAAATCGAGAAAAATTAAACTAGAGAAAAATTAAGGGCTACGATTATTATTTTTGCAGGACGGCCCTGCCTGGGATTTTTCCCAGGAGGACAACCTTTGCAACAAAGAGTGATGATTCTTCTCAGCTTAATTGTACCTTTTTAACTCTAGTGGTGATTTTGTTAGTGGATTCAGTTTAGTTCAGGGCCATTCTGATTGGAATTAATCAGAAAATTCCACCCCGCGCGTAGCGCGGGGTGAATAGCCTAGTATATATATATATATATGTGTGTCTATATATATGTGTATATATGCAACACACACATATTAATATAGGATTAGTTAGGGTAGCTTGTAGAGATAAAAATTAGTATCGGTTCTAAAATTTACTACATATTATTTTTATTATAGCTCTCTTTTGTTTTTTCGATTCAGTTTAGTTTGTATTCAGTTCAATTCAGATCAGATCAGAAAATTGATTGTTTCAAAATATGATTTGATGCAATCCAAAATAATTTAGGGCCTGTTTACAGAGTTTTTCTGTAAAGCAGTTCAGTTCAGTTCAGTATTTTTTTATTTTTTTCAATTCAGTTCAGTATTTTTAAATATTTTTTAGTTCGGTTCCGTATTTTTTTTATTTTTTTCATTCAGTTTAGTATTTTTTTAAATATCTTTCAATTCAGTTCAGTATTTTTTTATTTTTTCCAGTTCAGTTCAGTTAAGTGCTCTCAAAAATAGATTAAAACCTATACAAAAGAATTGCCTTAAAGACTAGACCTACAATGAAGTTTATTAAATAATTGCAATGCAAAACTCAAGGCAACACCATAATAGTTCCAGAATAAGGCTAATGAGTACACTAAATAATCTGTTGAACTATATGTAAGAGTAGAGTTGACTATGATTACAAAAAGAGCCTGAGAAGCATAAACCTAAAATTCTGATGGATGACAGGCCTGCTTTATCAAGCAAGCTAATGACTTTGATTTCAAATGGAAGTAGCTCCCAGGTGAAGACTGCAGTTAACATATGGGATAAGGCCAGCTTTGAAAGTGAATCAGCAAGCTGATTTCCTTGTCTGAGTGTGTGTACCAGGGGAATTTGAAAGTTGGTACCAATGTGTACCTTAAATATGCTATTCAATTCTCTATCATTATACAATTTTCTAAAACTTTTAAAAAGTCAATTCACAAAAGTAAATTGAGAATTTGAATATATGGAAATCTAAATCCTATTATCGAATGACCTAAAATAGTAAGATCAGAAAAATAGCTTGTTACCGAATATTATTGATAGTTTGTGTCCACAAACTTGTCATGAAGGAGGGGTTAATCAATAAATAACAATAAGTCAAGGGACTAAAGTGCAAGCTGGCGGCTAAGACTGGTCAGCTAGGAATCAGTTGCAGTCAACGGTGGTTTCATGGCAGCAGTTGGAGAATCACGGCCAATATAGACTAGCTGTTAGTTAGTTAGTTCAGTATCCAATGACAGATTAGCTGGATCATGATGTTTTTCCCCTTTTCTCTTCCCTCTCCCTATTCTCTCTCCTACTGATAATTCTTGTAAATGAGATTTGTTCAATTGATTCAAATATTCCGATTTGATCTTTGATTCATTGTTGCATTCATAACAATTGGTATCAGAGCAATCAATCCCCCGACCAATGGCTGCTAAGAACAGAGAAATGCGTGAGCAGATGGAGCAAATTGAAAGAAATTTTGCAGAACTCTTGGAAAAGGTTAATCACAATGAACAAGCTGCGACCGATCGTTTTGAGAGCTTCGACCTCAACTAGAATGAGAGGCTAGAAGAAACTCGCAACAGAATCTCTGAGATCTCGCAGGCAAGATGACTGAACGGGATAAGCGTTGGGAGCTGGAAGCTAGTAAATCGGCGGCAATGACCAGTGAGTTGACCGAGAAACTGGCACTGATGAACCAGTTTCTGGTCAGTAGAGCGGGCATGGAGTTCAGTGAGGACTCAAGTGGAGCGCAGCGCACACCACCACTAAATATGATTCCCAAGTCAAAGGTACCAAACAACACCTTTAATACCTTTGATAGACAATTCCAATTTCAGAATGATACCAGTCCTTTTACTTATGGTCAAGCTTCTATGTTGAATAATAACTGGAAAGAGATAGTAGATAAGAAGTTGAGTAAACTGGAATTGGTTAATTTCTCTGGCACTGGCCTTAAAGCTAAAGATTGGCTAAGGAAATGTGATAAGTTCTTTGGTTTTAATATGGTGAATTAGTCTGATAGAATGAAGGTAATTGAATTGTATCTGGAAGGTAAAGCTGGGGTGTGGTTTCTCAGCAAGAAATCATTGAAATGGTCTTGGAAGGAGTTCTGCGAGGCATTGTATAAAAGGTTTGGTGGTAATGGTGGTAGAGATGTAGTGGAAGAGTTCAGTAAACTGTGTCAAAGAACTTCTGTCAGAGAGTATCTAGAACAGTTTGAGGAGCTTAAAACTTTGGTAGAAGGGCTAGATTCTACATTGTCAGAGTCTTATTTAGTCTCTAGTTTCTTGAGTGGTCTGAAAAAGGAGCTTAGAGTTATGGTGAAGATGATGAAACCTAAAGATGGAGCTGCTGCAGCTGAGGTAGCAATGTTAGAAGAAGAAAGACTAGAGGTGGCTCAGAAGAGAAATAGAGGTCAAAATAGTTTCATGCCAGCTCATAAACAAGTGCAGTGGGGCCTAGGTTGCCATGGAAGGGCCAGAATTCTGATAAGAAGCCAATGCAGGAGGGTTTCAAAAGGCTAACTCCCCAAGAGTTGCAGTATAGAAGGGAAAACCAACTTTGTTATAAGTGTGCGGAGAAGTTTGGTATTGGGCATTCTTGCAAGTTTAAGAAGGCTAATATCACTTCCATTGAGTCTGATGAGGATGAAGATATGTGTGTAGTGGAAAATGATGCAGATGAGCTGAAACAGTTGGATGATGAAGAAGTAACCACTGACATGGTAGAAGAGCCACTCAAATTTAAATGTAAAACTATGGGGAGTGAAGATATCATTGATACTTTATCTTTTTATGCAACTGTCAATGGCCATAGGGTGAATTTTCTATTGGATACTGGGAGTTCTGGTACTTTTGTAGATCCTAGTGTAGTGGAAAGGCTTGGACTGGAGGTCTGTCAGACAAGAGGTTTTGTGGTAACAGTGGCTATTGGAAACACAGCTAGAGGTTCATATGTCTCTCCTGGTGTAAAATGGGACATTTAGGGCCATCAGTTTGTATTTGACATCAGAATTTTGGACATGGGAGGCAAAGTGGAGGTCATTCTGGATACTGACTGGATGAAGAGATTTAGTCCAATCAGTTTTGATTTTCTTACTAACGACATTCGGATCTATAGTAATGGAGAGAGGTGGTTCATGAGGGGTAATTGCTCCACTGCAACTTTTAACAGACTCTATGGGGCTGAAGCCAGGGAGACCTATAACTACAGACACAAAAGAACTAGGGAGGCATTTGATAGGGAATGTATGAGGCAGAGACAGACTGAGTTCCAGCACCAATATTGCCATTCACTGTCCATGGGAGCAACACAAGAGGAAGTGACCAACCAGGAAACAAGTACTTCAATGGAGCAGAAGAGGTTGAAAGCCTTGCCAAATGCCATTACTCAGATGCACAACCATTCAGGAGTAGGCTCTACAGATATGCTCACTCACAAAAGGATGAAATTGAAAGGCAAGTGGAAGAAATGAAGGACAGTGGCATCATTAGACTTAGTACTAGCCCTTACTCATCTCCTGTGCTGCTGGTGAAGAAAAAGGATGGTAGCTGGAGACTCTATATAGACTGCAGGAAGATCAATGCCCAAACTATTAAAGACAGTTTTCCTATTCCAATAATTGATGAGCTGCTTGAAGAGTTACATGGCTCTACTGTGTATTCTAAGCTAGATTTGAGATATGGTTATCATCAGATTAGAGTTAGAGAAAAATGCATTTCAAACACATTCAGGTCACTTTGAATTCCTAGTAATGCCTTTTGGCTTAACTAATGCCCCTGCTACATTTCAGAGTTTAATGAATGAAATATTTCAGAAGTATCTCAGAAAGTTTGTGTTAATCTTCTTTGATGACATTCTTGTGTATAGAAAATCCATTGCTGAGCATTCTGAGCACTTAAAATTGGTTTTAACACTACTGAGGCATCACAAGTTAGCTGCTAAATTGTCCAAGTGTGAGTTTGCTCAATCACAGATGGAGTATCTAGGCCATTTCATCATAGCTGAGGGAGTGGAAATGGATAAAACCAAGATTAGTGCTATACTGGATTGGCCTGTACCTAAAAATATCAAAGACCTAAGAGGGTTTTTAGGTCTTTCTGGCTATTACACGAGATTCATTTCTGGTTATGGAATCATTTGTAGGCCCCTTCATGACCTGTTAAAGAAGGACAATTTTAAATGGACTAATAATGCTATTGTTGCCTTTAATCAACTCAAAACTGTCATGACCACTGCTCTAGTTTCGAAGATGCCTGAGTTTGATAAACACTTTATTATTGAGACATGCTTGTGATCAAGGCATGGGTGTTGTGCTTATGCAGGAAAATAGGCCTATTGCTTTCCTTTTCTAAGTCTTTCTGCACTAAGAACAAGGGCCTTTCTACATATGAGAAGGAACTTTTAGCCTTGGTGATGGTTGTAGATAAGTGGAAGCACTATCTAATTGGTAGTCATTTTACAATCAAGACTGATCATCGGAGCTTAAAATATTTAATTGAGCAAAGGTTGAACAGTGCCATCCAACATAAATGGATCACTAAACTTTTGGGACTCAGTTTTGATATTCAATACAAGAAAGGAGTTGATAACACTGATGATGATGCTCCGTCCATGAAGCCACAAAATTCTGCTGCTGTGCTTAAGGAAAATGACAAGGAGGAGCCACTACTTCAAGAATGGAAATGGGATACTGAAGAGGAAGGTTCAAACAGTGAGCATGAGCAAGTTGTGGTCCAAAGTATTATTGAAAATTTAAAGGAAGGAGACAGTGATCCATCTAAGCATACAATACCCCACTCAGAAACACAGCAATCAGGGGATGGACAAGTTGCAGTTGATGGACGGCAGACAATAGCCTCACATGCAACAGACAATAGGATTACCGAATCTCCAATTTCCCTACAAAGTCATAAAAATTATGTACCATCTTCTTTGGTACCTGAGTGGGTGCAACAATTATAATCTAGCTATGAAGAGGATGAAGAGGTTCAGAAGTTAATTGCTCAAGATGTACTAAGCAAGCCTAAGGATTCTGAAGTTCAGAAGTATTCATATATCAAAGGCCTTTTGAAGATGGATGGGAAGTTGTATGTTGGCTCTGCTAACAATATCAGACAAGAGATCCTTAACACCATGCATGCTTCTCCCTTAGGAGTTCATTCTGGACAAAATGCCACTGCCCAAAGAATATTAACTACATTTATTTGGCCTGGGTTGAGAAAACAAGTTATTGACTTTGTCAATTCTTGTGGAGTTTGCCAAAGACATAAGCATGAGCATTGCAAGAGCCCTGGTCTACCACAACCTCTTCATATTCCTGAACAGGCATGGAAACAAGTTTCAATGGACTTCACTGAAAGATTGCCAACTTCAGCTGGTTTTGATGCCATATTAGTGGTAGTTGATAGGATGACTAAATAAAGTCATTTCTTGGCCTTAATTCATCCTTTTAATGCTTCTCAAGTGGCTAAAATATTCTTTCAGGAAGTCTGTAGGTTACATGGTCTTCTAGATAGCATTGTGAGTGATAGAGATAAAATTTTCACTAGCCATTTCTGGAGAGAATTGTTACAGAAGTTGGGAGTGAAGCTACACTATAGCACATCCTATCATCCCCAAACAGATGGTCAGGCTGAAAGAGTTAATCAGGTCCTTGAGAACTATTTGAGGAGTTTCTATTGTGACAAACCATCCACTTGGTCTAGGATCTGCTGAATGGTGGTACAACACTACCTTTCACTGCAGCACTTTGATGACCCCATATGAGGCCTTATATGGAGTCAAACCACTCCAATTGCCTTTAGGTAATATTGTTGATATCATTGTACCAGATGCACATGATTTGTTGCATCAGAGAGATAAGGTACAACAGTTACTCAGGAAACATTTGCAGCAGGCTCAGATCAGAATGAAATTCTTTGCTAATAATAAGAGGACAAAAAGAGTTCTGGGAGTAGGAGATTTGACATATCTAAAGGTTCAAAAGTACATACAATTATCACTGCACGGAAATGTGAATTCTAAGTTGTCACCTAAATATTTTGGTCATTTTGAGGTGCTACAACAGGTTGGGGAAGTTGCTTACAAACTAAAGCTTCCTGCATCTGCCAAGATCCATTCAGTCTTCCATATATCCTTGCTCAAAAAACATATTGGTCCTCCTCCTGTTATTGTTTGTTCCATTCTTGAAGATTTAGTGTTGGAAGACCCTCCCTTGTGCCCTCTCAGAATTCTACAAAGAAGGTTATTCAAGACACAAGAGCATGAGGAAGTGCAATGGATGATTGAATGGCAAGGCTTGCCTAGGGAAGATGCATCTTGGGAGTCTGCTACTTTATCACTCACCAGTACCCAAACTTTCAGACTTGACATCTTTTGTTGCTGTTGTTCATCATTATGTCCAATCTTCAAGCTTGAGGACAACCTTGTTTCTAACAGGGATGGATTGTCATGAAGGAGGGGTTAATCAATAAATAACAAAAATTCAAGGGACTAAAGTGCAAGCTGGCAGCTAAGACTGGTCAGCTAAGAATCAGTTGTGGTCAACGGCGGTTTCACGGCAGTAGTTGGAGAATCACGGCCAATATAGACTAGCTGTTAGTTAGTTAGTTCCGTATCCAATAACAGATTAGCTGGATCATGATGTTCTTCCCCTTTTCTCTTCCCTCTCCCTATTCTCTCTCCTACTGATAATTCTTGTAACAGAGATTTGTTCAATTGATTCATATATTCCGATTTGATCTTTGATTCATTGTTGCATTCATAACAAAACTTTTACGTGAAAAATGATGCTAATTGTTATATTTATAGGTCAAAACAAAAACACTTAGATATATATATATATATATGTGTATATATATGATAGATAAATATGCCAAATTTTATTATTTACGGATTATAAAAAATATATATTATAAGGATTATTTTTGTTCGTAAAATTTGAGATTAGCATAATAAATATTTATAGATATCTAATATGGTTAAATGTGTTGTTAATTCATCCTATCCTTTTTAAGAAATCAAAAGATCAAATTATGTACATAATTTTGTTCCGTTCAACAAAAATATAATTTGTTAAAAGGTGAACTTAGTCATATTAATTATAATTTAGGTACATTAATTTTCACTTCAATCATTTTTTATTAGTTCAGTCCAGCTCAGAAGAACAAGGCTTTAGGCATGTTCTCCTCATTTTAATTTTATTTAACTGAACTGAGTTAAACTGGAAATACTAAAAGTAAAGGGAAATTTTTGATTAAAGGCTGTATAAATTTCATAATTTGAAAGTGGGGTGTAACTTTTACATAGTTTCTAATGAGGGCGTTAATTTATTAGGTTATATTCTTATAATTTAATTCTTTAATTAAAGACATATATACCCCTCATTTGTAGTTATAATTCAGTTCACATTTATTTAATTCAATTCAGTTTGGTTTCAGCTCACTAACTTACTCTAATTCAATTAAGATCATTTTCAGCAACATCTATATATTTTAGTTCAGTTCAATTTCATTACAGTTTTTGAAGTTGAAATAAATTAATTTTATTTTTCATAATTTTAGTTTAGTTTAGTTTCATTAAGTTTTTTAAATTCAATTTGGAAAATTCAAATATTATTTAAGTGAATGTAAATTAGAATCTTGCGATTTTAATAAAACTGAAATGAATTATTTAAAATGGGACTAAATTTAATTTAAGTTAACCAACTTTTTAATTAAATATAAACTTCATGGATTTAGCAAAATCGAACTGAATTGAATTTTTCAATATGAACTAAATTGAAATTCAACAAAGATTAAAATTATTAGCCATGACTGAATTAATTTTAAATCAAATTTAGAGTCCACAAAACTAAACTAAATTTATAATAAAATTTAGACTACAAAACAGGGATATAAATATCTTTCATTAAAGAATTAAATTATATGAATATAGGCTAATAAATTACCGTCATTTTTAGAAATTATGTAAAAGTTATACCCACTTTTAAATTATGAAATTTATATGCCCTTAATCAAAATTTTCCCAAAAGGAAATCAAAATTAAATGTATAAAATAATAATATAATTAAATGAAGATATATTTTATTAAATAAATATTCTCAAAACCAAATTGAAATCCACTGAATTGAACTGAACTTAAATAAACTATAAATGGAAAAATATAGGAGAACACACCTTTATTAGACCTAATAAATATTTGACAAATCATAATTCACAAGTATTAAGCCGATCATAGTTTTGTTAATCGGAGGTTTCCATGTTTAGTTATTTTCGCGACTCATTGTTTTTTCCACCATTTTGAAATCAATTGTTCATCACTTCGTACGCTTACCATTTCCGATCATGTAGACAACGTAGCTATTCTTACCAAGAAAATCACTCCCCACCGCCATACTCAGATAAAATAAAATCAGAATTTAAACAAGTCAATCTTTATTCTACCTTCTTGATTTGATTATGGATCAGAAACGATGGACAAAACAAATGAAAATTTACCAAAACTCATGAGTCTGGGAACCGTGAATGAGGATTCGGTGGGACTGATTAAGATGACCTGTTTGATTAGGACGATCGCCGATGCGGGATGGTGGGATGCGAATTAACAGCAGTGACACATTATAGTGACCCATTTAGATTAAAATTTACCAGTAAACCTATCAGTGGGCTTTGATGATGTCGCCGCTGGTGGTATTGAGATATTCCAGCAGCCAGTGACTCGCTATAATCGGGTCTCTGGTTAGGATTTTGAATCCGCCGAAACTTAAAATGTTCAGAAAGATTGTATTTTGGGTCTAAAATAGTGTCTGAATGGTATTATTTAGCTGTCTCAGAGAGTTTATTAAGTTCTCTCAATTTAATGCATAGTCAAATTACAGATTGCGTAGGTATCAAATAAAATGATTTGGATTGTAAAGTGTTTGTTGAAAAGTCTGAAGGAGATAATTAACTCCTCTTAATTTTATACACATTTAAATTGGGTGTTCGAGAAATGAAAATTGTTCATGAAAGGTGTCTGTTGAAATGTTTGAGGGATATTATTGAAATTATAAAGTAAAATTGGCTAAATTTTTCAGAATTTTGTATATGAACCTTCAACTTTCGTGCAACTTATACTATGATACAAATCAAGCTCATATTATTCTAAAATCCATATAATGTTAATTAATTAAACTCATTAACATATGTGACAAATGTTACTATCTATTACTAGCTTGGTTGGACCGCACGTTGTGCGGTATATATGAATGTAATTAAATACAAACCATACTTAAAATTGTAAGCACAACCCTTAATATATAGAAAATGAATGGGGATAATAGTTTAAATACCTGAAAGTTCAAGACAAAAGTGCCATTTGTAAATATTTCGGTAGGTGTCGGGCTAATTTAATTGCATCTAGATTTTTGGTAACATTTGTTGGGATTCCTCCCTAATTCTTCTAGAACTTTTAGGAGAAGGGAGATGAAGATGAATGGTGTGTGGAATTCCTAGAGGCACATCCTAGATATTCCATGCATTCATCATTGGGAGTTGGAGAATGGGAAAAGACATCTAGAGCTTCAATACTCAACTATAAACAGGGTGCTCTTGGAAGAGTTTTTATCATCCAAGTCTAAACCATCCTTTCTAGCCTCCTAGTGAGAGAGAGATATCCACTTATAAAGTGAGAAATTAGAGAGAGTCTTCATCCTCTCTAATTAGTTAGTTATCCACCTTTGTGTGAGAGTGTTCTTGTAATCCATCCAAATTGGGTGAGACATTTGTAACCCTACTATTGACATATAGTGGAAGAGTTGGACTTCTCAAGTCCCGCGGTTTTTCCCGATTTGGGTTTTCCGCGTAACCAAATTTTTGGTGTCTTGTTTATTCTTTTCTTTATTTTCATTCATCATCTTAATCACACAAAGAGAGAAATACTCAATTTTTCCCAACAACATAAGACTATAAAATTTATAGTCATGAATTATCCCGACACGAACCTTGACAGTTCTTAATATTTTTGGCAGATGCACTCAGGATTATTTAGGTGAGGATAATCAGAAACTCATCCTCAATAGCAGCGCCATGTCAGATTGTGACGGTTTTAGACCCCTCTGGTTCTTTTGAAAATCAACCTTATCGAGATTTCTTGAAATTTAAATAATAAGTCGGGTTATAAATAAATTATAATTATTTTGCAATACTAATAAAACATGACAATATATATTAAATATAATTTGATGATGTACCTCTTCGTCTTCAAAGATGTATTTATGTGATTTTGAAGATGGATTGATTTTGCTGGAAATAGATGCATGCGTATTTTTCCTTCACTGTTATTGTTCGAACCCAGGGTCCGTCTGCATTGGATAAATCATGGATTTTACTCTCATTGCAGAAACAAAATATGTAGAAAGGTGAATTGATCATCATCATTGCAGAAAAGTATAAAATATGTGTGCAGAGGGAATAATGGATGTGTGTTTATTGTGATTTGATATGTGAAAATGTTAATAAACTATTAATACTTATACTATGAGAATGCATGTGTTGTTATTTAGATGCATTAATATATGATGTGAATATTTTTGAAAATTGTTACATATACTAAATATCGGTTAGTTTTCGATAATGGAATATATGATGAGAAATATTAGGATGTGAAATATTTGAGTGTTATTATTGACCAAAAATAATTATGTTCTATATATGTATGCATTTTAACTAATAAGGAATATATATAAAAAATGTAGGCGCTGAAATATGGTGATCTGTGGTGGTTGCATTGTGGTTTTAATCAAAATTACGTAGTTTTATACTTTTTAATTCTTTTTACAGTTTAATATATTATTATATGAGTTGGTTTTTGGAGTGACCGTCTATATTATAGTTATAATACAGACCAAGGACTACACTAGAATATGGAAGGAAGGAGGTCCTTATTTGCAAATTTTTGGAAAAGTACTGTTCACCGTTACTGTTCACGCGCACTGTTCACCGATACTGTTCATATTGCCTTTTAGAATAAAATGTTTATTTTTTAAATTGCTCTAGTTTCTAGTATAAAATGTTTGTTTTTCATACTGTCTAAATTGTCTAGTTTTTAGAATAAAATGATTGTTTTTTAAATTGCTCTAGTTTCTAGCATAAAATGTCTGTTTTTCATATTGTCTAAATTGTCTAATTTTTAGAATAAAATGTTTGTTTTTTAAATTGCTCTAGTTTCTAGCGTAAAATATCTGTTTTTCATACTGTCTAAATTATATAGTTTTTAGAATAAATAAAATACTTACTTTTTATATTGCTCTAGTTTCTAGATTAAAATGTCTGTTTTTCATATTGTCTAAATTGTCTAATTTTTAGAATTTAAATGCTTGTTTTTTATATTGCTCTAGTTTTTAGCATAAAATGTCTGTTTTTTCATATTGTCTGAATTGTCTAGGTTTTAGAATAAAATACTTGTTTTTTATATTGCTCTAGTTTCTAGATTAAAATGTCTGTTTTTCATATTGTCTAAATTGTCTAATTTTTAGAATTTAAATGCTTGTTTTTTATATTGCTCTAGTTTTTAGCATAAAATGTCTGTTTTTTCATATTGTCTGAATTGTCTAGGTTTTAGAATAAAATGCTTGTTTTTTATATTGCTCTAGTTTTAGCATAAATCACAAGTTTCCGTCCCTCTTTCTTCAAGAGTTATATATAGCAGCAATTTTATTTTTTTTGTATTTTAAATGAACCAGTAGGAGTGTGTGCATTTAGAAGCGTTCAATATGAAAACACCATTTTTTTCTTGTTCTTGAATCACAAAAAGACCAGAAAAACAAAAATGATCAGCACTAGAAGAGCACTCTTCTTGATCCCAAGAAATTTCCGCCAGATCTCATCTTGCCCTCCGGGAAGTCCGAGCAACTGGACGGACGATATCCGGCCGGAAGCCGGCGACGGAGTTCCGGCGAAGAAGGTTTTTCGGCGAGGAAACAACGATAACGACGACGGTGTGGAGATGGCGAAGGAGAGGACGAAGGAGGCTGCGAATACGCTGGCGGATCTGGCGAAGGAAGGGGCGGTGAAGACGATCCATTCAGGGCTGGAGCTGGGCGGGATCGCGAAGAAGACGATGGATGTTGCGTCCCACGGCTGCGAAGGATACTGCAATTAATCTCAGAGATGTTGTTGGTGGAGATGATCATAATAGGAAACGTGGTGGTGGTTTCCGCAGAAACGTTCAATATTAATTCGCGCGTGAGCGCGTGAAATTCATTAATTGCATTTTAAGGACCTCCTTCCCTGTCATCTTTACAGTTTCATCTTTGTTTCTTATTTCCTTTTTAAAATAGACCCGTCTATAAAATATAGACGATCTATTCCAAAACTAATTTTTATTATATATTGACCGGAATAATAACTCTTCTAATTCCTTTATGATATTGATAATTAATAACGTCACGCAAGGCACGATCTAGTGAAAATAAAGAAGAAAGATTGTGGAGTAAATGAAAAAAAAATTAAATAAACAATCGCAGTGCAGTGGTATGCCTGTGTCTTTCTGTCTGGTACACCATTTGTTTGACCTGCGAAGACGTTGTTAAAGTTACAACCTCAACAAGAAACACTCAAAAATCTTCCCCTGTTCGTTGGTTGAGCTCTCTCTATCTGTTCGATTAATCGCTGCCTGAACCATTTGTTGCAAGGTTGTTGCTAAATCCTTTTGATTTCACCCTAAGCAACCTTTTTGCTGTTCTTATGTTCCTAGTAGAGTACTCTTTCGTTATTTAAACCATAAGCAAAATCCCTTTAAGTGTAATGGGATCATCCTTTAATTTGGTCTTCTCGCAAAAAGCGTCAAGGAGTAGAATTTGAGTTGATCTTCTGACGGGGCTGATGGACTATTATGGGTTATCAAGAATTTTCTTTGGGTTGTGGTTCTTGCTCACTGCTCTCCAGCCTGTTTTGGGTCTGAGGCCTCTTAGGGAAAGAAGTCAATCATGGGGCGATGAGGTTTGCGCTGCTCAATTAAGCTCTATTTGTTTTTTTGAATTGGTTTAATGCTCTTGTTTTCTGTCTTAGAAGTAGTTTCCTGTTTCCAATTTTATTATATAAGTGATTTTTGGTTGAAAACCAAGCAAACATGGCATGCATTAAAACTTAGAGTTGAATTGGAAGGTATTGAAAAATAGATTCTTGATTGCTGCTGTGGCTTTGGTATGTAGTGAGAAGCTGAGACTGCGTGAGTAGGTAGAACAGGTAATGAGTAAGGATTCACTCAGGTTTGGAAGTCGGAACAGAATATATGTCATGTGTGTGTGCGTAAGTAAATTTATGATGTTGTGTTTCGTGCTTTGATCAACCAAATGTAGCATTCTCTTTAAATGAAAACAAACAGTATACGGACCAAATTATGTTTGTGGGTGTTCTATTCTCTTTTGCTCTATGAAGTGATTTAGTGATTTAGTTTCTGATGATTATTGTGCCACTCAGACTGTGGGCCATTGGAGTAAATTCTGTGACTCTTTCTTTCATGTTTATAGAGCAGGTATAATAAAATATGGCTTTTGATATGGGGGCTTATTGAATGCATCGCCTAGTTACAGAAAGTGATATATAAGTACTTTAGAGCTAGACACTATGTTGGCAAGATTGTTGTACAAAAATTTATGTGGAATTATGTAGAAATTCGTGCATATTTGGCCTGGTTCATATAGGTCATTTTTGTTGGCACTTGGCAGTAATGAAATAGTGAAAGGGAAGTGGGCTTGCTATCAGAATTGTTTTTAGTATTAATGGTCAATTACAACTAGTTATGCAAAACTGTTAGCCTAGTTAAGACCTTTATATAAAAAATTAAGGTCCTGCTATTATTCTTCTGAAATGAATAGCAAACGGAAAAGTGCAACCGGTGCTGTTAGAATCTTCTCTGATTCAGCAGACAATGGGGGGCATGGATTAAAACTTTTCAGCATATACCAAGCTGGTGTTCTATAATGTTGACAATATTAAAAAAAAGTGAACTTACATATAGTGGAACCTCTATCAGTTTAGCTCATATCAATCTATATGTCTTTGCATGTGTGTTTGTCCAACTATCTATTTCTGGCAATGACCCAGGATTTGTTTTTTGTATTTCTTACAGTGGCTGTTTGTCAGAAAAAAAGAGAGCGAATTGGGCCCTTCTTCTCCTTGGAATATATCTGGGACATACAGAGGTTTGCCTGCTGACTAATTCAACATGTGATCACTCAAGATGAGTTATTGTTGATTGTCATGGAAATTTGTTTCTCTTTGTATTTTCATGTAGATGCTCTCGTGCGCCTAACTTTGGGAGAAAATAAAAACTAATGAATGCAAATAGTCACCATTTATGCTGAAACTTATAAAATTGGTACCAGAGAGTTTTGCAAAAGTTGGAGGTAATTAAGATGTAATCTGACAACTTATTCTCAGTCTAAAATCAGTCTGAAAGTGTAAATGGTGGATGATATATTTTAGACAAATACTTATTTAAAGAGGCAATTTTATCTCAATTGAGTCATTATATTTACGTCAGTTTATAAATGCCCGAATGCGTGGAATTAAGGTGGTGGTGGACTCTGGTATTGATTTCTGTCTTGATTTATATTTATTTTCGGGATATACTTGAAGTGTTGTGTCTCATACTCCATTTGAGTAGCATTTATCTCCTTAAGCACTTATTTGTCTGTGGCCTTTAAGTTTGACAGGCTACACTATATCTATTCAGTGCTTTAATTCATTTCTCCTGTGAAAATGTCTAAAACGTGTGTTTGTTTTATAATGCGTGAAATTTATGGTTTTTGATCAAACAAATTGAACCCTTTCTACTTGTGCAAGTATGGCTTTCTTCCTTATTGGAATTAGAGTGATCTCTTGCATCAAAGCAGTTAGGCTTAGGTCATTACACGCTTCAAATGTTTGGTGATTTAATTATCACTATTCAGTTACTAGGTCCTTCTGTATGATGTACTTTGCTGACTATGAATGTCCCTGGGCTTGTTATGCAGGATCATGGAGATTTCTAGAATCTTCAAATAGCTCTTCCAGATTTCCAGATTTCAAGAAATCTGATGGAAATTCTGTTTTGGAATTAGTTAGCACGCCAACAAAAATAAGTGGTGTACATTATGTTCAGGTAAAGTCATTGTTTCATTCTTCTGGGAGACGAAAGTACTAAATTTTACATCACTCAGTAGCCCTACATGGATGAAATATGCAAAGTAGACATTTTCTTACACAGATGTGTGCCCGAGAGCAATCTTTTTGTGGAATTTGAATTTTGTTTATTCTGCAATTTTTTCCTGCCGCTTTAGTGCTTTTATTTTGCTTCATTTTTTAGAGCGTACCCTTGTTAATTTCCCAAAGTGCGGAAACTTTTGCAATCTTCTATAATATTATTGCAGCAAACGGTGATTCAGCTTGTAATGCTCTTCCAATTCCATTAGAAATGGGGCCTCTAGTGCTCAGCCTCTTATTATAGTCAAACAACTGAGGCTAAGTGCTAAGCAATCTTTTCTAACATATAAACCCAATATTGTGTCTAGTATACAGCATAGTACTACTCAAATTTCACAAGGGGCAATTATTGATTTTTAATAGACATCATTTTATTAATGCTGCTTTTTGAAACTCTATTCTTCCAGGGATGTGTGGCTCCAGAGATGATTTGTTAATCTTTAGTTTGGAAGCTCTTTCTGTTTTATTTTAAGTGGTTTTTCTTGACATTCTGTTGTTTACCGCATCATTGGTGTAACAGGGGGCACTTATCTTTCAAGACGTATACGATAATGACCATGAAGTTGGGGGTGCTCAAATCAGAGTAGAAGGTGTCTACATATGGCCTTTTAGACAACTTCGCATGGTAGCATATAGGTGATTTACATCTTCTATTCCTTTTATTTGACTTATGTAGTAACAGCTTATTGGATATATATACTACACACTCCCATTCCATAGAAATAGTAACTTTGTAGTACTATCAGTGTTAGAAGTAGACTCAGGGAGCACTATCAATATCGGATGAAGGTAGTACAGTAGTACTAAATGTATTTGTTACTTGAAGATGAACTTAATAGCATGACAAAGAATGAATAAATATTTGTGCTGTGTTTTAATGAATTCTCTGTTGATATGTTTCTGATTTTCAAATTATGACCCTGGGGACTTGGGGGCCACATCTTATATCCTCTATAGGTAACTCTTGAATTATTAAATAATTTATTTTAATAGGCCTATTCTGCAAAGTGATATTTCCTGAGAAATTAACATGGTAATAATTAAGTAAAATGTTTGTCCCCACTTCTTGAAATTCGTATTTGATTTATTTTGGAAGGTCTATTCTGCAAAAGTTAGTCCGGTACATTCAGGAGTTGATGTTTGTAGCTGTTTAATTGCAGTGCAAAAGAAACTGAGTTTGGCGAGGAAGGTGATTACATATTATCAAATCCCTACCATTTGGTAATCTCTCTCTCTCTCTCTCTCTCTCTCTCTCTCACATGTTTATATTTCTCTCATTGCTAGGTCTTTTCCCAACCACATTCTTCCTCGAATTATCATTCTAATGTTCATGCCAAGCATTATGGTGCTAAATAAACTTTTTTGAATAGATCAATACATGTTAGAACTTCTGGTACTTGTTCATCATGCATGTAGAATTTGTTTTCTGAAAAATTCAATCTCAATTAGGTTGAGGTTGGATTGTTTTTTATGAATTAATAATTAGGTTTTGCTCTACTCTTTTTTAGAATACTTTCTTGCCATGCGTTGGTGATGATTCTGAGTTGGATCTGATCTCTTGCACACATTGTTTCTCATACAGCTTGGAGTTTTTTCTTCCCAGGTGTTCCAGGAGTCTCCACGAGACAAAATTTGGAAAAGAAAACATTGTAATGCTATTAGTTTAATCTTTACTTGGATGTTTGCATAACTGGTTGTTCACCCGAGTCATGATATCTGCTTTGCAGCACCTATCTATGAAATGGAGAAACATTGCAACATTGAAATTTCTGCACAAGTATCACTGATTTCTCCCTCCCAGAATGGTATTTTAATTTCTGAAACTAAGTTCTTTCTTTATTATTATTTTCTCCTGAATATTGTCATCGGAGTGGTCAAGGAGTTCTCTTACACTAGCAGACTTAAAGAAAGAATGTATATCATTATTAGGTGGTGGCCTGTACTCTTTAGTAGAACATGTTTTAGCTTATTATATCATCCAAGGATAATGATTGAATAGTATGGAGCATAACCTGAAGGACCATTTCATGTCTGCTATATGTATAATTTGTACACCGTAAGTGATCAAATTAGAGAGGCTATAACTCATAACTGGTTAAATGTTTGCATGCATAATTGATTGGGTTGACATGTTTTACGTGACTGTACATGATTTTCATAACTGGTTACTTTTTAGCTTTATGTTGAGTTGACCAAACTGTGAACTTAAATGTTTGCGTCCTGATTCATGTTAATCCATCGAGAATCAACTTGTGATGGCATTGATTCACCTTACCCTCTAATTTCCTAGATGGAGATCATGAAAGGTATCACCTTGAAGGATTAATGGAAAGCCCATCAGCAGATGATGATGGAGACTGTTTTTCACCAATGGCTTTAAATGCTACTTCTGTCAATATCGAGGTCTACTACAATAAAGCAGTTAACTACACACTAATGGTTACCTTTGTATCCTTTTCACAAGTGTTACTCTTCAATTCACTTGTGATTATTATTACTTTCAAAAAAAAAAATTCACTTGTGATTATTATCGAATTTTTTGTATGGGTTCTTTGACTTGTTAACTCAATAGGTTTCTTTCCTTCAAGTTCTTCTATTAATTCGACAAATGGAACACGGGAATACACAGTCGGTGAGATTCCTTTTGCTAGGCTTGGCAGGCGTTGGAAATTTTGTATATTTCCATAAGTATAATTTTGTATGCTTCCATTTCCTACCTTCATTATGGGGATCCAGAATGATTAGATGTCTTTTTCTGATAGGGAGCTGCCAAAGTATCAATGTTAATGATAGGGCAACAGGCTATCATGGATGCGTATCTATGCCTTCTACACCTGACAGCTGGAATTTTAGTAGGTAAGTTTGGAATGATTAATAGTGAGTCGTCACATATCAGTTTCTCTGTCAGCTGTATGAGAAAGGCATCTTCTCTGTCAGCTATATGTGATGCTTTCATATACTGATTTTGTTTCTCTTCTATTGCCTTTCATCTTCTCGTCCTCCGTAATATTGAGCAATATCGTTTGACTCAGCCTATAAAATATGTTGTTATCTAGAGACAAGTCATGAGCTTTTGTCGTGACTAATGTGACCTTCACTATTTAATTTTTAGTCATCATGTCTATATATAGTCCCTATGTTAATCACTAAATTGTAGACATGTAGATGGATACATATATTGATTAATAGATAAAAGCCACATATACTTATGCATAGACTATATGCACAGTATACACGTATGTGCATATATATTATTGTTTGTACTTTGTTGAACTACTGTCTTATGTCCAATGCCTGATATTACAGAATTAGTATACGCTACAGACACTTGTTTCTTTTTTCAAGTGCTTATGTTTGTCCCGAGAGCATTGTGAAAACTGAAGACTTGCATTTTTTCAGCATCATGTCATCATTGTTTACCCGGCATAATTCGAGTCATCATTTTTCAATGCTCTTTGCGATCCTTATTGTTTCTCTCTCTTCAGAATCCTTATTCAATGCCTTCGCAACAGCTGCTTTTTTCAAGTTTGTCGTGTTTTCGATATTTGAGATGAGGTATCTTCTTGCCATATGGAAAGCAAGTAGACCCACAAACAATGGAGAGGGATGGGAAGCAATGAGGCGTGAGCTATCAGTTCTGTACAGTCGTTTCTGTAAGTATTCTCTTGCTGGAAATATACCCAATGCATGTCATTATGGCTGGTCTTCACTTGCCATTTTAGGATAGAAATATATTAACTTGACATAGTATTCATCTAAAGTATAATGCACTTTGTCAAAAAAAAAGTATAATGCACTTTCTTTGTTTAACTGATAGTAAATTCACTTATTAATGGTATATATTAGAATTAAAATTTTTAAAACTTTACATGTACACGCATGCATGCATGCATGTGTTTGTATTAATTTTTTTCCTGATTTTTTTTCTTATTTAATCAAAACAACAGTACTAGTTCTTTTGAAATCGAATATGAATTCTTGCATAATTTTTTAAAATTCCAGTTGGATTATATTTTTTTATAAGAATGTTGTCAGTTGCCACTCCCGTCCTTTTCCAGTTGAGTTAAGTCACCTCATTACAACAAATCTGATGGTAATCACGCCTTGTGCTGTTCAAAAAATCACTTACCTTGGTAATCTATCTAATTTTTTTCAAAAAGGCAAATCTTTACAAATAGTAATTTCTCACCTTGTGATTTTGTGTAGGGACCATAGCTGCCTGTGACCTGTTTAGTTTCAACCCATTTCTAACCTTGTGATTTATTCTTTCTTATATGGAGGGATCATCGGTCCTATATAATTTTTAAAGATGGGCTTTTTGGATTAGTCTTTTACTAGTGTTTACAGGTCATCTCATATAGCTTGCCTAACAATTTTTTCTCAAAAGAATTTGGCTCATTTTGTGTGCTTAAATCAAATGCAGATGGGATCCTTTTAGGTGGCATTTTGATCATGTATGAGTTCCACAGGTTCCTTAGACTTGTACTGTTGCTACTGCACTCATTTTGGATTCCTCAAATTGTCACAAATGTTATAAGAGACTCGAGGAAACCATTGCATCCTCATTATATCTTGGGAATGACTATAACTCGGTTGGCAATTCCCTTTTACATCTTTGGCTGTCCTCACAACTTTATGCGCATAGAGTCAGATATAAGGTGGTGCATCTGTTTGGGTATTTTCATGGGCATCCAAGCCTCCATTCTTCTACTACAACATTACCTTGGATCTCGATGGTTTATTCCCCGACAGGTATAACCGTAAAACAGTACCTGGAAGAAAATTACACTTTGTCAACAAAACAGAGCACATTTGTTCTACCTCTCTCTTCTACTACTCTTATCTGTCTTAGATTGCTATAACAAAACCAACACATGTCACGGTTCTTTTGGCTTTAACACAATAGCTATCTTATTGCCTTCCTAGTAGTAACTGTTGTAGTTGTGCTATTATGATATTGCAATCAGTACTCTCTCAATTTGCTTCTTATACGGGACTCGTTTGGTTGGATTAGATTCTGCCTGAGAAGTACAGCTATTATAGACGGGTCAACCAGGATCCAGACCATGGGACTGACTGTGTTATTTGTATGACTGCCATCGATCTTACTCATCGCTCTAGCGATTGCATGGTATGTCTCATCATTTCCCAAAATCATTTATCAATCTCAATACTTACTATTTTGAATCTTTTAATAATTAGTACATGCCCAGGTAACGCCTTGTGATCATTTCTTCCATTCGGGTTGTTTACAAAGATGGATGGACATAAAAATGGAGTGCCCAACCTGCAGACGTCCACTTCCACCAGCTTAAAGAGCTTGTATATTGAAACTGATGAGACCAGCTATCATTGCTAATTGGGGTTAGTGGCTTGTTGTCACCTTTTTCTATTTTTTCAGTTTTCAGGTTGACTCTTAATCAAATTACAAATTGAGCTTTCTGAAACCTTTTGTAAAAGTCATCTTTGGAACAAAGTAACACTGGACATGTGTAGTTATAGGATGGTTTCAAAATAAATTCTATAGTAATTTCTGTATACATATAGTATGTAGTATTCTTGAAATGCATAATACAAGGTCGGTTATCTACATTTATTCTTAATTTATGAGCCAAGTTTTGCTGTTCTTGAACCACCAGGCTTCATTTAGCAATTACTGAGCTACTTTAAACCCCTTCAGCCCAGAAAAAATGATATTTTTCGTCTGTAATGGGTGGTTAATCCTTTTCCGAGTTTTCTAAATCTCTTAGAACTTCAGTTTGATATAAATGTTTCTCTGGACAGTAGTAGTTGGAAAGTAGAACTTTGTAGATGATCAACAATATAACAAATCCACATGCTCTAGCACAACGTTTTTACTTGACAACAGGCTAAGTAATATGTGGTCATGTTGGGTCACTCTTGCAGGAAAGACCAAATGATTCATCAAATGGCTGTGAATTGGGTGATGCTTTGCAGATATTTATACATTATTGTAAATAATAGTGACAAATTCTTCCAAATGCAATCTGTTTCGGCTCTAGCTTCCTAGTTAACACTTGTAGGCATATGAGAAACTTGATCATTCTGATTCTTGGAAATTCAGCAAAAAGGAAGGAAAATGTAGTCTTCTGCCAGTTTTAGACTGGTATATACATTCAAGAACTTGAATATTCTGCAAATAGCGTGCTGATGTACATCTGTATATTGGAATCTCCAAGCTCATGTAGATTAACGTTCAAAGCTTGACTCTAATGCCTTTTTATCGCATTCGGTTGCTACATTAGGTGTCTTCAGCCACTCGATTGGTGTACACTCCTTTGCCATATGTTCTTGATGTGATGAACTTGAATTCTTATGCATGAATGTTGTTCAATCTTGCATAATTTGTTATGGATTTTGTGTTTTATATCAATTGCATGCTCCATAGTCATTAATTAAGGTAGTATAGTTAGAGTAATCTAGCATGGTGATGGTACTTAGTGTAATGGTAGCATAATCTCTAGTTTTTAGATTAATGACTATGAAAGGGGTTGAGTGATGACAAATTCCCCCCCTTGTTGTGTGATTGTGTTTAAGAAATGCCATGATAAATATAAGTTGTTAGAATTGGAAATCTCATGAACTTGCATGATTAATCAATTATGTGTATAGGTAAGGATTTAATGTTATCATTGGTCCCCCTAATATGTGATTGTATACTTGAGTTGGAAATTCCTTTTTAACGTATGATTGTTATCAACGAATAGCTAGATTTGTGGGAAGAACATAATCGTTTTCTCTAATATCACAAAGTAGCAAGTATGAATTGAGATTTGTATGTGATCATCATCTTAGTTCATCCTAGTTATCAAATGTCTTATTTGTATGCTTTCGCTATCGCGGGTGTGTGACTTAGTTTGTAACTCTCTAATCTTAATACCATTGTTGAGTTATCTATGATGTGATCATCTAGGTGAATCAACAATGAGAGCTTTTGAGTGGTGTGATCATCCTCTCTAGCTATATTCGAGAGAATGGGATGCTTTCGTTCTTGACAAATGTTCAAAACTCCCTTGTAATTGCATTTGCCCGGTGATGAGTCAATAGTTACAAAGTGAAGTCATTTACCTCCTAAGGCCTCATAATCTTAGAGTCTTCCCCTTAGCTTAGCTAATGATAGTTTAATATGCTTTCGTAGTGTAATTAAAACCAATCTCAAGTCCCCGCATATTTACACTTCTTTCTATATAATATATATAATTGTGCTTATTATCTACTTTTAAACACTCTAACAAGTCCCTTCTCCTTGTGGCTCGACCCCTACTTCCCATTATCTACTCTCTAGTAGTTTCGTTGGTGATTTATAAATATAGTTTTGATCTTGCAACGTCTCCATTTATGACGTGGGGAAATCGCTTGTCAACCACCATTTTGGAACATAGGAACTAGGAGATGAACTGCTTCTATGGTGTCTCCGCCGCCCGGTTTTGGACAAACTACCTGCTTCTTCTGCAACCTTCACCTGTGTGGGACCCGCCGAAGCCTACCCTCTCCTCTTCGACGATTTCCTGTACATCACCGATCGATCACTTCAGGTGCCTTTCCTAATGTTTGTTTTCTCCCAAAAATCAAAATCATATACACTTTGAAAACCTAGTAATTTTATTCGGTTATGTTGTTTTGCCCTCCATAAAAATTAATTACTCTCTGGTTATCGAATCTGAAATGACCTACTATCTATTTGTACCGTTAATTTAAAGAGAGCAACATTAGTATACATTTCCACTGGAAACACCAATGTTGTTTACACATCTATCGTGATAGTTTCCTGTAGTTAGAGTCTGATCATCGTAGTATTTAGACCACAATATTACATCCATATTTGCTTGACTCGTTGAGCAATGGAAGATCTTGCAAGGTCATGTCTTTTGCAGCGCTACAACCCGAGGATGATCTTTCCGGTTGGGATAAGGGTACACTGCTTCAACACACCATCAACATTATATATTCACTGAAAAATACAGCAGCTGACAAATACTGTATCTAAATAGCTCTATATTGCAGCTTAGCTATTTTGTGGATGCTACTGATGTTTTCTAAGTCTTAATGATTACTAGATATTTGATGACGTTCCTCCTAATGAAGAAATTCCCTTTTAAATATGTCTTGATTTTTTAAGTTTTTCTCTCTCATCATGCATGAATTTTAGCCCTTTATTTCAGTTCAGATGAAGCCGACTTCCGATCCAAAGTACGGGTTGAGTTTGCACAAAGTGCAAATCCCAAAACCTAGTCATTAAGAAGACAACAATAGTACATTAACAAATTCAGTTTAAATTGAGATCCTCTTAAATTTATACCTATTATTTATTTTGAGTGTCGTTTTTATATGATGATACAATTGAATTTTAATTAGTTTGTTGGACTAAAGTTTCTAATTTTATCTACTTTCAATTAATGTCACATTTTACTTCTTTTCATCTTTTCACTCAACTCTTATATATCCATGTTTTTAATTAGCTAAACTATACATTTTTATTCAAATTTTAAATATATTATAAGTGATCAAACACACCGAGGCTAGAATTGAAAGAGAATTCTAGAGGTCGTTTGGTTGCATGTGGGAAGTAAATTCCGTATGAAGATGAAATTTCTAAACCAAATTAAATTCTCATGATTTTGAAAATATTGATTGATTGGATGTGGGAGAATCAAATTCATGGAATTTCTAGCTACCTAAGAAAATTGCACCACTGTATAGGAATTTAAAATTCCTACAAAGATGAAATTCCCACATTTTTTATCAGCCAAACCACTTATAAGATTTTAATTCATGGGATTTTGAAATTGTCATATACTACCTCCAATTAAACGAGTCGGTGCATTCAATTCTCTTATAGAGTTTCGGCTAAGGGGCTCTGACATCTCGAGGCGGTCCTGCAGGTGGTAATCCGAATATGCATGTAACTATAGTACTGAATGCCTTATTTTTTACAGCGGGTTCAGATACTAGTATCCCGTTAATATGATCAGTCCCACACTGTTTTTTGGGGGAATAAATAATCAGTCCCATATCTTTCAAAAAAAATAAAAAATAAATAATCAGTCCCATATCTGAAGTCTCACGGTCTCGGAAACATTTATGAGTGTTGAAATGCAGCTTTGGCTACGCACAATGATAGTCAAGGCATTGTACAGGATGCTCATACACCGCACTGCATTCCTTGTTACTCCTCTGAAGAAGCTTTTTTGGCAGACAGTTTCGGCTGTCGTCAGACACAACTCCTCTCGATGTCAAGTTCATACAGATACCTTCTTCCTGATGGAAGTAGTTATCAGAATATGTGAAATTATAGAGATTAGGCAGCACACAGACTCCAGCGTGCACATTTCCTTCAAACTCGTTATGAGCCAAGTTTAGCAGCTCCAAGTGCTCTAATCCTGCTAGACTGTAAGGTATTGGACCAACCAGATTGTTCCAACTCACATCAAGAAGCCTTAGTTTGTGAAGGTATCCCACCTCATGTGGTAAGCACCCTAACAAGCTAGTGTTGATGAGCACCAGCTCCTCCATGGTGTTTGCAAAGCTGGCAATGCTCGGAGGAAGGCAGCCTTGGAAATTGTTGTGAGCAAACACCACCACTGATGCTGTAGTGGAGCCTAAGTTTGATGGTATGACAGAAGTGAGCAAGTTGTTGTTGAAAAAAACTGCATCCAGGTTCATACTAAAGAGCTGAGGAGGTAATGGTCCTTCAAACTCATTGAACCTGATGTCAAGAAATCTCAGGCTGGGAAGAGAGAGCACAACAGAAGGAAATGGACCGACAAATCTGTTGTTGCTGAGGTCGAGCTCGAAGAGCTGAGTGAGATTTGAAAGAGACTGAGGTAGGATGCCACATAATCGGTTGCTGTTGACATGTAGCAATGTGAGCTCAGTTAGGAGGCCGAGCTCCTCAGGAAGGAAACCTGCAATATCAGCATGGTTGAGGTCGATTCCTGCCACAACTTGAATTTTGGTGTTGTTGGGAGACGGAGCACAGTAGACTCGTGTGTAGCTGCACACCGATGGACCTATCCAGTCTGCAGTTATGTTGTTTGGATCAGAATACATCACTTTCTTCCAAGCTTGGAGACCAACATATGCTCGTTGGAGGCTGGGGTTTGTATGGTTCTGGAGTCGGTGTTGGTGGTTTTGATGACGCGTTGAATAATGTCCATGTTTAGCAGAGGTCATGTGGATTAGGAAGGAGACAACAAGAGGTAAGAGAACCATGGAATGAGCCATGGAGGTGGCATGTGAAGGCATAACTGAACAAACAAGCAGGTCTTGTCTGTTCTTGGAAATGATCTTCTTTTGAATGAGAATTTCTTGATCTCCATGTGAAAATATTCCAAAACCTTTATAAGCTCGATCACTCCAAGGTAGTAGTACACATCCCAACAACCAACTATAGAGACCTCTAACCAATCAAACCGTAGCGAAAAAGCCACTATCATCGCTTGTTAGGATTTCAAGTGCGGTCTTAGACTATTCTTATGCTCAGACCTCATTATTCTACTCAAGATGAAGCAAGACAAAATGTGCATTATAAGGACTTGCCTCCATCCAGGTCATGGTAAGTGGATATTGAGAAAGACAGGTTTGAAAAGTATGAGAGCAAGATAAGCAGTGATGGATACAGATGTTACTTCAATCAGAAGGGATCACCATTTCATGTACAAAAAAAGTGCGTGTATTTTCTTATAATTTTTTTCCGGCCTTCTAGATGTAGTCCGTATTCTTTTTATTTGCAATCCGTATTCTTGTTTTATAATCATATATACAATGATTATGATATATAACTGATTTGCAAGTGTATGCAATAGAAGTAATATATATGATGCATATGTCTGATATACATAATTATTGACCATAACATATATATCGAACACGTATTTTTATTTTGGACTGCAAAATAAGCAAAATACGGACTGCATGTAACATGTCATTTTTTTTTAAGATAAAACCATTTTAGGGTGGAGGGTAGTTTATTAGTCACCCCAAACCTGAAATGACCTTAAAATAGGCTAAGTTTTGCATTGATTACAAAATTGACTAAGCTAAAGCTTAGAGCTTTACAAAAGAATATCTAGTCTAAATCAAAACAGAAGCTGAAAATAGGTGAAACTTTGTCTGTATATATACAGGACCTGTTAGGGAATTGTTAGACAAAACTCAGAGCGGCCCAACTATCAACAAATCAAAGTAACATTATATCAACAATTGAACAAAAATAGGAATCATCAGTTATATTCTGATTGTAGGCATTTGCAACCTATATAGTAATACAATTGTCTTGATGTCAGAAGGCGAGGTTTCCCAGGAGAAGTCAGAGGATGATCTGGACGAAAGTGCTAGTTTAGCCAAAGAGTCAGTAGCAAAGTTGCCCTGCCTGAGAGTGTGGATGAGTTTGACTGAGATGTTTCTGTTGATTTCATCACAGAGTGGTAAGAGCTTCCAGTGTGATGTGATAGGATTCAGTACCATGGAGATAGCATTGAGGGAATCTGATTCTATGATGAAGGAGTGCTGTCCATAGTTATAGCCAAAATCAGTAGCAGCTCTGATTGCCTTCAGCTCAGCTTCTAGAGGACAAGATGCATCTGTGAAAAAAACATTTTGCTCCCATAAAGATACCATTTGAGTTTCTTAGTATCAAACAAGACCACAACCACTAGGAAGCCATGTAGCATCCAAATTCAATTTATATCCCATTTCTGGTTTCTTCCAATAGACCAACCTAAGGGTAGGTTTTGGAGGCTTTAAAGGATATGGAACGAAGACAGAAGATGCAATATCTTTATCCATCTATTGGGAGATGGCAATAGGCTTGGCTGCAAGAGCCAGGTACAATGTCTGCTTAATTTCAGAGAAGGTAAATAAAGTACTTGGAGGAACACTGTCAAATATAAGCCTATTCCCAGACTTCCACAAGCTCTAACAGATTATGCAACACAACATTCTAATTAATTTGTCTTGGAAGGTTGTCAATCCAATGTGTGTCAAATAATAAGAGAGTATGTCCCATATAGAGTTAAAGTGAAGATTAGCAACTCCTATGGAAGATAAGATAGTGGACCATATATGCTCAACAAATCTGCATCTATTGAAAAAAATGATCTCTAGAGTCTGCAGCCTCACAAAAGTGGTATTTTGAGGCTAGCTGGAACCATAATAGCTCAACACCTCATCAAATGGAAGTAAGCAGTTAAACAACCTCCATATAAAGAATAAAAACTTTTTTGGCACTCTAACTTTCCATAGTTTACCAAGGAAGGTGGGGAGGGTATGTGGTCATGTATTGTTTGATAAGCAGACTTGAATGTGAATAAATCTCCAATGTCAGGCTTCCAAATTAATCTATCCTCTCTGTGGTGTGAGATATGAGCATTCTGCAAATGCAAAAACAAATATGATGGAATAGCAAGTAAGAGCTGAGGCAGATATATCACTTCAAGAGGGAAAAATTGAGCAACTGAGCAGTCTAGAGAGATGGAGGTGAGATCAGGTGGGAAATGATCCATCGAAAGTCCAAAAAAGGTCCAATTTGATGACCAAAAATTGTGTTCACCCCTACCATGAATAACCATAGTATAGTGTTCACCTACACAATTTACTTGGCAAATTATTTTCCAAGTCTGAGATTTTCTAGATGGGAGGGTCAGAGAGTGGATAAAATGTGTCTAAAGAGCTTTACCCTATTGAAATTTCCACCATAATTTCAATGAGCAAGTCTGCACAATGTGAGGTAATGATCTGAATCCCATGCCATTTTGTTCTACAGGATAACACAATTTTGACCATTTTCTCATGTGTTTGTTGGCTCTAACCACAGTAGCACCCCATAAAAAATTTGCAAACATTTTTTCAAGGGTTTCTATTGTGTGAACTATTGGGACTATGACTGTAAAAATATGACTGTAAAAATATGATGTGGGATGTCATATAGTACTGACTGTATCAAGGTGGTTTCCCCAGCTAATAGTCATTTATGCCTCCAGAAAAAGGGGTGTATTTGGTTGGGAGGATTTTGAGAGTGTGGATTTTGTTTTGGGATTTTGAAAGTTTGGGATTTTGAGAGTCTGGTTTTGCAAAAATCTTGTTTGGTTGGGTTGGGATTTTGTAAGTCTGAAACAAAATCTTTGATTTATTTTTAGGATTTTGCAAGTCTAGATTTTGAGATAAAAAATAAGATTTTGTAAACTTGGTGAACCAAACAAGTTTTTGGAAAACTGGACTCTCAAAGTCCAGTTTTCCAAAAATTCATCCAACCAAATGCACCCTGAGTTTCTTGCTTATATGTTCAATTAGGGGTAGAAAATGGCAATTCTTAATTTTCCCTCCTTCTCTCCTGTTGAGAATCCGTTTATCATGAGTGGTAGTGTATATTGCTTACAGAATGTCTATATGAAGCTGATGATAGGTTTTACCAAGATGAGCGGCCAGACTATAGGCGGGTTGATGCATTTATAGACCCCACATGCGAGTTGTATGCTTGGTGCAAGGCTCTCAAAGGTGTGGCCGAGGAAAGGGATGCTCTTCAAGCCCAAGTCAATGCCATCAACGTTCAAATAAAGGTGCCACCTGTACCTACTGCTGCTTCTGTGGAGGTCGATCACTTAGGGATTGAGATGAATCAGCTCCAAGGGGAGGTGGAGGCCATCAAGCGAGATAATGACCTGGGGAAGTCAAGGCTAGCATCAGCAAAGGGTATCATCAAGGAGTAGGCTCTTCAAATCGAAGAGCTAACTCAGGATTGTTGGGCGATCCTTTGGAACAGCAGCGTCTGCTCAAGCTTTAGAGTGAGTCCAGCGCCTGTAACCCCGAGATGAGGGGTCGGAGGGAGGAGTATGGAGAGTTGCTCCATCACTCCAAGATGGATAAAATGTTGGATGACGTTCTTACCCTATGCGATAATGACACATAAGTGGAAGGCATGAGTGCTACCTTTAGCCATCCTGACGCTTCCTAGAAGTTGGTAGCTTTCTTACCTTACTCTTGTTAGCATGGCGTTCTTGGGACAGAGCTCTTGACCACAGATCAACCGCAACAAATAGTCTATCATGTTTAGTCTAAATTGCTCAGCGGAGGTTAAAACTCAGATCTTATCGACTTTGAATATGGTTGAGACAATTACACGTGAAAAATACCTGGGCTTACCAATTTATTTGGCAAATCCAAATCAGCAGCTTTGGAGGGGCTCGAGAATAGAATTTGGAACAAGGCTAAGAGTTGGGATCATTAGCAATTATCAAAGGAGGCAGAGAGGTACTAATAAAATCAGTCATTCATGCAATACCAACCTACACTATGTCTTGCTTTATGCTCTGGATAACCTAATTAAGGATATACACAAGTGTTATGGTAGATATTGGTGGGGCACCACGTCCAAAAAGAAGAAGATTCATTGGGTTACATGGAAAAAGCTGTGTTTTCCAAAATCTATGGGTGGTTTAGGATTCAAGGATTTGAAGGTAATTAACACTGCTATGCTTGAAACAAGGTTGGAAACTGATAAAATATCTGAATTCTATGGTGGCTAAAATATTAACGACAAAATACTTTCTGAATACCACATTTATGAAACCAAAATTAGGATAGGATCCATCTTTTACTTGGAGATTAATCCTTCTTCGAAGGGACCTATTGGCAAAGGCGTCCGCTGAAGAATTAGAACAGGTGATGAAACTAAGATCAAGTCAGCTTTATGACTCCCAAAAGAAGGGAATAAAAACCCAATATCGCTACCGACAAATTTCTCGGAGAATCTCATGGTGATCACTTAATGTTGATCACTCAAGGTGACGCCCAAGTGGTCATACATGCTACTCGAAAGCCTAAGGAAGACCTACCCGATTTTGGGTCTATCATTGATGATATCTTTAGACTAGTTGTTAGTCATAGTTTTCCAGAATTTTGCTGGATTAATAGACATCACAATGTTGTTGCTCACTCCTTAGCTCAGTATGTTAAGGTATCTGAAAAACAAACTTCTCACTGACCGTGTAACTCTATCTATTTAATTAATGAAATTGAAACTATTATTTCAAAAAAGAACAAAACACAAATGTACAATTAAGTTGTACTTCGTTTAGTGTTACATGTAGGTCATTTATTGACATTCCTGAATTTTATTTATGGTTAAAAATGAAATCTTTTTATACTTAGTGGCGACATCCAAAATGCATGGAAGATCTATCGTAATAATAAGATAAGAATCGTTTTATAATTACTTCGTATTAATTGAATTAGTCATGCTCTTGGATGCAGAATCACTAGAATTAAAGTACATACTACTTCTTTGGAAGAGTAATACATTTTTATTATTTAGCCTTTTTACATGTAGATTGATGATTCTTAGAAGAGTTCATACTATATACTCCACCCGTTCCATCATAAACTTCACAAATTGACCTTTTTAGATTGATCAAAAATAATTTTGACCATCAATATTTTATTTGTCTGTTGTTGAAGTTTTGATTTATGAAAATACACGTTTTAACAATCCAACAATATCTAATATCATCATACTTGATTAATAATGCTATTTCAATGTTTTCTCTCCTCAAATCAATGTTTGTCTCTTATCTTCTACTATGTATATATATTGAATAGTAGAGAGTGGCGGTGTAAAATAATTTATAATTATATACCATCCGCACGCCGCCCTAATATTACATACTTCCTAAACAAAATGCACCAATTCTTGCGTTTTGATTAATCCGCCACCGCCTGCCGCCAAATATCTGTATATGGTATTACAAATATTTTAGCTGCCATAATTAATATATTGTATTACAAATATATGCGTTCTCATCGTTTCATATAGATAGGCCCTGCCAAATTTAGCTTATTTTTTACACCTTGCAGTTAAGTTAAGCCAACTTCATTTAATTTCACCTAACTGCAACTAGATTCAGCGAACTGCAACGTGCTTCAGCTACCTGTGGCATGCTTCAGCTAACTGCAGCTTGCTTCAGCAACCTACTGCAGCGTGTTTTAGCTAACTTCATCTGGCTTTAATTTTTTTTACAATCATTTTTTGAAATAAAGTCACTTTTTATCAAATGCAAATGATATAATATTGTTTTGATTTATCAAATAAAGTTACTTTTCAATATGTTTAGTTTAGCAATCGAGAATAGATCAAATTAATCTATACTCAAAAGCAACAATTTGAGCAACTATTCCCAAAATGCATATCGGTAGCATCTAATACTAATCGCTATCATCAGATGGTTCAATCACCACCTACCGAATTCAAAATCTATTCAGCTATACCTTCACACACTTCTGCCACAGCTTTTTTTTGATATTCATCAAACATAGTGAAATCACTAATTGTTTTCTGTATGCTCATGATCTAAAAAAATGGAATGTTAATCTCTTGCATTTGAATTAAGTTATGAAGCGTGAAACATACAAAAATAATTGACATTTGTAGACAATCTTCAATTTGGGATTCTTTTCAGTACTCTTCAAGTATTTTTCAAATGTCCAAATGCACCTTAGATTTTAGTACCGATAAAATATTAATAATTTTTAATCAATAAGTACTGCCCTTTTTAGAGATTATGCAATAGTTGCACCCCACTTCTAAATTTTGAAAGTTATACTGCCCTTAATACAAATTTGATTAAAGTGCAAGATATGACCCCTAAATATTCAAAATATAGTGTTTATGACCCCTAAATAAAAAGTGTTCAGTTCATCGCCCCTAAAAATTTATTTTGTATGATTTGTGGCCCCTGGTCAATGGCTGTCAAAAACCCAGTGTTAATCATCCACGTTCTAGGGGTAAAATAGGAACTTTACTGTCATCAACTTCTTCTCTGACGCAAATCCTAGTACAAACCACCGCCACTGCAAATCCAAATCCAAATTCAGGCGCTGCTTTCAAAAAGCTAGGGGCCTTTCAAAATTATGGATACTTTAGGGGAATTGATGATAAATTTAGGGAAGACTAAAACTGGATTCTTTAACTCCAACCGATTTGGGATGCTCGACACTTTCTTCAACTCCTTCATTCAAAGTATGTGAATGATGTAAAACTGAGTTCTTCAACTCCTTTAACCGTCAGGCGGCCGTTTTTCTTGTGTGACTGGCTGAAGACGGTCGTAAAGCTTGAGAGTCGAATTCGGGATGCTTGACGATTTGTCAATGGCAACGAATTGACATCAGGATGGAATGGTGGGGAGTTCGATCGCCGGTGAGGATTCGAGCAGCGAGAGCTTCTTTTGATTCCGGGAAGTCGCGCAAGAAAAATGGCTGCCGGCGGCGAAAACTTTGAATGGCCATAACTTTGCGCTTGCAGTCCAACTGGGGCGATTCTGGAGGCAAACCGCTCGCCTCGAGAAGGACTTTCCCATGGTATGGTGGGTGTCATTGTGTGAGTTCGCCGGTGCCTTGTCAATCTGCGTCGGGATGAAGCCAATGTCGTCGACTTAGCAGCATTGCTAATGGGATATGGGCTCATAAATAAGTGGGCACTCTTCTTCTGGGTTTTGTTGTGGAAGATATTGAGAGAATGTAATTCACCGTAGTTGATGTGTCTGTATTATGTCAAATATATAGAATTACATGAGTACAAATTCAATGTATCTAGCCTAGTCTAAATATGGTTCAAAAATATATACAAATCAATCACAATTATTCTCATGATAATTGTGATATTCTATCACCCCCTTCAAGCGAAGCGTCGGATGAGAAGCAACGCTAAGCTTGGATCGAAATAGTGTGAAGAGAGAACCAGGGAGACCTTTCGCAAAGACGTCAGCAATCTGTAGAGAAGTAGGGACATGACTAACACAAAGCATGCCGGAAGCCACCAACTCTCGAACAAAGTGGTAGTCAATGTCAATGTGCTTCGCCTGTTTGTGAGCAACGGGGTTTTGAGCAAGGAAAATAGCACTATTGTTGTCACAAAAAAGTAAGGGTGAAGACTTCAAAGGAACACGAAGTTCCTTTAGCATATTACACGACCAAACAAGCTCTGCCGCAGTGTTGGCCATAGCACGATTCTCGAATTCACAGCTGGAACGGGAAATAGTTAGCTGTTTCTTAGCACTCTAAGAGACAAGATTACCACCAAGGTAAATGGCATAACCATAGGTGGAACGTCGAGTTTCAACACAGCGAGTCCAATCAGCATTTGAGTATCCTAACACCGAAAATGAGCTGGAAGACGGCCGAAAGAAAAGTCCATGATGAAAAGTACCACGAACGTAGCGAAGAATACGAGTGACCGCCTGATAATGATCATCACGAGGTGACTGAAGGAACTGGATAACAGAATTGACTGCAAAGGCTATATCAGGCCTAGTAATTGTCAAGTACTGCAAGGCTCCAAAAAGCGAACGATATAGCTTGGGATTCGAAAACTCTAGACTAGAAAAAGTGAGGATTTGTGAACCAGGAACAAACGGCGTAGAGACAGGTGTTGTGTCAGTCATGCCAGCACGCTGAAGAATCTCCATGGCATACTTAGCCTGCCCAAGAAACAACCCCGAAGAAGAGCGAGAGACCTCTAATCCCGGAAAGTAATGAAGAGAGCCAAGATATTTAATAGTAAACTCATGATCAGTGCGAGCAACAAACTTCCGAATAAGAAGAGGATCATTTCCCGTGAGAATGATGTCATCCACATAGACCAAAAGATACAACACTTTTGAGCCACGCATGAAGATGTGAACAAGGAAGTGTCAGACGAACAGCACCGAAAACCCAAACGAGTCAGATAAGAACTGAAACACTGAAACCAGGCACGAGGAGCCTGTTTAAGGCCATAGATAGCCTTCCGAAGACATCATACGTAGGCTGGATGATGAGGATCGGTGTATCCAGACTAGGGGTGCTAATTGAGTCCGTCAACTCGCGAGTAATTCGAGATCGACTCGGTCAAAACTCAGTCAAAATTCGACTCGATCTAGCTCGACTCGAGATCGACTCGACTCGAAAGGTTAAAGAGTCGAGTCTGAGCAAAGCCTATCTCGACTTGAAAAACTCGTGAGTAACTCGATAAGTATAATCAGTTATAGTTTTATAATATTATAAGGTTATACTATATTAGTTCAATCATTTAATCTAGCTAGTTTTCATTTACTACTCAATATTGAATAAACTAATTAATTGCATTGGTATTTAAAATAATAATTTCATTATGTATATGTAAAGGCACATATATATAATTAGAAATTTTCATAGTATAGACGTGTTTAAATAGGTTATGTATTTTACTTTTTGTATATTTTTCATGGTAGTATTAGCATTTATTTAATATGGTTATAAACTATTAATATCAAATATTAAAATATAATTATTTTATCATTTGAATTAAGTGATTTAAAAAGAAGTAGTAAAATATTTTGTATTAACGGATTGGATGAAGATTACTTTTATGAATAATTTAAAATAAACTATTAATTTGTGGAATAATTAGTTAAATTTTTATTTAAAAAGGGAAAAATACAATTCGAGTTCGAACTCGCGAGTCGAGTCGATACTCGATAAATAATAACGAGTTCGAGTTGAGTATGGTATTATTAAACTTGCGAGTTCTCGAGCCGAGTCGAACATGGTTAATATAGTTCTCGAGTCTAGTCGAGTTACGCACTACTCGCGATCGACTCGCTCGATTAGCATCCCTAATCCAGACGGCTGTTCCATGTAAACCGGGGAGTCAAGATGACCATTAAGAAACACTACAACACAGGTGGGCAATTGCAACATAAAAATTATGTCACTTATCCTTAATTTAGTGTCACTAATAGTAATAACGACACATTTTGCTACACTTTGAAAAGAGTCGCAATAGCGAATGGAGTATTCCCATGGACACTCTTTTTTTGTTTTATCACTAATTAACGTCAGTATATATGTCACTTTCATTTTTGTCGCTACATGATGCGACTTCTACGTGCATCATTTAATTTTATGTCGCACGGTTATTCGTGACATGTAACATTAAATTTAGTAACGTATACAAATTTATGACACAATTTGCTTCAATTTCATTTTTTGTCACGATTGAACATGTGTGATATTTTTAAAGACAATTTTTAAATTGTGTTGCTTATAAATGACAGTAAGTTACGTCAGTTATGTATTTGTCGCGATTGTGTTGTGGCTTAATTTGTTGCACATATTTTGGGTCATAGTCATCCAACACTTATTTCGACAATGTTTATATGACGGAAATAATTTATGACACTAATATTTATCTGTCGTATATATATATGACAAGTAATTATTGTGTTGCATAAAAATGACAATAAACCGTGCCATTATATATTTTCGTCGCAATTATTTGGAGACTTGTTTTGCATCACAGTTAGATGTCATTTTTACATTCGTCATTTAGCTCCCCACTTGTTAAATGACAAAAACAAAGAGACACTATTATTAATTGGTCATGATTAAACTAACGTCAATATCTAACATTTAATTTATGTCACAAAATTTAAAAGTAATGTCAAATCTTTTCGATTATATGTCATGAAATATTGACATTTTATGTGTCACATTATTTGTCGGGACAGTTTGTGACATTTTTTTACACTTGAATATTGTCGTATCAACTATGACATCTTATTGTTCCACATAATTAATTTACATCATATTGTGGACCAATAAAGCCACTAAATATTTCCCATTAACATCTATAACTTAAAGTAAAATATTTCAAATATTTATCAATTGAAAAGAAAATTAATATTATTCAAGCTTCAAAAGCAAATACCAATACTCAAATATCTAATTGTTGAATGTTGCTAGAGGAAAAGTAAAATCCAAAGAAAATAACAACTAATCAAATCCTTATTAAAACCATAAGCTAATCTTTTTGCTTTCTGCTTTCTCTTGCTTGTTCTTCTTGATAAAATCATAAGTTAAACTTTTTGCTTTCTCTTGCTTGTTCTTCTTTCAATATATCCTTGACCCTAAAAAATAAACGAATAAAACAAATTAATACTTAATAAATACCAATATTCATCAATCAACATCCAAGCTACTGAATTTGTAGTGTATGCTTAAACTATAAGAATCTTGAAAATTTAATTATCCTAATAAAACAAACAAAGAGCAGAAATATGTATTATATAATGAATGAAGAATGACACAACTAGTTAATTTATCAAACCTAGGAGTGTTGATACAATTTTGCACTTTTTTAATCATAATATTTTTAGGAAGAGTTATGTTTCATGCATGGCATAAAGTATAATTACTTGTTAGATCGAAAGCCTATATTGAACTTAATCTACGTATATCGTCAAAGACAAAGGAAAAATTGAATTACTAAATAAACGATAAGTATGATGAATATACCTTAGGAGTTTGTTTTGCAGTACCCTCTTGACTATTGGAGTTTCTTTCCCCTATATTTTGAACTCTTTTATCACCTACAAACATATGTACATGTTAGTTGACAAGTGATTTCCCACGTCGTTAAATGGGACTCCGCGAGATCAAAATTCTATTTATAAATCACCTACAACTTCTAACTACTAGAATGTAGATAGTGGGAAGTAGGGGTCGAACCACAAGGAGAAGGGATTTGTAATACTTACATATTATATAGAAAGCAATGTAAACAAGGGGGGTTTTTGAGGTTGGTTTTGATTACACTATCAAAGTAAACTAAACTATCATTAGCTAAGCTAAGGGGATGATACTAGGATTATGAGGCCTTGGGAGGCAAATGACTTCAATTTCCAACTATCGACTTATCACCGAGCAAATGCAATTACAAGGAAGTTTAGACCATTTGTCAAGGATGAAAGCATCATATTCTCTCGAATGTAGCTAGAGAGGATGATAACACCACTCAAAAGCTCTCATTGTTGATTCACCTAGATGATAACATCATAGATAACTCAACAATGGTATTAGGATTAGAGAGAGACAAACTTACTCACACACCCGCAATAGCGAGAGTATACAAATAAGACATTTGATAACTAACAAGAACCAAGACGATGATAACATATATGCTTCGACTCCTACTTTGCTACTTAATGATATTGGAGTGAACGATAACGTTCTACCCACAAATCTAACTATTCGTTGATAACAATCATACGTCAAAAGGGAATCTTCAACTCAAGTATACAATCACATATTAGGGGGACCAATGATAACATTCAATCCTTACCTAAACACATAATTGATTAATCATGCAAGTTCATAAGATTTCCACTTCTAACAACTTATAACTACAATCACACAACAAGGGGAAGAACTTGTCATCACTCTAACCCTTCCATAGTCACTAATCTACAAACTAGAGATTACATTACACTACAATTCATCACCATTCCAATTACACTAGAATTACTCTAAGACTAGATTACCTTGACCATAGAACTAATCTACTCTAATTAGTGACTATGAGGCATGCAATTGATATATAACACAAAGCCCATAACAAATTAAGCAAGATTGAACAACATTCATGCACAAGAATTCAAGTTCATCAAATGATAATCCAAATCTCAAGTTTAAGCATACAAGGCCCTCAAAGTTTCAAGGGAATGAATTCAAATGCTCCCAAGGATCAAACTAAGTTATACTACAATACATGGAATCAAACTACTAATCTAATGGAAAGGAATGGAAGAAAAGGGAAAGAAAGATGAAGAAAAATGGAGATCTACATCATGTTGGCCGTTTTTGCTCTTGGAGGGGATAAGGAGTATTTATAGAATGCAGTGCAGGGGCCATGCACCAGGTAGAACACTGGTTGTGAAGGGCCATGCACTTTAACCGTTCATCCGATTTGCATCTTCTAGTAGTCCATTTCGAAGCTCTTGAATAGAGGAATCCAATGGTATGATCCATGTTCTCTAATTCCTTTGCGAACATTTCCAAAATCAAGCTTCAAAACATTAGTGCATCACTTGTTCTTCAAAATGTAACTTTGACAAGTTTAGCTTTAAAGCTCCTTACTTTGCACCAAATACTACCCAAATTAGATCTCAAATGTAATAAAAACAAGAGTATATTTAGGGCTCATCATTAGTATAATTATCAATAGATATAATATATATTAAAGGCCATAACATCTTCTTATTAATTACATCAAGAGTTTCACTGAAATGGGTACCAGAAGTCTCTATATTCCTGGGGCCGAGGGCTTGTATGCGTCTTGAATTTGATGACCCGAAAATTGAGTATATGATATGAGAAAATATCAATAAAGAAAAACACAATAAAAAAAAGGGCAAAATGCATATATAACCCTCAGTTTGATTATGTGCAAATATAACCTCCAATTCTTAGAAAGTGCAATTTACACAAAGCATAACCCTGAATGCGTTTATTGGATTTGACCGGCCTAATTCAGGCATATAGCCTAGTAAAAGGACAAAAATGCCCTTTCAATTTGATTTTAATTTTAATAACAAAAATTCCCCAGTTGTCTAAGCCTGCAACTTGCTTGTTCCTCCATTTATATGCCTGATAAGCGAATTTGGGAGATGAACTAGAGCTTGTCAAAATCACCATCAAACCACAACCAACATAACTTTTGGAGAAAGAAAAAGGCGTTCTTCATTTTATAAATCAGGGTTGGCTGTAGTTGAGTGTGAACCAACACTACGAAAATATACAACATCATGAAGAGAACAAGCCAATGTGGGGTTCGAACCCACATACTTGTGCAAACGCACAATACTCTACCGCTTGAGCTAATTGGCTTTCCAATCAAACAATGAAAGATTAGACAACCAATAACTACATTAAATACATATAGCTCAGCGTAAAAAGCAGCTAGAGTCTGCACACAATACAACATCAAATGCATTTTTTCCTTGATATTTCATGAATTCAAGGACTGTTGCAATTCACTAACATACTGATTATTTGCAATGTATTAAAAGAGTATCAACCCACCCATACCGACTAATTCCTCCAGAAAGTGCAGCTGGAATAAAGGACTCAAGAGTTTAGCAAATTTTCAATCAACAATAATGTTAATTCCAAGATATTTTTCATCTATATTCACTACCATTTGTAATTTCCCAACATAGATAGCTTAAATTACAGCCTTTTCATAGTCAAATGAAAAAAAAATATTCTTATAAGATTATACCTGCAACTTCTTAGCACATACCTAGAGCATCTAATTATACCTGCAACTTCTGTGACTAGTTCTCCCTCAACGCTAGCTACACTCACACCTTCAACATCATTGTTTAAATAGACAACTGTAGACAAAAATAAGCATACTTCAACAAATATAGTTGTCGTATATGACCATGGAAGCTTTGGTATATTTTAATGAATACAACAATAAAGTTTAAAAAGGCGAAGAAGAACATGGACGAATAATTTTGATCCAAGTAAAGGAATTTTACATATTATGCGTTAATCATCATATTAACCACTACACAAATAGTACACAAATCCCCATACTTTTATTATTTCTGAAAATAAAATGAAAAGTAGCTAAATGTAAAAGGAAAATGTAATCTTATGATAAACTTGAAAGTAACAAAATTTAAATTCCCTTCAAATCTCATGAACCAAACTCCCCTTCAGCTCCCCGTTCCAACATGAAGACAAATACAGATAATTAAAAACAAAATTCCAGCCAATAACATTTAATTACAAAAATGGTCAGCCTTATTCCCACTCAATGCACAAGATATCATTTTCATTATACATTCAACATTACTAGGTGGAGGGATGCCACACTTGGTGTGGCTCTCAGCCCGTGATCGGGAAACACAATTCGAACAATTAATTGTTGTAGGATAATTTTCATCAAGATATGATTTACTGATTTGCAGCTGACGGAGCTTTAGTGGAATTTTTCCCTGATGGAATAGGTTTTGATCTTTATTGCAGAAGGTATGACCACAGCCGGCTAATTCGTGGTTTTTCTCTTGATTAAATAATTTTTTTCAGAACTTGTGTATAAACTTGTCATACTGCATGATGGAGTTAGAAATAAAATGTGATGTTCTTTGGCATTCAACTTTAATTTGTATGTGCAGTAGAAGTTCTTTGTATTAACCATAGGACAGAATACAAAGGGCATTTAACAGCTCAACCAAATTATACATAACACTTAAAGACACTGACTGAGAAGGTACTCATTATAATATTGTTAATATTTCTTCTCTATCCTACTTTGGATTGATGATGACCATGCTTTGGGGTTCTGTTTTGCCTGAATTTATGTAGTAAAGGGCTTAGCATCTTGCTTTGCTTTGGTGACTGGTAAGCATTCCTGAAATATATAATCCACTTCATAAATAAGGATGCAACATTCTTGTAGATAAAACTCATAGCCTTGCTTATAGTCCACTTATCGCAAAACGACAGAACCACCTTAATCAAAATTAACTAAATCCACGGACAGAAACAATAAAAAAGTTAATTACCTATGAAGCCAGCCTAAAGGAAAAGCATGCATCAGATCCCAAAAACTTTAATCAGTCTGGATAGCTCGATGGCCACAAAATCCCTGTGCATTGGCAGCGACAGCTTCCTCGTGATAGGAGATAAACAAACAGGTGCAGCACCGGGGAGATCAACAAACAGGCACGGCAGCAAACAAATGTTGGCGACCAGAAGAGAACTGATTTGGAACAATAAATGACCTCTGATTAATTCAAGCACTAATTTTTTTGAAAAAATCAAAACGAATTGGAACAATAAACATGAACTCTCATTGGTTTAAGCAACAAATAGCAAAGGGCAGCAGAAAAAGGCTCAGTTGATGTAGTAGTATAAATTGATTGAAACAATAAACACTACCACTCATTTATTCAGCCGCCATATACAAGCAAAGGCTAGCAGAAATAAACTCACTTTATGCAGTATAAACCATTGTTCTTTTGAACCCGCCCCAATAGCTCGATCATGACAGAAGGCAGATGCAAAGAACAGGTTGTCTGCAATGCGTCCTGCACAATATTTTCAAAAAGAATCGTCTTAAGGTAAAATGATGTGTAGAGCAGAATGACCATAAAACATAAACTATTCATTTTTCTCCCCACACCTGAGCCATTACAAACAAAGGTGAGGTGTATTCCCATATAAAGTGGTCAAAAGCGGGATTTGGGATATTGTAGTAGTTATTTTTAAATTTCTTTCTAGGACCTTTGGGATACCCCATTTTGAATCTCACAAATTCTGCAGAGTAAGTTGATTCTTTTGGGAAGCTCCACCATTGATCTGAAACAAGCAAATGACAACTTTAGCAATGCCGATAATGTCAAGTTGGTTAGGATGATAATTTTGTTATTCCCATAAACAAACTTTAAGAGGTATATTGGGAAAAAGAGATGATATTTACCTTCACAAGGCATGATGTCAATCCTGGTTATGAGAGAGAATTCAGATTTCAGTTTGCATATGAGGGTCTCAAGAATGTTTGGATCCTTTCGTCGCGTGATCAGTGGGCGAGACCCCCAAAAATCATCATTTCCGTAAGAGTATATAAAATGTTTTGCGAGGTGCTGTTTGCACTGGAAGAACTAAACTCCTTTTCAATGTAATCAGAAGGGGAGGACAAAACTAAGGATGCAACTTCCTAAATCATCTGAGCAATAATGCATCCTGAATGAACTCAAAGAAGACTCCACTTTTGCAGACAAAATGACCGCTATATGCTGATGAATCAAAATGTATCTTAAGAGTTTTCTTAATGTCATCATCACTATACTCCATTGTTTTCTCTAATAGTTCATAAAATATTTGTGCTAATCATATACGCTAAGAATAACTTGTAACCATGCTCAATATCTCAATATCATAAACTCAGTTTAGTTTAAATACAGGATGCAAATGTAATAGAGGAAGAATGTTTACCATCACAGTGTGTATAGAGAGTCTCATACCGAGTATTGTTGGCAATTCTATAATGTCATCAGTTACAAAAAACGTCCCTTATTGTGAATAAAATCCTCCCATAGGCTGTGTATGTGATGAGTACAAGATTGCATTTTATAAGATTCAAATGATAATTCATAACAACCTATCCAGGGCGATATGAACAAATAATTTAACTTATATAGTGGTCTCTATCTACAAACTGAGAGCATTCTTCAAAAGGAATTTATATGAGGCAATTTCGGTACATGTGTGCTTTTGTTCCAGCATTATATAGCAATCTGAGGGTGCTGAAACTGGGCTCGAGTAATTAGGTTTCATATGAAAATAGAATTGAAATAATGATAATAAGAATAATAAGAACCAGTGTACCTGATATACTGTAGGCTAGGATATCTGTAAGGATAAGGTTCATGCTACGGCTGACTGATGTGAGAAGCTAAACATTAGCAGCTGCTAAGACTTCTTTATACACAACATTTTTCGTGTAATTGGTATTCTGAATCAATGGCGTCAATGGTCTGATAAGGACTTTCAACTGGTTTATAGTTTTAGCTCTAGATAATGCAACATAAAGCTGACCATGTGAAAATACCGGTTCTTTTAAATAAACACCAACAAAATCTAAAGTTTGCCCTTGTGCTTTATTAATTGTCATTGCGAAACATAGTCGTACAGGAAACTGCTTTCTTTTAAATGGAATGGATGAGAAGCTATCCTCTGGGGCCTCTAAAGTTATGCGAGGAATGAATACACATTTTCCCGCAAATGAACCAACAGATTTTTCAGCATATATGATGTTCCGATCGAAACTCTTACAAATTAGACGCGTACCATTACAAAGTCCTTCAGAGGGATTAATATTCCTAAGTAGTATAATAGGTGCATTTTTTTTTAATACCAATCTATGAGGTGGAAGACCTGCTGGAGTTAGAGTGTGATATAATTCTTGTTGATCTGGTACACCTGAAGAACTGACACTTTCATCACAACCAAAATATGTTATCTCGTCACCCAATAGTCTCGTGATTAACAGTTCATTAATTTCATAAACAAATTCATTCCTGGTAGTAAGTATAGCTCTTGTCACAAAAGAGTAAACATCAAAATTAGGTTCACTAATTCCAGGGAATACCATGTCAATCAGTAAGTTCAATGAATCAATATCATCAGAAAAATGAAGATTAATTGCTGGTGGGATAAGGATCTCATCCTGGCTGTTAGTATTCTCTATTCCATCACCAACTTTTAACAAATATTCTGAGAATGCTGGATCTAGTATTGCTCTCATATTCTGGGTAACTCTCAACTTTTCAAACTGATTCCATAATGGGGACATAACTATTGTAGAATTTATGATATCCTGCTTCGTACCGTTAACGATTACTGGCAAAGTTTGGCGGAAGTCGCCACCAAAAACAATTATTTTACCCCCAAAAATTAGGTTTATACTCATTATGTCTCTAAGCATTTCATCAAATTTCTCAATGATGTTACGTTTTGCCATTGTAGCCTCATCCCATATAATCAGTTCTGCTACTTTTATTAAATAAGCCAGTGCACTCTGTTTACTTATACAACATGATCCAGATTCATTTTCACGTAAGGGGATTTTAAATCTTGAGTGTGAAGTTCGGCCTCCTGGTAGTAAAGATGCTGCAACTCCCGAGGTAGCAGTGGCAAGCACAATGCCACCAGTTGATCTTATTGTTGCAAGTAAAGCTTTGTATAAAAATGTTTTTCCGGTACCTCCAGGTCCGTCAACGAAAAAAACTTTAGGAGAGTCAGTATAGACATGATGTAATATCTTATCAAAAGCTTTTTTTTTTTCCTCGTTTAATTTTTGCACATATTCTAAGTCATCATTTGATACAGAAATATTTTTTTCTGTTGCTAGCTCTCTAGCTAGATTGTCATGTGAACTTATATATGCATCATCATCTAAGCAGAAGAAATCTTCAATTTTTTTCCCATTGAGTGTAGGAGATAAGTTAGGGAGTCTAAAAGCTTGTGTTTAACTACAGTGGGACTAAGTGTTTTATCTTGCCTAAAGTCCTCAGACATGAAATCTTCAAATTTCAAAAATAATTCCTTGGGGTTTTGAGGGTTGCAGTATATAAGAATTGTAGCAAATAATTGTCGTAAAGCAACATGCATTATATATGTACAAGCCTCATGAAGACACATTTCAATAGTATCATCAGTTTCTGTTAATCCTAGTGCCTTTGATGCATCTCTGTAAGTGTCATACACAACTCTGTTAACTGTCCTTAAGTGGGCAAAAAAAGTTGGACATCTTACATGCATTAATAGTAATCGTAGGTAAAACCTTTCACCCTCTGATGGACTACAATTCACAATGTGACCAATTACTTCACATCGCTTACGTTGCACCCATTGTTTGTGGTTAGGATACCAAGTAAAATATTGAGGAAATTCAACATATAAACAATTCATGCTTTTAGCAAAGTCATCATACTTATTCATACAAAAAAATTGTGTAAGCATAGTTTTTGTAAAGAATGGATTTTCCGCAATAGTTTCTAAAGTTTGATCTGCAGAGAATGTTATAGATTGATGATTTTCTAAATGTAAAGGCAAGGATATGACGGAAGGATGTATTTGGTTAAGATCAAAACCATATATTCGCCACATTGCTTCAGGAGGTGAAATCCATCTTGCTTTCTGGAATGTTGTAATCTCATCTACTGCAGGATCCTCTCCATTTTCAAGCAGAGTATAACAAATTTTGTCATGACCTTTGTAAATATACTTGTAGATATATTTTACAGCCTGAATAGTTGAGCATATTTCAACATTCATGTGGCAATTAAATTTAGCAAAAAGATATCGGTTGTAAGGTATAACCCAACGATTATCAAGTTGTGCACCTCTTATTGTTAGAACAAAACCATTATCCGGACGACGGTATATAGGGTACGAGTTACTGCCAAGTGTTGTAGTTTCTGAAAATTGTTTAGGATAGTGGAACTTACAGGAGTTGTTTCTCATGCATGCACATGTTGGATTATCGATACCACAAGGACCATGCATCATGTGTTTTACAACTAAAGAAAACAAGTATGGTTCTTTTTCTGGGTCATGTAATTCAGCAGAAACGATTCTGTCAAAAGCGGCGGGAGAAAACATAAGCAAGAAGTGAGCATGGGGCAAACCTCTTTTCTGGAATTCTATCACATAAGTATAAGCAATTACCTCACCAAATACATTGTTTTTGAATAGTTCATTTTTTAACATTTCTAGCTTCGAACGGAATACTCTAGCAACCAAATCGGGTCTGTTTTGGATTTCATCAGAAGGTGAACATAGAGCTTTTATTTCAGGCCAGTTTGGGTTTGCAGTAATAGTTAAAAATATGTCAGGTTTTCCATAGTGTCGAACCAAAGCTATGGCATCCATATATCTGTTGCGCATGTGTCTAGGGGCTCCAATAAACGAACTTGGTAAAATAAGACGCTTACCCACTTCAGCCCCAGTTTTACAACATTGTGAAACACCATCTAGTAAACCATGGTACACCTCATTTCGCAAACGGCATTGCATTTTGTCATTATAAAAAAAACCTAATCTTGAGGTTTCAATCTTAATGTACATATCTACAACATATTGTTGAAAAATTCTACCAGTGTGAAGCAGAAAAGATTTATCGCTCTCTTTAATTTGTAGTTTGTAACAATAATACTTTCGGCATGAAACTCTTTTTTCAGTGTCCTTTTTTGTAGAAGTTTGGTTTTCATAGTCTAAAAAAGCATCTGAACTTATGTAGTTGCGAATATCATGGGTAGTATCATTATATACATCGTGACGTGTATTCCCAGTTTTACTGAACTTATTAATTCCTCTATGCCAACCAGGCTCACCGTTAGGGAACATAAGTGGGTACTGCAAGCTATCATAACACGCGAAGTACTGTTTAATCGTTTGAGATTTATTGTCAGTTGAATACACCTCAATATGTTGCCCTGTATTCTCTTGGGCTGTATTTGATTCCAACCACAGTGCAGCAACTTGGGACACAGTAGGTTTATTGAAAACATTGGGATTACAAATAGGGTCAGCACGTAGAGCAATTTTATATTCACCTAAATTATAACTGTTTAAATTGCGGAAGAAAGTGGAGTAAGGGTTTGTCTGTAGGATGTCAATTAATTCGGCGACAAGGTTTTCACGAAATTTAGGGCTAATAAACATACGGTGTGAAATTTCATTTTCAGTGTCATAGTAGTAAAGTTGTAGGTATTTAGGGTGGTTATCTGGTGGTGTTAGCTGGCTCATTTTGTGGTAAAGTTGACCTTGGACGCGGAAAGTGTATATTCCTTGGTTTCTTCTAGATAAATTGGAGTCACAGTCTACACCAATAGATGTGAACGCGAACATGTTATTATAACTACGGATACAGTCACGAAAGTGGGTGCCATCGTCAGAATTAGAGAGGTACAGTTGGAGTAGTTTTGAAGGCATTACAGTGGGTGTTAACTTTATTTGTCCCTGTGAGCAGCAGAAAGAGGGGGTTTCTAAGTGGATGCGCTTTGCACCACAGTGTTTGCAATCAGGTGCAGTCGGTAATAGATCAGGGGTTTTTGGTATCTGGTCCAAAGGGTCACTTGTATTTATAGGTGTAGATGTGGTACATTTTGCTTTTCTAAGTTTTGCATTCTTAGCCTGCCTACATTCCGTAAGAGAAGAATATTCCCTCTTGTTCTGGGTTAAGGTTCTAATTCTTAGCTGAATTTCAGGTTCTTTGCCTTTATCTTTTTGCGACATAACTGGTCTGTGAGAGTTAGGTGAATAAACACGAATGTTTGAATGTATTCAGAAGGTATAAGCTAATAGGGTCTGAAATTGGAGCAGCAAATAGTAAAATACAGGTAGGATGTTTTCAACAGGCTAGAAAACGTACCTAGATAGTGCCTCACCGCAGCAAGTAAAACGGGTCACAAGGAGAACACAGTAAGAAGAACCTGTTGAACGATGTGTATTTTTCAGTGAAAGTATAAGAGAATAAGCAAGAGAGAATGCAACTAAATAACAGAATGAGAGAAATCTAGCACAACAAAGTCGTAAATACTCCATATATTTCAGAGTTGAATGCATAATTTTTTTTAGTTGATAACCTGATGAGCTAAACTATTCTCAAACCTAAAATGTAGTTCAAGCTCCCAAAATTAGACAAAAGAAAAGATCAACCAGGAAGGATCTACTGTTAAGAAGATATGACAGTTTAAAGATAGCATGTCTCTAAATATATTCATCAATCTGCAATGCCAGTGCCTGATTGCAGATATATTTAAGGAGTCATGCAACGGACCGATTTTTTTATGATGATCTGGCCTAAATGTATTCATCAATCTGGCCTAAATAAAATCAATCCAACCCCGTATTCTATTAGCCTAGTCATTTCACTCACATTAATCAGATTGATCTAATTATCAAGCGCTACTGTGCCTCTCCATGATTTCAAATCCCCTGCTATAAAGCACAGTTATGAACCTCATCTACCACCAGTTCTACAGCTGAGTGTCTGGCCAGTAAATAAATCTGCATATTCCAACCTCATCAACCACTCCTCAAATAGATCGATTAAAATGATTTACCAAAGATTTCTACGACCTGAAATTAGAGGAATATATTACAGATTCATCGGCGAGTATCTTACTCATACTTTGAGCATTTTTAACAGTTCCAGACTCTAAATAAACCTAAGTTGTAGTCCAACCTACCAAAATTACAAACACAAGAAAAGATCAACCACGAAGGATCTGCTCTTAAGAAAATATCACAGCCTAAAGATACGATGTTTCTAAATTCATTATCTGCAGCACAACACACCTAAATTGTCTGTATCTCATTCATTCTCTTATCGATTTTAATAATTCCAGACTCTGAATAAACCTCGGCTGTAGTTCAACCTCTGAAAATTAAACATAAGAAAATCAGCAAGCTACACTTGCTACGATGGTAGCCGAATGGACGAGAATCATCTCGTGACATTTAAAACAAAAGAAGAGGCGCGCCGGGTGGTGATACACACAGGTGAATATTCCGACTCATCCTTAGAGAAACTGGGAGATGACACGTTCTATGCAACGGATTTTGACAGAGAAAATTTGAGAAAGTTTATTCACTCTAGGAGGGAAAACGCAAGGCATAAACGATTTACCTGGCATTAAATTTATATACAGCATACTCCTCGCCTCCTTGTAGTAAGTCCTTCAGGTTTTCACTCCGTGCAACAGCACTAAGGCGGGCTGAATTCAATACACCAGAGACAGTATAACTGGACTCCTCAACAATCCTTTCTTCTAATGATATGGTTTCTTGAAGACTCTCTCTTACTGAAGCTACTTGCTGAGAATAAGAAAATAAAACGGTCAAAACTGTATTACAAAACTGTTACTTTAAAGGCTGTATCAATAACTTCAATGGCAGTATTCAAATCATACGCGAGAAAAGGAAGACATGCGAGGCAATGACTGTAGTATCCAAACCATATAGCATAGGATCACATTAGAAGCCAGTACCTTTCCAAGACGAACAACATCAGCGGTCAAAGCAACTCGAGCTGGTAGCTGCATTAAAACCATTACTCTTCTTAGACTATATCTTAGTCATTCTTTTATTGATTTTAACAATTCCAGACTCTGAATAAACCTGAACTGTAGTTCAACCTCTGAAAATTAAACACAAGAAAATATCAGCCAGCTGTTAACAAGATTTAGCAGTTCAAAGATACCATGTCTCTAAATTAATATCTGCAGCACAGCAGACCTAAAGTGTCTATATCTAACTCATGCTTTGATCGATTCTAACAACACCAGACTCTACATAATAGTACATCTTACAAGGAATCTAACGGTATAAGAATCATACAGAACGAAGTTGCGGTTTATAAGTTGTGGGTTTTTAGAGTTAGGTCAGTACAATAGCAAGCATATAGGTGACAAAGTGAAACTTTGCAGGCTGCGTTATCGAAATTTCTGTATGCTGTACAAATATGAAAAAAATTGAGAAAATTAGAATCCGACAATTCTCTATGTGAAAATTTTGCTGGCCTGTGAGCTCTAAGCATCCAAAAAAACAATGTAAAACTTGCAGCCTGAAGTTATGTTTATTACTGGGCGTGTTTAGAAGAGTAATAAAAGTTTCTTTTGAAAACATGAGCCTGGCTCCTCACTTCTACCTCTATGAAAGTTTCTACAAAAATACCAAAAAAACTTCAAGTCTGGAATCACTCAGAAATCTAATTAGGACATAAATCGAACACCTAGAGTGCAACGATTACCTGCAGAATCTTTGCTGCCTATCACTCGAAGATGATCAATTGATCATCCATACAAGTATTAATCAATTAAGGTATCACAACTCCCAACCAAGAGAAACGAGAAAATGAGTTGATGAAGAGGGAAAAAGAAACATACCTTAATGAAAAACTGGATGGAATTGAACAGAAGAGGACCTGGTGAAGGATAGGAAGAGATGATTGATCAGACTTGAAGGAATGGTTGGGTATTTGATTTCCTCCCTGGAGATGACACGTTTTGTATGGATTATGAACAGTCTACACCCCATGGTCTTTGGTCATCAATATCAGGCTGAAGGATGAAACAGGCAGCATCGGTGGCAGCAAAATGAGAGGACAGCGTGGAGGGTGGTTACCGGCTACTGGGTTTTTGTGGGAAGGGGTAAAATCGGCAGGCGAGCTTTGCGTGGCTAGGCTACCGGAAGAAGGTTCGAAAATAAGGACGAAGCAGAGAAGAAGAAAAGTAGGCGAAGGAGTGGAATAACGCGATGTCAACCGGTTAATTGCCTAAAACAGGCCGGGGCAAAATATAGCCCGCTTTTAATAGGTAGTAGATAGATACTGGCAAGTTCACATAAGTCAAGCCATTCTTATTTCCAGCAAACTCAAATACAGTCAAACTGTAGATTTTAAAGGTATTTAGAATCCATTAGAAAAGAAATGTGATTGCCTGATGGTGAGAAATAAGACCAGTTAAACCTCTTCAAAAACAAGACCTGGTGAGAAATAAGACCAGTTAAACCTCTTCAAAAACAAGACCAGCTACCTGTTAATTTGCAAAACCATTTTCAAGAATATAAATGCTACTTTATCAACACTTTTAAAATCCTTATTTTGGTTTCGCACGTTCATTTGTAAACTCTTTTCACGGCTTCTAGAAGGCAACATATTTAAAATCAAAACATGAAACGTAGTGATTTATAAACATAAATGGAAAAACAAGGTGTGTTTGGTTGGGCAAGTTTTTGCAAAACTTGGACTATCCAAGTCCAGTTTTGTAAAATCTTGTTTGGTTTACCAAGTTTTCCAAAATCCAGACTTGCAAAATCCTAAAACCAATCAAAGATTTTGTTTCATACTCACAAAATCCAACCCAACCAAACAAAGATTTTGCAAAACTAGACTTTCAAAATCCCAAACAAAAACCCAAACTCTCAAAATCCCAAAACAAAATCCAGACTCTCGAAAATCTTGCGAACCAAACACACCCCAACATTTTGGTTAACCAAGCTTAAACCTAAGCTCAAACCAGAATCTTTCAACATAAACCCCAGCAAAAAAAAGATGTCACCTAGCTTATATGACATTAGTACAAAGTTGCACTATACCTGGAGATTCTATTGCTAGCAAGATGTGTACACCTATGATTATCAATTCCCAAGTGGTATAACTGACAAAAGAATGAATATGCCTTTGTCCCCAACAGAAAAATTTACATCAATAACACATTTTTGTTCCCAAAATTAACTAACCTTGACAGCAAAATTAAGGCGATTTTTTTTATTCTACAGCGTCTGAGTTCATCAATTGTATGAATCAGTTACGATTTTAGATGACAATTTACCAACCTCGTTGGGCAGACAATATACCACACTATTCTTGCGTTCAATCGCCAGTGTCCTATTCACCCGTCGCCCATCTCCACTGTCCAAACACGCAATTCCGACGACCCAACACCGCACGGTGGTCCACATCCTATCAATCTTCCGCGCCATCTTTGCCATAACCTTCACCAGAGCTCTGCAACATGGTCGCACCTTCTCAGCTAGGGGTGTAAATGAGTCGAGTCGTTCGTGAGAAAATCTTGAGAAACTCGGTCAAAGCTCGAGCTCGAGCTAGGAGTTGACCAAACTCGACCTCGAGCTCGAGCTCGTTCGAATATGTAATGAGTCGAGTCTGAACTTTTAAATTTTATTTCGATAAGCTCGATGAGCTTATTGAGCAAATATATATATAATTAGATATGTAGCTAATATTGGGGTTTCTTTGGAAATAATTAAAAAATATAAAATCTAAATTAAGTATTAGGGTATGTATGATTATAATACAGTTTGTGTATAATCTGTATACACACTAAACTATCAATTTTACCCCATATCCAAGTCCAGCTCTAACTCTTACTCTTCCTCTTCTTCCATTTGCAGATTCCAGTAAAACGAGCTTTTTGAGTTAAACGAGCTCAATTGGCTCGAATTCGAACTCGAATTTCGATAAGCTCGCGAGGCGGACTCGAGCTCACAAAAAGTTAATGAGTCGAGTCATGAGCACAATTTTTTATGTTCGAAAGAGCTCGGTCTCGAGCTCGAATTCGAAAAATATTTAACGAGTCGAGTTTGAGCATACCCCTGTTCGGTCTCGACTCGACTCATTTACACCCCTATTCTCAGCTGCAGATCCGCTGATGCTCTGCTCCGACATCGCTCGTTTCCCTCTGATGTATGCAGCACACCGTTCCGGGAAATCATCGCTACGGAAGAATCTCCGGTCCTGAACTTTATGAGCGAGAGAGAAAGGGCCAAACAGTGATTTCTACTCAAAATTTGGCTTTTTAATTAATTTAATAAGAAGGTCAAATATGTCTTTTCATATATTATTGGTCAGAAACCTATCAAAATAAATTACAGGGTTATAATAGCACATTTTAAGTGCTCGGGGTTATATGTGCACATAACCTAAAACTGAGGGTTATATAAGCACTTTAAAAAATTATATATTCTCAAGGATAGATAAAAAAACAAAAAAAAACAATAGATATATACTTACATGTGTATCCTGAGTCTCTAGTATGGAGGCATTACTACCCTGCTAAACCGAAATTCAGTTAGCATCATGATATGTTATCTAGAACTGAAATTTCAGCATTACATCATGAGATTAACTTTCACTAGTAACATCTGTGAATATTCATATAATGAAACTTCAACATTGCAACTCTCCGATGCTCAAATGCACTAATTAAAGACCATAGCAACTTAACAAGAATGTTATTACATTTCATCAAACTAGCACCAGTCATCGCCATAAATTCGAGTAATTGCACTATACATTTCTATTACCACAGCACGTTACAATACACAAAATCGATCAAGTAACCAACTTTTCAGTTTTCATTATTAAAAATAACAAAAGAAATCAAACAGTAGGTTACAATATATATAAACTTGTATTACAACAACAAGAACAGCTGGTCAATCATCAATATAATTTACCATCTCATATTTTCCACTCAGTAAACCAGAAAAATCAGAACTTCGGCCCGGACTCCTTCAAGACGTCATCCTCACCAGTCATTGAAAGACAGTATTTGGCAATTATAGCTTTAATACAGGTAGAACACTTAAGCAATTAAAGTGGCTGCAAAGAGTAGCAAGCTCTTACAAAAATCAAAATAAAAAACACATGAACAAGAGCATACAAGCAATGTTAACTCATCATTAATCACTTTGCAGTTATGCAAACATTACCATGCAATGCGTTGAACTCAGCTCAGATACGTGTGGTAATCCAAATGAAGCATCACCACTCGTCTCATTCTCAAGTCCAAATTTGCACCCTGTACACGTCTTCCACTCCTGTAGATTGCAACGAGAACACTTAGAACTTAAATCACATTAAATACAAACTTTATTACTGCACATAAAGAACGGCATAATTTTGTAGCAAAACAAAGAGATATATGAACCTATTCCGCTGGCTAAAATCCCTAGCGGGATCAGATCCTCCAATTAACCGCTTCTCACATTCATGGGGCCCACTACCATAACACCAACATCACTGCCACCGCACCACATATCGGAGCCAACGGCAGTGTGAGGCCAGCAATTGAAATTGGTCGACGGACAATGACGACCTCCTAGAGCTCATCAGGGCGGCGTCCGTACAAAGCATGACGGAAACGATGGACGTGAACCATCTGATCCTCGAGTACCAGTTGGGGAATGGGGATGATACATCGCAAAGAGCTCAGACCGCCGGCTCCCACGGCGGCGAAGGGGATGATGCCACCGAAGAGTGTTAGCGTTGGGATGGCGAGGATCGACGAGGATAAGCCGGATATTTCGTTGATGCCGACGGGAGATGGCGATGGCGATGGCCTCTTAGCAGACGGGTGATCAGATACTGGAGGTGCGGAAAAGAGAGGCGATGGACAAAAGAAGAGTAAGGCAGGTCCTTCAAAACAGCCTACCAGGTCCTTCATGATAACAGAGAGGTCTCACCTACACTTTCTAAATTGTGGAAAGTCAAGATACCTAAAAAGATTACCTTCTTTGTTTGGAGACTTTTCAACTGTCTGTTACCTTTTGATGAGGTTCTCATGCATTATGGTTTCAACATAGCTTCAAAATGTCCTTTCTGTCCTTTCTGCTGCCACCAGGACTCTATTGACCATTTTTTCAACTCTTGCCAGTTAGCTACTTCTGTTTGGTGTACCATGCTTGCTACAATTGGCATCAAAGATATACATTTTAGGGCTATCTGGGACAGACTATCCTATTATTTTACATATACTAGCCTATCAAGTTTTCAGACAAAACTGATAAGGATGTTATGTTCTATAATAGTTTGGTGTCTCTGGAAAGCAAGAAATAGATTTGTTTTTTAACAGATCAAGCCTTGCAGGAGCTTCATCATCAATGAAATCAAGCATCTTCTTCACCTTTCACTGGCAGCACATCCACCCAGAATATCCCAAGAGTTTGATATCCAGCTTGCAGATGAAGCCCATATTCCACACACTCTTAAACCTCCCAGACCATCTGCTAGACTGGTCACTTGGGAGAGACCTTTAACTGGTTTTAAAATTAATGTTGATGGTGCTTTTGATGGTTTTAACTGTGGTTTAGGGATAGTCATCAGAGATTCTTGCGGACATGTCCTGGTTGCAGGTACAACTTTTACCAAAGGTTCATCACCACTTGAAGCAGAAATCAAAGCAATCTTAGTTGGCTATCAGTATGGAGCCTTCTATGGACACAACAGTTTCTGTATAGAATCAGACTCATTGGTTGGGATCTCTATGGTGCTCAACCCAATCACAGGCCATTGGAAACTTTTTGAGCTTGCTGACTCTGCACATCACTGCATACAGGTACCACTCACTCACACACTTAGACAGGGGAACCAGCTTGCTGATGCTCTTGCTAAATTAGCCCTTCAGAAAAGGTCAAATGCTACCTTCACCTGGAAACTACTGCCTCCTGCAATCAGAGCTATAAGCTTGCTGGACAGAACTGGCTTACCTTCCATCAGAATTCAGCCCTTTGGTGCTTAAGAGACTGTCACTTACCAGCCTCACTTCTCATTTCAATTTTATCATCTTTTACTTAGTCAGATTAGCTTTTGGCTGGACCTAATATGGTGCCGCACTGAGTTTTGCTTGCAATTCTCTAACAGGCTTCATTTTAGGTCTGGTTTCTCTATTTAAAAGCCATTCTTTTGTAGGTTGCTAACCTATTTTTTGTGAGCACTTGGTGCTTCTGTATCTATGCACCTGGTGCATGCTGATGTAATCTGCAGTCTTGACTGCATGAACAAATTATTTGGCCCTTATTGGCAAAAGGTTTGGGATGCCTAATAATATAATCCCCCACCATTGGTGGTTAAATTATTTTTTAAAAAAAAGTAAGGCAGGTATATAGTTATGCCGCAAATTATTACATACAACTATTTTTCTCTTTATCAACGTAGCTGAAAAAAATAAATTACCACATATTAATCAGGTACTAAATACAGAGATTCAGAGGGACAAAACTGGATATGAAAGTTACTTATAAGGCTGAAAAACACAATGATTGGCAAGCTGCGGCACTGTACAAGAAAAGGTGGAGGTTTCTCTATTACTGCTGCATACAACATATTGAAAGGGGCAGAAAAGGAGGACATTTGGGCTAAGCTGTTTTGGCACACCGAGCTTCTCCCAAAGCACAGGTTCTTCTTATGGCTGATGTTAAAAGGGAGATTAGCCACAGTGGACAGGTTTCAAAAATTCAGAATATTGCAGTAGCAACCAAAATGTTGCCTATGTGGCTTGGAAGATGAGACTGCCCAACACCTATTTGCCAAATGCACTTTCTGCAAAGATGTTCTGTTATCTCTGGGACTGCAGACAGTTGGTTCACTGAGGGCTCTGAGGAGGAGATTATTGATATGGTGCAGAACAGGTCAAATCCATAAACTGTTTTATCTAGTAGCTACACTCTACCATGTTTGGGAGGAAAGAAATAGCAGGATCTTTCAACACAGATCAATGCTAGCTGCAGAAGTGAGGAAGAGAATTGAAGCTGAATTCAACTGGTCCAAAGGAGTAGTGTTCTCATGTGATTAGGAATTTTGTGTTTTGAACCTAGTAATAGGTTAGGAAATTTTGTAATAGACTGGGAGTGAAGGTCTAAACTTGTACTGGTTTTGCTGTTAATTTTTTTACTAGGTATATATTAAAAAGCAGAGAGTGGCGGCATAAATATATATTTAGTCGGTCGTCCGCCTCCTGTTTTCACCGCCAAAGTTTTTGTTTATAACATGAAACGACATTCGTACGTTCGTTTCATATGTTGGCTTTTCTCCGTCACCGTCCATATATATATTATGGAAGTTTTCTATTTTCCATATGACACAATCCTGCATCATACACATATATATATATATTATTAAAATTTATGGAAGTTTGCTAATTTTCCATATGGCTCATTTGTCACCGTCCATATATATTATGGAAGTTGCTAATTTCCCATATGATTCATTCGTGCATCATATATTAACATATGCCTTTTTATATATAATTAATATGGAATTTTGGTAAAATTTCTATATGACTCCTTCCTTCTATAATTTTAAACTGATATTTGAATGGAATGCATATCTAAACACATGATACACACCCGTATATATGGAATCAACCAACTCCAAATATAACTCATCATATTATATAGAATATTAATGATACAAATACTATTTATATTAGAACCCCGGAAATATCCTAATCACCTAATATTGTGCTACATAGCTCTAAAAGGACAATTATGACTTTGCTTTGAATTTGAGGTTAGGGTTTTGTAATTCATGTGCATTAAGTTTTTTTACCTTAGGGTTTTAGAATAAAATGTTATTAAGACTTATAAAACCCAATTTGGTGTTTTGATTTTTTGAATGTTTTGTGTTTCCGGTACTAATATTGATCCAATTTATGTTTTAATCTAAACAGAGTTGTGACCTATTTGATTCGCCGTCGTGAAGTGGCAGCAGGGCGGCGGCACTACGGCATCTCTGATGGTTTATTCCAGTTTTGATTGATTCAAGGACGTGGCGTTTGTGGTTCAATTGAGGTATGCGGTGTTGATTGAGGTAAAAATCGAGTCTTTTTGGAAATTTTGTTCAGGGTTTACTGATTTTGGGGGTTTTTATTTTCGTTTTTGCAGGACTGATTTTGGAATTCCGGCGGAGGGAGAAAATGCGGCCCAGTTGCATGAATGAGAAGTGTCACGTGACAATGTCGTCGGAGTGGAAGACCAGATGGGCGTTGAAATGCAGCCGATTCGCCATGTTATGTGTCAATTGCGGGTATAATCTTTCGATTCCACCCTTTTTATGAACGATGTGTTTTATTGTGTGTTTATATGAAAAAAGATTGGATTTTTCAATTGAGGTATACGGCGTTTATGGAGGTAATAATCGAGTCTTTTTTGGGGGTTTTGTTCAGGGTTTACTGATTTTGGGGGTTTTTATTTCCGTTTTTGCAGGAGTGATTTAGGAATTCTGGCATAGGGAAAAAACGGGGTCGAGTTGCATGAATGAGAAGTGTCACGTGAAAATGTCGTCGGAGTGGGCGTTGAAATTTTGCCGATTCGCCGTGTTATGTGTCAATTGCGGGTATAATCCCTCGATTCAACTCTTTTTCTGAACTATGTGTTTTATTGTGTGTATTTATATGAAAAAATATTGAATTTATTAAAACATGAATCCCTAAATCCACTCTGAAGTGGTTTTGGATTGTGCATTTATGGCTCCCTACATTTTCGACGTGTGATTTGGCTCTGCACAATTTTGATGTTTGTGTTTGCACATTACTTCCAATTAGGTTTTTTTTTTGTTTCAACATTAATTAGTGAATTGACATTGTCATCATGTAATATAATTTGATGTCTTTTATATATGTTTGGTTAGTTCACTAACACCTTATAAATATACTAATTCTTTGCCCGTTTTGCCTGTTTAAAATATAAGTGTTACATGGACAGTTTTATGGAATTTTTTAAAAATATCTTCTCAACTGTTTTGATGTCAATTTAATTACTTTAATTTGATACCCTAGCAATTTTTGATCCTTTTCAAGTTGTGATTACATATAGTTTGATAAAATTTATCTGCTCAATTCAGTATAATGAAGCTAGTTCAACTTTGTTCAATTCTACAAGAACAAACGCTTCATTTTGTGTGTTTCATTATAAATTGCAATAACTCGATTCATTCATATGTTGTATTTAATTTAATATACTCTCTACCTCTTAAAAATATCAAATAGCTAAAACATCCACATTTTGAGGATAAAATTATGTTAAATATTTACTTTGTATTGACATACTCATTATTATTATTTTAAAATTACATCATAAAAACCGCGCAACGCGCGTTCCGGTTAGCCTAGTTAATGAAAAATGGGGTCATCAAAAAAAATCAGGTACTAAATTAGGCACTAAAGGTGCCACGTATAGGCATACCGTAAAAAATGGTGTTTACTATATGCAGGTCAAGTTTACTTCTGCAGGTCCAATAAAAGTGGAAAAGTATCATAATTATTCTTCATTCGTTTATTAGTTTTTACAAATATATTTCTAAAACCCTAACTTTGAATACATAAACCAGTTTTAAACCAGTTTATGTAATGATTTAACGCGTGTCCAAATTATAAATTATTTTTTCATGAATTATAACATATATTTAAGAGGAATATTATTGTCATCTTAAATTTATTTGGACATACAGAAGTAAAGTGAACCTGCATTTAGAACCACCAAAAAATTAGATACTAAATTAGCTAGGTACCATGTAATTTAATATATAAAAATTTCGGAATTCGAAAGTTATATTGAAAAAAGGTACGTACCAAGTTAAATGAACGAATGCAATAGTGTTTCTATTCAATACCATATACATAAATTGCTCCGATATATGTTGAATAGAACATCAGTTTAATATATATCAGGATAATTCGGATGAATGTTATTAGGCAATATCATGCACCAATTAAATAACGCCACATCATCTTTAACTAATTTATGATTGAGCCACGTGTTTATTCATTACCCAGATGGGTTTAGGAATTCTAAATTAGGGTTTTAGAATTTTACTAAAAATATCTTAACCAATTAAAACATTACAATTGTACACGTGTCATTATCTTATTGGTGCCTGATAAGGCCTATATCAGGATCATCCGGATGAATGTTATTCTCATAGAACGTATACCAAAATTAAATTCAATGGAATGGGTCAAAATTACATAATTAACCAAATCAGTTGAAATCAATTGAAAATCAGGAAATAATTACAAAAACGGATCTAATTAAATAAGAATGATACATATAGAATCAAACAAAATCGTAAAATAACATAATTAAAAATTCTAAAAAAAATAAAATTATGGTATGATTGGGAGAAAATTTTCAAATAAATACAAATAAAACTAAAATTACAAAATTATTCACTAACTAAATTCTAATTAAATCCTAATTACATACACTACGAAACATTGTATTCTTATTAGGGCATGATGAGTAAGGGGTTTTAAAATGGCCTTAGCAAGAATCTTGCCTGTGATTATAGTGTGGCATATTTGGTGTGCCAGATGTGCTTATTACTTTGATAATATTTCACCAAATATGATTAGTATGATAAAGAATATTCAGGAGATGATCATTACTATTCTAAAGTCTCATATTCAGTTTTGGAGTAAACTGAAACCACCAGTAAGATATGGTATTACACACACTATAAGGGCACCAATTGCAAGATTGGTAAACTGAAATCTGCCAAATGCTGGTTACTTTAAGCTGAATATAGATGGTTCTCTTTTGAGTAATGGGAAATCTGGTGCTGGTATGATACTTAGGGATTCTACTGGCAGGGTTATTCAAGCTAAGGCAATATCTATCTGTGAAGAATCTTGCTTGGAAGCTGAAGCTATAGTCTTGTCTTTAGGCTTGCAGATTGCTTTTCACTGTGATTGTCAACATGTGCAGGTGGAGACAGATTCACAAGTACTATGGAAGATAGCAACAAATCAGCAGCAGACTCCATGGAAATTGATAAGCATTCTTAGGAATATCTGGTCTTTTTCAGGTGATTTCGATTTTCATATCTCACATATTTTTAGAGAAGCTAATTGTGCAGCAGATGCTTTAGCTAAAATAGCAAGTGATTCAAACATTAGCATGATCTATTCTCAGAATTCATTGCCTAGACTTGTTTCAGGCATAGTTGCTTTGGATAAGCTGGAATTACCTAATTTCAGATTCAATTAGAATGGTTCACTACTGTTGATTTTCTGGCTATTGCAGATGGAAGCTACAAGCTGTGAAGTACAAGATCAACAACAATGGAGGAGCAAAGCTGGACAGCAAAAAGTTGAACAAAGGGCAGGACCTAGTACCATCTAGTGGTGATCCTATTTTGATTCTAGGGGAACCCCGTACCCGTCGGCAGAGTTGGGCTTCGCACTTGCGATCCCTAAATTGCTTGCGGGTTATGAGTCTTCTCATCGGCGAAGTTGGGCGTCGCTTAGCGAACCCTAAAGTGCTTGTGAGAATGTCGACATGGGTGTATACTAGAATCAATTATAGGATCACAAATTTATAATAGTTATTTTTACTATCTTGTAAATTCAAAATAATCACATTGTATGTACTTTTTTACCTTGTTACAAGGTTTTTATGGTGTGGTGAGCCAAATAAATTTCACTCCACCTTGTGTGGTTTTAATAAAAAAAAAAATGAGTAAGGGGTTATTAGTTTGCTTTTATTAAAAAGATTTTATGAAAGTTCATAGTATAAATTTTCTCTAATCCTAATGGGAAGTAGAAGAGTTATTGCTCCGGTCAATAAATAAATTAATAAAAAAATTAGAAAGGATGAAACTACGTAGTTTTGTCTAAAACCACCACATAATCACCGCAAGTTTACCATATTCCGACGCCTACCATTTTTGTGATATCAAAAAAAACATGAATTTGCGATATATGGAATATGCATGGAAATTAATCAAAATAATGCTAATTAACACGGTCACTATATTGATCATGCGTTTACATGTCTAAACTCAAGGGTAGAAAAGTTTGAGAAAAAATCAATGTCAATGTAAAAATATAATCACTTCCAAAAATAATCAATCGGATATCATGAGTAAACGTTATTTTATTACGGAAATAAATTGGTATAAAATCAAAATCAGACAGCATATTAGAAATAATTAAGAGATACATTGACTGGATAATTAGAACTCATTAAGGTCACCATATTTATCATGCTAATTAAAACGATGAAGACTAGTTTGGTCTTGAGTTATTATTGATATGTGGTAATTATTCCATCTATAAAATTCTATTTCACACGTTAATTTACACGCTCATTTCGGTAGTTTTGAGTAAAATATTAGTAAAATATTGTATATAAGATTTATTTTAATTAGATATTTGGAAGTTAATTATCTTTTATTTCAAAGTTTGTAACATATTGATGGTGATTTCAGAATATTTTAACATATTTGAATTTTAAAAAATATATTCAAAACTTTGGAATATATTTGATGGAGATTTCGGAATATTTTTACATATACAATTTTTAATTTTGTTTATAATATAATATTAAATTATAATCAATTTCATCATGTCTACGTTTTTTGTGACAATTATATATTTTATTTTGAAGAATGTGATAATTTATACCTAATTGTGTAAAGAGTAAGAGAAACAATTAGATAAGGCAGCCTTATTGTAAGGCAAAAGGACCTCATATGGTTCATTCAAAAGTTTTGGGGTCAAATCATAATTATTATATTTTAGTTATTTTCAAATCAATTAATTATATGAACTAAAAATCATCTCCTTCATCATCAAATCATTATCGTTCATCATCAAATCATAGACATTCATTACCAAATCATCAACGTTCATCATCAAATCATCGTTGTTCATCAAATTATCACCGTTAATAATCAAATTATCATCGTTCATCATCAAATCATCGTCGTTCATCATCAAATCTTCGTTGTTCATCATCAAATGATCAAATCATCAGTCATTTATCATCAAATCATCGTCCTCATCATCACTAATTATAAAATTATCATCAATAAAATATCATCAATCATCAAAACAATGTAACTGACATGAATCATCAATCAAAACTCACCAATCATCAAAAATTAATAATCAATCATCAATATCAAATCATCAATCGATCATCAGATCCACGGTCATCATGAATCATGTCATAAACATCATCAATCATAAAGATCAAATCATCAACTAAATTGTACACATAATCAAATCGTCAAACCGTGAAACTGAATTCTCGTTGGTGAATATATATGAGAATGACGAAAATGAGGTATATTTAATGATCTGAGCCACGATTCTACGAAAATCTAGTTTCCCAATTTGACGGTTTGATTATGCGTATTTTATAGTTGATGATTTGATGTTTATGATTGATGATTTTTTATCGATCATTGAACGGATTGATGACGAGGATGAGTAATGTTGCTAACCGAGCTATGTTTCTACATGAATCTAGTTTCCCAATTTGACAATTTTCGATCATTTGTATATTTTAGTTGATGATTTGATGTTTATGATTGATGATTATTTTTCGATGATAAAAAGAAGTTGACGATCGGATTGACGACGAGGATGAGTAATGGTGGTGATCGAGTATATATATATATATATACGACGATGACGAAAACGAGGTCTATTTTATGATCCGAGCCACGATTCTACGAGAATCTAGTTCCCCGATTTGACGGTTTGATTATGTGTATATTTTAGTTGATGATTTGATGTTTATGATTGATGATTATTTTTCGATGATAGAAAGGAGTTGACGATCGGATTGACGACGAGGATGAGTAATGTTGGTGACGAGTATATATATGTATATATATATATATGAGGATGACGAAAACGAGGTCTATTTTATGATCCGAGCCATGATTCTACGAGAATCTAGTTTCCCGATTTGACGGTTTGATTATGTGTATATTTTAGTTAATGATTTGATGTTTATGATTGATGATTATTTTTCGATGATAGAAAGGAGTTGACGATCGGATTGACGACGAGGATGAGTAATGTTGGTGACCGAGTATGTATATATATATAGATACGCGGATGACGAAAACGAGGTCTATTTTTATGATCCGAGCCACGATTCTACGAGAATCTAATTTCTCGATTTGACGGTTTGATTATGTGTATATTTTAGTTGATGATTTGATGTTTATGATTGATGATTATTTTTCGATGATAGAAAGGAGTTGACGATCGGATTGACGACGAGGATGAGTAATGTTGGTGACGGAGTATATATATATATATATATATATATATATATATACGAGGATGACGAAAATGAGGTCTATTTTATGATCCGAGCTACGATTCTACGAGAATCTAGTTTCCCGATTTGACGGTTTGATTATGTGTATATTTTAGTTGATGATTTGATGTTTATGATTGATGATTATTTTTCGATGATAGAAAGGAGTTGACGATCGGATTGACGACGAGGATGAGTAATGTTGGTGACCAAGTATATATATATATACGCGGATGACGAAAACGAGGTCTATTTTATGATCCGAGCTACGATTCTACGAGAATCTAGTTTCCCGATTTGACGGTTTGATTTTGTGTATATTTTAGTTGATGATTTGATGTTTATGATTGATGATTATTTTTCGATGATAGAAAGGAGTTGACGATCGGATTGACGACGAGGATGAGTAATGTTGGTGACCGAGTGTATATATATATATATGTATATATATACGAGGATGATGAAAACGAGGTATATTTAATGATCCGAGCCACGATTCTACGAGAATCTAGTTTCCCGATTTGACGGTTTGATTATGTATATATTTTAGTTGATGATTTGATGTTTATGATTGATGATTATTTATTGATGATTCTACGAGAATCTAGTTTCCCGATTTGACAATTTTCGATCATTTGTGTATTTTAGTTGATGATTTTATGTTTATGATTGATGATTATTTTTCGATGATAGAAAGGAGTTGACGATCGGATTGATGATTGATAATGAACAACGATGATTTGACGATAAACGACGAAGATTTGACGATGAACGACAAACATTTGATGATTTGATGATGAACAACGATCATTTGATGATGAACAATAATAATTTAATGATGAACAATAATAGTTTGATGATTGATGATTTAATATTGATGATTGATGATGGTAATGGTTAATAGGGAGATTAAATGTGGAATATATTATTATTTCAAAATGGTCCCTGAGTTTTATTAATATTTACTGTAGGGGCACCGAAAAATTAATATTTATATTCCAGCCCCAAAAGTATTTTGCCCCTTAACCTTATACCTCTTGCCTTACCATAAGGCTGCCTTACCAGAGAGTATTTAAACAATTGTTTGAAGAATAAATATTTAGAAAAAATTAGATAAACTTGTGTGAGGCGGTCTAATGATAAGGCAATGGCCTTACTTTTGATATTTTGGAGGTTTATTTTCCTAATTAGAAATGGAAATATGAAATTATTTATTATTAGTAAAGTACAAATTTTCAATATTATTTAGATTACGAAGTGTTAATCATAAGAATCAAAATTATTATGAAATAATTTAATCAAATTATCATAATAAAATTATAAATTTCAATTTATCATCAAAATTTTACCTTAAACTTAATTCACCCACATCTTCATAAAATTATTTAGTAAGTGATCAAATATACCGTGCAACGCACGGTAACATCATGCTAGTAATAATAATAGTAATATATTAAAAATAATTTCATACCATATTCTATAATTAATTTCCTTTATGAATAAATATAATTATAGTAAATTTAAGTTTTTTGTAATAAATAAAATCTAACAAAATAGGTTTTCTAACACTCTTACCAAAAGCTAAGTAAAAATGAATACAATATCTATAAATATTTGTAAGAGTTGACTTTCGATTAATTGAAATTTATTTAGTTACAATATAAGTGTTTATAAAAAAGTTAAGTAAGATTTGAATTTTAATTAGTTAAACTCAATTCAGTTATTAGAGTGTAGACAGGTTCATCCTTAATTAGTTAAACTCAATTCAATCATTAGTGTGTAGACAGTCAAGTAAAGGCGTTCATTTTTTATTAGTTAAACTCAATTTAGATAGTAAAGGCTTTGTTCTCCTGAGTTTATCAGTAGATCAGTTTAGTTCTATTTAATTTAGTTTGGTTTACTTTAGTAAAAAAATTATTTTGATTTAGTTCAAGTAAATTTAGTTATACTTAGTTTTATCTTTCATTTTAGTTCAGTTTAGTAAGAAACAATCTCACGAGAACAAAGCTTAAGTAAAATTTGACTTTTGATTAGTTGAGTTCGATATAATTACAAGTTTTATAAAGAAGTAAGAATTGACTTTTGATTACCACTTAGATGAGAACGACTAATATGTTGCCTTATTTATGACTCGAACTGTGATAATTCATACATTAAAGTGACCTCTAGTTGAAATTTATTCTCAAGTTTTAGCAGTTTCAGTTCAATAAGAAACAATCTCACGAGAAAAAAAGTCCAAGTAAGATTTGACTTTTGATTAGTTGAATTCATTTAGTTATAAGTTGGAAATAAATTAAAAAGTTGATTATTATCACTTAGGTGAGAACAAAATATATGTTGGATTGGTTTTACTCAAGTTGTGATCCTTCGCGCATCGAGGTCATGTCTAGCTCAATTTATTATCAAATCTCATGACTTTTCAGTTTAATTAGTAAGAAAAAATCTCACAAGAACAAAGTCTTAGTATGAATGACTTTTGATAAGTTAAATTAAATTTAGTTATAACTTATAAGTTTTATAGAAATGTACACGTTGACTTTTGATTATGACTATGAAAATGAATATTATGTTGCCTTGATTATAACTCGAATTGTGATCATTTGTATCGAATTTATATATAGTTCAACTCAACAAATCATTGTCTAAATGTTTGAACAATAACTTTTGTTTGATAAATCAACGAAACAAGTGTCATAATTGAATTAGATTAAAGTATACCGAATGGTATTATTATAGCTAAATGAGTTTGGTTTTATCAAAGTATGTTTGTATTGAATGGTTACAAAGTACATATTAGATAATGGAAAAAAGTGAAACATAATAAGATATAAAAACCGTACTAAAATTTAGGAAATACCATTTTTGATTAATAGCATTTTTACCAGGCTTAAGATTATTTTTTTCCTAAAATAAGACATGTTCTCTCTAAAAGTTTTTTGAGGAGATCTCTGGAGAGATCGTTTATATTCAAGACAGGACTAAACGATAAATACGAAGAATTACAAAAAAATCGTAGGTCATAAATCATTCAAAACCGGGTCATAAGCTGACTCGGTACACGCGAGTCCAATTAACCCAGACTCTACTCACGCGCGAATTAGAAGCACCGCTCAAGAGTATACTCGATTATATTATATGATGTGGGACCAAATCTTTACTTTTTCTCACAATTGCATTCTCTTTCCGAAACTTACGCTAACCCCTCCCCATCTAAATTATCATCATTTTCCAATGTGTAAAAGGTTGAATTTTTTATTTAAAAGGTATGGTGTTTTAATAAAAAATAAAAGATCTATTTTTAATAAGTTGTAGAGAAAAATATAAATATTTTAAATTAAATATAATGTTTAATTTTTAACATATTGTAGATTAAAATATGTAAGTTTTTAATTAAAAGTAGAATGTTTGATTAAAAAATACGTTGTAGATTAAAACATGGATGTTTTTAATTATAAATAGAATGTTTGATTTTTAGTAGGTTGTAGATTAAAATACGGAGGTTTTTAATTAAAAGTAAAATGATTGATTTTTAATAGATTGTATGTAAAATGCGGAGGTTTTTAATTAAAAGTACGATATTTAATTTGCAATAGGTTGTAGATTAAAATATGAATGTTTTTAATTAAAATTAGAATGTTTGATTCTAATAGGTTGTAGATTAATTAGAAGGTTTTTAATCAAAATATATTTTGTTTTATTTTCAATAGATTTAAATTAAATATTGAGATTTTTAACGTAAGTGATGAAACATAGTATTAGAAAAAAAACACGAGAAACACCGTGGCAAAATCTCTTCTTCTGCATAAATAATAGAAGAGGTCACGGATTCTGCGTGCCTACATTTTTCATTTTTCTGATAATTGGAAGAAAAGCAACGCAGCGTGGTGGACCATGCACAAGGGATATTGCCTTTATATTTACCAGTGGGTCCCATCATAAAATTGGTACTCCTATTGTAGAATGCCTATTGTGTTTTCTACGCGCGCAAGATATATGGGTAAGATTTTGATAATTACAACTAAAGACCTCATTCCCTCTATAATTTATAAATCAGTCATGTCCATATTATAGACGGTCTCTTTTAAGACTTTCTAAAATTTTTAATGTAGTTTATTTTATTTGTTTCTTTAATCCAATTTAGTTCAATTTAGATTTGATAAAAACTAATGTAGTGTAGATGCACTATTAATATTTCTAGTACATCAACTTTCCTTAAATTCAATATACTTTATATTAGTTCAATTTTAATAAGTTATTTTGTTTTTGGCAACCAACCAGAAATATTGACTAATCAATAGATTGGCAGGAAGGTCAGGCGGGAAGAAATTTGGTTGGCTTTATTCAGGTGGCAAAATTGGCTTTTTGCCAAATTTTCCATGGCGGTATGTCTATTCCTCTAGAATTTTTTAACCCAAAATCCTTATTGACAACGCTAACCGACCGTGGGATGTGCAGACCGTCTGTGGTACCATGATAATATCTAGACGGTGAGCCTTTCACCTCTGCATTGACCTCGGACAATTCTGAAACATGGTGTTTTCGACCTATCGCTACACGACAAAAAATTTGGGCGAGGTGGATAACCGGTGGGTCCCACGATGAATATAATAAAAACGGCACGTGACTCTCTCTCTCCTTTTTTCTTCTCCTCGCAAAACAAGTTTAGACTTTATATCTTCTGGGTATCTTCCTTGAATCAATTCCGATTATCAATGGCGAAACGTTCTTTTGCTTAGGAAAAAATCTGATAAAATCATTTTTCGAATCAGGGAAGACGCGCGATCCCTACGTATCAAGGTACGCTTGCTGTGAAGCATATTTTAATTTGTTGCTTGAGTCGAAAAACGCTAGAATGCCCAATATGCTGTGTAATAGGAGTGTATTAATAGTAGAATGAAGTGTAGCGAGGATTCCGACGCTGATAGTCGATAACGACAGATAGGAAGGAGGGTGTCAGTGTTAGTGAAGCATGGTGTTCCATTTACAATATGAGAGTATCACAACTTATAAAATACTGTTGTTGAGATCCGGAAAAGTTTTGAAACGAAATTGAGTTAAACTTAGTAAGTCAGTTAGTTAGCAGCGTTTAGCTTGAGAACTATCCCAAGCGAAATAAACACAGAATTATCAGTTTGAGAACTGTCATCGAGAATCAAACACATAAGTAGGAACTTTATTTTCCTCTCATGATGTTCATTTCATTCAATATTTTTGTTATTCTTGTAAGGATTGTATGATTATCATGGTCACCCCAAACACTAAACACTAAACCGTATCACTATTAACTGAAACATTGTACGATTTCATAACATTCATACATGATTATTCATTTAAATTTTCTCATATAACATTAATCTCATTATATTTCTCAAATGATTCGTTGTTATAATTCAATATTGTTTTTATTCTACCGTTTATGGTGAGGGTATTCTATTACATGATAAAGGGTATCCACTAATTTACATGTTCTGGTGGGGGTATTCTATTCCATGATAGAGGGTATCCAATAATGTACATTTTCTGGTGTGGGTATTCTATTCCATAATAGCGGGTACTCCTTCAAATAACATCATTTGTTGGGCTATTATCAGATGGTAGTGGTTGACCTGAACTCCGAACCTCCGGTTAACGTTGATTCAGATGAAGATTATGTTATAGAATCATCGGCTGATGAAGAATTGCACGATTTTGATGCTCGTGTTTTAAACGCGGGACGTGGTGAATGTGTTTTAGAAGGAGATGTTGATTCAGATTATGATTCATTGGACGGTGATGATCTGGAGCACCTAGCTGGCGGACTGGAAAATCTTGCTCGTGAGACACTGGATGAAGAAGCTGCCCGAGAACCAGAATTCTCGAGTGCCACTCCCATTCCTACCAGAGGACAGGTGTTCCAATCATCAACGGAATTTCAGGCTTTCATGGACAGGTTTGTATTCGCAAATGGGTTCGTTATAAGATGCAGCCGCGACAACCCTTCCAAATTACTGGAACATTCTCCCATCGAAAAGCGTTCTCCCATCGAAAAGCTTGGACCAGACGATTATCAACGCTGTAGAGTGTATTGCAATCGAAGTGGGAAGCCAAAGGAAGGCGCTAGGACTCGGGTGTGTGATTGCCGGATGGAAGCCGCCGCATACAAACAGAGAAGCGATGGTTCTTGGAAGGTGACATTAGTGCAACTTAAGCACAACCATGTGATTGACTCATCCGCGGTGAGATTTCTCAGCAAGTTTCGCGGTATTACGGAGGCGGAAGAGACCGATATTATGGCGCAGTATCGTGCTGGAATCAAGCCGGCGCAAATCTACCGTGTGTTTATCCATAAGCATGGTGACATCAAGAACGTTCCATTTTCAAAGAAGGACATGCAGAATCTCTTGAACCAGAACGCTAGGCTACAGATGGAAGAGGGGGATTTTCGTGCAATGCAGTCATTGTTTGCAAGTATGAAGGAGAAGTCTCCCATGTTTTTTTTTCGATTATGACCTAGACGCAAATGGCAGGGTGAGGAACATATTTTGGGCAGATGCACGAGCTATCAAGGCGTTCAGAGAGTTTGGAAGGTGCATTTCAGTCGACACAACGTACTTGTCGAACAGGTATAAGATGCCGTTTGCACCTTTTCATAAGCCTCAACCCCCACGATCAATCAGTGTTGTTTGGGTGTGCACTTATAGAAAGGGACAGCGTCAGGAACTTCACATGCGTATTCAGAGCGTTCCTCCGATGCATGCAGAAGGCTCCTGAGTGCATACTCAGCGACCAATGTATAAAAATTTGTAAGTTTTTGTCCAGAATTTATGCTTTCCACATTATTTTCCAAGCCGATTATTTGATCACCCATTGGTTTAGACAAAGATGCATCAATAGCACAGCCTATTATTTGATCCTTCATATGTTACATATGTACTCCTTCATGTATAGGCACATAACCGTTACATGTAGATACCCTGTGGTTTAAACAAAGATACCCTTACTTGTAAAGCCGCATAAAGATTTCTTGTATGTGAATTTACTTTCAGAAATGCACTTTAGTGTGCTGGTCTGGTATAAGATGCATGTTCAAGGACTGTACCGTTATTTTTTTGCCATCATGCATGACCGCACCATTCACCTTATTTCAGAAATAGCAGTTCAGAAGGTGTTTTCATCAGCACAGCACAAGTGTTATCTGTGGCACGTGCTGCGGAATATCAGAAAACTCTTTGGAAGTATGGCCGAATGGGCTGCGATCACTACCTTCCTAAGAAGGATACTTCACGAGTCCCTTTCCATTGAGGAGTTCGAGCAAGAATGGCATGCCTGGGCTGAGAGATATGGAATTTCTGAGAGACCGTGGTTGAAGAAAAAGTTCGAGGAGAGAGAGAAGTGGGTTGCCGTTTACTTCAAGCACGAGTTCTGGGCAGGAATGTCCAGCACACAAAGAAGCGAGGGAATGAACAACCTTTTCAGGGGTTTCATCAACGTCAACACAACCCTCCAGTTTTTTGTACAGCAGTACGCGCTGGCTCTTGCAAAGAGAACGGAGGATGAGGAAAGGGCGTTTAACGCCTCCATGAATAGGCCGCTGCCTTGTTTGACAGCGTTCATGTTCGAGGAGGTGTTCCAAACTTGTTACACGAATGCAAAGTTTGCCGAGTTTCAGAAACAGGTGTCGGACATGATGTACTGCAACGCGACGGAAAAGGACAAGAATTGGCGGGGAGTTGTGTATGAGGTGAGGACGACTAAAGTTCGAATAGGGAGGACGAGGAGGAGATCATTTCTGGTGAGCTTGCAGCGTGAACCTAGTGTTGTGTTGAGATGCGAATGCAAAAACTTTGAGTTTCGAGGAATCATGTGTTGCCACATTCTTCAGGTCTTCAAAGTGGAGGAATTAACAAGCGTTCCACCAGAATACATCGTTGGTCATTGGAGGAAGGACATATGCAGAGAGTACGTAAAGGAGACGGGTGGTTACGAAGATCTTCTCAAGTCCATTCCAGCTCCAAAGAGGCGTTACGATGAGATGGATCTGATGTTTCAAAAAGTTGCGTCGCGTGCTATGATGAAGGAAGAAGCCTACGAGCAGGTGATGGAAATGATATGTAATCTTGAGATGGAGTTGAAGCCCGCTCATGATCTGCCACCGGGCCTTACTATAGACGATGGGGGAAACATAGTAAAGTTGTGGGGATCGCGTAATAAATTGTTGGCGCCTCCTCCAGCAGGTAAGAAAGCGGACGCCGCAGCTAAGAAAGTGGACGCCGCAGCAAAGAAAGCTAACGCAGCAGCCAAGAAAGCGGACAAAGCAGGTAAGAAAGTTGATGGGAGAGGTGCATGCATAGCGCCTGAAAATCCGGACAACATGGTCGATTTTGATGAGTGTGGTGGAAGCGCGCCGCCGCACGAATCCACCTATCTGGACCCCGTGGATCAGAGGAAAAGAGGGCGCCCAGCTGAGCATCAGGCAGGATATTACAAGGACAAGATCATTGAGAATAAGACTAAAAAGAAGAACAAGAATGCTGAATCACAGAACTTGCCGGGCGGAAGTTACGGGCCTTTAATGGGTTGGGCCGGTAACTTTGAATATTGAATGAACTTGACCGTGCCATTAAAAGTAATTGCATTCCAAATAATGTTGCGTCTTATGTAAGAGCTGGTCATGGATTTTGAACTTATTCAGGAATTTTGGGCCACGGATTTGGTTATGTGTATTGGGCTTTTATTTTTTTTCCAAATACGATTGCATTCCAACTGCATTCCGAATCCAAATTAATAGGAATAACTTGTGAAGGGGCCTCACTCTCACTGAATTGGCTTGTTGTTGTTTAGGTTGGGGATATCTTTCATAAACTCCCAATTTAAAAAACAGGCAGCTGTTATTATCATCAAACTGTTCGTTCGTAGTTTATGAAGTGGGTATCTTTATATGTGGTTATGGGTAGCAACACTCCTGACCTTAAAATAACTTGTGAAGGGGCATTGTCAATGAATTGGGTGTCTGTTCTTTAGTATCTGGGTATCATCCATAAAGTCCAAATTTACTAATAATAGCATAAGATCAACACGACGGAGTATATATATATGAATAATAGCGTAGTTAATTTCTTTTGTTGCAATTTACTAGACGGCGGATGCCCGGAGCGTGATCCACGTAAGCCGCTTCTTTAAGCTTCCGGTAGAAGTCATAAGCTGCATAGGCAAACATATTGAGGAACCTAGTCAGATCGAATCACCAATAATATTTAGTTTTTTCAGGTCCAGGAGAGGCATTATATTTTTTGGTTTACATGATAAAGCATCAATATGACAAAGAAATACCTATTAAATCTTAAGTTTCATCGTCGTCGGCTGTTCCAACATCCGTGACACAAAATACCATCATATTCTACGCTACACATATATTACATACATCGTCACATTCACTCAATTGGCTGCAAAGTAATTAATATATGTAAATAAGTAAATATGTATATTCATATATTATAACGTATGTACTTGTTGATTATTTGTCATTTATAAGTAGACGGAATGTTAAACTTAAGATTATTGTTGTATATGTAAACATTTTTGTAAGTAAAGCGTTTCGGGTATCCATTAATACACATATGGGTATCTGATAATACCACACAAGGGAGTAGCCAACATTATGAATTGAAAGGCTGCTATTGTTAAAATGTACTAGTTTAGGTTTAGTATGAATACCTTCGGTGCATTGATTGCTCGGGCGTAGATGGAGCAACTCATGTCCATCGGTATCGTAGATGTACATGTCCATCGTCCGTGTCTTCCGTAACAGGTCAGTACGGGCTCTGAAAACCACACTGCATCCCGGCATGATTCTGTGCTTCTGACAGCATTCCCTCCACTAATCGCCCTCCACGTAGTAGCGTCCACCTACTCGGTGGCTGCGTGATCTGACGCAACAAAAAACTTATGCTCCGTGTAAGGGTTGATAACATGGAATTCGTGTTCCCCGCGCTCCAGAAATTCAGTTTTAGTGCCGCCGAAGTTGGAGGGAATGTACCGTAACATAAGATTAAGAATTGTTATACATTGATTGATTAATGGTAATTTACAGAAGGGAAAAGTTACGAATCGTACGAGACTCCACAGTTGATTTGGACGTATGATACACTTGAGGAAATGGACTACCGGATGCGTGGGCCGTTGCAGCGCATGCATCTCCCGGCCGTTTACGTCGTAGGTCCTGACGATTATGAAGGTGTTTTTATGAGAGGTGAACTCCAAGTACGCAATCCCCATTCCAAGATGGTTGATGAGAGCTTCCGAAGCTTCAACCGGAATTTCATTCCAGACTGTGACCGGAAGGAGAAGCTCTCCGAGGCCCGTGCAGAAAATGGCCGCAGTGGGCCTGAACCCGGGGTCTTCATTGATTGATTAATGGTAATTTACAGAAGGGAAAAGTTACGAATCGTACGAGACTCCACAGTTGATTTGGACGTATGATACGCTTGAGGAAATGGACTACCGGATGGGTGGGCCGTTGCAGCGCATGCATCTCCCGGCCGTTTACGTCGTAGGTCCTGACGATTATGAAGGTGTTTGTATGAGAGGTGAACTCCAAGTACACAATCCCCATTCCGAGATGGTTGATGAGAGCTTCCGAAGCTTCAACCGGAATTTCATTCCAGACTGTGACTGGAAGGAGAAGCTCTCCGAGGCCCGTGCAGAAAATGGCCGCAGTGGGCCTGAACCCGGGGTCTTCATTGATGTAGCGATTATTAGGAAACAGGAGTCTGTGAACGGGAGCGGCCGGTGAGGCATGAATGATTCTGTAGCTTGCCATTTTTGGAGGTGGAGATTGGTGGGATGTATAAGATATGATTTGATTAGATGATTTTCTGGGGTGGTGTCTGTTACTACCTTTGAGGGTGTCACAGAATCTTGTAGTACCACAACTTTATTTACATGAGATAAATCACCTTGCTCATTGAGGTGTATGACACCATACTTAATGCATCATGACAACAGAGGATGGATGACAAAAATTCACATTTCAAGCACTAATTTCTTATTAGATTTTCTCTCATTGGCTAATAATGTGCACATTATGCACGGACTATGAACTAATTATTATCTAAAAACACAATACGTATGAGCATTGGATGAGATGAATGCAACAAATCAACTCTCTATGTGACATACTCTCTTCCTCTAACACTATCAAACACCTTCATCATACTCTAGCGTCGTCCTTCACCAATCGGGCATGATTTTTTGATATTTCACAAGTATGGCATGATATCAGTGTTAACAATTCATTTCGTAATTCAGAAAACCGTAATGATGCGATCATTAGCTTTGATTTTTTATGGATTAGCGATCTTAGGGGTGGTGTCTCTTACTACCGTTGAGGGTGTCACAAAAGCTTGTAGCTCCATAGCTTTATTTTACATGAGATATACCACCTTGCTCATGATGGTGTATGACACCATACTTAATGTATAATGACAACAGAGGATGGATGACCAAAATTCACATTTCAAGCACTAATTTCTCATTAGATTTTCTCTCATTGGCTAATAATATTAACATTGTGCACGGATTATGAACTAATTATTATGTAAAAACACAAAATACGTGTGAGCATTAGATAAGATGAATGCAACAAATCAAGTCTCTATGTGCCATGCTCTCTTCCTCTAACACTACCAAACACCTTCATCAAACTCTAGCGCCGTCCTTCACCAATCGGACATGATTTTGTGATACTTCACAAGTATTGCATGATTTCAGTGTTAATAATCCATTTCGTAATTCAGAAAATCGTAATGATGCGATCATTGGCTTTGATTTTTTATGGATTAGCGATCTTTGGGGGGTGGTGTCTCTTACTACCTTTGAGGGTGTCACAGAAGCTTGTAGCACCACAGCTTTATTTTACATGAGATATATCACCTTGCTCATGATGGTGTATGACACCATACTTAATGCATCATGACAACAGAGGATGGATGACCAAAAATCACATTTCAAGCACTAATTTCTTATTAGATTTTCTCTCGTTGGCTAATAATATGAACATTGTGCACGAATTGTGAACTAATTATTATGTAAAAACACAAAATACGTGTGAGCATTGGATGAGATGAATGCAACAAATCAAGTCTCCATGTGACATGCTCTCTTCCTCTAACACTACCAAACACCTTCATCAAACTCTAGCGTCGTCCTTCACCAATCAGACATGATTTTGTGATACTTCATGATGATGCCCGCCTGGTCAGTCCGAATGGTCCCCTTTCCCCTGATCCAATACCTAGCCCTGCAAGACATAGCCCCGGGAGGTACCCGATGGTATATCCTCCGGCGTGATGATGAAAGATGGATCTCGGGAGAGAAAAGGGGTATTCACTAGAATAATGAGAAGATACTTACTTGGAATAGTGCTGAGGAGCACTATTTGTACAGTAACCCATGCTCTCCCTGTGGTCCATGTTCCGAGTGTCCTCTGGTGCATCTGTCCCTATCCGAGTTGTACGAACCCGGATACTGCCAAACTAGCTTTTCCTCGTAACAGGCCGAGCCCATGCTACTGTCGAGTAGTTGGGCCTGGGCCTGGTATCACCACTAGCCCCCCGGAAGCCGGTTCTTTCGGCCGAGGGTGAGACCTCTCCTTATCCGGGGGCGGAATGATTAGCTTTCTACATTCCTCCCCTGCCCGACAATGATGAGACAAGTGCGCTTCGTTCGAGGATGATTAATTACTACTTTTCTCGTTTCCCCAACTCACTTAATCATTGCCTTTTCAACTTCTTTTTCCATCTTCTATAAATAGGGTCTCTATCGGTCACTTTCAATTATCGCTTTCAAATCAGAAATTTTCTCTGCCCTCTCTTCAAACCTTCATATTCTCTCTCCTCTTCATTACTATGGCCAACAATGAGGTTCAGTCCGACGCCCAGCCATCGGCTAGCATCACCTACTCTCTCCAAAGCACTACCGCTCCACCTTCCTCGATCTCTGTTGGTTCGTCGGCGTCATACAGGCCGATCTATCTCTGCAGCAACGTAACCCCCTCTGCTCCGAGATTCAAGCGCTCCAAAAACAGGGAACAAAGGGAGATAGATACTGCCCGGGCTCCGGAACTTGTGGCTGATGTCTGGACTGCCAAGTGTCTCAGCTGTATGGGAGTCCCAGTGCCCTTGGATGCCCAGATGGCCTCTGTCACGGCCGAAGAATCTGTGGTGGACGTCAGGTGTATCCCCCGGATCCATTTCATGTGGGGCCTAAGCCTTCCCTTCCCTCCGTTATACTCCCGATTCCTGGAGTTCTATAACATTTCACCGGCCCAGATGCATCAGAATGTCATTGCTGTAATGATGGGATTCCTGGTGAGGAGCCGCCGGTGCGGAATTGACCCCGCCTTCAACCTTTGGAGATCTTTCTAGATGCTCATTAAGTGACCGGGCAAGGAGATGATATACACCGTCCAGGCACGTTCCGGTGTTCATGACTTTATCCTCGGCAAGAAAGACTCCACCAAGAATTGGCAAATGAAAGGCTATGTCAAGCTCAACCCCGAACGATACGGGGTCCCCGGCTGGAATGAGAATGTGGTTGTTGACGCCCGGGGGGCCTTTCTTCCCGACACCCAACTGGCCAACCACACTACTTTGTCCTCCGAGTCCCTTAACCTGGATCAGTACTGGCTGGCTAGAAACTCTCTCTACCTCTTCCCCCGGGCCATATACCCAACTGCCGCCTTTCTGGACAACCGCTGGGTTGTTACCTGGCCGGTTCTGGGTATGCTCCTTCTCTCTCATACTTTGGTTTCCCTGTTTCCCTTGTTTCAAAAGCTTTGTTTAATTGTTTTTTTTGTAGCTCCCACTTTGGAGAACGACCCTAGGGTTCCCATCCCGAAGAAGAAGGTCAAGAAGGCCATTGCAACCGGGGCCGGGGCCGACTCTGAGCCAGGCAAAGGGGATAGGAGGAGAAAGACTGGCCAGAACCAGCAACAGCAGGTGCACCAGCAACAGAGGATCCCTGACTTGCGGCAGCAGCGGGACCAGCTGGTCGATTCTAGCCAGCAGGACAAGAACAAGACAAAGGAGAACGTTCAGAACCAGCCGGGCAATCTGGACTCGTGGCAGGAGCGTCAACAGGATAAGAACAAGACTAAGGATCCCGTTCAGAATCCTCCTCTTAGCTCGGGGCTTCCCCACGTTGGTCCTATTACAATTGTGGATGTCACTTCGGAGCACGAGGCCGGACAGGAGGATCAGGAGGGGTTCTTACCCGAAGTAGTGTTTTAGCAGGAGGCCGTTCGGAATCCTATTGGTGCTAACACTGCTTTTAACCCGCTCCAATCCTCTGTTACTCCAACGCCCACTCCGGACGCCAATCGTCCGGGGTCATCACTCGGTCGCGGAATGTCTCTGTGGTCTCCAACAAGGGATGGTAGATTCCCAGCATCGAGGTATACCACCATATCTATCCCTGAGATTCCTCCCCCACCTCCTTTTTACCCGGCCAAGATTTAAGGGAGAAAGTTCTGAGCAGAGCGGGAAAAAGCATCGGACGGGTGATTCCCGGACCCCATCATCTTCCCGCGCCGAGACCCCTCCTATTTCATCTTTCAACCCGCAGGTAGTCTCCCGTTCCTGCTCTCTTCTTTATTTATTTATATTTTTTAACCATCTTTCTACAGGTTCGGCTACTCAGCTCCGAGTTCGCCAATTCCCCTGACTTCCAAGCCGCCCTCTCTTCCTTTCTCGGACGCCACTTAGAGGGGAAGGAAGAAGAGCTTAGGGCCGAGAAGGAGGATGAACTCCGGGCCGAGAGGGAAGCGTTGGCTCAACTTCGAGCCAAGGTGAGCAATCTGGAGAAGGAACTGGAAGCTGCTCGGGGGGCGAACTACAAAGAGCGTCTGGAGTTCACCGAAACTGTTGTCGACAAGATCCTGGCGAGCCAAACCCTGTCACTTCGCCTGACCGAGCTGAACCTCGCCGCCAGCGCCCATCAATGCCACAATACTTATATGCAGGTCTGGGGTTGGTTCCCTCCTTCGATCAGGGCTTCATTCAAGAAGCAATGGTTTAACCCGAATGCCGAGGACCAGCAGTCGCACCTGGTGAACACTCTTCTGAAAGGTGGTATGAAGGGCCTCTCTCCCAAGCTGTGGGAGGCTCTGCGGGAGAAAAAGATGTCGATAGAGGACGTCCGAGGCTGGTCAACTGATGTGGTTCGGCTTCCAGGCCCCCTTCCTCCTGGTCCAGTCTCCGGATCTGACTTGCCCGAAGACGAGAACTTTACCCAGTACTGCACCATGTACGGGTATTACATGGGCTTGTTCAATCCGAAGGATTTTGAAGCTGAGTCCTCTTCATCTCCGAAGGTCGGCCCGGAGAACCCATGGACTGCCGAGACTTCTCTCTCTCCTGCTCTGGTTTTTGGAGGTTCCGGGGACGACTCAGATAGCGAAAACAGCGGTGGCGGGGACGATCAAGGAGAAGGAGCCCTTCAGCATGTTAGTTAGATTTTCCCTTTTTGTTTTCATCTTATTTTTGTATCCTGCTACCCGGACCTCTGTTTTATCAATAAAGAACCTTTTTTTGCTCGCACTTGCTATCACCACTGCTCCTGCCTCATTTTTCTCCTTGTTTCTTTACTTTTTGAGTATTTTCATCTTTAGATTTTTATCCTGACTTGATTTTACCGTGACCAGGAGCCATCTAAGGTCCTTAGCCCCCCGGTTCCTTCCCTGGTACCAGCTGGAACCGGCTGTCCGAGCCTAACGGATCTCTTATCCGAGGGGGGGCTCGCCCCCCTGATCTCCGAGTTTCCTGATGCCGACTGCCTGATCACCTGCCTGCTCCAAATCCAAGAAGAATTTGGGTCTCTGCCAAAGTGTTACAGGCTTGCTTTTGAGAGCATCGACAAGGTCCTCAAGTTCGACCAAGTCCTATCAGAGCAGGAGGCCCAGCACCGCAATTTTCAACTCCGGATCCAAAAGGAGTTGGATGAGGTGTGGCACGACGTTCGGCTGTACTATACCAAGTGCATGACGATGCAGAATCAAATCGAGCTCCGAAAACACGCCACCAAACTCGAAGTAGAAAACGAGAAGCTGGGAACTAGAAACCGGACCCTGCAACAGCAACTGGTATTGGTTCATCTACCATATCATCTACTAGGGTTGCGTCAGGGGGCAGTCGACATTCCCCTACTGACCGATGTTCCCCGAGCAGTTGATGACCTTATCGCCTGGATGGAGAGTTCCGAGAGGACCTCTAGCGTCTGGGCAGCAGCCTATCAAGCAGCTGTGGACTAGAGGAAAAACATTCTGAACCAGATCGTAGTTCCTCCCTCTATATCCCTGATGAGATGTATTTATACATCTAATTTATATGGTTTTATACGTTTATTTCCCACTTGATGTGCTCGAAGGTGTGTTATTTTGCAGTAAATCATAGAAAACATGGAGAAGGATTTTAAATAAAGATTTGCTAGGAGAGAGCAATTTGATGCTGTTTTGAAGATGAAGTGGAGCTATACACTATACTCTTTTTTTCCTACGGGTTTTTAATGAGGTAGTGTGTTCCAACGGAGATAATAGATCGCCATATTCTATTATTCCGGCACCAAAGAGGCGAGGAGCAAGAAGCAACGAGCTGAAAGCAAATCCTAGTACTGATTTCTCTACGGGCGGCTAAGTTGTGCTTCGCGGGTCGATCACTAATCAGCTATACGTTTTGAAGAAATCAGTATTAGACTACATTTATTTTGGGCTAAATTAATACTAAGCCCAAAGTTGAGAAGCTCAAGAGCCCAAGGTGAATTAATAATAAAATAAATTAAAAATATGCATGTTTGGCATATATTAGTCTGCACGTATGTGTGCATGTGTTTTGTTTGGAATTTTTGTCCAATTATAATTCTAATAAGGCAAGGCATTGCCACATAGACTAATTAGTTTTGGGATTATTTAAATCCTTGTAACTCTCGGCCAGAAAAACACATTCATTCGTACGCAGACTTTGTTGTTCTCTTGCCGAGACCTTGGACGAACGAAAGCTAGGGTTTTGTGATTTCTTCAATTCGGTGATTTCTTTCTCTCATGTTTTATTCTTATTATTGTAATTGTGTTGTGTTCATCGTAATATGAGTAACTAATTCTTTAATTCGGCGAGAATAACGAAGCACTAGTCATGAGTATTCTGTGAGATCTAATTGTGCATGAAAATTAACTGCTGTGAATTTTAGTTTATTCTCTGTGCATCCTGTTATATCTGATTAATTTAAGCCTGCGCAACTTAGATTAAATAGGATTACAGCCAATTAGTACCACCAATCCGTAATTGTTGGAAAGGGCTAATTAGTGGTAAAACTATCGTTTAGATAGTGAGAACAAACTGGTAGACGGGTTAATACTTGCGTTCTTGGTTAATGTGTCTAAACTGGGTTCCTTTATATCTTAATGCTATCAAACAACTTAGAACTGGCGTTACCAACTAGGTTTGATTTGATAAGAGAAATAGTTAGTTTAAGCGTCTCTTGCTAGCTATCGACAAATTAAGTAGGAATTGGGGTATGTCCGCTGCATTCACGGTACACTATAACTGGGTTGATTCATGGTCGTTAATAAAATCTCTGCATCAATGATCAGAACATATGACTAGTGTGGAATTATTTGAGCCGGGTTTCTTTCATAAATTGATTTCTCTGCAATTTCAAATCATTCTGTTTGCTTTCTTAGTTATTTATAAATAATTAGTAGTGAATCTCAATCTCTCAAGTTAAAAGTGTGGTGACTAAACACCAAAATCTGATCTTTAGGAATATAAAAGTATTAATCTGTTCTCTGTGAGTTCGACTCTACTTGCTACTATATTCTTTAATATTCTTAGCATTGTAGGAATATTTTGGTGGTATTCGACGTCCACCAAATTGGCGCCGCTGCCGGGGAACAGTGTTAATTATTTTTATTCCTTTTCCTATTGATCTCGGTTTCGTTTTTGTGTGTGTATGACCAGGTCCTCTTGTACTACCATTGTTCCCTACGATCCTGAACCGGAGAGAACATTTAAGAGGTTATTAAATTTGGCCAAGCAGACACGAGTTGAAGAAGCTTCGAGCTCTTATTCACCATCGGATCCAAACAAGTGAAGGAAGAGCAATCTGAAATGGCGGTGAATAGGGCAATTGGAGATTTGTACGAATATGATGATAGTGACCCCCCGTCTCCTATTGTGGTGCCTGAAGGAGGAAATAGCCTTGAACTCAAATATCACCTGCTGAACGCCTTACCTAAATTCTATGGGATGGCGCGGGAAGACCCGAATAATTTTCTCCATGAGTTCATCCAAATATGCAAGGTGCAGAAGAGGCCTGCAGCGCTTACAGAGGAAAATTTCAGACTCATGTGTTTCCCGTTTTCTCTTTCTGATGCAGCAAATGTATGGTTCCGATCTCTGAAGGCGGATTCGATTACAACCTGGGCAGAAATGAAGAAAGAGTTCCTCCAACAATATTTCTCAGACGCGAGAACAGATAATATCCGTACTCAAATCAGGTCTATTTGTCAGGAATATGATGAGACCATTAATGAGTACCATTCCAGGTTTAGGAAGCTAGTGGATAGTTGTTCTAATCATAAAATAACTGAAGGCGAGTTGCTGAAGTGCTTTTACAACGGGTTAACTCCAGAAGATAAGAAGTTGTTTGATTCTCCCGACACTCCATTTCTGAAGCGTTCAGCAGCCGCGGGTAGACAACTATTGAAGAATGTTCTTGAGACTGCCAAAGGATATGTTGATCTTTCTTCTCGATCAACTATAAAAGTTTCTGAAGCTAGAAGCATGGATTGGGAGGAAAAGATAGCGGACAAGGTGGTGCAAAAGATGATGTTAGCCAGTTCAAATGTGGACAACAACAGACTATGTGGAATCTGTAAAAATCCAGGGCACTTTACAGATGAGTGTGCTTTGACTCAAGATGATCCAGTAGCTCAAGCTAATATGGCTGGAAATTATGAAGGATGGAGAGATCACCCTAATCTGAGGTGGGGTGGCAATAACAACCAAGGGCAGCAGCAACCGCATCAACCAATCCAACAGTCGAACTACAATTATAAGCAACCAAATCAGAGAGGATTCTATCAAGCTCAGCCACCAACTCAACAAGGCAAGCAAGGTAAATCGATGGAGGACATGATGGGAGAGTTGATGGGAACTATAAATTCTTTCACCCAAGACCAGAAAGCTCAAATGAATGAGATGAGGAATATGACACACCGGAATACGGTGCAGTTAGAGAGTCATTCACATCAGATTTCTCAGTTAGCTAACACTGTGAACGAGCTTAAAGGTAATCAAGGCAAGCTGCCCTCTCAAGTTCAGCACAATCTGCGGGAAAATGTGAACCAAATTTTTCTGCGGAGTGGGAAGCAAGTAGGAGAACCGTTGGAAACTGAACCTACAAGGGATGTAGAAAAAGAAGAAGCTGAAAATCATTCCAAGCTGCCCAAGAGAGACACTCCTGTAGAAAAGAATGAGGTTGAAGAAAAAGAAGTTTCTGGGCAGAAAATTGAGCCTCATAAACCCTTGAGTTTGTTTGATCCAAACATCAAGATTCCAGCACCATTCCCTCGAAGATTAGCGAAGCCAAAAAAGCCAGAACAAGATCCTATGGATTTTATGTCAATTTTTGGGAAGCTGGAAATCAATATACCTTTTCTACAGGCCATTTAAATTCCTCAACTCTCAAAGTTCATGAAGGATTTCATTGCTGGAAAACCTAAAGATTCAGGGAAGATTTTAATGGGCGAGAATGTGTCTGCTGTTATACAGAAAAGTCTACCACCTAAATGCAAGGATCCTGGTATGTTTACTTTACCTTGCTATATAGGAGACACAGAAATTGAGCATGCTATGTGTGATTTAGGTGCTTCCATAAATGTCATGCCATTATCTGTTTATAATACTTTAACTGGAGTTGAACTAGTTGAAACTAGGGTTGTCATACAATTGGCTGACAGATCATGTGTCTATCCTGAAGGTGTGCTTGAAAATGTCCTAGTTAAAGTACATACCTTTGTATATCCTGCAGACTTTTATGTGGTAAAAATGAATAACAAACAGTTAAAGGATTCTGGTGTGCTCCTAGGACGTCCTTTCTTAAGGACAACAAAAACATTAATTGATGTGTACAATGGAACAATCTGTTTAGAGTACTATGGAGAAAAGTATACATTCAATATTGACAATGCCATGAAAAATCCTATTGATGCTGAAAATGCTTATTCTGTTGATGCAATTGACCCCATTGTCCAAGAATATCTTGAGACTGAATTCATGCAGGATAAGTTTGAGAAAATATTAACAAAAGGATTTACTGACCTGGATGTACTAATTCTCTGTGCATCCTGTTATATCTGATTAATTTAAGCCTGCGCAACTTAGATTAAATAGGATTACAGCCAATTAGTACCACCAATCCGTAATTGTTGGAAAGGGCTAATTAGTGGTAAACTATCGTTTAGATAGTGAGAATAAACTGGTAGACAGGTTAATACTTGCGTTCTTGGTTAATGTGTCTAAACTGGGTTCCTTTATATCTTAATGCTATCAAACAACTTAGAACTGGCGTTACCAACTAGGTTTGATTTGATAAGAGAAATAGTTAGTTTAAGCGTCTCTTGCTAGCTATCGACAAATTAAGTAGGAATTGGGGCATGTCTGCTGCTTTCACGGTACACTATAACTGGTTGATTCATGGTCGTTAATAAAATCTCTGCATCAATGATCAGAACATATGACTAGTGTGGAATTATTTGAGCCGGGTTTCTTTCATAAATTGATTTCTCTGCAATTTTAAATCATTCTGTTTGCTTTCTTAGTTATTTATAATAATTAGTAGTTAATCTCAATCTCTCAAGTTAAAAGTGTGGTGACTAAACAACAAAATCTGATCTTTAGGAATATAAAAGTATTAATCTGTTCTTTGTGGGTTCGACTCTACTTGCTACTATATTCTTTAATATTCTTAGCATTGTAGTAATATTTTTGTGGTATTCGACGTCCACCAATCCCAGATACCTCCGTTGGAAGATGTCGATCTGGCCTATGAGCATTACGAACATACTCCCGAGCTTCTGGATCTTGAAGCTTCTGAGCGGCGCCTGGCCAGGCTTTGGGCCGTTGCCGCCAGATTCCGCGCTCAGTTCCCTGCTCAGGAGAGTACTTCCACAGTCGGCCGGCCACCCGGTCCTTCCTCTGCCTCTGGTTCACACCCGGCCCGAAACGACGAAAGGGAAAACAGAAAGTTGCGGTAACCGGGAGTAATTCAGCCAGGCCGCGAGCAAGGCAACCTCCAGTCCGAATAGGGGGCCCAGGTGCTTCTAGCAGGGTTCCAGTCCTTACCTCCGAACCAGTAGTTGAGCCAGAGGGTGATCGAAGTGTCAATCCGGACCTCCCACGGGATCAGGATGAGGAGCAGCAGATGTTAGAGCAAGCTGTCCGAAAAAAGCAGGCGTGAGACCCGGGGAAGTCCTCCCAGCGAGGCCTCTACGTCTGGGGCCCGTAGATAGGATAGAGCTTCCTGCCGCATAATCACATTTCGTTTTATTAAAGATATGTTTAATAATTTTCATTTTATGACAAATCTTTCAATTTCGAACTCATAATACGCGCGTTCATTCTTTTCATTAAAATCGACCAGAAGGGGCATGCCCATGTTACAAAAATCCCTTTCACCAGGGGGTTTTTCTACCTACCCTTTGGCCGTCCGACCTCGAGGTTCCTATCCCAGGCGCCTGACGCCTGGGACCTATCCTACCTAGGCATCTAGTGCCAGAGGCTATTCTACCTAGGCATCAAGTGCCGAGGCTATTCTATCTAGGCAACTAGTGCCAGAGACTATCCATAGAACCGTCTGAGGTTTGCTATGTTCCACCTTCGGGGGACTCCCTTCCCCGCTGAATCCTCTAGCACATAACTTCCGCCCGGGTGGGCTTCTATCACCCGGTACGGTCCTTTCCAATTAGGTGCCAGTTTACCTTCCTGCTCCTGGCGACTTTTATCGTTTCGCCTCATCACTCGGTCTCCTATCTTGAACTGCTCCTTTCTCACTCTCCTGTCATGATACTTCTTCACTTTCTGCTTGACTTTAGCCTCGTGCAAGGCCGCCTTCTCCCTCCTTTCCTCTAGCAAGTCAAGGTTTGTCCTGCATTCTTCCTCATTCTTGTTCTCGGTCACCGGCTTGGCTGTCCGAAGACTGGGAACACCTATCTCTGCCCGGATCACAGCCTCAGAACCGTATGTCAGACTGTAGGGGGATTCCCCGGTCGCCGAGCTTTCAGTCGTCCGATGGGCCCATAGAACGCTCGGGAGCTCGTGGACCCAGTTCCCCTTTGCCCCCTGGAGCCGAGCTTTAATCCCACTCACGATCGTCCGGTTTGTCACCTCCACTTGACCGTTAGCCTGCGGATGATATACTGACGTGAGCTTCTGGCTTATCCCATATTTTGCGCACCAGGACTTGAAAGGATCATTTTCAAACTGCGCTCCATTGTCAGTTACAATAGCCCTCGGCACCCCGAACCGACAAACTATGTTCCTCCAGCAAAACTTCACACAGGTAGCCCCCCGAATATTAGTCAAAGGTTCAGCTTCCACCCACTTAGTAAAGTAGTCGATGGCCACTATCAGGTACTTCAAGCTGCCAGGGGCTGTAGGAAAAGGTCCGACCAGATCCAGTCCCCACCTACTAAAAGGCCAGGCCCTGTTATTCCTATCATCTCTTCCCTGGGTATGTGCACCAGTGGCGCGAACTTATGGCATTGAAGGCACAAGCGAACCCTATCCTGCGAATCCTCAAACATTGCAGGACAGTAATACCCCATCCATAAGATTTTTCTGGCCACTGTTCTGGCTCCCTGATGACTGCCGTTCGGACCTTCATGCACTTCCCTGACCAGGTACTTGCCATCCTGTCGCTCCACGCACTTCAGCAATGGCTGTAGATAACCTCTTTTATACAGGATGCCCTCCTTTAGTGTATACTTTGGCGCCTTGACCCGGATTTTTCTGGCCACCACTCGGTCGGCCGGTACTTCCCCTGTCAGAAGATACGCCCGGATCGGGGCCATCCAAGAGTCTTCCTGCATTGCTTCTACTGCGAGGATCTCATCACTCTGCTCCTAACTTCTCCTCTCCAATGTCTCCCTTCTGAGAGGTGCTTTCTGTCCCGGCCTCAACTTCGAAGACGCCAACTTACTCAAAGCATCGGCCTTCTCATTCTGTTCTCTCGGTACCTGCTCCAGGCTGAAACTGTCAAACTGTCGGATCATGGGCTGGACCAGCTCCAGGTACCTCTGCAAGCTTCACTCATTTGCTTCATACTCCCCGTTCACCTGCTGCACTACAATCTGCGAGTCACTGAAGGCCTGGATCGTTCCTATCTTTAACTCCCGGGCAAGTTTGAGTCCTGCCACCAACGCCTCGTACTCTGCCTCATTGTTTGTAGTCTTGAAATCAAAATGCAACGCATAGTGATACTCTTCTCCTTCTGGGGATGTCAACAGCACCCCGGCACCACTACCCCCTACATGGGCTGACCCGTCCACATGCAATGTCCAGCTCGGGCTGGAGAGATCTTCGGCAGGCGCGTCCGGCCCAACCATCTCTGTTAAAAAATCCGCCATCGCTAGCCCCTTAATGGCCTTCCTAGGCTGGTAGGTTACCTCATGCTCCCCCAACTCTATGGCCCACTTCATCAAACGCCCCGATGCCTCTGGTTTAAGCATCCCCTGCTTCAGAGGGTGGTTGGTCAGGACCACGATCGGATGGGCCTGGAAATACGGGCGTAATCGTTTCGAGGCATAGACCAATGCTAGTACCAGCTGTTCCAGGCTTGTATATCGGGTCTCCGGGCCTTGTAGTGCCCGGCTAACAAAATAGACCGGACATTGCTTCCCATCTTCCTCCCGGACGAGGACCGCGCTCACGGCCAATGCGGATGCGGACAAATACAAAAGTAAATCCTCCCCTTCCTTCGGCTTCGAGAGGGTCGGGAATCGGCTCAAATGTTCTTTCAGGTCTTCGAACGCTCGTTCATACTCCTCAGTCCACTCAAACTTCTTTGTCTTTCTTAAAATGTTGAAAAAAGGGAGTTGTCTCTCCGCGCCTTTTGACAGAAAGCGACTCAAGGCTGCCAGAGAACCCATCAGTTTCTGCACTTCCTTAACATTCATCGACGACTGCATCCGGCTTATAGCTTCCACCTTCTCAAGATTGACATCGATTCCCTGACTACTTCCGATGAGGTTGAGGAGAGCATCCGAAGATCGCGGGAGAATTTCGTTCGTGCGGGTGAGGGGAAGTAGAATCTCACCGACGGCCGTGTAGAAAACGGCCGCGGTTGGAATGAAGCTGCGGTCATAATTTGCAAAGAAGTATTTAGGAAGGAGGAGTGTACAATGGGATCGGCCGGAGACGCGTGCACGATCCTGAAGCTATCCATAATTCGGAGAGAGAATAAGAGTTGCAGTAGAGTTTTCTTTGTGTGGCTGAATGCTTTGGAGTGTCTGTGGTTTTGGAAGAGAAAGGTTGAAGACAATAGAGTTTTGATTTATGTGCGGCATAAATATTTTGTCGAGCGAGCTCACCGAACAGGTCAAACGAACTAAATAGATAATGCCTTTAATTTCCCTGTAAACGAGTCTGAATCCCTTTAATTTCCCTGTAAACGAGTTTGAATCCATTTAATTTCCCTGTAAACGAGTTTGAATTTGTCCTCGGTTTTGTAAAATTTAACTGCATAACAAAAAAGTATAAAAAATCATAACTAAACATGTCATTTATTAGATTATTGTTTATGAATCTATTGTATCGCTTAAGATATTACTGGACTTGGTTTATTATTAATTCAATTTATTATAAATAGACAATTTAAAATATAAATTAAAATAGTTAATTACGTAAATTTTATGTAATTAATTAGTACCAAGTGAAGTGCCCCCATCTGAAATTTCAATTTTGAGGGTGTCTAAATAGAGCTCAAATGATCATCATCCCTAGGGCAGTTGCGATTCCCTAGATTAAAATAATTAAATATTGATGGAAAAGGAAAAGGATTTTGCACCTTTTCATATACTCCATGCCAACCCCCAAAATCATAAGCATCCGTCAGAATTTCAATCGTTTGACTGTTGGTGAAGTAATTACTTAGAACTGATGATTTAATCAGGCTTTTGTTTTGATAAAAAGGTATGAGTTGCATGACATTTGATAATATCTACATTTTAAAAAATCAGTTTGATATCATAAATGGAAGGATTTAGTATATATTTAGTACTCATCTTATTCAAATTAGGTGATGGTGTAGCAGTGGTTATTCGGAGTGACCAAAGACTCCTACACAATGGCTCCGAGTTCGAATATGTTCTTATACAACTACTTGTCTTTTTATTTTCCTTTTCATTTATTTTCATTTGACAATTAAAAAATAGCACCTTTTCACTTTTTATTCATAACCTACGTTTATTTAAGACATATCATATTCTATGCATTTTCTAATTAACGTTAATTGTTTTGGCTCCTTTTAAAATGTGTCGTTTTTGTTCGGATCATATTTTCTTTCATAGTTGTATGGATTCATTCGAATTTTTAACTAAGTTAAAGGTTATTTGAGCACTATTTGAGCACTATCAATTTGTTTTTAATAAACCCTTTTTATATAATTTTATTTGTTAACTTTAATATGCTATATTCTCCAAATTAGTAATTTTATAATAAAATTAATCTAATTAATAAGTACCAAGTGAAGTGCCCCCATCTGAAATTTCAATTTTTGTTAGGGAATGGAATTTCAATATTTTGGTTTAGGATTCTATGTTTCTAGGACCGGCACTGCGTTTTTAAGTTACCTAAAAACCCTAAATAATTAGAATAAAATAAATATTGATGTGTACGTAAGTATTTGCTAGAATAAATCATCTTGGGTATCTAATATAACACAAGCGGGTATCCGGCAGTTTAAAGTATTCTTGGTTTCGGGTGTCTCTTATAACTCTTGTGGGTGTCACAAGAAATTGTAGTACCGCACCTACCTTTTACAAGGGACATCACACTTTCCCGATGATGGTGTATATCACCATACTTGATTCAATATGACAATAGAGGATTGATCCCGAAATTCACATTTCAAGTACTAATTTATCATTAATTATCTCGTTGGTTAATAATATGCATATTGTGCATGGTTTTGAACTAATTTTGATAAAACCCTACGAACCTGATGATTGTATTACATATATGAATCTAGACAGCTCTCTATGTAACATACTCTTGTCTTCAATACTATCAAATCCCTTCATTCTCTTAATCGCTCATCACTAATCAGCGATGATTTCATGCTAATTCCTAAAACAGTTATAAAAATATTGGTGTTGTGAATCCATTCCTCATGTCCCGTAACCGAAATGATGCGATAATTTTCGTTCAACCACATGATTTTACATGGATTAGTGATCTGGGTTTCGGGTGTCTCTTAGTACACTTGAGGGTGTAACAGGAGCTTGTAGTACCACAGCTTTAAGTTTCAAGTGATATCTCACCTTCCTCATGATGGTGTATGTCAACATACTTAATCCATTATGACAAAAGTTGGATTTAGCACAAAAAATTATATTTCAAGTAACATAATTCTTGACAATGCTATAAAACACAGATTAAAGATGAGATACTATTATCAGTCAGCGCACGATTCAAAGGTTATTTGTTCATTAGGTGTTTGTCTTACTTAATGTTATTTAAGTCATGCATTTTCATAAATATTCCATTACCCAAAGCACGATATTTTTCCAAGTTTTAAAAAGGAGCTAAATGAATAGAGAGTAATGTTATAAATTATTAATACACCAAAGAAATTTCGACAAAATCAAAATTGTGCAATGTCTTAAGAATCGTCGATGTCGTTAGCGTCGGATTCCATATCCGTGACATTATATTCAGCCTGCTCACTCAACACATCAAAAATCTCTACCACATCCGAGTCGAAATCTTCCGAGTCGAAATATTCGTCCTCCTCCAACTGCTCAGACCAATCGGAGTCATCTTCGACTTCCGCCTGTACGGCAGCTGCAATGTGTTTCGGCTGCGGTGAAAGATCTTCCGGCTGCGATGGAAGATCTTCTTGCCAATCTCCTCTGCCCCGGCGTAAGAATTCACTGGCGTAGATGGGTCTGTGATCTGGGAGGTGATTGAGGACGGCGCTCAGCTTGAACTTCAGAAAGGGCTCTGGATCCCTCCACTGTATTGAGTTCCAGTCACGGAGATATTGAGGGCAATGGGCCCCGTAAATTCCACCGGTATGTTTTGGCCGATGGTTCAGATCTCCAATGTTTGGTCATTCTCGAGACCTATCGCGCGATTCGCAATATTGTTGTGCAGAGTCTGTTTTTCGCATATATAAACATAAGAATAACACAATCGTGCGATCTATATGAGAATAATAGAGCAGTTACATCAGTTTATTGAAACATACCAGCCGGCGGATGCCTGTAACTTGATCCACGTAAGCCGCTTCATTAAGCTTCCGGTAGAAGTTATAAGCTGCGCAGGCAAACACATTCATGACCAATATTATTTAGGGTTTTCATATTCATTGGAGTGACGACCACATTTGCATGGAACGTCTATGGATTTCTTGCTGGTAAGTTGCGTTTAAACCCTAACTCATCTATACTAATTACTAAAGTAGTAAACACTGGTGCCACGTGTCTCATTCTCCTTCACTTATTTCCCGCCAAAACATTTTTTACTAAATTTAGAAGTTATGGTAATTTCACCAAAAATTATATAAATAACTAAAAATATTTCTCACTAATTGCTAGCCTAATACATTTACCAACTATAGTAAAATTTACTTTGCTTTACTAAGTTTTCACTGATTTGTTGTATTATTTTATCGAATTGTGATATAAATATTCAATGCCAAGTTTCGTATATATAGCTAAAATTATTAGATTTTTAATAAATATGATCATATCAGAACATGCAATTATATTTTTATTAAGGTTAAAAACAAGTAAGATTAATCAGATCCTAATGAAAAATCTCTTTAAGATTAATTAACGATATTTATCTACTTAAATTGTGCTATTCCACACGTAAATTTTTTCATCACGATTGTCTTCTATACTAAATTATAATAATTATAGTAAAAAATGATAAACACAAGTGTCGCTTTTTCTTTATCTTATTTCTGTGCCTAATGTTTTACTAATTATAAAACTTATTTCATTTTCCCAAAAAATCTGTGTAAAATAACTAAAAATAATTTTTCATAATTGTTTGCCTACTTCTTTTACTAATTCAGTAAAATTCACTTCGCCTTACTAACTTTTCTTTTAATTGTTGTATACTTAGTGTTACCTCATATGTTTTCATATTTTGTGAGATAAAACATTATGAATGATCAGTTTTGTGTATAACTAAATGATTAGATTTGTAATTATGATCATATTAAAACATGACTTAAAATACCTTTCACTATTTGTTGCCTTTTTATACTAATTTATGCCTTATTACTAATTTTTTACTAATTGTTGTACTATTTATCTCATATTTTTCAAATTGTGAGATAAATATTATCGATGACCAGGTTTGTATCCAACTAAAATTATTAGATCGTAATTATGATCATACCAAAACAATCAGTTATTTTTATATTAAAATTAACAGAAAAATTAGATTAATTAAATCCGAATCAAGTTGTCTTTTGATTGATAATGTTTATCTACTTCAAATGTGCTATTCAACACATAAGTTTTTCTATTACAAATTATCGCTATTTTTTTATGTCCAAGAATTTTATCCAATATAACTAAAATATTAATGACGAGGTGTGCAATAAAATAATGATAACTAGAACAACACTTAGAATGATTTGAAACGGTCACATTCAACTATGTCGATAATTTTAGAGTTAGAAGTATAGTAGTATCACAAAATCCCTTATAAACTTCACATCATGGTAAAAACTTATTTCAACATGTGAATGAGTAAGATTAAACATAATTTATTATTAAATTTTGTGCTATAATTAAAAGATGATAATATATAGCCATTACTAACATATTCATAATAAATATTTTATTTCATTTTTTCTCAAAATGTATATATATATCGTTGTTTTCTCGCCTTATGGTATTATATTTTCATTAGTTTACCATTTTACTGAATCCAAAATAAAATTCTAATTTTTTTTTCACTAACGATATTAGCAATAAGATTTTTACTTCATTTAAAATAGTCTAATTAACCGTAATAAATTTTACTTTTATTGAATTCAAATCAGTTGCATTACATTATTAAATAAATATAATAACAATAAACATTGTGTAATTCTTTATTTTACAGATATGAAAAACTGTGATATTTGATCACATCATTTAATAACAATTTGTATTTCTTTAAATCGGCAATAATCTAAGTGGATCCCCAAAAAACATTTCCACCCCCTCTATCCCGATAGAAATGGACTCCGAATCTCTTGATTATAAGAATGTTATCATTTTTAAATGATTTTATAATCATTTTTTTCTACTACTATAATTACATTATAATATAATTATTATTTATTTATTATATATAGTGTGAAATTCCGTTTGTAACACGGGTATTATACTAGTTTTTTTTTCAATAAAATGAAAACTTCGTAACGAGGGGGTATCAATCATGTTTAAGTAACAGGCTGATATTGTAAAAGTATAAAATAATATGTATGTATATATGAAAATCTAAATATATTCATATATCATAACTTATGCACTTTTTGAGTACATCATTTATAATCATACGGGGTTAATATACTTAAGATTAATGATGTACATGTAAGTATGTGTTTAACTTTATCGTATTGGGTATCTAGTATAACACAAGGGGGTATCAATATTTGTTATCTAATAACGCACAAGATAGTAGCCAACTCTCTGTGAATTTAAAGTATAATATTGTTGAAATGTAATAGTCTAGGTTTAGTGTGAATACCTCGTTGGGGGGAGACCCCTTCCGGTCTTACATGGAGCATTTCATGCCCATATATTCCATAGATGGACATGTCCATGGTCCGCAAGTTTTTGAACAGGTCATCACGGGCACCGAACACCACAATGCATCCCAACTCAATTCCGTGCTTCTCACAACAAGCCGTCCACTCATCGCCCTGCACAAAATAGCGTCCACCGAAGCGACAGGAGTGGGATCTGACAGGGACCTAACATTGATTCTCCGTGTAAGGATTGATAACATTGTAATAGTCCCCAGATCCAAATTCAATCTTCGTGCCGCCGAAGTTGGAGGGTACGAACTGTAATATGAGATGGAGCATTCTTATACATTGACTGATAAATGATAATTTACGGGAGGGAAAACCGACAAATCGTACCAGATGCACTCGCTGTCTGGGGCGGGTGATTCGTTTGAGGAAATGGACAGTTGAATGCGTCTGTCGTTGCTGCGCATTCATTTCCTCGCCGCGCAAGTCGTAGGTCCGGACGAATATATCGGAGTTCGAATGAGATTCGAACTCCACATAAGCCACTCTGCCCCTACCGAGGAGGTTAAGGAGATAAGAAGAAGCTTGAGCCGGAATTTCATTTAGTATGGTGATTGGAAGGAGAACCTCTCCGAGGCCCTGTAGAAAACGGCCGCGGTGGGACTGAACCCGGGGACGTCATTCCTGTAGAGGTTATCAGGAAGCTGGAGTCTGCGAAAGGGATCGGCCGGAGAGGCATGAATGGTTCTGTAGCTAGCCATTTGTTGAGGTAGATATTTGTTGGATTGCTTTACCAATTTTAGCAGCTAAGATTTTTGGAATTTATAAAAGATTTGGACGTTAAAGATGCGGACAATGGTGCTTCGATTTCCGGCTGTCATAAATTTGTTGTTTGCTGTCGTTGGTACAGGTCCCTTTTCAAGCAAGGGTGGTTTTCCAAGAAGAAAAAGAGGACAACCACCTTGTGGAATAAATGTTGAGAACTATAACAGTAAATATGATGGTGTTTAAGGTAAAATTCACTGCTCTTTGGTTCATAAAAAAAAAAATTCACTGCTGCTCTGGGTGAAAAAATTACAAAATTATAACTTATTTAATTAATGAAGAGGTGAAATGCCTGAACAGATAATCATCGGTATGAAACAAGCATAAAAAAAGGCAAAGTGGACTCGAACCTTGGTGGACCTCAAATGGTTTTGTAATCTAACCATTAATACAACAATAAATTGTTATACATATTAGACATCTAATAAGTATATACTATCTGTTTAACTAGCGGGAAGATGTGGATGGTCGACACTGATTTTACTTCGTTATGAATCAATTGTATCGCTTAAGATGTTACTGGATTTGATTTATTATTAATTCGAATTACAGAAAGTAAAAGTCACTTGCCAAAAAATATGATCTTTTATTTAAATAAACCTTGTATAAGTGTCAAAATTGAACTATAAAAAATCACGGTATCAGAACACTTAGAGAAAAAAGGAAGAGTGAAAGTTCGATCCTTGGTGATTGTCTACTACTTATCTTACATGGGTTTGTAAAATAACCAGAATTACTACAAGAAATTAGTAATCGATCTAGACATCACGTCATTAATATTCCACTTTTTTCTCCACCATTTGAATGAATCTGGAATAGTTTTTTTGGGGGGTGGGTGGAATATGTTACGCGTCACGAGGGTGATGTTGAGGGGAGTGGTATATCTGACTCGTCATGAGGGTGTCACGATAACTTGTAGTACCACAACTTTATGTTACAAGAGGTGTCACACCTTCCTCACGCAGGTGTATGTCACCATACTAAATTCAATATGACAACAGAGGATTGATCCCAAAAATTCACATTTCTAATCATCATTTTTCGCTTCATTTTCTATCATTGGCTAATAATATGCATATTGTGCACGGATTCAAACTAATCACGAAATAACACTACGACCCTGATGATTGGATTAGATGTACGATACAAAACAGCTCTCTATGTGACATACTCTTGTCTTCACTACTATCAAATCCCTAGACAAACTAAATCAATCTTCACTAATCGGCGAATTTTTCGTGTTAATTCCTAAAATAGTGCATGCTACTGGTGTTTGACAAGCGATTTCCCACGTCGTTAAATGGGACTCCGCGAGATCAAAATACTATTTATAAATCACCTACGACTTCTAACTACTAGAGAGTAGATAGTGGGAAGTAGGGGTCGAACCACAAGGAGAAAGGACTTGTAAGAGTGTTTTAAAGTAGAAAATAAGTATACTTATATATTATATAGAAAGCAATGTAAACAAGGGGTAGTTTTGAGATTGGTTTTTGTTACACTACGAACGGAAACTAAACTATCAATAGCTAAGCTAAGGGGGCGATTCTAAGATTATGAGGCCTTGGGAGGCAAATGACTTCAATATCCAACTATCGACTTATCACCGAGCAAATGCAATTACAAGGAAGTTTAGAACATTTGTCAAGGATGAAAGCATCATATTCTCTCGAATGTATCTAGAGAGGATGATAACACAACTCAAAAGCTCTCATTGTTGATTCACCTAGATGATAACATCATAGATAACTCAACAATGGTATTAGGATTAGAGAGAGACAAACTTACTCACACACCCGCAATAGAGAGAGTATACAAATAAGACATTTGATAACTAGCAAGAACCAAGACAAAGATAGCATATATGTCTTGACTCCTACTTTGCTACTTAATGATATTGGAATGAACGATAACGTTCTACCCACAAATCTAGCTATTCGTTGATAACAATCATGCGTTAAAATAGAATCTTCAACTCAAGTATACAATCACATATTAGGGGGACCAATGATAACAATCAATTCTTACCTAAACACATAATTTATTAATCATGCAAGTTCATAAGATTTCCATTTCTAACAACTTATATTTATCATGGCATTCCTTAACTACAATCACACAACAAGGGGAAGAGCTTGTCATCACTCAACCCCTTCCATAGTCATTAATCTAACAACTAGAGATTACACTACCATTATGCTAAGTCACCATCATCATCACACTAAATTACTCTAACCAAGCTAACCTAATTAATGACTATGGAGCATGCAATTGATATAAAACACAAAGCCCATAACAAATTAAGCAAGATTGAACAACATTCATGCACAAGAATTCAAGTTCATCAAATGATAATCCAAATCTCAAGTTTAAGCATACAAGGCCCTCAAAGTTTCAAGGGAATGAATTCAAATGCTCCCAAGGATCAAACTAAGCAATACTACAATACATGGAATCAAACTACTAATCTAATGGAAAGGAATGGAAGAAAAGGGAAAGAAAGATGAAGAAAAATGGAGCTCTACATGGTTGTGGCCGTCTTTCTCTCTTGGGGGAGATAAGGGGTATTTATAGAATGCAGTGCACGGGCCGCGCAGCACTCCGCGCACTTTTGTGAAGGGTCGCGCACTTTAACCGTTGATCCGATTTGCATCTTCTAGTAGTCCATTTCGAAGCTCTTGATGAGAGGAATCCAATGGTATGATCCATGTGCTCTAATTCCTTTGCAAACATTTCCAAAATCAAGCTTCAAAATATTAGTGCATCACTTGTTCTTCAAAATGTAACTTTCACAAGTTTAGCTTTAAAGCTCCTTACTTTGCACCAAATGCTACCCAAATTAGATCTCAAATGTCATAAAACAAGAGTATATTTAGGGCTCATCAAATACCCCCACACTTAAACCTTTCTCATCCTCGAGAAAGAACGATTAAAGTCTAAGTGCATACTCCTATCAATTTCACAACAAGACATTTGAGACCTTGACAAAATACAAACTTTCCGAAATATGAAAACACAAGAATCATGTCTCATGTTCTAATCCTAATGAGAGTTCTACCCAACCCCAATATCATTATAAGGAACCAAGAGTGTGCCAAATTATAAGTACAAAAGAACAATAATTACCTTGGCACAACCTTACCTAAAGAGACCACAAAATACATCACAAAAAGTTCATCAAAATGAGACCACCGAAACAAGAACAAGTTTACCTCTCATTTTGCCTATGCGCCTTTCGGTTTTCACATAGCCCCTCTTCTTTTCTTTCTTTTTTTTTCTTTTTTTTTTACTCTCCTTTTGCCTAGGTTATAACCTAGCCTCTCATATTTCGCACACTTTCCTTTTGCCTAGGTTATACCTAGCCTCTCTTTACGCACACTCTCCTTTTGCCTAGGTTATACCTAGCCTCTCATTTTTCCGCACAAGCCTCTCACTTTTGCCTAGGCCTTGTTGATGTTTTGACCTATCCGGGCTTTTCACTCATTTTTCTTTTCAAAACAAATTCTTCAAAAGAAGTACACTTTTTACAATAGAGCGAAGCAAAACATGGATACTAAACCCTCCCCCACACTTAAACTAAACATTGTCCTCAATGTTTTAGAACAATAACGAAACCATGGAAAGGGAGAATTCACACACTAAGCATACAATATCAGTACAAGCAAGAGAACATAGTGGCAGCAAGCCGATGCTAAGCGTTATCCATCATCAAGCAATACAGACAGCAAAACTTAACAGAGCATAAAAATGAGAGAATAGAGGCTACCCCATGAGAATAGTGGCACTTTCTGAATCATAACTGAATGGGTAGCTGTGGTGATGGTGGAGTTGTAGAGGTCTGGTGGTGATGGAGTCGGTTGCAGCTGCGATTGATCGCAGATGTGGCGGAGGAGGCCGGAGAGACACAGAGATGGTGGTGACGGGGTCTGGTGGCAGTGATGCTGGCGGAGTCATCAGAAGGTGGGGATGAATGGTGCTGTGGTGGGGATCCGGTGGTGGCGAGCAGTCGGAGATCAGCCGACAATGGTGGGCGGAGATCGGCCGACAAGAAACGCCGAGAAATTCAGGGGTGGTGCTTAGGCGGTGAAGTGGTGGTCGTTGATGATTAAGAGCAGATGGCGGGGAGATGGCGTTGCTGACGCGGGACAGTGGCGGTGAGATGGCGTGGTAGGGATGGGGCCTGGTGAGCAGTGGCCGGCGATGATACAGTGGTGAGGATGGGGCTGAGCGGCGGAAGATGGGTGTGGTGGTGTCAGTGGAGTGGGGGAGAAGTGGTGATAATTGGCGGAGATGCTCAGTGTTGTTGTGGTGATGTGGGGCGCCGGTGTTGTAGAATGGGTGGCCGGCGATGGGGATGTCGGCCATCGAGGATGATGGTGGTGGCCGGCGAGGTAGTGCTCGGTGGTGATGGATTGGAGCAGACCATCGGAGCTCCGGTAGGGTACAGAGATGGCGGATATGTGGTGGTGGTGATGGATGATGATTCAGAGGTGGTGTCGATCGACGGAGCCATGGTGATCGATTGAAGATGGCTCAGGGATGTGGTAGTCACTGGCGGAGATGGCCGGTGAGGGGGCGGGCGGCGAGCAGTATCCGGCGGCGGTGGAGAGAAGAGGTGGCGGGCGGTAGGTAGAGAGAAGAGGTGGCGGGTGGTAGGTGGAGGTGGCCGGAGATGGAGAGGTGTTGTGGATGAGGAAAAGATGGGATCAGTCAACAGAAGGGAGACAAATTTTTTTTTTCTTTAAGTATAGGAAGTGCAGAGGCCAAGCAGTGGTAAGGACAGTCTCCAAAGGCCCATGCAATTATAAGGGGAAATCACCCTCCAGGAAACTCCGCGCAGCCCGCACGGCACTAGACGCGATAATTTTCTGATTAACAAAGGCCCGCGCGGTATTTTTTTTTTTTGTTTTTTTTTTTTGATAAAATTACATTCCCCGATACTTCCAAATTTCCTGCATCAAAACACTACCAAAGTGTAAAATTTTATAAACAAACGATGAATCAAATAAACTAAAATTAAGCATCTTTTGTTTTTTAATTTTTTTTATTTTTTATAAGCACATAAAAGAGGAGAAAAAGAAAAAGAAAATCGTGGAGCTACGATCAAAATCGATTTATTTAACGTCGTCGACACGACATGGGAGGTTCATCCCAATGGTGCAATTGGGCGCCTCAAGAGAAATTACGTATTTTTAAGGTCGTTGTCACGACCCTAATGTTATTCAAATAACAAAAGATTAAAATCCCTCACCCTCAAATGGAAGGTAAAGGAAAGTTGAGGAGGTTTAAGAGGAGGATTGTATGGTTGAAGTTTTTGAGGAGTAGGGATAATTGGAAGTATGTATATATATGGCTTCCTAATCTCCTCTAAAACTAATGGAAGTGGTGGAATTGGTAGTATGGGTGGAGGTGGTGAATACAATGGTGGTGGTAAATATTCAAGAACAACAACCTCACTTTCTACTTCAATAGATTCAAAAACCAACTCCTCATCCCATTGAACTTCTTCCTCATACAAAGAGGTGATTTCACTCACCAAAGTACTTGGAATCGGTTTTATGTGGGATGGTATTTCTTCAAACAACCTACTTGGCTCCTCTAATGGTTTGGGAAGTTGGGGAATTTGTGTAGTATGTAGAGGCAATGATGATAATGGTGATGGTAAAAATTCAAGAATAGCGATCACCTCCCTCTCTAATTCACTAGAGTCAACACACAACTCCTCATCCCATTGAACTTCTTTCTCATGCATAATGGTGGAATCACTCACCAAAACATTTGTATTAAGTTCCATTTGGGATGACTCTTCCTCTAAAGATTGAGCTACCAAGAGCTTTACCTCTAAGGCCATTTCATGCATTCGCCTCTTAAGATTTTCAAAATGCCGATTTCTTTCATCATCTATCGGATCTTTCTCTTGAGGCATATCCCAACAAGGTGGGGGCATGTCTTGGTACTCATGAGGTTGGTTTTCATCGAGATATCCATAATTCAAATGATCACTCCTTTGTGGCTCATAAGAATTGTAGCATGGATTATATCTTTCTTGACCTTGAAAACCAACTCTCTCCTCATCATAGCACTTATCAAGATAGTCACTTTGGTATGAACAACCAAAAGACATTTCATTATTGTAGTGCTCATCTCTCGAATCAACATAACAAGACTCGTGGTAATAATTTAAACTATATACATCACACGAGCTTGTCAAATTATTCCTAATCCTTTCCTAATTAAAGGCAAGGAATTCTATGTAACTTTTCCTACTTAGAGTAAACATAATATAAAAGTTTGAAATTTGTAGTGCAAGAGTTCTAGATCGGTACACACTACAAGCGGTGTCGTCCACAAAAGTAATCAAGCAATACACACTTCAAGAAAATAGAAAGTTTTTTTTTTGTTTTGAAAAACTACAACTAGAATTAGAATCTACGATGAAACACAAAAACAAAATACACCTTCTCACAGGCAGCGGCGCCAATTTTGACAAGCGATTTCCCACGTCGTTAAATGGGACTCCGCGAGGTCAAAATACTATTTATAAATCACCTACGACTTCTAACTACTAGAGAGTAGATAGTGGGAAGTAGGGGTCGAACCACAAGGAGAAGGGACTTGTAAGAGTGTTTTAAAGTAGAAAATAAGTATACTTATATATTATATAGAAAGCAATGTAAACAAGGGGTAGTTTTGAGATTGGTTTTTGTTACACTACGAACGGAAACTAAACTATCAATAGCTAAGCTAAGGGGGCGATTCTAAGATTATGAGGCCTTGGGAGGCAAATGACTTCAATATCCAACTATCGACTTATCACCGAGCAAATGCAATTACAAGGAAGTTTAGAACATTTGTCAAGGATGAAAGCATCATATTCTCTCGAATGTAGCTAGAGAGGATGATAACACAACTCAAAAGCTCTCATTGTTGATTCACCTAGATGATAACATCATAGATAACTCAACAATGGTATTAGGATTAGAGAGAGACAAACTTACTCACACACCCGCAATAGAGAGAATATACAAATAAGACATTTGATAACTAGCAAGAACCAAGACAAAGATAGCATATATGTCTTGACTCATACTTTGCTACTTAATGATATTGGAATGAACGATAACGTTCTACCCACAAATCTAGCTATTCGTTGATAACAATCATACGTTAAAATTGAATCTTCAACTCAAGTTTACAATCACATATTAGGGGGACCAATGATAACATTCAATCCTTACCTAAACACATAATTGATTAATCATGCAAGTTCATAAGATTTCCACTTCTAACAACTCATATTTATCATGGCATTCCTTAACTACAATCACACAACAAGGGGAAGAGCTTGTCATCACTCAACCCCTTCCATAGTCATTAATCTAACAACTAGAGATTACACTACCATTATGCTAAGTCACCATCATCATCACACTAAATTACTCTAACCAAGCTAACCTAATTAATGACTATGGAGCATGCAATTGATATAAAACACAAAGCCCATAACAAATTAAGCAAGATTGAACAACATTCATGCACAAGAATTCAAGTTCATCAAATGATAATCCAAATCTCAAGTTTAAGCATACAAGGCCCTCAAAGTTTCAAGGGAATGAATTCAAATGCTCCCAAGGATCAAACTAAGCAATACTACAATACATGGAATCAAACTACTAATCTAATGGAAAGGAATGGAAGAAAAGGGAAAGAAAGATGAAGAAAAATGGAGCTCTACATGGTTGTGGCCGTCTTTCTCTCTTGGGGGAGATAAGGGGTATTTATAGAATGCAGTGCACGGGCCGCGCAGCACTCCGCGCACTTTTGTGAAGGGTCGCGCACTTTAACCGTTGATCCGATTTGCATCTTCTAGTAGTCCATTTCGAAGCTCTTGATGAGAGTAATCCAATGGTATGATCCATGTGCTCTAATTCCTTTGCAAACATTTCCAAAATCAAGCTTCAAAATATTAGTGCATCACTTGTTCTTCAAAATGTAACTTTCACAAGTTTAGCTTTAAAGCTCCTTACTTTGCACCAAATGCTACCCAAATTAGATCTCAAATGTCATAAAACAAGAGTATATTTAGGGCTCATCAGTGTTATTAATCCATTCCTCATGTCCGGGAACCGTAATGATGCGATGATTTTAATGTAGGCACATGATTTTACATAGATTAGTGATATGGGTTATGGGTGTCTCATATTACTCTTGAGGGTGTGAAAGGAGGTTTAGTGTCGTCCTTCACTAAGCAGCAATGATTCCGTGATACCACCCAACTAGTGCATGATATTGGGCGTTAATGATCCATTTATTAAGGCATAAAACCTTAATGTTGAGAAAATTGGGTTTTATTTCATTTGGATTAGTGATCATGTTTTGGGTGTCTGTTATTACTCCTGTGGGTGTCACAAGAACTTGTAGTACAAGAGATAGCACACCCCACTCATGAAGGTGTATGTGACTTTTCCAAATGCAGCTTGACAAACATTTGAACACCAAATTCACAATTCAAGGAACATCATTCTTGAAGAAATACGAAAACAACTTTTAGTTTTACAATAATTAAAATACAAATAAAGAATTGAAAATTCAACGTAGTCATAATAATAGGATGAACTTAAGATTCAGGCTTGTCGCTATTATCATACTCAGGCCCGCTCTAATCTTCAGAGTTCTACTACTCCTTCTCATCCTCATCCTCCTCCTCAGTGTAATTCCCGTCTTCATAATCCTGGTTGGGACGGTTGTTCCGCCAAACACCTTCAGCGTTTTCCAGTCTTAAGAATTTGATGGCGTACATGGGTCTGTAATCTGGTTGGTGGTTGTGGATTAGGCTGAGCTGGAACTTCACCAAAGGTTGTGGCACCGTCTACACCAGCGATTCCCAGTCGCCGGAGAGCCTTAGGCGGTCAGTTGCTGTTAAATGCAGCTGAATGATGTTTGTAAGGATTCTCAGCTGATAGGGTTGGCCCATCCGGACACCGTTTTGATGATTCATGAAATGATCATGCACATGCTGTTTTTCACATTGATTAACATAAGACTATCACATGTAAGGAGAACATCATAATAACAGACCAGTTAAATGGGTTGATTGTTGCAATTTACCGGATGGCGGATGAGTGGATCGTCGGTGACTATTAAAGCCTCTTCTCCAAGCCTCCTGGTGAAGGAATAAACTGCGGATTGAAAATATTATATGTTAGCCAGTCAACTTAAACAATATTCATATACTAAACAAACCCAAAACATAATATACGCTATGAATAAATTACATAAACTCGATTGGCTATACGGTAATTAATATATGTATATATATATATATATGTGTGTGTGTGTGTGTGTAAATCTATATATATTCATGTATCATAACATATGAACTTGTTGAGTACAACATTTATAATCATACGGGGTTAATATACTCAAGATTAATGATGTACATGGAAGCATTAGTTTAACTATATCATATAGGGTATGTAGTATAACACAGAGGGTATCCATCATGTTTAAGTAAAAGGGATATTGTAAAACTGTTAAATATTATATATGTATATATACGTAAATATATATATATTCATGTATCATAACTTATGAACTTGTTGGGTACAGCATCTATAATCATACAGGGTTAATATACTCAAGATTAATGATGTACATGGAAACATTTGTTTAACTAAACAATATTGGGTATGTAGTATAACACAAGGGGGTATCAAGTGTAAAAATAGTAGGTTTAGAGTAAAAGGCTGATATTGTAAAAGTGTAAAATAGTAGGTTTAGAGTAATTACCGCTGGGGCATATTTCCGGGGTGGGCTTCAGAGGACGCAGTTCAAAACCGTTTGACCGGTAAACATACATGTCCATTGTCGGCCATCCCCTGTGCGTACACGTGTGCGCTCCAAATACCACCATGCTTCCGGGAACGATTCCGTATTTCCGACAGTAACGCACCCACCCACACGTCGCTGTCCACAACATAGTATCCACCGATCATATGCATCATGCATCTGACATTGATCAGGACTTGCTGGCCCCTCTCAGGGTTGAGATAATTGAGTCTGTCGCCTGATTCAAATTTCGTGCCACCAAAATTGGAGGGGACGACCTGAAATTTAAATATGAAGTAATGTCGCTATATGATTTACAAAAGAAATATCAGAAAGGTTAAGCGAAGACTCATACCAGACGGATTAGATCATTGGGATGTGTGATGCATTTCAGGTAATGGACTCTTGAATGCGTGGACCTTCTCTGATTGTTCATCTCCTCGCCCTCCTCGTTGTATGCCCGGACGATTATATCTGTGTTCGACTGAGATTCAAACTCCAGATAAGCCACCGCCTCCATTCCGAGGGGGTGGAGGAGATGAACCGAAGAATCCGACATAATTTCATTCATCGGGGTTATGGGAAGTAGAATCTCACCGACGGCCGTGTAGAAAACGGCCGCGCTTGGAATGAAGTCGCGGTCATAATTTGAAAAGAATTATTTAGGAAGTTGGAGTGTACGAATGGGATTGGCGGAGACGCGTGCACGATTCTGAAGTTATTCATAATTCGAAGAGAGAATAAGAGTTGCAGTAGAGTTTTCTTTGTGTGGGTGAATGATGTGGAGTGTCTGTGGTTTTGGAAGAGAAAGGATGAAGACAATGGTGTTTTGATTTATGTGTGGCATAAATGTTTTGTCGGATGGATTCGACGAACCAGTCAAACGAGTATGCAGACACAGTCCCTTTAAATTCACTGTAAACGAAGTTTGAATTCGTCCGCTGTTAGTGTAAAATATAGCGAAAATTTCTATTAACTTACTTTGATAGGAACTTAATATCAAAGTTACTTCCTGGGTTTTACTTTGATTCAATACATTCCTGTTCAGTTTAGCTAAGTTATGATCAAATTTGTTTGGTTGTTTTTTAAATTCAGTTTATATGTATAAGATCTGATAAAATTCATCTTAATTTGTACATACTATTACTATAAATTGATTTTGAAACAATGTAGTTCAATATATTTTATTTTAGTTCAGTCAGCACCAAATAAAATATGTGTCAAAATTAGATTAAAACTCTTTAACAAAGAAGTAGAAGACTTATAAATGTTAAGTAACTAAGGTTATATGTGTGTGTGTCATTTTTCAAATAAATAATCATTAAAACAATCAGACACGCTGATGGATGTCTACGACCCGCACTTGATCACGAACCCTGCTCACGAACTGATCTGCAAGACAAAGGCCCCAGGTGTCCCGGGGATAGACACTCCGACGCTCAAGTCAGTATATTTGCTTAAGGTGTAAAGTATAAAGTATGAGATTAGATGAGAGGTAGGGGTGTTTAAACACCGGGTACCCGTACTTCCAGGTACCCGTACAACCGGGTACCCGTACATGCGGGTAGTTGAAAATGCGGCCCGTGACCCGTCCCGGAAATACCGGGTACCCGTATAACCGGGTACCCCAGTTATGCGGGCCGGGTAACCGGGTACCCTATTTTATTTTGTTACTTATAAAAAGTGCTACAAAATACATTTAATTATTTAATAATAAATATACTTTATCAGTATAAAATTCCAAAACGAATTTAATATTATTTAATATGAAAATATCGATAAAATTATGAATAATTATCATTCGAGACAAATTAGTGGATGTACTCCAATGCAATGCGGGATGCGGTTGTTCGCTTGTGTTGAAGAAAAAGTAGCAATATCAAAGCAAAAGATTAAATGGTTGGAGAGCTGGATTGGAAACTTAAGAGGTTGAGTCTAATTAGGATGAATTGGTATTTAATTTTTAAAAATATCAATATTAAAAGGTAAAATTATATTTATAATTATAATTAATTAAATAAATACATATTATACCGGGTTTCCGGGTACCCGGAAAATGACACTTATGTGACCCGGACCCAAACCCGATAATTTACGAAATTAACGGGCCGGGTACCCGTCCGTAAAATATAAGAAAATACCTGGTTAATTTATGCCGGGTCACCGGGTCAACGGGACGGGTAGGCCGGGGCGGGTATTTTTGAACACCCCTAATGAGAGGTCTACTAAACCTCTTAGGGTATTTATATGGCTACAATCCGTAGATCACCAAGATATGTATTCATGGTATTGATACAACTTTTATGGGAATAAAGGTTGTATTACCATATATAATAGAAGTGTATTTCGGACATGATTGTGTTACCATGTTTAGGATAGCTGTATTACCATCTTTGAGAAGATGTATATTCCTTGTAGAACATTCATAGTATACGCATTCCTTGTAAGGATTAGGATTGATGGACCTGTGGATCCACCCTCCGCGTATCTCGAGCCCACGACCCTTCTCGAGCCCTGGTCCGAGTATGAATGAGGTCCGAATACGAACCATGGACTTATCAATAGCCCCAAGGTATATCTTTAAAAAATAGAGTACTCCATCTCGAAGGTTGAAGGAGAGGCTTGCTTCTCGAGGGAAGACCAATAACTCGAGGGAGACTACCTCGGGGTGTTAAGCTCGGGGTGTCCTTCGAGGACTCTCCTCTCGGGCTTACCCTTCTGAATATCTAGCTTCAAGTTCTTTCGTATTCCATCAGGACACGTGGACGGTTGGATATGAATCTGCCTTCTTGAATTCTGAGGGAACTGACACGTGGTCTTGATTCATTGTATCTTCTGGTGGTGAGGAGGACCAACCTTCCAATTGCCTGTATCGTTTCGCGAATCGAGGTAATTACTCCACTTAAATGCATGCTAATTACTGGTTATATAACCAAGTAATTTTCCTTGTGTTTATCATCAATTTTCATCCAAGTATTTTGCGTTTCCTCTCTGCAAGAATTCCCAACTAAACTCTTGTCTTTCTTCATCGTCTTCTTCTCATAACCTTTTTCCCTCATTCTCTGTATTGCCATGTCGTCAGCAAACTCTAGCCTTCCCTCTGGAAATGGAGAGAATGTTCCCGTGGCTCGTGACTTGCACACTTTATTCCTGGAGGTTGAGTCTGGGGAGTTGATGGAAGTAACTATGGCGACACCGCTGCAGGCGGTAGCTGTAATGGTAGATGATGGTGCCTCCGGGTCAGAGATAGACCCTAATGCGGAGCCCCAAGTTGATAAACGGGTTCCGTCCGCCGAAGGTCTGAATGATGTCACCAAGGTGGTCGACGAAAATACCCTGCAATTTTTGAAGTCATGCAGGTTGTCGTATCCCATCGAGGCTGGTTTGAAGCTCGAGGAGCAGACTACTCCGGTCAAGGATCTTGTGAGCCCCACTCGAGGGGTAGTATATGGTAGATTCTTGCAACAGGGCTTGAGTTTTCCCTTTCCCCATGTGTTTTCACAGTTCCTTCAGCATCATCGGCTTCACCCTTACCAGATTCATTCCTATGTGGTGGTGACAATGGTGGCTTTCATCTCCTGGTGTTTTCGGAAGGGCTATGAGCCAAGCCTGGATCTGTTTAGGAGCTTGTTCAAGCTGTTCTGCTTCAAGGATCGCGAGCATATTACCCTTACCCCTCGAAAGGGCAAGGTGTTCACTTTTCCTGAAAATAGCGGCAAGTGGGAGAACATTTGGCTAACTTTTGATCGAACAAAATATGAGGTTCCTGATTAGAATCCGAAGCCGAAGGACACTGTGCCTCTTGATATCTTTGAGATGCCTATTCATATGAAGGGCATCGTTGAGAAGCTCTTGAAGGGGAAGATTGTCTTCCAGGAGGGAGGATTTGTGCGGGGGGGGGGGGGGGGGGGGGGGGGCTCACAGCTCGGTGTGGCAGTGGCCTACTATCACCTATTCTAATCTGTAAGATGTTCCACGATCCAAATCCACATCTAGCTTTCTGAAAAAGGATCGAGATTGGGCCCTCCCTGATAAAATCCAGGGAGATGAGAAAAAGGCCAAGAGACAGCCTTCTAGGAAGTCACCCCGAAGTCAGGGTGAATCTTCTTCCAGTCAAACTTCCTCAGGTAATTTCTGTTTCAAAATAGATTAGCTGTCTGATATATATCTTTTACCTAGCGTATTTACGCTCTTCCTTATATATACAGCCTCTCCTCCAAAGAAAAAGATCAAGAAAGGAAAGCCAATCTACAGGTCATAGATGAGGAGGTAGAAGAAATGGAAGTGGAGGCTAGGGAGTCCTCAGATGATGATGAATCTGACCTTGAGCTGGTAGTGTTTTAAGATACTTTTCTGAAGAAACTGAAATACTATCTGAACTGCCCAGAGGAAGGAGTGGTCAGGCTTCTCGGAGGTCTTCCAAGAAGTATCCCTTCGTTGATGAGGTAATTATCTCTTCCATTCTCCTATATGAGTTTCTCAGTTATCGAGTTTTCATATGTCTTCTACTTTTACAGTTGATGGTGAATCTGTCCACGGTGGGAGGTCGAGCTAACGATGTGATCCGGTACTTGTCTTATTCTTTAATGGAGTTACATGCCAAGTGCCGGGCCTTCAGGGCGAAGAAAGAGGAGGTGGAAGTTGCCCTTTTGACTCTGACAGCCGAGTCTACCGCACCTACTCCTCTTGTTCGGGCGTCATCGGAGGTGACTCAACTGGAAGCCAGGGTAAAACAGCTGGAGACCGAGAAGGAGGACTTGTTGTTGGCAAAGAAATTCCAGGATAAGGAGCTGGAGACTTATCAGGATATTGCAGAGGAGCTGGCACGAAATCAAGCTGCGGAGAAAGACCCAGAGGAGACCAAACGACTCCTAAAGCTTTGGAGTGCCTTCGTTGCATGTAGCCCCGAGTTTCAGAGCCATAGGGAGGAGTATGGAGATTTATTCCATTCTTCTGAGCTGCATGCAATCTTGGATGGCGTTCTACAACTATGTCAGTCCAAGGAGGAGGTGAAGATGATGAAGGAAATCTTTTCTCATCCCAATGCTGCTGATAAGCTTTCTACTCTGACTGCTACACGCTGGATTCCTGGAGCCGAGTTTTTGGATGCATTGGATCCCTCCGAGAAGGTAGTAACATCAGGAGATTTATTGAGGCTTATTAGAGCCAAATATCCTGACTTACCTTCTCTTTAAGAGGTGATTGATCCTTCTACTGGCAAGGTTGAATAGTTCCGGCAGGTTTGCTACCTTACTTGCTGGCATCTTTTAGTCAGCCTCGGTCTTCATGATTTACTGGAAAGGAGCACCAGCCTCGGTTGTTAAGTTCTCGCAATTATCCATGATGAACACTCTGCGAGCTTAATATTGTTTGGCTTCTTCCTTGTGTGTCTTTTGACAAGGCCTTTAATGTCACAGCGTGCAGAAAAGTTGACAATAGCCCATCTCTCCAGTGTCACTTCTGGTGAAATCCTAGGAAACCCTATTGGGTGTATTTAAAAGTATCATATTCTGATGTAATAACACCTTTGATATGTCCTTTTTAGGTTCGAGGTTTAGCCTCTTATGTGCCCTTTTGAGGGTCTTGTTTAGAAGTATCATATTCTGATGTAATAACACCTTTGATATGAACTTCAAATTTTGTTTTTGAGGTTTCTCCTCTTTATGTTGAGATGATTGATTCTCGAGCACGTCTGCCATTTTGGTCTATAGACCTCAATCAAGCACTTTTTGAAGTACTTTATCTCGAACCTATCTCTTTTATTCAAAACGATTGACATTCGAATATTGGATCCAAACAACTTATAAGTTGACCAATCATATACTTTATAAAGTATATTGTTTTGAATAGCAATCAATGTTATGCTTAAGACAACAATCCTCTTTTTAGAAAAGGAATTTAAGATTGCTTGTTATAAGGATAGGTATAAAAATGACTTCAATCTAAGTTTATAACTTTAAGAATAGAAGCAAAGTAAATAGTGGGTTTAAGTTTGAGTACCCGTTTGTGCTAGAGCATACTTGTCTCGGACCTTGATGAGGCTTCTCGGACATTCTTGATAGTCTCGAACCTTTGTGAGGCTCTCCATTGAGTTATTATCTTCCGTGATACTTTCGTAGGTTAATAACATTCCATCTTCGTGGTATAGGTTCCCCCTTCATGGTTTCCAAGAGGTATCTTCCCCCTGGATGGGATTCTAGGACTCGATATGGACCTTCCCAGTTCGGGGCTAGCTTCCCTTCCACTTCTTTCTTGCTTTTTTCATTTAACCTCATGACAAGGTCTCCTTTAACGAAAGTGGCTAAGCAGACTCTTCTATCATGGTAGCGCTTGACTCTTTCCTTTACCTTGGCCTCGTGGATTGTAGCATTTGCTCTCTTCTCTTCTAGGAGGTCAAGGTCGAGACGAAGGTTTTCTTCATTGGTCGTGCCCTCTTCATCATCTGGTTGAGAAGTATGGGCGGAAGGGACCCCAATCTCCATGGGGATTAATAAGTCCATGGTTCGTATTCAGACCTCGTTCATACTCGGACCAGGGCCCGAGAAGGGTCATGGGCTTGAGATACGCGGAGGATGGGTCCACGGGTCCATCAATCTTAATCCTTATAAGGAATGCGTATATTATGAATGTTCTACAATGAATATACATCTTCTCAAAGGTGGTAATTTAGCTATCCTAAACATGGTAATACAACCATGTCCGAAATACACTTCTATTATACATGGTAATATAACCTCTATTCCCATAAGAGTTGTATTCATACCATAAATACATATCTTGGTGATCTACGGATTGTAGCCATATAAATACCCTAAGAGGTTTGGTAGACCTCTCATCTAATCTCATACTTTATACTTTACGCCTTAAGCAAATATATTGACTTGAGCGTCGGAGTGTCTATCCCCGGAACACCCGAGACCTTTGTCTTGCAGATCAGTTCGAGAGTTTGGTTCATCGTCGAAGTGTTGGTGTCCGGCATACATCAATTTGGCACTCCCAGTGGGACATCTCACACTCATTGACGACGTCGCCGAACCTTGTTTCCGATCTGGTCTAACGTACCCGAAGAAGCAACTTCTCCAACAACATGTCTGAAGCTGAGCAACCCGTGTGCTAGGGCAAAATCCGGAGGAGAATCCAGGAGCAGAACAACCCCCCAAAGACGAGGACGAGGACGAGGACGCGGTCGACCCGGAGGATCTCGCACACGCTCTACCTCTGAACCACTGTCAGGCTCTACCGTGGGGGCAGGAAACTCCAACGTTCCAAACTCCTTCGGTAAGAATCCTGTCGTATCCGGAACACCCCTCTCCGGTCCAAATCCTATTGCGTCAGGAGTGCCACCTTCTGGATCGAATCATGTTGTGTCAAGAGTACCACCTTCTGGATCGAATCCTGTTGGATTTGAAGCACCGAACTCGGGACCAAGAATTTCGATCCAGACTGACATGAACTACAGCGAACACGTCAACAATCAAGACGGCCTCGACCCAGAAAATGAGCTTGGATATGACGGACCTGATTCGATCTTCACCTCAGAGGAACAAACACTAAGAGATCAACAAATCCTCGCGGAAAAACAACAGGAGGAGGAAAGACAAAGACGTCTAAGGGAAACTTTGAGAGATACTGTGCGAAGTAACCCTCCAAGTTCCAGGCCATCTTATATCAACCTTGACCCTCCGAGAACGATCCCTGAAGATGTCTGAACGCTGATGAGGAACTTACAGGCCCAATATCCTGATTTTGTCGCATCTTTGATAAACTCAAGTCAACAACTCAGTGCGCAGATGCATGAAGCACCCAACCGAGTATCTGTCTCAGGAGCTCAAACTACACCACCTGCTGATCCTACTCAGGAACGAAGACTGCTCAATAATTTATCCAAGGATCTTCCACCTTACAATGCTCAGAGCAGTCTGCCGCCACCTCCTAATGTATCCAATTATCATGGTGAAGGCACATGATTAAGTAGGGAGGAGGTAAGAAGGCTGCGTATCCTCAACATAGAAGAAGAACTCAGATGCGAGAAGAGGGAGCGATCTCGAAGCGAATGGAAAAATAGCGCTAATCGGCCCTACTCACAAGATGGAGCCTACCCTACCCGAGGAAAATACGAAGTTGACCAAGAACTCACACGTATTCTCAGACCCAGAGGATATGCTGCTCATTCTCCCTTCTCGCGACATATTGTGAACCTCCCGTTTGATAACTACAAGAAGGTCCCAGAGCACTTGCCCACATACGATGGCACCAGCGATCCTAGAGAATTTCTTTCGGTCTTTTTTAAGACCTTAGAAACCAGGAAATTCCATGAATTGGAGATATGCAAGATCGTCCCCAGTTACCTCCGAGGAAAAGCACAGACCTGGTTTACCCAGACGAAACCAGAAAGTTTATTTGATTACTGGGATTTCGCCGAATTTCTCCTCCGCGCTTTTTCCAGAAGAAGAAGTTCACCAAGTCCCTCAGAGATCTGGGGTATGTGGCTCGCCTCGAATGAGAGACTGTGATAGAAAACTATCATAGGTACATGGATCTAACTACTGAATGCTATGATCGAGATGAACGCCTCCTAATAAATATGTACTGGATGAGCGTGGATGATGACATTCTAAGGATGAAATTGGCAACCAAAAATCCAACAACCATTCAACACCTTCAGGCCATCATGGAAAAGTACTCTAGCAAATCAAATGTTGTGACGGGCAAATGACCCCCAGAATTCCTGATGGACAGAAAAGAATCCAGGGCGAAAATATCGAAGGTCGAGAAGACTGATAACGCTCCAAAGCCTACCTTCGAGACATACACTCCTCTGGCGAGATCTCGGGCCGAAATTCTATCTATTCACAAGCACCTTTTGAAGGACCCACCTGCCATGAAGGAATCAGCCGAACGTCAAAGGTCCCCGAAATACTGCCAATATCACCGAGATCGGGGGCATGACACGGAGGAGTGCTACCAGCTCAAAAATGAGATCGAGAAGCTAATTCGTCAAGGAATTGTGCAACAAATCGCACCTTCAATAGCTGGCGATAACCAGGGGACCCAGAGAAGGTATGGGGGAAAGCCCTGGCAGAAGAAGAAGGATGGCTATCGCAATAATAACAATAACAACCAGGGCGCTGGAGGCAAAAACCCTGAAGATCCTCCTCCACCACCGCCAAACGAAGCCAACCGAGTCATCAACGGCATCAATGGCTACACAGGAGAAGCAATTTCCTTGACCAAGCTGAAAAATAGTGTGCGAGCTATGCCCCACACTGAGCCAATCATTAAGAGGCTCCGCCCCAAGGAAACCATTACTTTCTCGGATGCGGACGCCGTGCCAAATCAGATGCCTCACTCGGATCCTCTCATCATCTCAGCAATCGTACAAGAAACTCTAGTAAAAAGAATCCTCATAGATGATGGGAGTGGGGTAGAAGTAATGTTTCAAGACTGCTTCCAGAAGCTAGGATTTACTAAAGATGATCTTAAACCTACGGGTCCGATCTCAGGGTTCACAGGAAATCCAGTAATACCTCTCGGAGAAATCACACTCCCCGTCACAGTAGCAGAAGGAGCCAAGAGCCTAACCTTGTACTGCACATTTGTGGTAGTAGACGCGGTCACACCCTTCAACATTATCCTTGGCAGACCTTCGATGTGCCAAGCTAAAGCTGTATGGTCTCCCTACCACCTGATGCTGAAGTTTTCAACACCACAAGGAGTGGCTTCAATCAAAGGAGACCAAGGAGTAGCGCACTCTTGTATGATCACGGCCATCTGTGATGCCAGAAAAGTGAGCAATATCTTGGCCGTCAACACTATTTTAGGAGATCTGGTACCCGATCCTGATCTCGAACAACCCATGGTGTTCCATTTTGAAGAAGAGGCCTATAATGAGATGACAGCAGTATGGCATAAACGTCACCACCAAACCTTCCAAGTGGGGGAACTGGTAATGCCAGTTGGCCCGTGGTGCACCAACAAGCTAGGAGGAGCGCTGGAGTCAAGGACCAAAGGACCATACAAAATCTCCGCAGCACAATCCGGTGGATTCTACCTCTTGCAAACACGCGAAGGAGAGCACTTGGACCCTGTCATTATGGCGCCCTTCCTACGCAGGTACCTCGGAGCTAAAACCAAGTAGACCTTCTCATTATAAGGAGAAACTACTTCAATAAGGCCTACGGGCCAAGCTCTTTTTCTTTTCATCTTTTTACATTCTTATACCCGAGCTCCCAAACTCGAGGTTGTCTTTTATAATTTTACCGAACTCTCAAGTTCGAAGAATGCAATTTATTTTCAATATGTATATATATATATATATATATATATCTTCTATTTTATTTTGAAGCAGTCCATACTCTCTAAATACAAAGAGAAACTATGCCTCACAAAGCATAAGTAAAGACTGCTGCCTAAAGATCCATACGCTTATAAGTGTACGATTGATGCTTATTTAATATGAGTTGTTTAGACTACGTGTCTGGACTACAATCATCTTAGGCCAAAATAAAATAATATACTTATAAAAAGTATATGGTCAAAGACCAACATGATATGAGTCATGCAAACTCACAAAGTTTGGAACTCGACTCTCCACATGATACTCCTACTAAGGTACACATCACTATCTATTAAGGCTATTCATAAGCCTAAAGAGTCAATCTTCTCAAGGATTGCGATATAAAGAACTTTATAAAGGCAAAATCAAAAAGTGTTATTACACTATGAAACTTCTTACACCTCATGAAGGTCTTTAAATATAGGGGCACGACCCCGACCGCGAGAAGAAGTAGAGGCACGACCTCGAACACTCTGGAGGCCACGGCCCCAATTACTTTCCTCTGCCACCCTCATCAACTGAGAGGGCGTAGGGGACCCAATTCTATTTTCCACAGGTCGAGCAGGAGAGTCAATAGAGCCACGAGCTCTAGGAGTAGGTGTCACCTCTCTGCCCCTTCCACATGGGATCCCTCGAGATACACCCCTTTGGGCATGAGGCCTTATCAAAGATCCTTAATATTAGACACCGGAAGGTCCACCTACTTCCCTCCTTGAAGACCCTGAAGGTAGGACAAACACACCTTGAGCTTCTAGTTCCTTTATTTGGAACCTGCAAGCGTTAAGCTCGGCCTGGCACATTCTCAACTCATCTATCTTGGAGGAAATCTTGTGATTCACGGTGATAGTCTCATCTCGAAGTCTAGAAATAGGAAGATCCTTCTCATGGCTTTCACCCTTAACCGTCATTAAGTCACTCTTGACTTTCCTCCATTCTTGGTCATACTCTTTATTGGTGGTCACGGCCTTGTTGTGAGTATCTTCTAGATATTTATACCTCTTCTGAAGATCACTCAACTCCCGATTCAGCTCAGCTCTTCGCTTCAAAGCCTCTTTGAGCCCACCGTGAAGACTCTCACATTCTTCCCGCACAATGCTGAAACAGCCTTTGGAGTCATCCAGATCTTCCTCCAGTTCCTTGTTCTTCTGAAGGACAGCTTCATACTTGACCTGCAAATCAGCACATGCGGCAGAGCAACACTGGACATAAAGGAAGGTAAAGACCAATTAATTCCAAAGACAAAGCACGTGTTCAGAATACAGGAAGCGCCAAAATGTGGCGAAAAGAGAAAAATCTCGAAGTAAAAGACAAGGCTCTAAGGAATTACAGTCTTCCCCTGTCCATCAGAAGTCTTTGGGTCCTCAAGTGAAGTTTCAGTAGTCTGATTCTCCATCAGGAACGTAAGCTCAGGATACAAACCGGACAGTTTGTCCTGAAACTCCTCTAGAGTTAAAGCATTCTTCAAAGATTCCAGGTTAGACAGTAGACTGGTCTCAAACCCCCCAATCTGACTATACTTCGCCCGAAATTCCTTCAAATTCTCTGGTACTTCAGGCCAAGTGTAGGCAGGGGCAAGACATTCTTGAATCTCTTCACTGAGAAACCCCTCCAGAGGAATCCACATCTTCGAGAGCTCAGATTTATGGTAGAATTCACCATATTCTTGGCGACGTGACTCCATCTCTGGACAGTTGAGGCAGAAGTCTATTATTAATCAAACTAGCCGCCTCTGGCTAACAGGATCAGCATACCGGTCTCTCTCAGCTTCCACCAAAATCATGTTCCTTTTCAATTCTAAGAAGGAACCATCAGAAAGCCTTTTTGCCTTCTCCAAGGCTCGGTTCTCCTCTTCTAAGGCTCTTATTTTGTCCTTAGCCTGAGCCAGCTTATTCTGGAGATGCTTCAGCATATCTGAAGGTTCCTTAGACTTCTTGGACATCTCCTCCTCAATCAACTCGAGCTCGGAATCCTGTCCCCGAGAACGGTCATACAGTGTCCGAAGAGAATTGTACATATGCCTCATCAGACTCGCAGACTGTAAAAGAAGACAAAGAGAATTAGATAACTACACAGCTAATCCTATCAGAAGCCATGACGAATCATACCTGGTTAATTTCGGGACAGCCCGGTACCACCTCAATCAGAACCTCAAAAGGAGAAGGCGACACATACTTCTCGAACTCTTCCAATGGTCCGAGTTTGAGCCTTGGCTTCATTGGAGACTTGTCTGCAGAAATCCCTGAAGCCTCGAGATCCCTCTTCTTCTCATTACTACTCAAAAACCCCCTTGATTCAGCTATCTGAGACAACAAATTGGCTGCCCTGTTCGTCCAAGAAGCACCCACTGCACATACAAGGAATGAAGTTAGCGTAAGAAGCAATGGATACATTGTGGATGAGAATATAACACAAGAAGAAATACCCGCTTGCAACGTATCTGATTCTATCACAGAAGTTATCATCATGACCTCATCGACATTTTCGGTCGTGATGGGAAGGACACTAGAAGTCCGAGACATTTCCTTTCTCGGACACCGAACTAAGGCAGAACCCTCATCCTCTTCCTCATCTGATGGATCTAAACAAGAACAAATAGGTAATCTGCCTCCCCAATCACTTTCAGCTGTGATTGAGTCTCCTTGGGCCCTTGAACCAACCTTTTAAACCGACGCCCACGTCGAGCATCTTTCATCAGACCCGAGATTTCCTTATTTACCTCTTTCTCGGATATCTCATCTCGGGCAGCTCTCTCTTCTAATGCTCTATAGGCCTGCAATGCCTTAGCTGCACCACCTGGATCCTGCTCCATAGACAGAAGGGCTTCATACCAGTCCATCTCAACACCTTCTGGCTGATCAAAATGTGACAACTTCAAGAAGCTGCAATTTTGAAGAGTACGGCCGGATAGTTGATTCAACCAGTCATACGTTTCTATAGGCCATTGCCAACCCATTTGATGATCTCCAGATACAAACCTACCCTCTCTAAGTTTGATCTTATCATTCACCAACTCCCCAGCTATATCCAGCAGTTGGCGGGATGACTCCACTTCATGTCAGATCTCATTTTGGACATCTTCATTCCAATCAGGAACTTCATACTTGGTTCGATCGAAAGTTAATTTTACCTTATCCCACTTACCGCAGTTTACAGGAAGCACAAAAAGTTTACCTAAAGTGGTGTCACGAGAGGTCAAGGTCACACTTTGTTTAACAACGGAAACCTTATACATGGTCCGCGACAAGGAGAGATTGGGGCGATAACCTTCACGAGCACACCAAGTTATTAAGGCCATAATGATGACTATCAGATTGGCATGTAACTGACCTGGATGAACACTATAATGCTGAAGAAAATCATCCAACAGTGGGGGAAAAGGGAAGGCTAACCCATGCTGCAGAAACCTCCCATATATGACCCCTCGGGTCGGAGTTACTAACTCAACTGCAGATTTGTCTTCTCCAAAGTACATGAGGTCAGCATCAAAAGGAATCGAAAAGGGACAACCTTCTACGAAGATAGCAGCATCAGTGCGTGTTTTATCCTCCTTCTTCGACTCTTTGCTACTACCCTCACCATCCATGGATACCATACCTCTGGATGCATGCATGACCACGGGGCTATTCCCCTCTATCTGATCCCTCCTGACCATAGCCCTCAACCTCTTCTCTTCCTCAGAGGCTTTCTTCTTCAAAACTACATGTTTATTCCCACTCGCTACCTCAGCTATGCGGCGGTCATGGGAGCTACTCTCCTCAGCCTAAGCTTCTACATACTCTCCCTCATCATGATGGGGGAAGGAAATTGTTCTACTACTATTGCTCATGATTTCAGTAAGTATGGGGGGAAATACACACACAAGAGATAAAAGGAAAAAATAGACACAAGCAAATGTGCAGAGAAAGAAGATGGCACTTACTGATGATGGAAGCAGAAATTTGGGGCTTCAGAAATTGATGAAGTATTGATGCGCCTTCTGAACTTGGAAAGAAAAAAAATTCGAATAAGAGAAGACAATGGGAATGATTTGGGAAATTTAATCCAAACCCAGAAAGCATTGAAGATGAGCAATTACCTCGATTCTGTTTCCGAGGCAAGTAATTGGAGAGACGGGGGACAGACCGTCTCTGCTTGCCAATGAAGACACGCCACGTGTATCTACCATCTGGATTTCAAAAGAAGCTAATCTCAGTCATCCATATATCTGATGGAATATGAAAGAACTTGAAGCTAGATATTCAGAAGGGTAAGCCCGAAAGGACAGTCCTAGAAGGCCACCCCGAGTTATTCTCCCTCGAGTTATTGGTCTTCCCTCGAGAAGCAAGCCTCTCCTTCAACCTTCGGGATGGAGTACTCTATATTCTGAAGATCTACCTTGGGGCTACTGATAAGTCCATGGTTCGTATTAAGACCTCGTTCAGACTCGGACCAGGGCCCGAGAAGGGTCATGGGCTCGAGATACGCGGAGCATGGGTCCACGGGTCCATCAATCCTAATCCTTATAAGGAATGTGTATATTATGAATGAATAACAAGGAATATACATCTTCTCAAAGATGATAATTTAGCTATCCTAAACATGGTAATACAACCATGTCCGAAATACACTTCTATTATACATGGTAATACAACCTCTATTCCCATAAGAGTTGTATCAATACCATGAATACATATCTTGGTGATCTACGGATTGTAGCCATATAAATACCCTAAGAGGTTTGGTAGACCTCTCATCTAATCTCATACTTTATACTTTACGCCTTAAGCAAATATACTGACTTGAGCGTCGGAGTGTCTATCCCCGGGACACCCGGGTCCTTTGTCTTGTTGATCAGTTCGAGAGCTTGGTTCGTCGTCGAAGTGTTTGTGTCCGGCATACATCAAGGATGACCGCTTCGGACCCATAGACTAAGTTATAAGGATTCTCTCCTGTTGCTGTGGCTGGTGTAATTCTATTGGTCCAGATCACGCTTGGTAATTCTTTGATCCAGTTTCCTTTAGCTCCTTCGAGGCGTTTCTTTATACCGCTTACCAAGGTACGGTTCGTAACCTCTACTTAGCCGTTAGCTTCTGGATGATATACCGAGGTGAGCTTCTGGTGTATGCCATACTTCGTACACCATGTCTTGAAGGGATCATTAGCAAATTGTGCTCCATTGTCGGTCACTATGTATCTCGGGATGCCATAGCGACACACGATATTCTTCCAGCAAAAGTTGATAACTGTCTTGCCAGTTATGTTGGTTAGGGCTTCAGCCTCTACCCATTTTGAGAAATAATCGATGGCCATAATGAGGTACTTGAAGTTGCCAGGGGCCGTAGGAAAAGGTCCGACGAGATCTATGCCCCATCGAACAAATGGCCAGGATTCTTGGATGGTAATCATATTTTCCTGTGGCACGTGGATCATTTTGGCAAATCTCTGGCACTGGTGGCAAGAATTGATATATCTTTTGGCGTCTTGTAGCATCGTAGGCCAGTAGGAGCTTTCGGGTGACGGTACGTGGACCTTGGTGGCTACCGCAGACTCCTTCATGTGTTTCTTGTATTAAGTGTTCCGCGTCAGAAGGTCTGACACACTTAAGTAGGGGTTGTAGGTATCCTCTCTTGTATAGGATATTGTTGTGGATGACATATTTCGGAGCTTTAACTCGGACCTTCCGTGCAAGGTGCTTATCCTCGGGAAGGGTACCTGTTTGGAGGTATTCAACGTAGGGGTTCATCCATGTGTCTGAGATATCAACAGCCATGATGCTACTCTCTTCATAACTTCTCTTAGCCAGGGTTTCCATTAGCAATTCTTGAGAAGATCTTATGTTGAGGTCTGAGGAGGAAAGTTTTCTAAGTGCGTCAGCCTTGTGGTTACCTTCTCGGGGGATATGATTCAGCTCATAATGTCAAAATTGATTTAGGAGAGGCTTAACTATCTCAAGGTATTTCTGGAGACTATACTCCCGAGTTTCGTATTCGCCTTTAACCTGTTGAACCACGATTTGTGAGTAACTGAAGATTTCAAGGTCCTCGACCTCAAGGTCCTTGGCTAGCTTTAGCCCCGTAATGAGGGCTTCATATTCTGCTTCATTATTAGTGGCTTGAAAATCAAAATAGAGAACGTAAGGATGGTCCTTTCCCTCGGGGCTGGTGAGTACGACTCCAGCACCGCTTCCCCCCGAATTGGAGGATCCATCCACATATAGTTGCCATTTTTCGGAGTCCGGAGTTGGGTTTGGTTTGTCAATCTCCACTGGTTCAACAGACTCCATTATGAAATCAGATAAGGCTTGGCCCTTGATGGCTGTCCGAGGTTTATATTGTATGTCATGTTCTCCCAACTCGATTCCCACTTCATCATTCATCCTGAAGCGTCAGGCTTCTGGAGGATTTGTCTGATCGGGTAGTTGGTTAGGAGGACTATTGTATGTGCTTGGAAGTATGGTCTCAACCGCCGAGAAGTGTGGACGAGGGCTAATATCAAGCGCTCGAGGGGAGTAAATCTGGTCCCGGGCCCTTGTAAGGCCCTACTTACATAATATATGGGGTGTTGCGATCCCTCCTTTTCCTTGACCAATACAGCGCTGATGGCTAGCTGGGATGCAGATATATATAAGTAAAGAGTCTCTTCTTTATCTGGCTTTGACAATGTCGGAAGTTGCCGAAGATGGTTTTTAAGCTCTTGGAAAGCTTCTCCGCATTCATGCGATCACTCAAACTGGTTTGCCTTCTTAAGGATATTAAAGAAGGGTAGATGTTTTTCCGCTCCTTTGGATAGGAAACGACTAAGGGCTGCAAGGGACCCTGTCAGCTTCTGCATGTCCTTGACGGTTTTTGGAGGTTGCATATTTTGCAAAGCCTCTATCTTCTCGGGGTTTACTTCAATTCCTCGATTGGATACCATATACCCCAGGAATTTTCCCACTCCCACGCCTATGGTACATTTAGCGGGGTTCAGCTTCAAGTTGGAGGCCCGTAACGTGTCGAAACCGTTTTCATTACCACCAGTAAATACCTATTCCAATTCTTCCTTTTCCTCCCCCAATCCAGCCTAAATTAAAACCTCTTCCGTTTCATACTAAATAAGATTAAAGTTTTCAATTTCATCGCTTCTCGGATCCGTTCGATTTCCAAACCTGTGTGAAATCGTTGTTCGCCTCTTCCCCTTCCCTTCTCATTTATGGAGCACTATATTATAAAGATGATGCGAAGAAGGTACTCGAACCAGACCTGCAAAACCTCATGCAAGAAGGTAGTCCCGCCAGAAATCTCCCACATGGCGGCGGCGACCTCGAAGAGGGAGTAAAGAGCAGCAAGCGTTGGCGATCGTAATGAATCGAAAGGCATCGAAGTCGGCCCAATTGGGCGATTCGGAGCCCCGAGAAGGGTGAAGGGTGGTGAATAGGAAAATGAGCATCAAGACGCTGAAGCGGCCGAGCTTCTGCTCGGATACGGTGGAGTAGAACAGGGCCTAGATTCTGGGCCGCGGCGATGGCGTCTAAATCCCGCCATATGACACAACTCTTCAGAGCTAGATGATCGTCCTTTACAATAAAAGGTATGGTTTTTGCAATACTCTTCTCTTCTCTTTCTTTTAATATTTTTCTTATCCAATGTTAAATCCCCCCTCTCATCTTCATTTTTTGTTTTCATACATTGTTTTGGTTAATTAGATTAATGTAAGTTCTAATACTTAATTCTGATTTAGCTTTTCGAATCTATGTGCTAAGTTAATTATATTAATATGCCAGTTCAAATTCTTATTCTGATTTAGCTTTTCGATTAGTTGTGGTAATCTTCTTCCTGTTTATCTCAGTTGGAGGAGATCAGCTGAGATTATTCATAGCCGAATTGGAATAAAGAAGGGAGCTTTGATAAGCTGCCATGGTATTTCTCATGCTGCTGCTGTTTCATGTTCTAAATAATGATAACTTGGTAAAGAATCTAACTCTCTAGGACAAGGTATTTACTATTTACTGATATGGTATTTACTGACAATTATTGCTCCTATTGTTACAGGTTTCTTGATTGGATCAACATTCAAGACTTTGTATTTTTCTTGGTCATTTTAGGTTATATGTTCAGTTTGTATGGGTTTCTTGAAGGCAGTCTATTATTTCCACACTGCTTATTTTTGTGTCGTAATTTTCTAAGTTTGTGGTCGCCTCCCTTTTCCACAGTTTGCTCATGTTTGTACAAACTGTGGCATGAGAATGGGAGAATACTTTTGTGAAGTGTGCAAGTTTTATGATGACGACGTAAGTGAACTAAGATAATACCATTTGCATCTCTTAGAATGGCTATATATTTTGGCCTAATCTTTATGGTTCCATTTCTGTTTTCAGGTTGAAAAAGGGCAATTTCATTGTGATGATTTTGGTGTTTGCAGGTCAATCGAGCTTTGTAGTTTCTCTTTGTTTCACCTTAGATTAATCACTCGCAGGTTACTTTTTATCTAAACTTACTTCTTTTTGTTCTTTCATACAGAGTCGGAGGTCGGGAGAACTATTTTCATTGCAAGGAATGTGGTATGAAATTACAAGATTCTATACTCCTTCGCTCTATGAATCCAAATAAAGAAAAAAAATTGCATTTTTCTTTTTTGTTCATTAAGTTGTGCTGCAAAATAATTGCTGCTAAAAATCTGCAGGATCTGGCTACTCAATTGCTCTCCGTAACAACCATTTGTGTGTAGAGAATTCAATGAGGCACCACTGTCCAATCTGATATGAGGTTAGCCAGCTTTCTATCACATGTACTTAATTCATAACTGAAACCTTTGGCGCGTTCTTGATTATGTTCCCGAAACCTACAATATCTGTTCGACTCTTTGAAAGACACGCAGTTATGAAATGCGGGCACGCCATGCACGGCGAGTGCTTCATTGAGATGCTAAAGCGCGAAAAGTATATCACAACCTTCCCTAAAAAGTTCATCTTTCTGCACTTTTGGTGATGAAAATGCTGATCCTCTCTTTGTCTCTCTCTCTCTCCCTCTCCAGGTTTTGTTGTCCGATATGTTCCAAATCAATTATCGCCATGTAAAAAATATGGAAGAGCCTAGATGAAGAGGTATGCTCATTATGTTACAGCCCAAAGACTAACATATCAATGGCTGGTATTGCAACCGATGCAACTACACTTAATGTTCATAGCAGTGCTCTCAAATCTTATAAAGGCCAGCACTTAATGGATTGTTGTGCATGATGCTACCGAGTTGCAATTTGTTTTTTGTGCAATGGCTTCAAATTCTTGATAAAAGGAAGGAAATGGAAAATGCCATGGTTTTCAATTAGCAGAGAACAAAATAGGTTGAAGTACGCATGAGTTGGAGGTATTCATTGATTGATAGTTTAGTTCTATGCACCAAATCTATACTACTTTGTGTAATTTGGTTTCTTTCACTTCATTTTGTAATTGAATTATTTTCATTTACAAGTTTAGATTTTCACAGTTTAAAAGCATAGTTGTAGTGCTGCTGATTATTGGTGTTTGATTTGTACATTTAGTCGCCCTTTTTTTTTTTAGCCTGCAATTATTTCATTAAAAATTGTCAAAACTTACCCTGCACCATAACGTTCCTTCAAATAAATACTGGACTTAATCATCCTCAACAATTATCCATTATTTTTATAACGTTAAAGATAAAATATAAAACCTGCTTCGTAACGTTCCTTGAAATAAAAATAGTACTAAACCATCCTCTCTGATTCTTTATTATTTTTGTGCCAGTAATTCATGCACTATTTCTTCTTTATATTATGCAATTATTTCAGAAAATATAATCAAAACTTAATTGAAAACCTCCATCATAACGCTTCCTAAAACAAAAACTGCACTTAATGATCGTCACAAATGATTTTTATTTTGTAACGGTAAACTTAATTTAAAACCTGAATTGTAACGTTCCCTTAATAAAAACTGTGCTTATTAATCATCACAAATTCTTTATTATGTGTTGATCCGTTCTCACAAATTGTGCCATAAAAATTATTAATATCTTCATTCACCGATAATATATGCATACTATATGCATACGAAATTTCATATGATTTGAAAAATGATTAAATTTTTGACAAAATTATATAAATGATAATAGTTTCATAAAAGTCAAATAAAAATATAAAACTATATTTTATTAGTATTTAACCAATTGAATCTAATGATTCTCGGTTGATACAAATATTCTCAGAAAAACCCATTAAATCCACTCCAAACTAATGTCATTTGTTGTCATGGCCACTCAGAGAAACATTTGGAATTCCGTTGTAAAGTAATTGATGAGTGCATTAACATAAGACGTTTTATGTGGCTTCCTATACATCATGACCATATAAATGTAAATTAATTGATGAGTGAACTAAAATAAAACGTTTTATTTGGTTGGTATTACATCAGGTCGGTATCAATGAATATTTAATTTTCTGTATTAATCCACAATTAATTCATGCAACCAAAGAAATAAAAATTGTGAAATAATGAGTCGTTTATTTCTTTGATCATATTAATTTGTTCTGCACTATGCTTTCTTTCTGTTTTATTTTTTTTATAACGCATTTCTTTTTTTTAGTTTTGATTAGTTTTCGCATTTCATTAAAAAAATTCTTCTGTCCATTTAAGATTACTTATAGATTATTCACTCATAAATATCATCTATTTTTAACCATGTTTAGGTTAAAATTCACTACTTAAGAGTCACATATTTAAGATTCTTTATTATTTTTATAATGATAATTCATGCACCATTTTTCATTTATATCCTGCAATTAATATATGAAATTATGAATCGTCTTGGAAACTGTTATATATACTTTCACCCAAAAGCAGATAGGCACCATCACAATCATCCTCTTTAAGCATCTACCAACTTTGAATCCATATTTCTTCTTTAAAAGATGATGAATCATAATTTTCTCAGAATTTTGAATTATTTTTAGGATTAACTATAAATTGACACGTGGCAATAACTTTACTAAGATTCTTCCAAATTTATTTTCTCTTCATTGAAATCAATCACACTAATTACCTTAACCGTTTTCATTACCACCAGTAAATACCTATACCAATTCTTCCTCTTCCTCCCCCAATCCAGCCTAAATTAAAACCTCTTCCGTTTCATACTAAATAAGATTAAAGTTTTCAATTTCATCGCTTCTCGGATCCATTCGATTTCCAAACCTGTGTGAAATCGTTGTTCGCCTCTTCCCCTTCCCTTCTCATTTATGGAGCACTATATTATAAAGATGATGCGAAGAAGGTACTCGAACCAGACCTGCAAAACCTCATGCAAGAAGGTAATCCCGCCGGAAATCTCCCACATGGCGGCGGCAACCTCGAAGAGGGAGTAAAGAGCAACAAGCGTTGGCGATCGCAACGAATCGAAAGGCATCGAAGTCGGCCCAATTGGGCGATTCGGAGCCCCAAGAAGGGTGAAGGGTGGTGAATCGGAAAATGAGCATCAAGATGCTGAAGCGGCCGAGCTTCTGCTCGGATACGGTGGAGTAGAACAGGGCCTAGATTCTGGGCCGCGGCGACGGCGTCTAAATCCCGCCATATGACACAACTCTTCAGAGCTAGATGATCGTCCTTTACAATAAAAGGTATGGTTTTTGCAATACTCTTCTCTTCTCTTTCTTTTAATATTTTTCTTATCCAATGTTAAATCCCCCCTCTCATCTTCATTTTTTGTTTTCATACATTGGTTTGGTTAATTAGATTAATGTAAGTTCTAATACTTAATTCTGATTTAGCTTTTCGAATCTATGTGCTAAGTTAATTATATTAATATGCCAGTTCTAATTCTTATTCTGATTTAGCTTTTCGATTAGTTGTGGTAATCTTCTTCCTGTTTATCTCAGTTGGAGGAGATCAACTGAGATTATTCATAGCCAAATTGGAATAAAGAAGGGAGCTTTGATAAGCTGCCATGGTATTTCTCATACTGCTGCTGTTTCATGTTCTAAATAATGATAACTTGGTAAAGAATCTAACTCTCTAGGACAAGGTATTTACTATTTACTGATATGGTATTTACTGACAATTATTGCTCCTATTGTTACAGGTTTCTTGATTGGATCAACATTCAAGACTTTGTATTTTTCTTGGTCATTTCAGGTTATATGTTAAGTTTGTATGGGTTTCTTGAAGGCAGTCTATTATTTCCACACTGCTTATTTTTGTGTCGTAATTTTCTAAGTCTGTGGTCGCCTCCCTTTTCCACAGGTTGCTCATGTTTGTACAAACTGTGGCATGAGAATGGGAGAATAATTTTGTGAAGTGTGCAAGTTTTATGATGACGATGTAGGTGAACTAAGATAATACCATTTGCATCTCTTAGAATGGCTATATATTTTGGCCTAATCTTTATGGTTCCGTTTCTGTTTTCAGGTTGAAAAAGGGCAGTTTCATTGTGATAATTTTGGTGTTTGCAGGTCAATCGAGCTTTGCAGTTTCTCTTTGTTTCACCTTAGATTAATCACTGACAGGTTACTTTTTATCTAAACTTACTTATTTTTGTTCTTTCATACAGAGTCGGAGGTCGGGAGAACTATTTTCATTGCAAGGGATGTGGTATGAAATTACAAGATTCTATACTCATTACAAGATGCACACGCGCCGGGCTGTTTCGCTGGGCAGCTTTCCAATAATTCATCATTTGTTGCTGGGCAGACATCAGCTTTTTTTTTCAACCACCGGAGAGATCGTGTACAACGGGGACGTCGAGACACCAATTGAGCAGCGGAAAAGGATGAAGGTACACCAAAAACAAGAGCACTACAATCAAAAAATCAAAGAGGCACCGAAATTGATTGAGATTTATCTGTTGAAATTGGATTTTTGACAGATTTACAGGTTATTGGATCGAATAGGTTGATACCATGAGAGAATGTAATTCACCGTTGTTGGTGTGTCTGTATTATGTTAGATATATAGAATATTACATGAGTAAAAATACTATGTATAAAGACTAGTTTAAATATGGTACAGAATTATATACAAATCAATCACAATTATTCTATTGTTGGATTGGCGGCGGGAGTCGCCGGAGCAAATTGGGCAGTAGATTTGGATTTGAAGCAAAGAAGAGATGGTCATGATTGTGTTTATGAGGCAAGGACAAACTGGTAAATTTTAATCTTCAGATGGCAGTTGCACTGGTCTATATCAGCATTTTCCTTCATTCTGATTAGCTATCGAATTGTCAGCATTGGGCTTGAGAGCAAGGTCAAACTGGTCTTTTACTAAGATGATTAGTTAGTTAGTTTCAACTGCAGCTAGCTTAGTTAGTTAGCTGGTAATTTTGTCAATATATAGAGCAAGTCTTCCAGTAGGAAGGTCATGTTTTTACTGTGATGTAAATTCCTCCTTGTGGAGAGAATCTTCCAACCACTTTTCTGTTGCTTATTTCTCTTTTCCCCCTTTTCTTCCCAGTTCTGTTGTAAAACAGTTGTTCTGTGAATAATATCCAGCTCCATTAGAGCTGATTTCCAGAAATACCTTTACTAATTCATCTAGATCTTTACAAATTGGTATCAGAGCTTCCTTTCCTCTGACCGGAAGCTATGGCGGAGACTCGGCTACGGGCGTTTGAGGCGCAGATGGATAGCAGGTTTCACGAGCTGTCGCAGAAACTGGGTGACGACCTCTACAGTGCAATGGAGATGAAGTTTGCAGCGATCGGTAGGGATCTCGAAAAACAATCCGAGCAAGCAGTGGAGAAATTGTCCGGTAAGATTTCCGGCGAACTAGCTCAAATTACTGTTCAGTTGAAAGGAATGATTACAGAGGCAATTCAAGGGGGATCTGTGATCCGGAATGCTCCGGTGGGAAGCGGTTTACTGAATGAACCGCTGGTGGCGAACAGACCTCAGGTGAATAGAGAAACTGGAGGAGATCGAGCTGAAAATGGAGATCGTGAATTTCGTTCCAGTGGCTTCCATGCCAAGATTGAATTACCGCATTTTTCAGGCGAGAAACCGCAAGAGTTGCTAAGGCGATGCAATAAGTTATTCATCTATCACAAGGTGAATGAGGATAAGAAAGTTGCTACTGCTGAGTTGTTTTTGGAAGGACGTGCTGAGATTTGGTTTCAGGCTGAGAAATTGCTTAAGGATTCATAGAATTGGAAAGAGTTCCATCAAGCTGTTCTTGTCAGGTTTACAGAAATTGGAGAAGAAGATGAGTTTGAGTCCTTCAATAAGCTATATCATAAGGGATCTGTTAGAGCTTATCAGGAGGCATTTGAGGATTTGAAGACTCTTGTATTGGGTAAGGATCCTAAACTCTCTGAATCTTATTTCATTTCAAGTTTTATTAATGGCCTTAGGGATGAATTGAAGCCAGCAGTTAAGATGTTTCAGCCTAGTACTCTTAAGGCTACCATACAATTGGCTCTCTGGCAGGAAAAGAATTTGGAAGTGATAAGTAGGAAGAGTAAACAAGTTAACTCTAATCATAATGTTGTAACCTATTAGAAACCTATGGGATATCCTAATCAGACACTTTACCCTAGGCCTAATCAAGATAAAGGTAACTGGAAGTCAAATGTGGACAGATTAGATAAAGGAAATAGCTCTGCTAATACTGGAGGTTATAAGAGGATCTCTCCTCAAGAATTACAGCATAGGAGGGAGAATGGGCTATGTTTTAAGTGTGGGGAGAAGTTTGGCCCTGGGCATATTTGTAAGTTCAAACAGTTGGCTATGATCAAGGGTTTTGAAGAAGAGGTGGAAACAGATGAAGATATAATTGTGGTAGAGAATGAGGGGTGGTCTGTGCCAATGGAGGAACAGGAAGAATTCACACTCAACTCTATAGGCAGAGGTTACTCTAGGAAGAAAACTATTGCAATTACTGGTTGGTGGAGAAATGGAAGGCTCAGAATTCTTTTTGATACAGGAAGTGATGAGAGTTTTATTAACTCTGATTTGGTCAATGCTGCTGGTTCGCCAATAATACTTACTGCACCCTTTGTAGTGGAAGTAGCTGATGGTGCTAAGGTCAAGGGCAACAGTTTCTGCCCTCATTTCAGATGGGAGATTCAAAAGGACAGGAAGCCAAGAGACTGTCATAACACCAAAGGAGAAGGGTGTGCCAGCTGACAGTTATGCCATTGGATTTTTCTGAAGATGAGAGTGAAATTCAGGAGCAGATACCTTGCAAGCTTGCCAGAATAAGCAAGGATGATGATCGGAATCTGGGAATTTCTCCAGTTGCTGCTGAAATCAACAAACTGGGGCTCTCAGCTGAACTTCATGCACTCTTAACCAGGTATGAACATATATTTGATGTTCCTAAATCTCTACCACCTCAAAGGGAGATTGACCATCAAATTTTGTTGAAACCAGATTCTGAAACTGTCAAGATGAGGCCATACAGGTGTCCACATGCTTACAAATCAGAAATAGAAAAACAGGTTGCAGAAATGTTAGAAAATAAAGTCATTAGGCCTAGTAACAATCCATTTTCATCTCCTGTCTTACTAGTCAAAAAGAAGGACAATTCTTGGAGACTTTGTATAGACTATAGGAAGTTGAATGACTGTACAATAAAGGATAAGTATCCTATTCCTATCATGGATGAGCTTTTGGATGAACTTCATGGGGCTACTGTTTTTTCCAAGCTAATTCTCAGAACAGGATATCATCAGATCAGAGTAAAAAAAGAAGATATTCACAAGACAGCTTTCCAGACTCACTCAGGCCACTATGAGTTCTTGGTAATGCCTTTTGGCCTCACCAATGCTCCAGCAACTTTTCAATCACTCATGAATCAGATTTTTAGAGAGCAACTTAGGAAATTTGTACTGGTTTTCTTTGATGATATTTTGATATACAGTAAAGATATTAATGACCATTTGAAGCACCTGTCTACTGTACTCACTTTATTATCTCAGCATCAACTTTTTGCTAAGCTTTCCAAATGTGAAATTGCAAAGCCTAAAGTTGAGTATTTGGGTCACATTATTTCTGGAGGTGGGGTTGAGATGGACCAGAAGAAAGTTGAGTGTGTTAAGAACTGGCCTATTCCTAGGTGTGTGAAATATTTAAGAGGTTTTTTGGGTTTGGCTGGGTATTACAGGCGCTTTATTGCTGGATTTGGGACCATTTGTAGGCCCTTACATGACTTACTCAAAAAAGAATCTTTCAAATGGAGTGATACTGCAACAACAGCTTTCAATCAATTGAAGGATGCTATTACTACTGCACCTGTGTTGAAGATGCCTGAATTTGATCAAGAATTCATCTTTGAAACTGATGCAAGTGAGTATGGCATGGGTGCTGTATTAATGCAGAAACAACAACCAATTGCTTTTCTTAGCAAAGCCTTTTGTCAGAAAAATAGGGGACTTTCTACATATGAAAAGGAGCTGTTAGCCATAGTCATGGTTGTTGATAAATGGAGACATTATCTTATTGGAAGTCATTTTATACTCAGAACTGACCATCAGTCTCTGAAGTTCCTTATTGATCAAAAACTGAACCATGCATTACAGCATAAGTGGACTACCAAGTTGTTAGGTCTCAGCTTTAAAATTCAATACAAAAAAGGGATAGAAAATAGTGCAGCTGACACGCTCTCTAGAAATCCTTTGTATGAAGTTCCAGTGCACAATGGATTGGAGTCTCCTATCAAAATTAGAGCTGTGACCTCTTTGCAGCCTATGTGGCTGGTTCAGTTGGAAGGTAGCTATGAAGAGGATCCTATGGCACAAGATTTAATATTGCAGACAACACTCTCTACTGACATTGATTCAGAATATAGCTATGTCAATGAGATCTTGAAGAAAGGACTTAAAATTTTTGTGGGCTCTTCAGGTCAGGTCAGACAGCAGATTCTTACTTCCATGCATGCCTCTTCCATTGGGGGCCATTCTGGCCAAACAGCTACATTAAAAAAAAATTATCCATGTTCTATTGGCCTGATATTAAGCAGGATGTGATTAAGTTCATTCAACACTGTACTGTGTGCCAGAAAAATAAATCTGAACACTGTCATCCTCCTGGTTTATTGCAACCTTTGCCTATTCCCACTCAAGCTTGGAGACACATCTCTATGGATTTCATAGAGAAACTTCCCATGTCCAAAAATTTGGATACTGTTTTGGTGGTTATTGATAAAATGACTAAGTATGGTCATTTCATTGCTGTCTCTCATCCTTTCACTGCTCAAGAAATTGCTGAGCAATTCTTTTCTCAGATTTTCAGATTACATGGATTACCTGAGTCCATTGTTTCAGACAGAGATAAAATATTTCTGAGCCATTTTTGGAGGGAATTGTTCACTAAGTTGGGAGTTTCTTTGAACTATAGTTCAGCATATCACCCTGAGTTAGATGGCCAAACTGAGAGGTTGAATCAGGTACTGGAAACCTACCTTAGATGCTTTTGTGGAGACAAACCAGATTCTTGGTCATGGCTCAGTGCTGCTGAATGGTGGTACAATACATCTCATCATTCTAGTCTGGGAATGACACCTTATGAAGCTTTATATGGGGTCAAACCTCTTTCTTTGCCCCTTGGACAGCTTACAGACTCATTATTTCCTGCTGTGGAAAACATGGCAGCTCAGAGAGAGAGGGTACACCAATTATTACAGACTCATCTTACCAAGGCTCAAGAAAGAATGAAGGTTTTTGCTGATTTAAAAAGATCAGAAAGGGAGTTTGTGATAGGAGATTGGGTGTATTTAAAGTTGCAGAAGTACAAGCAAGCTTCACTTAGACCTCATTCCCATATGAAACTCTCTCCCAAATATTATGGACCTTTTCAAGTGTTGCAGAAAATTGGATCTGTGGCATATAAACTCCAGGTCCCTGTTACTGCCAAGATTCATCCAGTTTTTCATGTATCATTACTAAAGAAACAGTTATGAGATCCACCTATTCATATTGCTATCTTGCCTCTTAATGGTTTGGATTCTGCTGATCTGCTCACTCCTAAGCAGGTGCTACACAGAACATTCATTATGAGAGATAATAAGCAGATAACTCAATGGTTGGTTGAATGGACCAATTTGTCTCCTGAAGATGCTTCATGGGAGGATTGTATGACTATACAACAACAATTTCCATCTTTCAGAGCTTGATTGGATTTTCTGCAGTGTTGAGGACAACATCTTTCTCAAGGGGTGGAGAATGTCAGCATTGGGCTTGAGAGCAAGGTCAAACTGGTCTTTTACTAAGATGATTAGTTAGTTAGTTTCAACTGCTCCTAGTTTAGTTGGTTAGCTGTTATTTTGTCAATATATAGAGAAGTCTTCCAGTAGGAAGGTCATGTTTTTACTGTGACGTAAATTCCTCCTTGTGTAGCTTCCAACCACTTTTCTGTTGCTTATTTCTCTTTTCCCCTTTTCTTCCCAATTCTGTTGTAAAACAGTTGTTATGTGAATAATATCCAGCTCCATTAGAGCTGAATTACAGAAATACCTTTACTAATTCATCTAGATCGTTACACGAATCTGCGTGTGTGCAGTTAGTCGATCTCCTTGGTTTGGATCAGTGCGTCTTCTTTCTCATCTTTCTCTGAAGCTATGCTTCCACGAATTGTATCAAATTCATATTCTTTAACATTTCAATCCCGAATTATCAAGCCCAATCGTGTCAATTGGTATCAGAGCCGGCGATTCGTCGGACAGTGATGGCGGAAATCACGAGGACCGAGCAACTGGATCCACCCCCGCTGAATTTCGACGGCAGTATAGAGCAAATATGTCAGTACTACAAAAGGAAATGGGCGAGGGAAACGGACGAATCTATTCGACGAATCAACGAGCGGTGGGAATCGGCTCAAAAGTTGGGGAACGAGAGGTGGGAATATGTTTGACAATCAGCAAATGTGTCGACGATTGGTGTCATTTCCGGGCAAGTCGACACAGTGCGTTTGGAGAACGCGCCACCAGTGGAGGCGTTAAAACTAGCGCAGACCAATGCAATTTCGGAGCTGAGCAACCGCATGAAGTCTGTGTCTTTGGCACAGATGGAGTTGAGTAACCGCTTTTATGAGTCTCTCGGTCAGAGGGATTTTAGTTCGTTGAATCAGTCCGGCGGTGTTAGCCATTTCCGGCTGGGAGAAACGTCTGGGAGAGGAAGCGGTTACCGTTCTAGCAACAGCCTGAGCGGTTATTTCCATGGAGAATCATCTGGAGGTTTCAACCGCAACAATCTCAAGGAATTTGGTTTTGCTCCATCCTTCAAGGTACCCCTGAACTGTCCTAATCTGAATGGCGTTAAAGTTGATAGTTCTAGTGGTGTTTTGCATGAGGATTGGATGAATGTGATCAATAAAGATGCTAGTAATCTTGTGTTGCCTGTGTTTTCTGGAATAAACCCTCAAGATTGGTTGTGCAAATGTGAAAATTAATTCAGCCTTAACAATGTTTATGATTTTAAGAGAGTGCATGTGATTGAGTTTTAATTGGTTGGAAAAACTGAAATTTGGTACTTAAGTAAGAAGAGTGAGGGTATGAACTGGAAATGTTTTAGTGCTGCACTTGTTGAAAGGTTTGAGGGTAGAGGGAACAAAGATATTGTGGACAAATTCTATAAGCACTTCCAACATGAAAAGGTTGGTGATGATTTTGATGCTGTGAAGAGTCTTGATCCAGGAATTATTGATAGTGTGCCTAGAAGCTTAAAGAGTAATTTTAGGCTTGAGAGTTCTGCCAATCACTTTGAAAGGGATGTGAATGCTTGTAATGAGAATGCAACCTTTAATAGTGGGAGGGATTTTGCTAATGATTGTAATACTGTTAATATCGCTATCAGTAATGGTATAACTGAGAATGGAGAAGTCATTGTATCTGGATTGTTTGGCACTCAGATTGCGAGTAACACTGAGAGTGTTCGAAATGATGAAAATGTTGCCTCTTTAAAGTGCTATGACCTAGGAATAAGGGAGAATATCTCAAGTAATGAGAATTTTATTGATTTTTGCATTCATGCAACTGGAGTTGATAAGGAATTGATTGAAAATTATAATGTCATGTTTCCTTGGAATTGCGAAGGTTCAGAATCAATTCTTGGTAAGATTTCATATTCTTTATTTGAGGAATGCAGCATAGAGGTGGAAGACACTTCTGTGTGTGTTAGTTCTTGGCTGAATGAGGAAAAGCCCTTAATAAGGGATGTTAGGAACGTTGAAACTGTACATGAAGTAGAACTAAATGAACTTTCAGAAGGTTCTAGGGCTGTGATGAGAAACAAGGGATCCACTGAAGTTGGCAATAAATCTTATGTGTCTGAGAGATGTTTTGATCCAGGTATATCTCAGAAAAATTGCCTTGAAGTAGAATTCGATGAAATTGTTGTTGGATGTGATACCCTTGAGCTATTAATACCTACAGCAGGTGAAATGGAATGTGCTGGGACTATTGTCACTGACAGTAATAGTTTAGCGTTTTATCTTGTGGAGGGTGAGAGTCTTAGTGCTTCTCATGAGAAACCAAGTGTTACTACATTGCCAGTTCTATATGCTTTTGTTAACAGTGTGAGCAGTGGGAAGATCAGTGAGAGATTATCATTGTGTACTGATAGAAAAGACTGGTGTGTTCTTGAGTGTTCACCTGGAGAGGACAGTAAATATGAGATTGGTTTGGTGATAAAAACTTCGGAGTCACTAGTGCAATTTGTTGCTGCTTTGAAAGAAAACTGCTATGCAAAGCATTTTAATTCACAACTCCGGTTTGCTGCTATACATAGGAGCTTGCATTACGAGCTTTTTGAGTCTGCATTTTTTTTAGGACATCACATTATTCCTGTTGATATTATGGGCTTTTAAAGGTGGTACCTGAAATTTTATTTCTTCTTTTGGTGCACCTAATGGATTAAGCTTTGAGTACTGGTTATTAAGGGCTAGTTGGGATTGTTTGGTTCAAACAAATCCATGGCATGATGATACCATCCAGGTGGTTCTGGTGCAGCTGGTGGATATGATGGAGGGTGCGTATCTGTACTATAATGAAAGCCTAAATCGCCAAACAAGGAAGGGTTACGCCCCGGTTCTCGGTTTCTCCTTCTGTTTTTTTATTCCCAATTTTTTAATTCATGTCTGTTCTTCGCAACCCGGCCAGTCGTTTTCTTCACTTGCACAGGCGGTAGGTGGTAACCCAGTATTAAATTCATCATCCTCATCGTAGCGCCGAGATTGAAGACCAGAATCCGTACGTGTCTCTCCCTCCACAGCCATGGTCAACGTGGCTCCCACTCCAAATTTCTTTCTGAAACCCACCTGTTTGCCTCAGGCTCAAAATTTCTACAAGTTTCAGCTCTCATCAGATACACAATTCCATGCTTTCCCCTTTCAACGTTTACCCGTGATTTCCAGGTACGATCTTCTCTTCTTTGACAATTTCTTTTTACCAATTGGGATTCACTGGTTATTTCATAGTTTCTGCAGAGTTCACTGTATTCGGAATTGGGATTCGTTGTTTGGTGTTATTCGAACAATTTATTCATCTCTTACACATATAAATTCGATTAGTTGTCAAATCACACCAACTAGGAATTAGTTATAATCATAGAAAACTCGCACCAATTGGTTAATCATGAAGTTTGTAACTTTTCATGGCTTCTTCAATGTTTGGTGTCTGCATTGAAAGATTTTGTTTTTATGCACCTTTCTCTGGGGTATGTTAGGCTCAGGCTATTGAACTAATTGAGTACAAAAGGTCATGGATCCTTAAGCGTAGGACTGTTACCGGAAATCTTAACAGTCAAATATACTCAGCAACACCTTAAAGGGTTATGGCTGTTATGCAAGACAAGGTAACAATATGGAAATCTGAAGTGTTTTCTATGTGTTTCTTTCGTTGCACTCTTGTAATGAACATAAGATGATTGTAGATTGGACTGAAAAGGCTAGGGACTCAGGGTGCCAAAAAACCGTAGTTTGGAATCATTATTCATATTGTCAAACTAAAAGATTGGATGTTATCAGGAAACCATTAAGCTAGAATGTGATTATGCGAATGATGAGTTTAGGCACATAAACTCTGCTATGGAGGCTAATGAGCATTTAGAAAAATCGTACCTTTTCTCACAAACTTGGCCTTTCTTTTGTACATATTTTAATTTATGTTTCTTTAGAGGCATCTATACTGTCCTGGATCTTTGAAATGTTGTATTTTTATTAGTAAAGATGTGGAAAAAGTATGCTGTCGCAGTATGGGTGCAACTGGGGAATTTTGTCTGTACTTTGTAGAGCTGGCTTGGTTTTTCCCCTTCTTTTTTCTGATTTGTTAATGTAAGGCATGATACCAGCACATTTGTGTCTTTATTCTTTTTAGGATTACTTGGTTCACATTGTGTAATATTCTTAGTTTAGTAACATTACAACTAAAGGTATTTCAATGTGTTCTTGGTTTTGATTTTGTATGTCATTAATGATGTCAAGAAAGTGCAAACCTTTTAATCAGTTATTTTCATTCCCGTTGTTTTGGCAGGTGCAACTTCTTTCTTATACACAGAGTACCAATATGTTGGTGTTTTCATGATTGCTTTTGCAATCCTTATCTTCGTCTTCCTTGGTTCTGTTGAAGGCTTTAGTGTAAAGAGCAAGCGTTCCACATTCAGCCCTGCCCAATTGTGCAAGCCAGCTCTTGCTACTGCTGTTTTTTCAGCACCATATCGTTCTTGCTCGGTGCTATCACATCAGTAGTTTCTGGTTTCCTTGGCATGAAAATCGCCACCTACGCCAATGCTAGGACAACACTGGAAGCTAGAAAAGGTGTTGAAAAAGCTCTTATCGTTGCATTCCGATCTGGTGCAGTTACGGGATTCCTCCTTGCCGCTAATGGTCTCCTGGTTCTGTACATTACCATCAACCTCTTCAAGCTTTATTATGGAGGTGATTGGGAGGGTCTGTTTGAGTCCATTACTGGATATGGTCTTGGTGGATCATCCATGGCTCTCTTTGGTAGAGTCGGTGGAGGGATATACACCAAAGCTGCTGATGTTGGTGCTGATCTCGTAGGAAAGGTTGAGAAGAATATTCCAGAAGATGACTCTAGGAATCCTGCTGTAAGTTCATATCCTCGAACTGAATGTGTTAATAATCCCATAGCAATTTAATAAACCTTGATTCTGTTGCGCAGGTGATTGCTGATAATGCTGGTGACAATGTTGGTGATATTGCTCGGATGGGATCTGATTTGTTCGGTTCATAGCTGAGTCATCGTGTGCTGCCCTTGTTGTGGCTTCTAATTCTTCGTTTGGCATCAATCATGATTTCACTGCAATGCTTTTTCCTCTGCTGATTAGCTCTTTTGGAATCATCGTGTGCTTGCTCACAGCGCTTTTTGCAACTGACTTCTTTGAGTTCAAAGCTGTGGATGAAATTGAACCAGCATTGAAGAAGCAATTGATCATCTCCACTGCACTCATGACAGCTGGAGTTGCAATTGTTTCCTGGACTTGCTTGCCTTCTTCATTTACAATCTTTGACTTAGGTTTTCAGAAGGAGGTTAGGAGTTGGTAAGTACATCACTTTATTTTATGTGTATATTTAGCTAATCAAACGACTCATCGTGATTCTGCATTTTAGATCAAGTTCTTTTGAGAACATGTAAATGTTCCATTTGTGGCTGAATGATTAACGTGTTTCCTGTTTCTTAACAGGCAACTATTGTGCAGGGCTGGGCTCATTATTGTCTGTGTCGGTCTCTGGGCTGGGCTCATTATTGGTTTTGTCACAGAGTACTACACCAGCAATGCATACAGGTTGAGACAATTAGCATGAAGAATTTTTCTTACTGAAAATTATGCAACTTCAACTGCTTTTCTATTCCCAACTTTGGTTTGCAGCCCTGTGAAAGAAGCAAGAATTTTTTCGCTCAACTGATGAAAAGACTTCCGTCAAATAATTTGCGGGCTTCCGCGTTGAAAGAAGCGCTGCATGCAGAGCCAAAACTCATAATCGATTATACATTTATACCGGTTTAGATGACCCAGAAGTGAAGAATGATCGTACATAGACTAATGAAAGATACTCCAAGATTCTCCCAAATTGTCAAATGAAACATCTTTTCTTTTATTGGTTCTGAACTTACTAATACTAGCATAATGCTCGTGCCGATGCACGAATATTTATTTTAAAATATCATATGCATATATTAATTAATAATAATAATTTAATTCATGAAAAATTACAAACGAATGTGTATGACATTTTAATTCCTCACTAATGATATATCTCCAATATACCAAATATATTACCTACCATGTCATTATATTAAATTGATTGAATTCTTCCGATATAGGTCTAAATGTTCAAAATGTTCACAATGTGAGAATGTTAATACAAATAAAATTGATAATTAATACATTTTATTGGATGAAAGACAATTATAGCTATTTATGGTGATGAATATGATTAATTATGTGATTTGTCGTAATAAATATAATAAAGAGACAATTATGGTGATTTATGGTGATAATGAAAGAAAAATCAGCTAACCTTTTTTAATTGAAAAATAAATTGAGGTAAGCTTAATCAAATTGAATTGAAATGACTTGTTAAAATATCTGTAATAATTGATGCTTAGTAACAGAATGTTGATTAATTTGGCAGCAAAGCTGTGTCGTAGAACATAAATTGGAAACATATGAAAACTGAGTAGCAAAAAAGGTAAAAGAATTCCAGAAAAATGTAACATACCTTTTAAGTTGTTAACTAATTTTAAACATAACAAAATTTCGTTCGTAACTTTAAAAAAACCACAACTACTGTAAACAGAAAAACCAAGAGCTAATATGGAACAAATCCTTACAATAAAAAAGAGAAGAAGGAACAACTAAACATTCAAAGTAAATGATAAAAACTCGTAAAAGAAATAATAAGGAGATTCCGTCCTCATTTTGAAGATATTTTCTTATCAATAATATTGATACACCTTCGTCTTCATGCAAAAACATCTGTATCACATTTTGAAGAAAAAGATCTTTTCAGTATTTTGAAATATTTTGTAAATCATTCACATACTAAACAACAAACACACTAATTTAAGCAAGACATACATACCTGAGGGATGTTTTACCGGAATTTAGAGAACATAATTTATACAGAGAGGGCTAATGAAAAAGGTGTAGAGAATTTGGAAAGGTTTGCTGTGAAAACATATGAGCCCATGAATGTAGCAGCTTTATCAAGGAGTAATTGGAGTATATGGAATTTAATATATAGATATTTCACTTTATTCTGGAGAAATTTTGGGAAAGAGGAGCAGAAAACGATTTAGAGCAGATTTATTAAGGAGTAATTGGAGTAATTAGAGCATATTTGTTATGGAGCAGTTTATTAAAAAAATAATTTATCAGTTTTTCACGTTATCAGTGGAGAAATTTTAAGGAGTGGAATAAAAAGTTTAAAATTTTTTAAAAAGAGTTGACACATGTCAAATTGTAATTGATTGTAAAAAATACTCAAAATGTTTAAAAAATGACACGTCAACTTTTATCATCTTAGTTTAAAGAGTACTATAGATTCAAATTTTCAAAAAAAATAAATACTATAGATTCAAAAAATTGTAAAAAGATACATCATCAAATTTTCTTTTGTTTTGAAGAGTACTATACTATACTACAGATAATGACTATTTAAATAGATGTTTAATATGGTGAATTAAGTCACTTTTAATTTTTTTCAACCATTTCTTCTTTATAAATAAATGTTTTTTAAAAATTAATGCATGATCATTAAGTTAAAGGTAGGATTATTAGTCTAACTAAAAGTATATACTAATATTTGTAAAAGGGAAAATAAGATGCTGATGTGTCAATTCCACATTAATCCTAAAAATAATTCAAAATTTGTAGAAAATTCCAATTCATCTTCTTTTAAAGTATAGTATAGATATAGATGTTTAATATGGTGAATTAAGCCACTTTTAATTTTTTCAACCATTTCTTCTTTATAAAAAAATGTTTTTTAAAAATCAATGCATGATCATTAAGTGGAAGTTAAAGGTAGGATTATTAGTCTAACTAAAAGTAAATAATAATATTTGTAAAAGGGAAAATAAGATGCTGATGTGTCAATTCCTCATTAATCCTAAAAATAATTCAAAAGTTTTAGAAAATTCTAATTCATACTCTTTTAAAGTATAGTATAGATTTGTCTGTCCTTTTTTATAGCTATTTCATTCAGATTAGTTATAAGCAGCATGATCTTTTTTTTTTTTGAGTAAAGCAGCATGATCTGGGGCTTCAGATTAGTACAAATTTTCCATTATATAAATATATATATATATATATATATATATTAAATACATTCATTTAATGTTGTTGTCATTTTTGTATTAAGGATTTTTTTATTCACCATAATACTTAACTAATCTTCAAGTCATAAACTAATCCACATAAATTTGGATCCCGGTTGCACAAAGTGCAAAACCATCGCACCTAGGAGTGAAGAAACTATCAATACATCTGCAATGAAAAAAAACGTGTGTAAAGAGTATCTGATTGCTTGATTAGAATAAGGCAGGAGCATGCCTATATATAGTTACATACAAGGGCCTAAAGGTAAATACTGAAGTTAGCTAAACCCTAAGCACATAAGTGCAATATACAAAGTACATACATAATGAATAAATCCGTCCTCCAATTCTTCTTGTATTGTCACACCCCCCTTCAAGCGAAGCGTCAGATTGACTGAGACGCGAAGTTTGGACCGAAAGAAGTCAAACAGCGCACGATTGAGCCCCTTGGTGAAGATATCCGCAACTTGTAAGGATGTCGGCACATGACCAACTCGAAATTTGCCAGCACTAATTAGCTCCCTCACAAAGTGATAGTCGATGTCGATGTGCTTAGCTCTCTTGTGAGCAACTGGATTCTCCGCAAGAAAGATAACACTGTTATTGTCACAAAGAAGCACCGGAGATCCCTGAAGTGGGAAGCGCAGATCCCGAAGAATATGTAACAGCCACACTACCTCCGAAGCAGTGTTCGCAAGAGCTCTGTACTCCGATTCAGAGCTTGACCGAGAGACTGTAGGTTGCTTCTTCGCACTCCATGAGACCAAGTTACCACCAAGGAAAACTGCATATCCATAAGTAGAGCGACGTGTCTCCAAGCAGCGCGCCCAATCAGCATCAGAGTAGGCTAGTATCTCGGAAACACCATCAGCAGTAAAGGTCAATCCACAATGTTGCGTGCCTCGAACATATCTGAGTATACGAGTAACTGCAGCAAAATGATCATCCCGTGAATTCTGAAGGTATTGACTCACAGAGTTGACAGCAAAGGATAGGTCAGGACGAGTGATGGTGAGGTATTGAAGTGCACCTACAAGAGAACGATACAATTTCGGATTGTGAAATGGTCCACTGGTACTGCTATGTAACTGAGACAGCGGAAGAAACGGTGTAGAGACCGGTGTAGCATCCAACATCCTAGCTCTCTGAAGAATATCCCCAGCATACTTGGCTTGACCCAAGAACAACCCGGTAGAGGTGGGTGTAACCTCCAAGCCAAGGAAGTAGCTAAGGTATCCGAGATCCTTGACAGAGAACTCCCGATCAGCCTGAGCTATGAAACTCTGAATAGCAACCTTATCATTCCCGGTATGAATGATATCATCGACTAGATGAGAAGGTAAAGGATGACTGAGCCACGGGTAAACACGAACAGAGACGGATCCGACAGACTGCTAACAAAGCCAAGGCCTTTAACAAAGGCACTGAAGCGATCAAACCATGCCCTAGGAGCTTGCTTAAGACCACAGATCGCTTTCCTCAAAAGACATATATGATTAGGACATGCAGGATCCTGATATCCAGCTGGTTGCGCCATGTAAACTGGACCGTCAAGAACACCATTCAGAAAAGCATTCTTGACATCGAGCTGATGAAGCAGTCATTTCCTCATAGTAGCAATAGCAATCACTGTGCGGACAGTAGCAGCCTTGATAACTGGACTGAAGGTATGATCAAAATCAAACCCCGGAACCTGTGAGAATCCTTGAGCTACCAGACGTGCTTTGTACCTTTCAATAGAGCCATCCTGTTTGTACTTCAATCGATAGACCCACTTGGGACCAACCACATTAACATGTGGAGGGCAAGGCACCAACTGGCATGTATGTTGCCGCTGAAGTGCATCAATCTCCTCATCCATAGCAGTAACCCATCGTGAGTCCTTAACTGCAGCCTTGAAGTTTCTCGGTTCCTTTTGTACCAGTAACTCAGCAACTAAACCCGTAGCCACAAAATCAGGTCCAAGACTGCGAGCTACTCTTGTTCCATCCTGATGACGAGTGACCATCGAGTGAGCTCGAGGAGTAGGTGGGGCTGCTGGAACCTGTAGAGCTGTGGAAGAAGGAGGAGTCAAAGTACCACTTCCAGAAGAGACTGAATCACCAGGTGAATCGGAAGAACTCGAGAATACTGGAGAAGGCACTGGAGTGACTGGTTCAGGTTCATCGGCGATTGCTGCTGGTGCAGTCGAAGAAGGCTCATGACATACCGTACAGGGCTGCTGTGGTGGAATGATCTCGACAGAAGATGTCTCTAAATCAGGATCAGTGGGGTTAACAAAGGAAGAGACATCCAAAGAGGAGAAATGAGCCTCTGTGGATACTCTCGAGAATGGAAAGTGACCCTCATCAAAGCGAGCGTGACGAGACATATAAATGCGACCAGAGGTAGGATCCAAGCACTTAAATCCTTTGTAGTGTGCACTGTAGCCCAAAAAGACACATGGCAGACTGCGAGGGGTTAATTTATGTTCAGATGTAGGCCGAACATAGGGAAACACACGGCAACCAAATGGATGAAAGTTTGAGTAGTCAGGCGAACGTCCAAAGATTACTTCAAAAGGAGACTTGTTATCAATCACCGGAGTTGGCAGCCGGTTGATAGTGAAGACAGCAGCACTGAATGCATCATCCCAGTGAGACAACGGCAGGTGTGAATGAAACAACATGGAGAGGCCCATCTCCGTGATGTGTCTGTGCTTGCGTTCTGCTCTACCATTCTGCTCAGGTGTATATGGGCATGAGACTTGATGATGAATGCCACGAGTTCCAAAGTGAGGCTGCAACCTGTTGTTGATGAATTCAGTCCCTCCATCACTCTGGAAAACTTTGATGCGAGATGAGAATTGGTTCTCTACGAATGCTTCAAACTGGAAGTAGACATCGACGAAGTCTGACTTACGACGTAGAGGGTAGAACCACGAAAAACGCGAATAATCATCCACAAACAAATCATAATAGGAGAAACCATTTCCCGAAACAACCGGAGATGGCCCCCACAAATCACAATGAATCAAATCCAAAACATTGTTAGCCCGTCTGGGGTTCTCAACAAAAGACAGTTTGTGGCCTTTAGCCATAGCACACGGTTCACAAATACCAGGTTTTGGAAGTACAGAAGTAAAAAATAAAAACCCATGTTTGTTCAACAAAGAAAGAATAGCAGAGGACACATGTCCTAATCGAGCATGTCACACTTCAAAAGATGCTCTATTATTGTTCTTCTTCACCACTGAAAGAAGTGCTGACTCACCACGGTCCAGCACATACAGCCCATGTTCACTGTGTCCCTGCCCCAAGATTGCCCTGCTGAGCTTGTGCTGAATAATAAAGGACTTGTCATCAAAAGAAATCATAGCACATAGCTCCTTGGTAAGCTTACTAATTGACAACAGGTTTTTAGTAATAGCAGGCACAACCAAGACATCAGATATATGTATAGAAGGGCTAACTCTAGCATCACCAACAGCAGTAATAGGAAGATAAGCACCATTACCAACACAAACAGAGGTATTACCATTATAAGGAGCCACAACAGTCAAGGTCGAAGTAGTGGAACTCATATGGTTGGTAGCCCCTGAATCAAGATACCAGTCTGAAGCTGTAGGAGCAGTAGCGGGCTGAGTCTGAGGAGCCTGGTAGGGCACATACTGCGGTGCATACATAAGTGGCTGAGGAGCCACTACCGCAGGAGCAACCGGAACAGCATATGTCTGAGCAACAAGAGCCTGAGGAGCCGATGAAGGCTATGCCGGCTGAGGAACATAGGTCTGGTACTGCTGCTTGGCATAGGGCTGTGGTGGTGGAGTCACATAACTCGGCGTAGAATAAGGACAAAATCTAGAGATGTGGCTGAAACCTCCACACGTGTAACACTGAATATGAGCACCCAAAACACCAGATCTGGACACACCAGAACCTCCAGGAGCTGCCCAGGGACGACGACCGCCACGGCGACCGCCGAACCGGCCGCCCCCGGCCGCGCGTGGGCCCTACGCGCCACCGCCACGCGCGGCCTGTCCAGGCGCGTGAGCCCACGCGCCGCCATCTGGTTGTTGGGCGGCCGGGGCAGGTTGCTGGGCGGCCGCTACAAAGGCTACCGGGCCCGCCGGAGCCTGTACCTGCACATTCGTTTTCTCCAAATTTGACAAAAAGGCCTCATAGCCCTTGGCTTGATCCACAACAGTAATGTATGGGGGCAAGGGATCAAGAACAGCAACGGGTGCACTAAAATTTTTATATTATTGACCAAAGGTAGTGAGAAACCACATAAGCTTGTCGCGGTTATCCGCAGGTTGGCCCATAATGCTTAATTGATCAAAAACTTTAACCAGAGACAGATGAAGATCATGAATCGTACCAGTCTTGCGAAGGAGGTTAGCCTGCTGTCAGAGGCTGAGAACACTAATCGAGGTGCTGTGTTGATAGGTGCTGGCATAAAGAGTCATTTTCATAACTTTTCTCAATCTGTAAAATCCATAAGGGTACAAGAGAAGAAGAGCTGGTAGTTTTGCTATAACAATGACTTTCTGAAACATTTAGTTCTTGATCACAAGCCATAACAGTAACTTTATGATCACTCACTGTTTTTTCTCCCTCTTTTCCCTTAGATTCATCCTCAGTAGTCAACTGATTTTCATCAATAAACTTGTCCTGCAACTGCTCAAAATCATTGTACAAGGAAGCTTGTCTGGAAAGGGCATCAGCAGCAGCATTAGTTTTCCTAGTTTTGTACTGAATTTCAAAACTAAGACCAAGAAGTTTGGTGATCCACTTATGCTGTAAAGCATGAGTTAATTTTTGTTCAATCAAGTACTTCAAACTTTGGTGATCAGTCTTGATAATGAAGTGATGTCCCACTAAATAATGTTTCCACTTGTCAATGGCCATAACAACAGCAAGAAGCTCCTTCTCATATGTAGATAAGCCTCTATTTCTAGGACAAAAGGCCTTACTGAGGTAAGCAATGGGCTGATGATCTTGCATCAGAACAGCACCCATTCCAATATCTGAAGCATCAGTCTCTATGACAAAATCTTTATCAAATTCTGGTAATTTTAGAACAGGAGCTGTGGTCATGATAGTTTGAAGAGTGTGAAATGCTTCTGTGGCTTCAGATGTCCATTTAAATGCATTTTTTCTGAGTAACATGTGTAATGGCTTACAGATGACACCATAATTGAAGATAAATCTCCTATAATATCCAGTAAGTCCTAGAAAACCTCTCAGTTCTTTGATGGTTTTAGGTATAGGCCAAGATTTAATACACGAAATTGTTTTCTGATCAACAGCAACCCCTTTACTGGAAATTATATGGCCTAAGTATTCCACCTCTTTCTCAGCAAAATTGCATTTTGATAACTTAGCCTTCAACTGATGAGACCTAAGTATATCCAAGACAATCTTCAAATGCAACAAATGCTGATCCAAAGTCTTACTATACACCAAAATGTCATCAAAAAAGACAAGCACAAACTGTCTTAAATGTTTTTCAAATATCTGATTCATAAGAGCCTGAAAAGTGGCTGGTGCATTGGTCAATCCAAATGGCATAACAATGAATTCATAATGGCCTTGATGAGTAGAAAATGCAGTTTTAGCAATGTCACAGCCTCTAACCCTAATTTGATGATATCCAGACCTCAAATCAAGCTTTGAAAAGTACACAGCACCAAACAATTCATCTAATAGTTCATCTATTACAGGTATTGGGTATCTGTCTTTTACAGTAGCATCATTTAGCCTTCTGTAATCAATGCAAAGTCTCCATGAAGCATCCTTTTTCTTGACTAACAATACTGGTGAAGAATACTCACTATTGCTGGCCTGTATGATCTTATTGTCCAACATTTCCTTGACTTGTTTCTCAATCTCATTTTTGTAAGCATGAGGGTACCTATAGGGTTTTAATTTGAAAGGAACTGCATTAGGTTTCAAAATTATCTTATGATCTATACTCCTTCTGGGAGGTAATTCAGAAGGAATAGAAAACACATCAGAATAATTGAGAATAACCTGTTTTAGGGATGAGGATAAGGGCAGTGTATCAACTTCTTCACTGAAAGATTTCTTGGTCACTACAACTTGATGTTTCTTGAGATGATCATCTATAGCCTGAACCCCCTTCAGCATGCTCATGTCTTCTGCACTGTCAATCATAGAAACCTTCCTCTTGCCTCCCACACTCTGATTGTCAGTTACCTTGAACTTGCATCCTTCAGTACTTCCTTCTAGCACCCAATAACAACCATGACTGTATATAGCCACTCTCTGCCTAGCCAATTAAAAGTAACTGGATCAAATCTTGACAGCCAATCAACTCCAAGTATGATGTCATGCCCCCCAAGATTCATTACTTTCAGATCAAACACAAATTTATGCTCCATCAGATCCCATACTACTTGAGGACACATAGTTGATCCTTTCACAATACTGCCATTAGCAATTTTTACTGCAAAAGGCCTTGTCAACATAGTTCCCACACCAACTTTTCTGATAGCTGAAGGATCTATAAAACTATCTGAAGCACCAGTGTCAAGCAAAAAACTCACAATCTGTCCATAAAGTACACCATAAAAGGTCATAGTATAGGGTCTAAGCTCATCACTTCCCACAGATTTGAGAGAGATTTCCAATTCACCTTCATCTGACTCATCTAGTGCTGATAGCAGTCCTTCAGTATCTTCCATGACCATTATTTCACCAGGCTCTAATGGTACATCATTACCAATATAATGAATTTCTTGCATTTTACAACTATGACCAGGAACAAAAGCCTCTCCACACTTATACCATCGGGTAAGATGACAACCCAGCTCCAATGGTAACACCCCATCCCAGAACAAAGCTAGCAACGAAACTATCCTGTAATACCTAGTACAAATTAGTGAATCTAACTTCTTCCCTGATCATTTAAGCACTTAAGCATTATGTCATCATTATCCTACACTTTTAAGCAGTTAAGCAATTTCTAAACCTGCATATTTCCGACGAGGAGAAGAGGCTTTAGAGAATCATAGAGGCCGAAGTAAAGACCGCGGTAAGCAATGATCCCAACCAATGATATGTTGAAACCACGGTAAAGCCCAGAGATACCATCAATTTTACTGCCTCTCACCGCCTTTTGTAGTTGCCTTGGAATCAGCTGCAAGACGAGTTCTGGCAAAATCGAGGGAGTAGACGAAGAGCTGAGTCGTGGCTCCTGACATAGCTCCAGTATGCATCCCTATCCTTAAAGTAATCCTTGAACGCAAAGTTGAGAGCCTAGGTGTAGAGAAGAAAGTACAGTAACTTTTAACTGATCATTGTAAGGTTTAATTAAGACATGAAGAAGATGATTACCTGAGTCGGGACGGTGTTGCTTCTCCAATCCCCTTGTATGGCTCTGAAAGCCGCCCAGATTGAGCATCTCATCTTGGTTCTGAAACAGCTTCACTCGCTCGATCACCCCTTCTCCTTGGCAGATGGAATCACCAAAGATGATCCCTGTGAAGAAGAATTAGATTTTCTAGACTGCATCTGCATGCATTTGAGGGTAGTCCACCATGCTTTCCCAATTTTGATCACCAAATCATGTCTCTTTTTTAAACACTAAGCTATACATACAGTCGGGGTATAATAAACAAGGACTGCTATTGAATCTTCACTGCCGTCTTTGACATCACATTCACTTATTTAACTCTCACATCACATTCTCTGACATCACATCTTGTTATTAGTAGTTCCGTCTCATGACAAATACCAACCTCTTGTGCTCGTCAATTCATAATACAAATTCATATGCAACACATCAACTTAAACTAATAGAGTACTACATTAAGGTTCAACGGTCACCTATTTCTAGAAACCCCGAGGCAATTGTGACCCCTCGGGAGAATCGATGACTCTTCACTCTTCAACTCTCCTGCTGAGAAGCAATTACCTATGAAAAAACACCCTCCCAAAGTTTGAATCGGAACACAAGTATCAATGATAAAGGAGTAGATTATAAGTTGCGGGACTAATTTATGAGTTCATAACACTAATCTTCTCATCTCTACATCAACCAAGCCAGTAAGTTAGCAACGAGCAAATTTTGGTCAGGAGCAGCTAGCCACATAAGGAATTCTTTTGCTTGACCAATAACTGATTTAGCTTCGTTATCAGTGCAGGCTTTGAGCACAAGTAATCCTGGAATGACTGTCTCAAACTCCGTAACAGACTCTTGTGGTCCTCGCTTGGATTTGGGTTTAGCAACTTCAAGAACAGGTTTTCCCATAGTTCAGTTTGCCAATATCTGAAAGTCCAAGTAAAATAAAGCAATTAGTATAAATCTACACAGAGAACCCCGTCATTACTTGTTGCATGCCTTCTTACAGTAATGTCATCCAGTATTTATATAACAAACATTGAGATACACAATATGCCAATAGTAACTAAACAGTAACGCATTACTGGTATTTAAAGTTGACAAACCTCTTGTAGGCTTTTTTAGGTAGATAGACATAGTCTCCATTTATTGATCTTTTTTCAATTTCCAAATAGTCGCCATGAAGCATCGTATAAGCATTAACACAAAGGCCATATAGGTCCACCTGTTGGTCATCAAAATCAAGAAACTGAGGCAACTGTGTAAAACTTCAAACTGACCATTTCTAACCAGAGACTTGCCTGGAAAGTCCATGGCTTATTCTCTTGCATTTCTATGCATCGAAAGCCAGAAGTCCGGCAATCTCCAACAAATTTTGTATCATCAGCAAACAAGCTCATGTCTATACCCTTTCCCCAGTCAACAAGGCAAAGTCCCTGCTCAACGGATTTACCATTTAATAAGCCTATTAAGATAACTTAATTAAAGCATTCAGAAATTACCTGATCCCTCCAAGGACCAGTGCGCTCATGAAAGCCATCTTCAGGTTCTGTTAAATAATTTCTAGGATAGGAAAGCATAATGAACATCAAAAGAATGATTCTGGTTGAGATCTGACTTGCAAATACTTGAGAATAAAATAAACGTGAGAATAGTAAATATTCTGAACACTACAAAAAATATGCATCCCAGAAGACAGAAATTATACCATTATACAAATTATGGAAAGCTACAAAGTTCGACTACATTAAGAGTTGAGATCATGTAGCTTTCAATGACAAGAAACTGTATGAAACCTTCATTACACGTCATGAGGTTAGCCACCAACATCAAATCTCACCCTCGTGTTCTGTCAAAGCACATTACATTTACAACAATTAAGTTTGTACCCCCTACGTGGGGTCAATTATGTGGATCACATTTTTTCCAAGCATTATCAATCGAGCCGCATGCCATAATTACTATTTCTTATTTGTAATTTTACATCTCTAACACATAAAATCACAAATAGTTATTTTTCCCTACCTACCTATTTTTTAAGGTTTTTTTCCTCTTTTTTCTCTTGTAACACTTTCTAACAATACTATACATTATCACAATTTGGGACTCAAACACAGTCATCTCACCAAATTACAATTTTGGACCTGAACACAGTCAACCACTTCATCTCACCCTAGTGACAACAGGCTTAATGGTTCACAAACGACACACAGCAAAATATTTTGTAGCATTAAACTGTTTAGGTATTGCTTTTTAATATTATCTCGTTTGTAGTCAAAACTTTTGATAGAGATCCTTCTCACAAGATGCAGAATAGATATGTGATAGCATAACGGGTAGTAAGTGATCCAGTAAGGTAAGATGGGCAGTCGGAAAAAAATTAAACACTGCAAACAGCATCCATGATAGATATGACAACCTAAAATACAACATTGTTTACCTGGCATTTCGAATCATCAGATTGTCAGGTTTAAAATCACCGTGAATGATAGCAGCATCATGAAGTGTTTCCAAGGTACTAATCATTTCTATAGTGTAAAATATACATAATACTTCGTCCATGCAGCTACCATTTACATAGTTACAATTTATTGCATCCTGAAGGGCAATCGCATTAGTAAAGTGGGAATGAGGTTTATCACACTTCAAGAGTAAGAGAATGTATACACAATTATTAACTGAATACCTGAAGAGTCCCATGGGCTACATAGTCAGTTACAAGTATGCTATAGTCAGAGTAAAGATGCATCCGGTGAGCGAACCCAAACTTTATCCGCTGGTTTTAAAAAATAAAAAATAAATGTGACCTTAGTTTCTTAGCTAATGATGGCACAATACAAAAGATTATTGCTCTAAGACTGGCATACCTCTTTTTCTGGGATGCGGGCATCTAGCTGACGGTAAATGTAAAATTCCCAAGGGAATGATGGTTTCTGAATCTGGTAGAAAAGCCATAAGAAGTTGTAGGTTTGAGAGAGATTTGACCAAGCGGAAATGTCATTTCTATTCATGCCTTAATTACCTTAAGCGCTACAACATCGTCAGGGTTATCATCAACGCATGCTTTGAATACTTGAGCAAAACCACCTTGACCTGCGCATCCTTTGATCTGGTACTTGTAACCACCTAAGTATCAGAAAAGTTTACGAAAAGTAAAGAGAATGACTTAGATGTCCAAAAGTCAAAGTTGTACGGAGTCCAGTTATACAACAACACTCTAGAGGCAGTGTTTCTCTTCAGACATTTTACTCAGATTCCATATGTTTTTAAACATTCTAGAAAGTCTTAACAGAAAGCACAGTTCATTTGGGAAAAATTACATGAAACTTTCATGCATCTAATAGTCATGCGTCAAGAATATTTGGGGGGGTGGATCAGACAATACCAATCTCAATGGTTTTATTTCTTGGAGATTTCTGCAATGTTGATAATGCAATTTTTCCTTTGTACGGTTTGTTGAATTCTTGATATCCCTGCCATGATATGAGGGCAAGTGGCCATTAAAATATAGAAAATTAACCTCTTGCCCTGAGGTAATCAAGTGGAGAGAGTAAGTATCTTACTTCATATTTCAACATCTGTGGCTTCATGTCCTGAAGAAGATTTTTCACAGTTGAGACTAACCAAGGGTTGACAAAAGCCCCACCAATATACTCAGTCTACAGATAGAAAATCATTATCTCAGCTTTTTTAAACCAGAAAATGTAAAGGACTATACTGAGCATGGGTACAGCATGTAGAGAGTTCAATAATGCTAAGAATACTATGAAGTTATTCTAAGAGCCCGGGCTACTCGAGATATTCTAAGAAATTGAACGAGATCGAAGCTATAAAGGTATTTCGTTTTGATTAAGTTAAAAACCAGTTACACACGCAAAGACACACCTTTGGAAGCGAAGCACCTGTCACTCGATCAAAAACCCTCTCCAGAAATAAAACTTGTGCCTTCTTTAACCTTCCCAGTGGCTCAGCTTTCCTAGACAGAATAATAATAAGCTAAGGTTTCACTTATAATTTATATGGGCAAAGCAAGCAAATAATTATCCATAAACGAGAATAGCATATAAACCTGGAAATGCCCATGTGATAGACGAAAAATGCATCAATTATCCTCCCTTTGGCTTCCATAAACAAAGCATAGGACTCATAGAGCATAGAATTGCCGGCACAGATCCTTGTCCGCATCAATTCTGCAAAAACGCTTTGGTAATCGGATCTGCCGTCCATCTGCAAACATTAGGGGAAGTTAAGCCGCGGACCAACAAACACACACACAATTGATGCAAATATGAGGGAGGGTTTCCATACGTAGAGGAACCAGATCTTGAGAAACCGGGCATCAGCTTTGTAGCGAGGATCGTTCTTGAAGCTTTCAATACACTTCCAAAGGAGCCCGTCGAGATCCTCTCTGGAGCTATCCAGAGCTTCCTTAATTGACCTTCAATTTGACGAATTAAACAAATCACCAAACAGAAAAACTGGGGAAATTAAAAAGCGAGGCTTGGGGTTATACCAGAGATGCGGTAAGAGGGGGTCGCCGCCGACCATTGGAGAGCTGTTTTGAATATTGGTCACAGGCGGGAAATCGAAAGATCTCTCACACATAATACTGATATGTGTTCATTAGGCCAGAGCTATGTCGGGCTGAGCAAAACAAACCGACACATATGGGTTCTATTTAAAAGTTAATCCCTGTGTTATATTATTAAAGGTGGCCGTTAGAGCATCTCCAGTGTGTAAATTCTTTGAGAAATCAACTTTTTTAAATGTTATGAAACTACGATTATGATTAAACTCAATGATAAATTTTTATGTTAAAAACATTGATCATTTTATAGTAAGCATGTAGTTAACACTTAACATGTTTTAATGCAAAAAATCAAAAAAATTCATATAAAAATTAAACTTTTTAAATAACAAAATATACATTTCAAAATAAAAGGGACACTAAAAACATATAAAAACTTTCATGGAAAGTCAGAAAAACTGGGAGTTCAGAAGATCTTCTCCCTCCAATTGTTGTATTTTGGACTTGCTTTGCAATATTTGTTAAATATATGACATGTTGTTTACCATTGGTATATTTTTAGTGGATCCCACATCACTAATTCTGTGTATTTTGATAGATATTTGGTATATGTGGTACCTTAATAATTAATGCTTGAGTTAGTTTACTACTAATTTACACACTAGTTTGAAAACACACTAACTTAAAAATATGACATGTCACACTAAATTACAAGAGAGTGTGATTTACCGTTGAACATGCTCTTAAAAGTTCTTTGGAAGAGTGTCTCCCTCCCTGTCATAAAATTTAATTTTTTATGTTTTTTTTGTGGTCCGGCTGGATCAGGTGTGACCTAGCTTATTTTAACCTGTGTGATTTACTAGTATGTGTAACTTTTGCGAATGATATATTGGTTATGCTTAAGTCCTAACATCTTCCCATATTACTCATCCGCTCCCACCAACGCAAATAACCCAAAACCTAATAGCTGACGCGGAGAGCTAGTCGGAGTCTGAAACTCATTTCCTTAATCCCAAATCACTGGTCAGAGTCTGAACCCATTCCCTCAATCCCAAATCAGCCAGAACTTTTCCACTAACCGAAGAAATCGAGAAGGCAAAAATGGGTTCATAACAAAAAGTTGGGTCGCGTTGAAGGGCGGGTTAGATCTAGCGCTCTAACATTCACCGTTTGATCGAATATGAAGTCATGATCAGGTAACCCACACCATTGTAAGTTGATTGATTGTGTTTGTTGGTTTGTTTATTTGAATGTTGTAATTGGTTTGTTTATTTGAATGTTGTATTTGGTTTCTTTAGATGGGCAGGTAATAGAAAGGCTTGTTAGGGCACTACAAATCAAACACATTTTAATCACATCTGACCTTGCGAAAGAATGAAGCACCAAGGAAAGAAGGCCAGCGCAAGCTGGACACCAACTACGAAGGTCCATGGCACAAGTTGGAGCATCTCCTTTGTTTTCATTTTTCTCCTTTTGTTTATACAGCAACAACAAGTTAATGTTGCTGACAAGTTCAACAAAACAAGTATAGCAAGAAAAATGAGAGTTCGATTGAAACGAACCCAGAAACGATGCAACATGCTTCTAAGAGAAGCTTGCATAAAAAAAACAAGGAGAATGACAAAACAGGTTTCTAGAGCCTAAGTCATAAGATAAAGATAAGTTGGAACAAGAACCCAACTTGCTACTGGTTGTAAAGAGCAACATGATGAAGATGTTCATCATGCTCAATACTTGCACCAAAAGAACCTGTTGTTATTGAGAAGAAATCCAGATTCCACCTGGTTGCAAAGAGAAACATGATGAAGACGTACATCATGCTCGATACTTGTACCGGAAGAACCTATTGATATGGAGAAAAAATCCATATTGCACCCGGTTATAAAGAGCAACATGATGAAAACGTTCATCATGCTCGACACTTGGACCAGTCGAACCTGTTGATATGGAGAAAATATCCATATTTCACCTGGTTGCAAAGAGCAACATGATGAAGACGTTCATCATGCTCGACACTTGCACCAGTCGAACTTTTTGTTATGGCGAAGAAAAGCCAAGAATCAAGGTGATCGAACTCACCATGGCTACGTGAAGCCAAGATCATGGTGCATCTCGCACCAAGGTGAATGAACTCACCATGGTGAAGAAAAGCAAAGAATCAAGGTGAGCAAAATCACCATGGCTAAGTGAAGCCAAGAGACAAGGTAAACAAACTCACCATGGCGAAGAAAAGCCAAGAAACAAGGTCAACGAACTCACCGCGGCTACGTGAAGCCAAGATCATTGTGCATCTCGCACCAAGATTAACGAACTCATCATGGCGAAGAAAAGCCAAGAATCAAGGTGAAAGAACTCATCATGGCTAAGTACAGCCAAGATCAAGGTGCATCTCGTACCAAGGTGAAAGAACTAACCAAGGCGAAGAAAAGCCAAATCTAGATGCACCAAGGTGGAAGAACTCACCAAGGCGAAGAAAAGCCAAGTCTCATGGTGCATCTCGCACCGAGGTGAACGAACTCACCAAGGCGAAGGAAAGCCAAGTCCCATGGTGCATCTTGCACCAAGGTGAACTAACTGACCATAAAAGTGAAGTCAAGTATCAAGGTGCATCTCGCACCAAGTTGAACGAACTCACTATGGAAAGAAAAGCCAAGTAGTGCATCCCACACAAGGTGAAAGAACTCACCCTAACAAGAAAAGCCAAGTAGGGCATCTCACACAAGGTGAACGAACTCGCCATAGTTAAGAAAGGCCAAGTATCAAGGTGCATCCTGCACAATGCTAAAATAACTCACCTTGGCACACGAGAGGCCAAGAATCATGGTGCATCATGCACAATCAGGGGTACCGCACCCGGTCAAAGAAGTAGAATTCCCGCTCGTCAAAAAGAGCATCGTGGACAGGAAGAAAAGTACACAAGTACAAGATATGTCCGAGAGGGCATTATTGCCCCGGATAAGAATGACATAAGGTCCCTATACTGGTTCGAATAGGGCCTCGTGGCCTGAACAAAAAGGGCATCAAGTCAAATAATAATGAAGTGTTGTTGATCACGAACGATCACTCAGGCAAAGGTTTAAATCAGACAAGAACGTCTTGATAACAACAAACAAGGCAAGGTACGCCAACAAGGTGAAGCGGCACCAACAAGACAAGCTACGCCAACAAGGTGAAGAAACACCAACAAGTCAAGCAACGCCAACAACTTGAAGTGACACCAACGAGGCAAGCAACGCTAACAAGGCAAGAAACACCGATAAGATAAGATGACATCAACGAGGTAAAAAAGCCAACAAAACAAGAAACACCGATAAGATGAGATGACATCAACAGGGCAAGAAACGCCAACAAGGCAAAAAACGCTTACAAGAGGACGCTCATAATCAACAAGTTATATTCCTGCATCATGACAAAGTCATAGACAGAACTAGGGGGACTTGATAAGATATGGACCATAAGAACATAGGTCCATACCAGTCCACGGCCTTCTACCAGACCAAGGTCCATTCCAATCCATGACCTTCAATATGTTCAAGGCCCATGCATAGTACAACCACACGTGACTCCCCATGTGAGGAGCACGAGTGGATGCATAGGGTAAGCCAGTGGAATAGCACACACCAGAGAGAAATTTGAGGTGAAGAAAAACCATAATGTCTATTACTCATTAAATAACAATCTACTTAATCAATAATATTTTTACGAAACATAAAAAATAGTGTCCATTAGCGCTTAAATGTACTGATTAGTGCTGTGATGTGTTGATGAATGCTATGTTGTGCTGGTCAGTGATGTATTGTGCTGATTAGTGTTGTGTTGTTACTGTTGTGCTGTGTTGAAATGTGTTGCAATAATTTGAACTGGACGTGACCTTAGAGTGAACAGTGGCATGACCACCCCCACCAATGCAATTCATTCGGAATCATACTACCCATATATCTCTTTATTTTTTGTGTAAAAAATATAAGGACATTACAAAAAGCTTTATTCCCGTACATGTACATCCAGTCCAACCACGTTTCGACTTCTAGTTCCAATCCAGCCAAAGAGAAATCAAGTACACCTGATTAGCTGACGATCACTACTCCATCCCTGGTCACAATTCTCATAATTCTAAATGTCGGCGTGTGACATGAATTACAATCATTCAGTTATTTCAGTTCTAACAAAATCTGGGGAACTAGATTTAGAATTAATTAGAGTCGATGTAGACATAGTCTTTTGAGATTACATGTACATCGGATTTTAGTTTAGTTACTAGAATTTATTTTTTAATTTTTTAGTTCGATTTGGTAAAATATAAGTTCATTCATATTCTTGATTTTTTTTTTACAGAAGGTAGCATGTATATCATCCTTTACATAGTGCATGCTAATGGGGCCACCACACACACGAGAATTAGCAAACACATCTGGTTTTCTTTTTCTGACTTTCTATCCTCAACTCATGATCCCGATGGGTGCTTTTGTTTTTTGGTGGAATGTAATGAAAATGAAAAAAAACACCGCGTAAAGATGCCATATAATACACAGTAAGCAAGCAAACAAAAGCACAAAAAGCATTCATGTGGTCCGTCGAAATTCCCCCTCCCCCACCACTCATCTACTTTTTTCCCTTATATATATATATATATATATATATATGTTTTTTCCTGATCAATTGTAGAAGATCATAAGATGAGCACATGTGCAGGAGGGCTTTCATCAGCAGGGAAGAATATAATTATGAAATGCTGTCAGGTAGAGAAGTGCAACGCTGATCTCAGTGATGCTAAGCAGTACCACAGGAGGCATAAGGTCTGTGAGTTCCATGCTAAGGCTCAGATGGTGCTTCTCGCTGGAATACGCCAGCGATTTTTCCAGCAATGCAGCAGGCCATTTCATTTTTCTTTTATACTAGCTCGATCCCGCGCTTTTAAAAAATGCAACAACACATGTAAGAATTTATTTTGGTTTTAGCATCTGCAGATTCCATGAGCTTACGAAGTTCGACGAGACGAAAAGAAGCTGCCGGAGACGTTTGGCTGGACATAATGAGAGGAGGAGGAAAAACTCGTCGGAAACTCCATATCACACCGATGGCTCCTCAAACCGGAAGGGAAGTACTACTAGCGCTCCAACCACGATCAAGGAAGTTCAAGAAAATGGGAAGCTATTCCAGATCATTAGGTGATGAGAAGATCAATTTTCATATTTGTCATTTGTGTGCATGCAGATTATGCGCTCTCTCTCTTCTGTCATCCCTCATCATCAAATACTATTACTTGCTACATTTAAACCTCGATAAATGAATACTCTTGGAACCATTATAAAAATATTCATTTAGCGAGTTTATTCATTTATAAATTTTTATTCATTTAGACAGTATTACATGGATTGTATACATATGTGTATTAAGTACAAAAATGTACATGTGTGCATTATATTTAAAACTACTAAAAAGATGCATGGTATGCATTGTATGGAATATCTAGAGTTTTAGAAAATGCACCTAACCTACATTACAAACTAAGGTATGTATATGGACTAAGTACGTATCAAACAATGACCACCTTACAAAACTACTTTCTACAAAACGAGCAGAATACTCCTGAATTTTGTTTGCGCTAGGAAAAATCAAGGATGCGATGAATTTTAGTGGGAAAAAAGAACACAAAAACTATAGATACCTTTTTTGTGTAAAAGAATGATTTATTGTATGAACATTATTGATTGAAAAAAAATCTTTTTAATATATATATATATATATATATATATATATCTTATGAAATGTGGTGTTTAGTCATTTATATTTACATATGATCTTTAAGGATTAAAAAAAATATTCAATAGTGCATTTAGCGAGATTATTCATTTAGCCCCTTAGTCCATGTCGGGATCGAGATAAACTATTCATTTAGCGAGATTATTCATTTATCGAATGTTCATTTATTTAGGTTTAAGTGTACTACTAATTAAGCATGAATTTCTCAAGTTCGGTTCTTAAACTTTGTAGGATATAACCTCAATATTTATATCCCAAAGACACCACAACAATATATATATTTAACACCGCACAACAACACGCAGCGGAAACAATCTCAACAAACAAACACGTTATTAATCTGAAGTATTTTGTAAGGAGGTGATAACGCACAACCACGACGTCGCAAACTCCACGTACGTATTAACATGGTAAGTTACACTATACTTAAAACTCTAGACTAGACCTCAATGTCTGTCTCTTTAACTCTATCTTTGTTTTTCCTTAACTCTAAATCTTGTCTCTGCCTCTCTCACATAAAATCAATCCATATGCGTCTATGGCCGTGTCAAGTTCAGCTGAACTGAAATTCGCTGAAGTTCGCTGAAGTTAGCTGAAATTTGCTGAAGTTAGCTGAAATTAACTACAAAATCTTAAAATAAATACTATTATTATTATTATTATTATTAATTTGAGTTCAAACATTCAAATTCAAATTTGAAAAATAATAAAGATTTTAAAGTAATTATTTTATTTGTACAATGGTTTTTCAAAAATTAAACATACCATTACAAATGAAAAAGATGAAATATTTTGTTTCGCATTAATTATTTGATCAAATAATAAAGATTTCGCAATAACTATTTTGTTTGTTAATGGACATATTCGTAATTAGGGCCTGTTTAATACGCCTGAACTGAACTGAATCGAATGGATATTGCAACCAAATCAAATAGAAATCTCTATCTAATGGCAGAGAAACAGAAATTCAAGAACATAAAATATAACTGAATTGAACTACACTTAGCTGAATTGAATTGCACTTAATTGAATTGAACTGCACTAACTAGAATGAACTGAATTGAACTACACTTAACTAAAATGAACTGAATTTTCAATATAAACTTAAAATCGTCAAATTATGTTTTCGGGGAACTGAATTGAAATAAATTACAAATTCTCTAAATTGGATTGAACTGGACTGATAATCAACAAATATTTTGTTTAAATTTTAATTAAAGTATAATGCACTGAACTTAACTGAACTGAAAAATATTGAACTAAACTGAATTGAATTGAGCTGAACTGAAAAATATTGAACTGAACTAAAAATATTCAGATAAGTTGTACTAAACATGCCCTTATTGTTGAATTTGTTAATTTCGAGTATTAATTAGAACTGTTAAAAGTAACTTTATTTGATAAATTAAAACAAAATATATTGAAGAAACATTTGTTCACAAGTAAGTTCATTTGATAAATCAAAACAAAAGTATTTCATTGACATTTTTGAATTGTAGGAAATTTAATTTAAAAACAATTTAGTGGAAACAGAGAAAGTTTTTTGAAGTCTGCTGAAATCTGTTAAGTCTGCTGAAGCCAGCTGAAATTTGCTGAAGTCTGCTGAACCCGGCTGAAACATGCTGAAGTCCGCTGAAGTCTGCTGAAGTCCGCTGAAGTCTGTTGAAGTCCGCTGAAGTCTACTTAACTTAACTGAAATGTGCAGAATTTAAGCAGAACTGGACAGGGCCTATGAGACTACATCAAACCTAATTCATAATGGAATACGACTTCCTAGTCTTTAAAGGATACAATAAAACATGCAATATTCAAATATCCCAAATCATAATTAAGTTTGGTTTGATATCCAACAAACTTCGTAAAGATAGACGTAGATCGAGCAAGCCAAGCTCACGAGAGATCATCATATTGCCCACTGCCGTCCTTTGTGGGCGATCGCATCCAACCCCAAAATTTTGTATCTCTATATATATTGTTATAAGTGAATTAGTATAATCGGAAAAGATTTATAGAAATTTAAAAAGAATCAAGAAAGAAATTGAGGGTCCTAAATTTTTTATATCATGTATGTATTTTGTTATGATTGAGGTATAATCGAAAAGGATTTGTAAGAATATAAATAAATCATAAAAACATTGAACTGAAAAATGATTGAGAGCAACAATTTTTTTTCCTCCATACCCAAAAATTACAAGTACGACCACTGCCTGAGTTTAAGTTGCATATGTTTGTGATTCCTATTTCCCTATAAATATAATTGATAAGTCAATGGTTCGCACCCGTGGGCTTCGTTCGGATCCGGTTCGAGGGACGAGAGGCTCCGAACTCAGGATGCGCGGGAGCTGGGCTTACAAGTCCATCAACATAGTCTAAACATGGACTACATATATTCCGAATTGCTTACAAGGAATACACTTCCTCTAATTATTGGAATACAACTGCTATTACCATAAGAGTTACAATAATACCCGAAATACAAACATTGTCAATTTAAGGACTGGGGGCTATAAATACAAAGGCTTGGTAAACTTCTCTATCTATTTTACATACACTATGCTGATGCTTATTGCATCTTAAGGTATTTTACCAACTTAAGTATCAGAGTGTTTACCACCGGCCACTCCGAGGTCTGTCTTGCAGATTCGAGATCATCCGCGGGTCCGAGACATCCATCAATTTGGCACGCCCAGTGGGACTCAAGTGTCTTTTTTTATCAATCATTCTCGAATTCATGACTGATCTGGCTGAGAACCCTCACATGAGTCAGCGAGGTTATTCTGCAGGAGCTGGGAGCGTCAAGAAATGATTCACATAGCAACCGAGTTTCTAGGGCCTCAAGAACAAGACACCTCAGAGGTTGATCCCCCGTGGGATAACCCGTCTCGAGCCTTAACAACCTATGTATACGAGAAAGTAACACCTCGAGCTGATCACCGCCAAGGGGCAGTTACAAGCAACAAAAGTTAGGACATCCTTTTAAATTCACCACATTCACCCCTCACAGGAACAAGCAAGGTAAATGGTGTACATAGGACGTCCGGAGAGGTCTCTCCCCGAGAATTGGAAAGTATGAGACTTTGTCCTGATGAAACCATCATCTTTTTGGAGGATGATGCAGTTCCCAATCATGTTCCCCATTCCGATCCATTGATCATATCCGATGTCATCAACCAAATATCAGTTAAATGGATCCTTACCGACGGGGAAGTGAAGTTGCAATCATGTTTCTCGACTGTTATGAGAAGTCGTGTTTGAGTAAAAGAAACCCTCGACCCACAAATCCGGTCTTGGGATTCGTTGGAAATCCTATAATGCCATCAGGAGAGATTCCGCTACCTATACAAATTGCCGATGGCCCTCGTAGCCTGATGCTTGACTACACCTTCATAATGGTCGACTCCATTACGCCCTTCAGTATGATACTCGACTGGCCATGGATATGTCAAACTAAGGCCATCTGGTCTCCCTACCATCTCGCCTTGAAATTCCCTACAAGTCGAGGGATAGCAACTATATGAGGAAATTAGGAGGTGGCATAAATATGCACAATCTTGGCCATTTAGGATGCAATGCGATGGAAAAAGGAAAATTCAACGCCCGAGCACATAAAATTCTCTGAGTCGGAGCCTATGCAGCTCAGAGATGGTGGAAGTGGTGCATTTCTACCCCTCGGGATAAAAACACGACTTTATGATATACTTAATCTATACGTAGATGTTTTTTCTTGGGATACCAATGATATGGTAGGAGTATCCGCTCACCTAGCAGAACACCATTTGAACATAGATCCGACTCAAAAACATGTCAAGCAAAAACACCACATCTTTGCCCTAGACCGGGTTCACGCCATTAGAGAAGAAGTAGATAAGCTACTCGAAACTGATGTGATATGAAGAGGTTCAATATCTTGAATGGATAACCAACCCGGTCCTAGTCCGAAAACTTGAAGGAAAGTGGCGGATGTGCCTTGACTTCACCAACTTAAACGATAGTTGTCCCAAAGACAGCTAACCAATGCCTTCTATCGATCGATTGGTCGAAGCGATCGCCGGCTACCAGGTATTAGCATTTTTTACACCCATCGAGGATATCACCAAATTCCAATGGCGGAGAAGGACAAGGAGAAAGCCTCATTTATCATAGATAAGGGAACATTTTGCTACGAGAAGATGCCCTTTGGACTGAAAAACGCTGGAGCCATCTAGCAGCCATTGATTGACAAGCTATTTAAGTCCCAAATCGGACAAACTATGGAGATATATGTCGACGACGACATGGTGGTGAAGAGCCGCAGTTATGCCATATTTCTCGAAGACTTGAAAGAAACCTTTGATACACTTTGAACAACCAATTTGAAACTGAATCCGGCTAAGTGCACCATCGGTGTCGGGGTAGGTAAATTTGTAGATATACATGGTATCTAATCGAGGAATTGATGTTAACCCCGAGAAGATAGAAGCTCTGCAAAACATGCAACCTCGGAGGACGGTGAAGGATGTGCGAAGTTGACAAGGTCCCTTGCGTCCCCAAGTCATATCCTTTCAAAAGGAGCTGAGAATCATTTATCTTTCTTCAATATTTTGAAGAAAGCTAATAAGTTTGAATCCCACGAATATGATGGAGCTTTTCAAGACTTAAAAGACCATCTCAAACACCTACCTATGTTATTGAAACCCGGTATGGGGGAAGTTCTCTACTTATACATATTTTCCTCACAACTATCCATTAACGCTATGTTAGTAAAGGAGAAAAAGGGTTCTCAGCACCCAATGTACTATGTGAGTAGGGCCCTACAGGGGGCCCGAGACAAGATATACCCCCCTTAAAAGACTAATCTTAGCCCTAGTGCAAGTCTCGAGACGGTTTCGTCCCTATTTTCCGGCAACACTATAGTACTTTAAACCAATTACCAGATCAGGCAGATTTTACAAAAACCTGATGCCTCAGGGCCGATGATGAAGTGGGCCATCGAGTTGGAGAACAAGATATTCAATACAAGCCTCGAATCGACATTAAAGCCCAGGCCCTTGAAGATTTCATAATGGAGTCAGCAGAGCCGGTGGAACTCAACCAACAAGAACCTGCAATGACTACAGGAAAGTGGCGCTTATACGTGGATGGATCCTCGAACTTAGGAGGCATTGGTGCCGTTGTTTTATTAACCATCCCTGAGGGAAAGGACCATCCATAGCTCCTCCATTTTAACTTTCGAGAGGCAGTATGGGTTCATTTATTAGTTTCTAAATCGGATGTATCTGCTAGATTCGAGCAGTTTTGTGCTTTGGTTAAGACTCTGTTTAGTCGACAAATTCGCCGAGTTCGTGCAGACAATGAAACCGAGTTCTTGCCTTTGAAGTCATTTTTGGTGGATAAAGGCATTCTATTTGAAACTTCATGTGTTTACACACCTCAACGGAATGGTCGTGTAGAATGCAAGCATCGTCATTCTCAATGTTGCTCGTGCTTTGCACTTCCAAGCTAGTCTTCCGAATCGATTTTGGGGGAAATGCATCAATACATTAACATATCTCATCAATATGTCTCCTTCAAAATTGCTCAACAATCGATCTCCATTTGAGCTTCTTCATGGTCATCCTCCAGATTACTCTACTCTCCGTGTTTTTGGATGTCTTTGCTTTGCATCTGCTCTACCCCGCCCTCGCGATATGTTTGCCTCTCGGAGTAGACGTTGTTTTTTCTTGAGTTATTCAACTACCAAGAAATGTTATCAACTTTATGAGTTGGAGTCTCAACCATTCTTTGACAGTCGTGATGTGGTCTTTTATGAAGACAACTTTATGTTTTATGAAAATTCAAGCACTCGTGATGATCCCATTCTGGTGGGTTCATAAGCTGCAATATTTGATGATGATGGATTGCCGGATGATTCTGCCACCCTACCGCTTCGGTTTTGGGGGGAATGCATCTACTCCTCTTTAGCCAGTTCTTCATCAGTCTCTTGGTCAGACAGACCAGACACTTCAGATTGGTCATCCAGACTAGCCGGCTCAATCAGTTCATATGGATCATCCAATTCAGTCAGTTCATCCATATCAAACGATCCAGACAGGTGGTACAGACCAATATGTTCATGTTCCACATGCTTCTCTTTCAGTACGTCACCCAAGTACTCGTCTCAAGCAATGTCATTCTCGTTTCGATGATTTTATATGTCCTATTTTTAAAAACCCCTACTGCTTCATCTGCTTTGCTGTCACAGTCCTCAGGTATTCCATACCCTATTTCTTATTTTGTAAAATATGATAAATTTTCATATTCGCATTCTAGATTTTTGTGTGATGTAACTTCTAGTGCAGATCTTACTACATATTCCGAGGCTTTTAAGCATTCTCATTGGCGTGCTGCTATGCATGGGCGGAGCCACTTTGGTGCATGGGGTAACAAGTGTTACCCCATGGTAAAAAAAGTTTACCTATTATTAGTATATATGTTATCCCATATAAAAAATATTATCCTTCTATTAATAGAAAAGAAGAGTTAATTAATTTAACAAAATAAATTAATACTAATAACAAGCTCAAGACACGAAGAAACAAAAACCAAAAACCAAACACAAATAAATTATCCAGATTAAAAAAAAAAAAAGGCATGCAGCCTTCTACTAGTAGGAAAAAAAAGTATTTTTCAAATCTAAATCAAAGCAACGTCGGCTCTTTACTCAACAAATTTAGTCAGTTTTGTCTCAGCAAACTAATACTCTGCTTCTCTATCTGGTCTGGCTAGTCGGCAACCTCCACTGGTTTGTATAAGCATATTATGTATAAATCTAATTTAGGGTTAAATTAGAGATTTAGGATTTAAATTCTAAAAGATTTTCAGGAAGTTTAAAAGAGATTATGAAATCTCGTTGATAGTATGTATCGAAAAAAGTATTGTAAGAAGACATTGTTTGATTCAATAAATTATTGCAACTTTTATGTCTAATGTTGTGACCCCATAAATATATTTCTGCATTCGCCTCTATTGCTATGCACGAGGAACTTGATGCTCTTGAGTGTAATGGTACTTGGATTATATCTTTTCTTCCTGCAGGAAAGTCTGTTATTGGCTGCAAATGGATTTTTCGTACTAAATACAAGTCAGATGGCTCCATTGAGCGTCATAATGCGCGCTTGGTTGTTCTTGGAAATTGTCAAATTGAAGGTACTGATTACTCCGAAACATTTGCTCATGTTGCCAAGATGACATATGTTCGTTTGTTTCTCTTTGTTGCGGTCATACATGGTTGATAATTGCATCACATGGACGTCCACAATGCTTTCTTACGTGGTGATCTTCAAGTGGAGGTTTACATGCGTCCTCCGCCTGGTTATCTTTCTTCGCAAGGCCTTTTCTGCTAGAAATATTTGTATGGTTTGAACAGGGGCCTCAAAATTGGTTTGCAAAGCTCTGTATTGCTCTACTAGCTTTGGTTTTTTTCAAAGTAAGGCTGATTATTCCCTTTTTTCTTTTATAAGTGGATCCGTATTACTGCAAGCTCTGGTTTATGTTGATAATTTGGTCATTTCTTCTTCCTCCAAGTCATTGTTGGCGGATTTTAAGACTTATTTGGGATCTTGGTTCCTTGAAATATTTCTTAGGTATTAAGATTGTTAAAAATCCTGATGGTATGTTTCTTCCTCAAACGAAATATGCCCTCATATCTTATCTGATGTTGGACTGTTGCGGGCAAACCGATTGATTTTCCGATGGAACAACAACATGATCTTGGTCGTGTGGAAGGGCCTTTGTTTCATAATCCTGAGTGTTATCATCGCCTTGTGGGTCGCCTCATTTACCTTACGATTACTTGTCCTTAGCTCAGTTATTCAGTTCATACTCTTGCCCAGTTTCTGCATTCGCCTTGTGTGCCTCATTGGCTGGCTGCTTTATGTGTGTTGCATTATATGAAGAATCATCCTGGTTAGGGATTATTACCATCCGTTTGTAGATTTCTTCAGTTGTCTGCCTATTGTGATTCTGATTGGGCAGCATGTCCTCTTACTCATCACTCTTTGACTGGTTATTTTGTGATGCTTGATCTTGGATGACAAAGAAGCAACACGTTGTCTCTCGTTTGTCCGATGAATCTGAGTATTGTGCTATGCATACATGTTATGAACATATTTGGATGAAGTCTTTTCTCCAGTCATTAGGTGTATCTCATTCTTCTCCTATGCTACTGTTTTGTGACAGTCAGGCAGCTCTTCATATTGCTGCAGATCCTGTGTTCCACGAGCGTACAAAGCATATTGAGGTGGATTGTCATTTTGTTCGTGATCTTCTTCAGTCTGGTGTTGTTACTGCTTCACATATTTGAACAAAAGATCAACATGCTGATCTTTTCACTAAGGTTCCTGGATGTTCACAATTTCAAGTTTTAATTGGCAAGTTGGCCTTTCTCGATCTTCATGCGCCAACTTGGGCGTTTTCTTTTATGTTAAGTAGCTTTATAATCATTTTCCTTTTATGAAACTATACGAGTCTCTATATATATTGAAATCTTTTATATCAATAGACACTTTTGTCTCATTCTACATCATGATATATATATATAAGGATCAGGTGAGACACCCCCTCTTAAAGTGTGGCAGCCTGCTTAAAGTGTGGCAAAATCTGTACCATTAATGTGTCAAGCAAAGGCCATATGGTCCCGCTACCACTTGGCGATGAAGTTCCCCACAAACCAAGGGATAGCAACAGTCAGAGGGGATCAACAATTAGCTCGAATCTGCACAATACAAGCTATACAAGAACCGGAGAAGGAGGACCTTGAACCGGCCAAATACTCAGAATCCGAGCCAATGCAACTCGGAGAATCAGGAACCGTCGAGGTTGGAACTCTCCTACCCCCCGAGATGAAGACCAAACTTCAAGATCTTCTCAACCAATACATGGATGTCTTTTCTTGGGACACCAATGACTTGGTGGGAGTATCCCCTCACTTGGCGGAACATTACCTGAATATCAATCCCTCACAAAAACCCATCAAGCAGAAATGACGTATCTTTGCACTAGATCGGGTTGAAGCCATTGGAGAAGAAGTGGATAAGCTACTCAAAGCCCGTATAATCGAAGAAGTGCAGTACCCAGAATGGATAGCTAACCCAGTAATGGTCGAGAAGCCAGACAGGAAGTGGAGAATGTGCATCGACTTCACCAACATGAACGATTGTTGTCCTAAAGATTGCTATCCATTAGCCTCGATCGACCGATTAGTTGAAGCGATCGCTGGATACCAAGTACTAGCCTTCTTTGATGCCTTTAAGGGATATCATCAAATCCCTATGGCAGAGCAAGATAAAGAAAAAACCTCCTTCATTACCGACAGAGGAACTTTCTACTACAGGATGATGCCTTTCGGATTGAAAAATGCCGGGGCCACTTACCAGCGACTGGTAGACAAATAATTCAAATCTCAGATAGGATGCAACCTCGAGATTTATGTGGATGACATGGTATTAAAGAGCCGCAGCTACGACGCCTTCTTTGAAGATTTAAGGGAAACCTTCGACACGCTACGGGCATCCAACCTAAAACTAAATCCTGCTAAATGCACTATTGGTGTGGGAGCAGACAAGTTCCTAGGATATATGGTGTCCAATCGGGGAATTGAGGTAAACCTCGAGAAGATAGAGGCTTTGCAAAATATGCAACCTCCGAAGACAGTCAAAGATGTGCAGAAGCAGACAGGATCCCTTGCAGCCCTTAGCCGATTCCTCTCCAAAGGAGCAGAAAAACACCTGCCCTTCTTCAACATCCTTAAGAAGGCAAACCAGTTTGAGTGGTCACGTGAATGTGGGGAAGCCTTCCAAGCACTTAAAGACCACCTTCGACAGCTTCCGACACTGTCAAAATCAGATAAAGGAGAGACTCTCTGCCTATATATATTTGCATCTCAGCTAGCCATTAGTGCTGTGTTGGTCAAGGAAAAAGAAGGATCACAACACCCGATATATTATGTGAGCAGAGCTTTACAGGGGCCCGAGACCAGATATACACCTCTCGAGCGCTTAATATTAGCCCTCGTACATGCCTCTCGACAGTTGCGACCATACTTCCAGGCACATACAATAGTCCTCCTAACCAACTACCCGATTAGGCAAATCCTCCAAAAGCCAGACGCATCGGGATGAATGATGAAGTGGGCCATCGAGTTAGGAGAACATGATATACAGTATAAGCCTCGGACAGCCATCAAGGGTCAGGCTTTATCGGATTTCATAATGGAATCTGTGGAACCAGTGGAGATAAACCAACAAGATCCAATTCCGGACACAGGAAAATGGATATTATATGTAGATGGATCCTCCAACTCGGGGGGGAGTGGTGCTGGAGTCTTACTCACTAGCCCCGAGGGAAAGAACCATCCCTATGTCCTCCTTTTTGATTTTCGAGCCACTAATAATGAAGCAGAATATGAAGCCCTCATCACAGGGTTAAAGCTGGCAAAGGACCTCGATGTCAGGGACCTTGAGATCTTTAGTGACTCCCAGATCGTGGTGCAACGAGTCAAAGGCGAATACGAGACTCGAGAATATAGTCTACAAAAGTATATCGAGATAGTAAAGCCTCTCCTAAGTCAATTCCGACACTATGAACTGAATCATATTCCCCGAGAAGAAAACCATAAAGCAGATGCATTGAGAAAACTTGCCTCCTCGGACCTTAACATTAGATCTTCTTAAGAATTGCTAATGGAAACCCTGGCAAAGAGAAGTTATGAAGAAAGCAACATCATGGCTGTTGACATCTTAGACACATGGATGAACCCCTATATTGAGTACCTTCAAACGGGAACCCTTCCCGAGGACAAGCATCTGGCACGGAAGGTCCAAGTTAAAGCTCCAAAATATGTCATTCATGAAGGCACCCTATATAAGAAGGGATATCTTCAGCCCTTACTCAAATGTGTTGGGCCCTCCGATGTTGAACACTTAGTACAAGAAGCACACGAAGGAGTTTGTGGTATTCACCAAGGTCCACGCGCTGTAACCCGTAAAAAGTCCTACAAATGGGTTATTACTGGCCTACAATGTTGGAAGACTCCAAGAAATATATTGATTCTTGTCACCAGTGTCAGAGATTTGCCAGGGTGATCCATGTGCCTCAAGAAAATATGATTACCATCCAAGAATCATGGCCATTCGTCCGATGGGGTATAGATCTTGTTGGACCTTTTCCCGCAGCCCCTGGTAATTTCAAATACCTTATTGTGGCCATTGATTATTTCTCAGAGTGGGTGGAAACTGAAGCCTTGACCAACATAACTGGCAAAACGGTTATCAACATCTGCTGGAAGAACATTGTATGTCGCTATGGCATCCCGAGATACATAGTGACAGATAATGGAGCACAATTCGCCAACAACCCCTTCAAGAAATGGTGTGAGGATTACGGCATACATCAAAAGCTCACCTCGGTATATCATCCAGCAGCTAACGGCCAAGTGGAAGTTACAAATCGAACGTTGGTGAATGGCATTAAGAAGCGCTTAGAAGGAGCTAAAGGAAACTGGATTAAAAAACTACCGAGCGTGATATGGACCCATAGGACTACACCAGCTACTTCAACCGGAGAAACTCCATACAGTCTAGTATACGGGTCCGAGGCGGTCATCCTCATGGAAATTGGAGTCCCCTCTGCCCGTACCTCTCAACCAGAAGATGATGATGGCACTGCCAACGAAGAAAACCTCCGTCTCGACCTTGACCTCCTGGAAGAAAAAAGAGCTAATGCTACTATCCATGAGGCCAAGGTGAAGGAAAGAGTTAAGCACTATCATGACAGAAGAGTTCGCTTAGCTGCATTCGTCAAAGGAGACCTTGTAATGAGGTTAAACGAGAAAAGTAAGAAAGAAGTGGAAGGGAAACTAGCCCCGAACTTGGAAGGTCCATATCGGGTCCTAGAATCCCATCCAGGGGGAAGCTACCTCTTGGAAACCATGAAGGGGGAACCTGTACCACGAAGATGGAACGTGATAAACTTACGAAAGTATCACGGAAGATAAAATCAGAGGTGGAGCCTCACAAAGGTCTGAGAACCTCATCAACGTCCGAGACAACTCTGCGCTAGCGCAAACGGGTACTCAAACTCAAGCTTACTATTTATTTCACTTCTATCCATAATGTTATAAACTCATATTGAAGCCATGTTATTTTTACACCTATCTTTATAATTAGCAATCTTAAATTCCTTTTATAAAAGGACTGTTATCTTCGAGTATAACATTGATTGCTATTCAAAATAATATGCTTTATAAAGTATATGATTGGTTAACTTATATAAAATAAGTTATTTGAATCCAAAATTCAAAATACCAATCGTTTTGAATAAAAGAGATAGGTTCGAGATAAAATACTTCAAAAAGTGCTTGATTGAGGTCTATAGACCAAAAGGGCAGACGTGATCGAAAATTAATCATCTCAACATAAAGAGGAAAAACCTCAAAAACAGAAGTTAAAATTCATATCAAATGTGTTATTACATCAGAATATGATACTTCTAAATTCCCAAAGGGATACATAGAGGAAAAACCTCGAACACAAATAGTTCATATCAAAGGTGTTATTACATCAGAATATGATACTTCTAAATTCCCAAAGGGATACATAGAGGAAAAACCTCAAACACAAATAGTTCATATCAAAGGTGTTATTACATCAGAATATGATACTTCTAAATATACCCAAGAGGGTCTTCTAGAACTTCACCAGAAGTGGCACTTGAGAGATGGGCTATTGTCAACTTTTCTGCACGCTGTGATATTAAAGGCCTTGTTAGCAAAGGACCGAGGAGGAGATCCGCAAGACTTTCAACATCAAGATCGCAGAGTGTTCATCATGGACAACTGTGAAGACCAGATCCCGGAGTATCTCAGCTTTGAGACAGAAGCTCCTTTCCAGTAAACCATGAGACCGAGGTTCATATGCAAAGGACTTCAGACCTTGAAGCTGACGAGGAGATGCCAAGATTAATCCACCTTATTAATGGAAGAACGGGAAAGCACCTCGTCAAGAGAAGATAACTCAGGATACTTAGCTTTAATAAACCTCAGTAAATCTCCTGTTGTGGTTATCTTCTCGGAGGGATCCAATGCATCCAAAAACTCGGCCCCAGGAACCCATCGGCTGGCCGTCAGAGCAGAAAGCTTATCAGCAGCATCCGAATGAGAGAAGACAGTCTCCATTGCTTTCACCTCATCATCAGATTGACAGAGTTGCAGGATATGATCCAAAATCTTGTGCTGCTCGGAGTCATGGAATAAATCTCCATACTCCTCTCTATGATCCTTAAACTCGGGACTACAGGCAATAAAGGCGCCCCAAATCTTAAGAAGCCGTTTCAGCTCCTCTGATTTCCCATCCGAAGGCAAGGTCTGTGTCAGCTCATTCACAGTGTCATGATACATCCTCAGCTCCTTTGTCTCAGACTCTTTTGCCAGCAATAAGGCCTTATTCTCAGCCTCAAGTTGCTTCACCCTGTCCTCCAATTGAGTCAAATCCAATGGAGCTGGGACAGAGGCAGGAGGAACCATCGATTCAGTTACTGAAGTTGAAACATCGGCCCTCATCTCCTCCTTCTCGGCCTGGAGAGCCCGGCACCTGGAGTGTAACTCCTCCACATATCTATACAGGTGTTTGATCTCACCTTTGGTCTGCCGTCCAAGCGCGGATATATTTATCATCAGCTGTAAAATAGGGGATATCAAGACCTATATAATATGTGACACCTAAAAAGTTCACACAATAGGACATGGAGAATCACTACCTCAGAGGCAAAGGGATACTTCTTGAAGGATTCCGAGAAGCCTGACCATCCTCTTCCTCATAACAAATCAGATAATACTTCAACTTCTTAAGAGGCTCATCCTCAGGAATCACCAGCTCAAGGTTAGATTCATCGTCATCCGAAGACCCCCCAACCTCCGGTTCCACCTCCTCGGGCTCCTCCACCTCCTCCTCTACGACCTCAAGGAACGCTTTCCCTTTCTTGATCTTTTTCTTGGGGGGAGATGCTACAAGTAAAAGGAGAAATATTAAGATACAATATGAAAGATAACGTTACTGCAGTATGCAAATCTAGATATTACCTGAAGGAGATTGACTGGAAGAAGATTCATCCCGAGTCCGAGGTGATTTCCTGGCAGTCCGCTTCTTGGCCTTATTCTTATCTCCCTGGATTTTATCAGGGAGGGTCCAATCTCGATCCTTCTTCAGGTAGCTGGATGTAGATTTTGATCGAGGAACATATAGCAAATAAGAATAGGTGACAGAAGGCCACTGCCACGCTGAACCATGAGCCCCCTTCACAAATCCTCCCTCCTGGAAGACTATCTTCTCCTTCAACAATTCCTTAACGATGCCCTTTAAATGAGCAGGAATCTCAAAGACATCGAGAGGCACGGCGTCCTTCGGCTTCGAGTTCCAGTCAGGAGCTTTGTATTTGGTCCGATCAAATGTTAGCCGAATATTTTCCCACTTACCGCTGTTATCAGGAAAAGTGAAGACCTTGCCATTCCGAGGAGTAAGGGTAATGTGCTCACGCTCCTTGAAAGAGAACAACTTGAACAAACTCCTAAATAGATCCAAGCTTGGCTCATAGCCCTTCCGAGAGCACCAGGAGATAAAAGCCACCATTGTCACCACCACATTGGAATGAATTTGACAGGGATGTAGCTGATGATGCTGCAGAAACTCGGAGAACACAGGAGGAATGGGAAAACTTAGTCCCTGCTGCAAGAACCTACTGTATACTACCCCTCGAGTGGGGCTCACAAGATTCTGGACCGGAGTAGTCTCATCCTCGAGCCTCAAATCAGCCTCGACGGGGTACGACAACCTGCATGATTTCAAAAATTGCAAGGTCTTTTCGTCGACCACCTTGGTGACATCACTTATGCCACCGGCCGCCGGAACTCGTTTCTCAACTTGGGGCTCCGCATTTGGGTCTGTCTCTGACCCAGAGGCACCATCGTCTGCCACTACAGCTACAGCCTGCAGCGGTGTAGCAATAGTGACCTCCATCAGCTCCCCAGATTCAACCTCCAAGAACAAGCTACTCAAGTCACGAGCAGTTGGGGCTCTTCCTTCAACAACATTCTCTACATTGCCAGAGGGAATACTGGAGTTTGCAGAAGACATGGCAATATAGATAATGGGGGGAAGTGAGTATAGGAAGAAAATAAGCCTAAGTTTGAAGAAATTTTTCTGAAAGTAGAAACGCAGAATACTTGGATGAAGATTGATGATAAACACAAGGAAAATTACTTGGTTATATAGCCAGTAATTAAGCACGCATTTAAGTGGAGTAATTATCTCGACTCACGAAAAGATGCAGGCAATTGGAATGCGTATATTATGAATGTTCTATAAGGAATATACATCCTCCTAAACATGGTAAAACAACCATGACCGAAATACACTTCCTCTGTACATGGTAATACAACTACTATTCCTATAAAAGTTGTATTCATACCATAAATACATATCTTGGTGATCTACAGATTGTAGCCATATAAATACCCAAGGGTTTGGTAGACCTCTCTATCTATTATCTTACATACAATACGCCTTACGCCTCATACTAACCTGAGCGTCGGAGTATCTACCCTCGGGAGTCCAACCAAACTAGTAAATCAACAATAGTATTAGGGTCCCATGGTTAATAGTTTACTTCATGCAAATAAATGGCTAGTGGTGCGTGGAAACGACAAATATATCCTACTTGTTGACCCGTTATTCTCTTATAAACCGCTTTCCGGGTTATAAGCCAGCGCAACCTGACCCACGACTTTTCAAGATTAGAAAGCGTATTAAATTAGGGCCATCCGATCACGTAATTGCACGGTTCAAATGCTGCCACACTTTAAGAGAGTGTCACACCGGATCCCTCCCTTATTTATTTCTACCATATATAAAAAGACAGGCATTCTTAAGGAAACCTTCCTTCCTGCCTGACATGTGGCATGCCACATCACCTGCCACATCAGTTCCACCTCATAGTCTGGCCCACCCATTAATTTCCTTCCATTTTTTCTGCCTTTACTATTTTTAATTTTATTAAAAATATCTTTTCTTAGCCTTCTCAAATTCCTCTTCTTCTCCGCCTTCACCTCTTCTTCTCCTCCGACCAGACCCCACCTTCACCTCTTCTTCTCCTCCGCCATCTCGCCTCCGCCCGACCACATTCCGTCCGCCTCCTCGCCTCTGCCTCCTCTGCCACCAGATTCCGGCCAAGACCGGCCTCCGCCATCTCGCCTCCGCCCTCCGTCCGCGCCGATCTCTCCGCCTCCTCGCCCACCAGATCCGGCCACCGCCATCTCGCCACCCGACCACACTCTGTCTGCGCCGCCCGTCTCTCTGCCTCCTCTGCCACCATATTCCGGCCACCACCGGCCTCCGCCTCCTCGCCCACCAGATTCCGGCCACGACCATCACATCACCGTTCAGATTCTGACTGCCGCTGGTATCCCTGCCACCGAGCCATGACCGCTAATTTTGCTCGGCGGAGGAATTTGAAGGGATCTCTCCAGGTAAATATCTACTTTTCAGTTTCATATAATAATTGAGTGTGTTTTATTTTCAATTACTAACCTCATAATTGTATATATAAAGCATGTCATTTATTCTCGATGTTACATGTAGTAAAGTCTGATTGAAAAAAATTGATGTTTTTGCTTTAATGTGGAGGAAATTCATCGCCTCAATTTATCAGTCATAGGCTGACTCATCCCTTTAATTTTCATACTTACTAATTTTCAACGTCACCTCTTCCAATTCTCCTCTAATTCTTTACATTAAATTACTTTTCACCGCCCTTCAATTTCCTGAATTTCTAAGACCAGCAAAAACCCTACAACTTTCTAAAGATTCTCAAACTTCTCCTCTTCAATTCAATCATTTACCTTTTGATTAATTATTATTCAATGTTTATCATTATGTCCTTAATTTCTAAACCGTCGACCTCACCTCTTATTCTTCTTCTTCTTCTTCTTCTTCTACAGTTTCATCCACCCTATTAATCCCCTCAACATTTTATCTTCTTCCGTTTCATCAAGTTATTAATCCCCTCCATAATTTTTCTTATTTAAATCGGGCACTACACCAACAACATGGGTGGAGTGTAGAGTACAATAATTAGTTTCGGATTTGCGGTCGGTGGCATGAGAGAGCTCTTTATTCTCCAGTTGTGGTGCTCTCTATACTAAGTTGTTTGCCACATATTAGGTTAATCAACCATTCTTTGTTGTTGGATGATTCATAAAATTTTCAAATTTTCTAATAGACTTGATTTCTTGTGCTTTTGATTCCAGTAATTAAGAATATGGGATTCAAGGGAGTCTGAAGATGCCAGATATTGATGCCGGATATTGTTAGGTACGAGGATTTTAACTATAAATGTGGAATAATATGGTTTGTGGTGAAAATTCTGATAATTCTCTGTAGATTGATTCCATGATTGAGCACCGGAAAGATCGGTTGATCATCAAGTAGCTAGGCGAGGAACTTGGTTGATCATCAACTAGAAAATGTCTACGAAGGCCACATACGAAGAAAAAGGGTTATATGTAAAAATATTAAGTAGTGTTATAGTAGTGTTCAGAGATCAAGTCATGGATGTTACTATTATAATATAAATTTCATGCACTAAAAATTATAAATTAATAAACAGTGGCTTCAATATGAAGGTTATAACATTTTCATATTAAGTTAGTATTTAATTTCTGATTACAATTACACAAATTTTTTATTACAATTAGTTATGCGTTTTGCATTCAAAACTTTACCTCTTCAAATAATTAGATTCATTACATGAATTTAAAATTGGTTCCCGTGTAATCTATAACTAATTCCCAGACCGAGGTTTTTTCATAAAACCATGATAAGCGAATGCTTAGTCACATGTTCATTTGATTTTATTATAATGGTAATTACCTTTCACATGCATGGCACAAGAATTTATGTGGTCATGTTTTTGGCGACATTCGATATTTTGCCAACTTTCTTCTTCCATGCAAGAGAGATTACATCTCTAATGCTACAGTTAGAATGGATGAACCAAACGGTCACAAGATTCTTAATATCTACAAACTAATTTCTATCAATTTTATCTATAGAACATATATTTACTCCCCTGTGATATCACACCAAAACATTCAATTTTTATTCATATAAATTGGGCAATGGCCGAGCCTTGTGTGTATATATATATATACACACATACATATACACACACACTTCTGGGAAATTAAATTTGGAAGTTCATCGAGTGTTTAAGTTGATGCCTGACCTGCTAGCCACATTCATATCATATGAGTCACACCATCATCCCCTACCAATGTGTAAATATTGTTCTTACAGCACTGGGCAGATACAAGTATTAATAGCCACAATTTCTAGACGACAATCAGAGTGAGTCGTCATGGTCCGAACAGCAGTTCCAGAAGAAGAAATCATCCAAGAACTGATTTAGTGTTATGTATTGCAAATGAAAGGGAAAATGAGGTTGATATGGGAGGAGCATGGAACCATCGTTGTCTCCTTTGGTTTCTCCGGTTACCAATGCTTCTATTCAGAACCCAGAAAATCTCTCTTGGGATACAGTCGGTGCATTGCTGAGGAAACAAAACCACAAGCTGAAGATATTGACATGCTTTTGCCTTTTGGTAAATTATAATAAACATGGCAAATTATTCAGAACGTTTTGATATATGTTTTCAAAAACAAATCCGTCATATGTCAAAATGCGGGGGGCAAGCAGCCCCTGCGTCCCGATCACAATCAAAATTCATCATCTATCTCATTTGAGTTGCATTTGCAGGCCTGGAAGATGTTTGTGGGTCCACATTCTCCTTTCCATAAGGGCAGCCAATCATCCTCTTTCTCCTTTCCTGTATCTTCAGCAAATTCAATCTTGGCGACCTTGGCTTCGTAACATGTTTCGAAGACCTGCCATATTGAGATACAAGATATTGAGAAGATACTAAAGAAGAAGGAACACAAGTAGAACTGAAATTCATTTTACGTACTTCTGAGGCAAGAAAGGGTGGTTAAAGTTGGGCACTGGTCTAGCATGAGGAACCAGCGTTCTTCTCAATTCTTTCATAGCCTTTTCCTCCTCCATCTGTGTGTTCAGAGGGAAAATTATTAATAATTAGAAACAAAAATTGGTTTATTGTCTTCAACTATATATATACTGTAACTGTATACCAGTTTCGCTGATTCAGCCTCTTCTCTGTACCTCTGGTACATCGTCTCCTTTTCCTTTACCTGTATAATCACAAGTTAGTTTCTAACAAGTTCCCCACAGAACCTTCTAAGGAGGTGAGTGGTTCTATACCTTCTTATCAAATTCAGCCCGGTCAACAGCTCGAGTTGGCACTTGAAGATTGAACTCCTGAATTTCTGTCAGAGGTATACGTGGTTTCTCTGGAAGTGGAATGGGATCCCTACAATTTGCAAAACAAAATTTTTACTTTATTACTTTATCCTAGTGTGTGTGAAAAGAAATGAATTAAACCATAATGCCGCTATACTCACTTTTTCAGTATCGGCTGAGCCTTGAAAACTCTCATTTGGGCTTCCTCCAGTTCCTTCTGCCGCCTTTCTTCCATTTCCCTCTGTAATTCCTCCTCATGCCTGATCAGACTCTCCAATTCAAAAGGTTCTGGTTTTGTGCATGGCTTAGGCTCTGGTTTTGGTGGGACCTGCTCGATGAAGCGCACACATAAGTGAACGAATAAAAGCAAAGAAAATAATGCATTTTCACGTGCTTTTAAAATTAAGGATCATACCACAGGATAGTCTGTGGTGTATGGATATGGGTGAGCTTTTGGAATTCTAGCACATTCCTCTTCCCACTCTTTCTGCAAAACTTCACTAGTCCATTTCCGTACTTTCTCTGTTCCTCTTTCCTGCCAATTCAAAGCCATGATATAAATATATTTTAACTTTTACTGCAACCTTGTCATACATAGTACATGAAACCATACCTCGGTGTGCAACTGGAAAGGCTGAGGAGTGGTGTTTCTTGGAATAGGTTTCTCACTTTGAGATTCCGATCTAATTGACAGCTGATATACAGAACAACAAACATGGTTTATTGAACATACTGAGAATAATAAACTAAAATTGACAGCAGATTGTTACGTAGTAGACTCTTACCTTGTCAAACATGTCGGCAACATTTGTTGGAGGTGGGATCCGCTCATCTATGGCAAAATGGAATTCTTTAGGTACAGTGATCTGCCTTTTCTTCTTGCAGAATATCCCCAGATCACCCTTACTCTCAAAAATCTGTTATGTTCAAAAAGTTTAGCTGAGTTAAAAAAGGGAGCACAAGGATGTACAACATTATTAAGAGATGATAAGGTACCCTTTTGTTCAAAGGCCTAGCCTTGAACTTTGGAATTTTCTCAAGTTCTTCCTTTTCCAGTTCATCAGAGCTTTTAATGCTGGGAGGTCGTGCTCTCAATGTTGTTTGAAGAACGGGTGATTTTGGTGCTGTGAGATGATTTGGCTTCCACTGTTGACTCTGGGATCATAATAAATTAAACATTCTTCAGCTTTCTGAAGACTATTTATGTCAAAAATACCAATGGTTTCTGTGAAAGTAGGCTATTTCTTCAGCTTTCATCATACCTGAAATGATTCAACGGATGCTACAGTAGATGTTTCTGATTTCTGATTGGCTCTTGACATTGTTTCAAGGTGGAACTCCTGTAATAACAAAATTAAATTGATGTCTCTTCTAATTCCTCCCTGTCATAACAAGCTTATAATATTTCTTAGCAGTTTACCTTAAAATCAGGAACTGGTGTATTTTTTCTGGACAATGTAGGCAAAGTTGGAGTCTCCAGAATCTGTAATGGAAGGGAAGTAAGGCATAATAATATAACAAAAGCTATTATCAATCATCAAACCAGATAATACCTTCTTATTCAATGGCCGAGCCTTGAACTTGGGGATTTTAGCCATCATTTCTTCCTCTAGCTCAGCGGAACTCTTTGCTTTCACTGATCGCGCCCTTTGAGCTGTTTCAAACTCGGGCTCTTTAGGCCTGGTCAATGTAAGCTTGGGCTTCCTCTGCATTGTTCCAGCTGCTCCATCCTGGGAGTTAACAATGTATAATCAAAAGTTTCATGGTTGCACAGAAAAGAGAGCAATGGAAAGGAAAGATTTTACATGGTTGTATCATTTGCTTACATGTGGAACGTCCCTGGTGTTAGAATGAAACTTTCTCATCATTTCAGCCATGGAAACAAATGGAGTAGCAGAAGTTTCTCTAACATATAGCTGAGGACAAGAAGATCATTTCAAGTGAGAACATTAATTTGATCCAAACAAAGATGCTAAGAGAAATTAAAAAAAACCAAATAAACACCTTTCTGTCTTCCTTGTGGCTTTCAGTAATCGATGAGAATAAGTTTGAACCACCAGTGACGAGGCCAGCCTTAGTTTTGTGAGGCAATGCTTGAGGCTTGATATTAATTATCTGAATTGTACCAGACGATGTTAAGGCTGGATAAATGTTTTGAAAGCAATTGACAAATTAAAAACCAATCTGAACAGTACACACCTGTCTAGATTTCCCCCCTTCCAATTTTTGCCGCTTTATGGCTTGATTTTCCTGAGCAAAGTTTGGAGTTTCCGCAGCTATTTTCTTATTTGCTTCCCTGCAAGTTGAAAAGGGAGATGAATAAGAATTTGGAGCTGAAGAGGTGGTGGCGACAACAATATGAGGTTTAATCTATAACAAAACCTTCTAATGCTAGGTGTTTTAATAGCCTTTTTCTGTGATTGCGCCTGCGACTTCAATGCTGAAGGATTTCTAAGCAAAGTAGCTATCTTCTTGGCTGTCTGTGGCTTCTTAGCATCAACCTGCTGTAAAGGTTTATGCCCTTCAGGCTTGGCTGGTGGTGCAGGAGTAGAAACAACCGATTTCACTGTAAATAAGGCAAAAGAAACATTGATTGCTATTTTTAGAGGATCCGTGGTGAGACATGTAAAGGAAACGAAGAGGTTCACGCAAGCCAACCTTGAAGAGATGATGATGGTGTCTTCTCCTCGCCGAATTCCTAAAAATCATGTAGCTATGAGCAATATAGCACCTATTAAACAATTTCCAATAAATTAAAAAAAGGAGCAGGAACTTACATGGCTTGTAAGTGGTTCATCTTTATGCTCTTCAGCCTTGAAGCTACAACTTATTCAGAAAAGGAAAATGTCATGCTTCTGTTGAAATAACACATTGCTCCAGATAGAGAAGAGCCTTACCTTGTTGATTCCTGTGCACAATCATCAAAAGTAGCTGGTTTTTTTGAAAGTGGTGAGGCCTACAATGAAGTAACCAGATAAAAAGAGTTGAGTTGAAAAGTAGAAGCATCAAATTTATGGAGGAAAGGTCAGCACATACCTTTTCCAATTGCTCACCCTCACTGAAATCGCAAACAGTATCAAGCTGCACAGATCTGGAGGTCTTAATCCTTGGCATAAACGCTGCAAAGTTCAAGTAGCAGATGCTCTTAGTCTGGTTTGTAAATTATACATCCCACCCATTCATTTCACAGAAAACACAATCAGAATCACCGACTGAAGTTTCGATTACTAAAACAGACAAGAAAAGTGACATAACCCTAGATAAAGCAAGCACAGGCAAGATAAGAGGAAAAGGGGGAAATTGAATCTACAAATCAGAGGCAACCCATTCATTTCACAGAAAACACAACCGAGTGAAGTTTCGATAAGAGGAAAAGGGGGAAAAAGCCCTAGAAATTGAATCGAAAAATCAGAGGCAAGGGTTAGAGCGGACTTACGAGAAGGGGCATAACTGCATCGGGTACGAAACCAGAGCTCCGCTTCTCTCATCTGCTGGTCAGTCTCACCCACCGTGAAATCAAAGAATTTTGGGGCGGAGAACTCATAGTCGGCGTCAATCATCGACGTATCTTCTTCGTTGGCGGCCATTAGACAAGTTTGGGATCAGGACCGATGGATGAGAAAATAGGGGAGAAGGGAATTAATGTGACTGATTTTCAAAACTTGGGAGGCCTCTTTTTGTAACGGTAATGGAATCGGGAGCATTATTATTTTGTGTGTGTGTGTCTTCAACGGCTATATGACGTGGAGCGGTACAGCCAGATCCGTCAAAACGACGCCGTGCTGCCGCTCATCCCTATACTTATTATTATAGCTGGAGAATCTTTCCTTCTTTAAAAAATCTTTTTTCCTTTTTCTTCTTCTCCATTAAAGTTTTGCAAAATTATCTCAAGTTTTGCTTTAAAGTCTGTTTCCCCGAAATTTCATTTCTTAAAAATTAATATATTAAAAAATAGAATTTCAAAACTTTCCTAAATGTTATGTAACTATCACTATGCATTTAAAATCAAATGGTATATTTTTGTATCAAAATATTGATCATTTTAAAGTAAATATATAATGTAGTACTACATGTTCTAATGCAAACAATTCAAGAAATTTTATATAAAAATTTAATATTTTTAAGTAAATAAAAATGCAGTTTAAATTAAAAGGTGCACAGTACAAGTTAAAACGTATAAGGAGTTTCATGGAAAGTTAGGAAAGTTGGGAGTTCGGAAGATTTTCTCTATTATGTTTACAGTTTAATATATACCATAGGCAATATCGGGCGCCAATTAAATAGCGACACATCATGTTCAACTAATTTATGATTGGGCCACGTATTCAACCATTACCCAGACAGGTTTAGCATTCTAGATTAGAATTTTAAAAATTTACTAAAAATATCTTAACCAATTAAAACATTACACTTATACACGTGTCATAATTTTATTGGTGCCTAAAAATAAAATACATATCTAATTTTAAAATATGCATTTTTCATCAAAATTTATATGATTTTTGTTGTATTTCTCCATGATTATTTTTATTTATTTATACTTTTAGATATTAAGTTTTGAATAAATAGAATGAAATCAAAGATAAAATTAATAAAACACCCTTACATAAAGTTGATTATTTGTACACATGGTTTTAGGGCTATAAATCAATCAAATTTATATGTTATGGCTATAAATCGAATAAATTTATATGTTGGGCCTATTAATTGATCAAATTTATATGTTGGGACTATTAATTATGCATTTTAAATGTTGGGGCTAAAAGTTGTTCTTTGATATATGTTGGGGACATAAAAATTAATTTAGTCTTATGTTTAAATCATCTAAATTACATCCTATTCTATTTTTACCAAACTGAAGTAACTATTTTTACTGAACTGAACTAAGAGCAAGTCCAACGGATGCTCTAAAATAGAGAATTAAGAAAAATATAGAGTTTTTGGTCACTTTTGGGATCAAACGTGCTCTATATGGTACTCTAAAATAGGAGTTCTTCTTAAATGCCACGTCACCACTTTTGATAAAATCTAAATAAGGAGCAACCATCAACAATGGAATGGTTTTAAGTTCTATACATCATTCATTCTAAATAAGAAAATTAAAATATTTATTGTAAGAAGTAAATATGTAATAATAAAATAAATTAAATAATAGTAAGAACCATTCAAATATTTTTTGATGTATGATTCTAATTTCAAATAAATTGAAAATATAATAAAATAATAATATGAGTATTCTTTATCTAATATAAAATACTAATATAAATAAATATAGTCGTTTTGAATATATACACATAAAAACCTATGCTTATTCTTCATTTTATTGAAAGCATATTAATAATAATATCATAATTAAAATCTTTAAGTAAAAAAAATTACATTTGATCTTTGTTTCCAAAACGTTCAAAAATATATTCAACAATGTTTATCAACAAATGGTTTCAATTATCAAAGACAGTATAACATAAATTAGATCATGAAATTTTATGATTGTTATTTTAAGTATGCATTTTTTTTTATTATGTTTCTATTTTATGAATTTAAAGCTTTAATCAAGTGATTTATTTTGTGAAATTATATTTGAGTACGGTGGAATAGGTTTTAATTAATCTATTAATATTTAATTTGGTTCGAATGAGGTGATTCGTAGATATTTATTTATATGAACAATATTTGTTTTGAATATTTATTTGAGTATGTGGTAATGATTTCCATTTAAATTGATTTTAAATACATATCTTTTATGATAGTTTCAAATTTGAAAATAATCGGATGATTCTTATAATAGAAATTCTCAAAAGAGACCGTCTATAATTTGGACTAGGCTATTTTAAACTAGAGAAAATATTAAATTAGTTACTTGCAAAACACGGAGGGATTTAGTTGCAATATTTAAAACATTCTCTCCCTGCTTAAATCACGCGCGCGTGTAAGTGGGACCCGCCGCAACTTTTTCCCAAATCTGGCGCGTGAAAGGGGGACCCGTTAGAACTTCAGGCCTTCTATACGCAGTCCGTATTTTGCTTATTTGCAGTTCGTATTTTTTTAAATAATCATATATACAATGATTCTGATATATAACTGAATTGCAAGTATATGCAATAGAAGTAGTATATATGATGCATATGTCTGATATACATAATTATTGACCATATCATAATTATTGACCTCTACAGCTCGAACTCACAACCTCGAGGCGACTTATTTTACCACTACACCAATTAGTTTTGATGTTATTCTCTACTAAGATATATTTATATATAATACATTAAATAAAACTTATATTTTCACCTTAAACCCTTTGTGTTATTATCTATAACCTATTAAAATTTAAATCTTTCTACTTTTAAATTGAAATATCTATATTTAAAATTCGAACATTCTACTTTAAATTAAAAATTTCCGTATTTTAATCTACAATAATTTAAAATAAAATATTATACTTTTAATTAAAAACCTCCATAGTTTAATTTACAACCTGTCATAAAACAAACATTATACTTTAAATTAAAAACATCCCTATTTTAACTACAATCTATTAAAATTTAAATATTTTAATTTTAATAAAAAACCTCCGTGTTTTAATGTATAACATATTAAAAATCAAACATTATATTTTTAATCAACAACCTCCGTGTTTTGATCCACGATCTATTAAAAATCAAACATTATACTTTTAATTAACAACCTCCGTATTTTAATGTACATCATATTACACACATATACGTGAGCAATTCCAACAGGGGAACTCTCCCTTTCTCTCCCAAAAAGAGAAAACCAGCTTTTCAGATCTACTGAGGCCGCCGGTGCTTCCACCGGCCGGCGGCCTCCCATACCCTTACTTTTCGTTTTCTAACCTCTCTTTCTATCCTACACCCGAAATCACCTCCTTTTTCGACAAAATACAATTTCAATAACCCATCCGACATCCGAGCAAGCTCTGTGGTCGATGCGAGCGGGTCGCCACCGCTCGCACGCCGCCACCTCAGCCCAGACGCCGCTGGACTGCCGACGCGCCTCGACCGACGTAGATCGGACCGAACCAGTAAGGTACAGAGGAGCCAAGGGTCTTACGCACAGCAACGAGGATTGGCTAGCATCGCCGGACGAGAGATCCGACGGCGAACACGCACCTACACCGACAGACCCACGGGGTACGGCCTAGGCCACGCGCAGCACCGGAGCGACACCGTCGGAAACAGCAGACCAACGCAACGAAGGCGGCCCACCGTGGGAGACTCCGATCAGGCTAGAGAAGAGCAGATCGCGCTTCTTTGGGGCTGCTCGATCGAGGACGGCCAGATCCAGACTCCGATCAGGACTCTGCAGGTCAACGGCGTGATAGGCTCGGGTCGGCTCGGTCGGCTCTGGTCGGCTCGGGTCGATTCGGCCGGCTCGGGTCGGCTTGGTCGGGCCGGGCAGATTTGGACAGGTTATACTGGAATTGGCACAGCTAGACTGAGAAGGTGGTTTTACTTCTTTTTCCCCCTTTTTAAAATTTATTTTCAGTTTTTTTTGGGTATATATTTATTGATGTTTGTACTTAAATATTGGATTGAATGTGATCTGCTAATCGTGGTTTTCTGACGGGTCCTTTTGCTCAGTTTAAACCTTGATTAGCTTCCGATCTAGTTAGTACAGTTAGGAGAAATCCAAGTCACGATAGTTTTGAAACACTATTGTTGGCGATACTGATACTAGATTTGTAGACCGATTAGGCTTTAAGCTTATATCGAGTTAGATTACATTTGCTCTATCCGATATTGGCCACCAGCCAATCAGACCAGGATTGGTTGGGATTGCTTTAGTACCGACATTAATTTATATATATCCATTTTTTAGATTTTGGTGATTTTCTTCTTAATGTTGCGCTGTGGAATATCACCTTATAAGAGAAATCTTTACAACAATCTCTAGTTAGGCTCTTGATGAAGCTTTCCTATTAGTATTATGGTTAGGTAGAACAACTCGGTATGCTTTACATACTACTCTGCTGTCCAACCTTGTGAAGACTTGCTATCTTCCAGTGGTCAAGAGGCCACCGAGCTCAATGGGTAGTCGGTTGAGGTTCAGGTAGAGAGTATTTGTTATAATAGAACCGAGTTTTCTGCTTTGACTGTGAAAAAGTGGGATGGTGAATTCTAACGAGCTCTAGAATGCTGTACTTGGTGAGTTCTATACGCAGCAGAAGGAGGGAAGTCTGGTTTTAGTTATGCCGTGACCGGCATCGATACAAAGATGACTTAGTTTTCTTGTAATATTTTTAGACACATCTCTGATATCTCACTTTGCTTTCGATATTAGATCGGAGTATAGCCTTCGGGCAACAAATTGCCACAGTTACCCTAACAGGGTTTCATGTGTAATATTGGGTTTCAAACCTGATCATGTAATTCTATTGCTTTTATTAGGGTTGAGGAGCCGTGAATAATCCTCCCGTCCACTTGGATGGTTTTAACTTTTTTTAAAAAAAATGTACATCATATTAAAAAAAATCAAACATTATAATTTTAATAAAAAACCTCAGTGTTTTAATGTACACCGTATTAAAAATCAAACATTATACTTTTAATTAAAAACATTTGTGTTTTAATGTACATCATTTTTAAAAAGTCAAACATCATAGTTTTAATTAAAATTTCAGTGTTTTAATGCATAACGTATTAAAACAGTATTGTGAAATGAATAATATTGGCCGTTAGTATCGGGCCGTGAACAGTGCGTGTGTGAATAGTACCCAGCCGTTTATAGTGCGCGCGTGAATAGTATCGGACCGTGAATAGTGCGTGCATGAATAGTAATTTTCTAAATTGCAATTAAGGACCTCCTTGTTTTTATACAACTATGCTTTTACTACTTAGTCCCCCGTCTATAATATTGACGGTCTCTCACAAGACTACCTCTTCTTACAATATGCTAATTTGTATATATACCAATAATACCATCTAAAAAAGTCAAAAATATATAAGGAAAATCAGAAATTACAATTATTAATTGGTGGGATCTAGCTACATTAAATCACGGGCCCTATTTGCAGAGTTACATTTCTTATTTGCAGATCCCAAATTCAGTAACATTACTAAATTATCCTCAATCGAGAATAATTTATTTAATTTAATTTTGATCCACTTGTTTTTGTTAATTTCATATTCCATCCAAACCTTTTTACCATCTATCAGCACCACCGGAACTCCGCACTCCGCCACCGGAACGCTGCACCGCCTAAATTAATTGCATCATTAATCAAATAAAAAGACACGCGGATCCAATCCTACTTCAAACCAAAACCCAAATCCTTAAATTAGATAGTGCTCCTTATTTATCCCAAAAACTTTTAATTTTATTGTTAGAGCATGTTTAATACGACTGAATTGAACTGAACTGAAAATACTGAACTAAACTGAAATAAAAAAAATACTAAAATGAACTAATTAAATTCATTTGATTATTTTATATAAAATATATTTATATTCAAAAAATTTCTTACAAAAAAAGCCATTGAATTGAATTTAACCGAACAAAACTGAATTGAAGAAACAAATCACTGCATTGATGTTACTATATTAGCTAAACTTTATCAAACTATACTTCATCAGAACCGAACTTGATGAAATGATCCTAGAAGTTTTATAGAATTAAACTGAAGTATATTGAACTGAACTTTATTGAACTGAATTGATATAACCAAATTGTGCTATAATTTATCAAATCAAATTTTATCAGTACCAAACTTAATACATCGAACCTATCATGATAAACAGAATTGAACTGAAACATAATGAATTGAACTAAAACGAACTGAATAAGCTGAACTTACAAAAGTATGCATTGATACAATTAAATTAGCAAACATTTATCAAATTATACTTCATCAATTCTAAACTCAACAAATCGGACCTAACTTATTAAACTGTATTGAACTGAATAATACTGAATTGAATTTAATTGAACTGAATTGAAGAAAACGATCAATGGATTCATATGATTAAATGAAACTTTATTTTATCAAATTATAAATCATCAAAACTGAATTTAATAAACTTAATTAAACTGAAATATATTGAACTGTCTTAATCATTGAACAAAAAGAAATTGAATAACTAATCAATGTATTGTTTGAAATCGAATAAATATTGCAACCAAATCAAATGGAAATCTTTACTTAGGGCCTGTTTAGTACGCCTGAACTGGACTGAACTGATCTAAACTGAACTGAAAAATAATGAACTGAAAAATATTGAACTGAACTGAACAATACTGAACTGAATTGAACTGAAAAATACTGAACTGAACTGAACTGAAAATACATTTGATTCTTTTATATAACATATAGTTATATTCAAAATTCTTATTAAAAAACAAGCCATTGAAATATATTGAATTGAACTTAGTTGAACAAAACTAAATTGAAGAAACAAATCATTTATCGACATTAGCTAAATTTCATCATGATCCTAGAAGTTAAACATAATTGAACTGAAATATACTGAACTGAACTTTATTGAACTGAAGTATACATCTAAACTTTATTGAACTGAATTGATATAACCAAATTGTGCTATATTTTATCAAGTCAAATTTTATTAGCACCAAACTTATTAAATCGAATCTAGCTTGATAAACAGAAATGAACTAAAGCATAATGAATTGAACTAAACCAAACTTAATTAAGCTGAACTTACAAAAGTATGCATTGGTACAATTAAATTAGAAAATGTTTATCAAATCATATTTCATCAATTCTAAACTGACTTGAACTGAATTGAACTGAATCATACTAAACTAAACTTAATTGAACTGAATCATACTAAACTAAACTTAATTGAATTGAATCATACTAAACTAAACTTAATCGAATTGAATTGAAGAAAACGATCAATGCATTGATATAACTAAATGAGGTTGTATTTATCAAGAATAGAAAATAGAACTGAATTGAACTACATTGAACTGAATTGGACTACACTTAACTGAAACGAACCGAGTTGAACCACACTTAACTAAAATGAACTGAATTGAACTACATATAACTGAAATGAACTGGTTTTCAATATGAACTAAAAATCATTAAATTATATTTTCGTTGAACTGAATTGAAATAAATTATATTTTCTCTAAACTTGATTGAATTGAGTTGAATTATTAACATTTAATTTGTTTAATTTTTTTAAAAAGTAGAATGTACTTAAATGAAAAATACTGAACTGAACTGAACTGAAAAATATTGAACTGAACTGAAAAATATTGAACTGAACTGAAAATATTGAACTGAACTGAACTGAGCTGAAAAATATTGAACTGAACTGCAAAATACTGAACTGAAAAATATTGAACTGAACTGAAAAATAATGAACTGAACTGAACTGAAAAATATTCAGATAAGTTGTACTAAACAGGCCCTTAATGGTAGAGAAAATGAAACTCAAAAATAGAAAATAGAACTGAACTGAACTACACTTAACTAAATTGAACTGAAATGAACTACACTTAACTACAATGAATTGAATTGAACAATACTTAACTGAAATGAACTGAATTTTCAATATAAACTTAAAATCATCAAATTATATTTTCGAAGAACTGAATACAAATAAATTACATTTTCTCTGAATTGGATTGAACTGGACTGAATTATTAACATATATGATTTGTTTAATTTTTTTAAAAGTATAATGCACTAAACTAAACTGAAAAATACTGAACTTCTGAACTGAGACTGAACTGAACGGAGAAATACAAAACTGAACTGAACTAAACTGAAAAGTACTGAACTAAACTGAACTGAACTGAAAAATATTCAGATAAGTTGTACTAAACAAGCTCTTATTCATATTCTTTCTCAATTTCATCTACATAATATGAATATACTGCAATTGAACAAAAAAATGAGTTTATACATTAATAGAAAAATTATTAGTTAGTGATGTAAAATATTTTCAAATTTCTTTCAAATAAAGTATGTTTTTTATATTTTAAATTTAACCCATTAATGTTGTTAAAGAATTGATTGATTTATTTAGATTTAAAAAATCATGTTCAAATTAGACGCTATTATATATAGAAATAAAGAACATTATATTTGATACTTCTCGTGATTGTTAATTTTAATTGCTATTACTAATAATTATATTCAATAACAGTATGAATATTAACTTGTTGTGCAGTTTGTATGCACGAATATTATTTTAGAGTGGTTAAAATTATTTTTATTAATTAACTAATATGTTCATTATTGTACTAATAAAATGCTGGAGTATGCAAAATAGAGCATCTGTTGGAATTGATCAAAAGAATTATAGAGATTTTCCAATTTCATACTCCATTGTAAGATATTTTTAGAGCTTCAGTTGGCCTTGCTCTCCAAAGAACATGGCTTTAATTAAATCAGCTTGACTTTGTTTGAAAATCGGTGTGTTCCTTTTTATCATTGCATTAGTGTTCAGTGTTCTTTTCATGTTTGTGCGAGCAAGATGCGACATCTCTTGTCACGAGAGATTATGAAAATAATATTGCTATCGTGTAAATGGTAGGAACCTTTGCTTGCTTCATTTAGCATTTATTATTAATGATTTGATAACGATTAGCTGCTTCATAACAGGGCAGGCCAACGCTGATCGGTTGGCCGGGGGAGAAGCTTGAGATCAAGGAAGATTCAGACGTCCCTGATTGACCAAATTTATAAAGAAAATTACATGCAAATGAAATAGAATACAGGTTATCAAAAATATATATATATATATATATATATATATATATATATTATACAGGCTGTGGATTCTGGAAGTTCTTGTTGCATAACTGTATCACAGCATCTTAAAGAACAAACGATTCAGAATCCAGTTAATGTGTATGGAGCACCCATCAACTCCCCGTTTTACACAAAACCTACTTAGTAAGCAGTCATTGAAACCATGCCATGTATATTTAAGGCAATTACAAGCTAGCCACGTCCGCGAGCCCCACCACCTCTACCGCCACTAGGTCCTCCCCTTCCCCGGCCTCCACCTCTAGCAGCTCCATCATCGATGCCACGTCCAGTTCCTCTTCCCTGTCTTCCACCAACATTTTCTGCCCTTCCTCTTCCACGCCCAACCCCAGGTGGTCTTCTATCTGCAACCATGTATAGGCTACATTAGAGATACAAGTACTTGACAATAAACTATTTCCTGACCCAAACTATATCCAACCCCAACACAAAATATTCTTGTTATATAAATTCTGATTAGTGCTCCATTAGCATAAGGCAACTTATCCTTTTCATTCGAATCTATCCCTTAAGGCCTTAATTCTATCCTCTTTTTTCCATGGGGCAGGAAACATGCAAGCATTAGAACATGAATAATACACTTCCACACCATCAAACACTGAGAATATTACATCAACTTTCTACCGTTCCCCCATCAGATACTGATCCTTGAAATAGCCAGTGAAGTATCTCTACATACAATACATTAAAGAATGAATACTCACGCCCGTAAATGCACTTCCAAATGACAGAAAGCTTCAAGTGACTCATCTAGATGGCATCGGAACCGAGTACCAGCAGAAAATTATCTAAAATGGTTGGCTTAACAATCATGGATTATATATAGATTCCTATTAATGACGCTCATCCGATAAAGAAAAAGCAAAAACTAGCTTGATAATTAAGCAAAACTGTACCTCCTCGATTCTTTGTATCTTCCTGAACTTTATCAATTACCTGGAACAATACAAATCACAAAAACACAAATTAATAATCCATGATTTATTGTAATTAATTTGTGAAAATGACAATATCACACCTTGAACTAGCATGCATATCAGAGTAAATGAAATTTATACAGTTTAAATGTATTTCTTCAAGTGGAAATTGATAAAATTAAAAAACTATTAAAATTGATTGAGGCATACAAGGCCTAAAACATACTATGATCTACCAACTCATTAATTTGCAAAAACTTATTTTACTCTATTTCATTTAAATTTTCTTTGGTCATGTGGATAGTCCTTCGGGTGAACTGAATCAAGTCTCAATTATTATTGTTATTGTTTGCAAATAACATAACAAATTACTACGTGCAGTAAGGAACTAATATTATCTCATAATACCAATGTGATTATCTGCTGGACAAGGAATCTTTTTGTTTTCTAGCAGTTTTACAAGTTTGTCAAGATAAGTTCAGAATCGTGTACATTTCATAGAGGTTGACTAGGAGGTAAGAAATGGGCATTGGAAGCACTGTTTAGTAACTAAAACTTCCATAGAAACCCTATTGTGAAGCTTTTAGACTATCATATTTTGAAGACTCCAGCTGTTGCGAAAAAGGGACTACACTTACTTAAGAGCATAATACAACTCAACAGGAAACAGTTTGTATAAATGGTCTTCTTTTTCCACAAACTGAATCTATTCAAGAACAACACCCTATCTACAAGGTCAGAAAATGCTTAACCATATCATAATTAGATAAGTAGGGGTAGGAAGAGAAACATAATTTAAGAGTACTCCACAATTTATTCTGAGATTAAAAAGGCCAGCATACCTCATCCGGAACTCGGAGATACTTGATAGTATTACCACGAATGTAGCATTCTGGCATCCTCCAGAATCTATCTCCATCCTGCACAGGATTTTGGTTAGTCACATCTACCAGATTCTAGCATGTCACAGCTTAAATATGATGATTTTTCTTTTACCTTTGATGTACAGATGACTTCCCGGAGATGGATATTCATCCAAGTGTCACAATTCACCAAGTGCCCATTGTAAGTCTCTCCATTCTTTAGCTCAACAAGCTACAACAAAAAACAAAATAAATACTCGTCTGGAAAAATGGCAAATGGCAAATGGACAAAAGTATTTACCATTGGATGCCCCTGAGCAGTCTTAAGCAGGGATAGCGGCAGCTGAAATACAAAACCCCCAAAAGTGAACATCGCAAATAAGTCAAGGGGAAAATAAGCAATCAAAAACTAAACCCTAATTCTCACGTGTCATACCATTTTCCCAGCGGCAAAGAAGGAACCGAACCTGCAACAAAACCCAAAACACAAATATAAACGAACGAAACAAAAAGACGGCTGGAGAATTAGTCGACAAATACACCTTACCAAGAACGCCGCCGCAGATTAGTCGTGGGCGAAGGCCGTCCCCCCAAATCTGCAGAAGGAAAACTATCAATCCGCTATGGCCCTCTCAAATCGTTTTCACAACTACTACAAATTACAATAGTGCAGAGCAGCGAAGCCCCCATTAACCACACTGGGAACAAGAAACTAGTACTACTCCCTCCGGCTTTTATACAATGGCCTAGTTTTATTGGCACAATTACAAAGGAGAGCAAAATGAATGGTGGAGATTGTATAGATTATTGGGAAAGTAAAATATGTGGTTGTGAATGAAGGAATATTGCTAAAAAAGGAAACTAAGTCATTAACTAAAAACCTTCCTAAATTGGTAACTAGGCCATTCTATTAAAACCGGAGGGAGTATAATACTTTAAAACATGGGGTTGTGATATGCATGACCAATTTATTTCAAAAGTCTAGTGAAAGTGGGAAATTTCATAATTACACTTCATTGTTTAATTAATTATACAAATAAATTTTAAAATAGTAATCTTAATTGTTTAAACTCGTCTATGTAATAATTTAATATTGCCTCCATTTATTTTCTTATAGCACACTTGAAATGGCACAAGAATTAAGGAGGGGAGAAAGTGTGTGATGGTGACATTTAGAGCAAGCCCAACAGCTATTCTAAACCAATCTCTATAACAGAGTACCAAATTCTAAAAACTCCATAATTATTTTGTCCTCATCCAACAGTTGCTCTATTTTACCATTTCATGACTTTATTGCCATAAATAATAATAGCTATATTTAATTCTGTTTGAGACTTTCAAGAGCATACAATTAGGGTCTGTTTGTCTGAGCTTATTTCTTACCAATCTGAATTGAATTGAATTGAACTGAATTGAAGTGAAATTTATGTTTTGAAAATTAGAATCAGAAATAATCAAATTATTTATGATCAAATTTACTTGAATTCAATCAAATTATATTTTACTGAACTGAATTAAACTAAATTGCACTGAATTGAATTAAACTAAATTCTCTATATATAAGATCCGGCAAACAAAGTATTAATTTTATTTGCAAATTTATGATTTTAATATATTTATGTGTGTAAAGATATGAATGATTAACAAAGCATAGAATAAAAAAAGGAAATAAAAGATAAGAATCAATGATAACATTAAATTTTAGAGTATGAAAGAAGTATGCCCATATGCCTTTTCAATCTTCCAATTTTACCATATCTCTATTTTAGAGTATGAGATAGAGTAGCTGTAGGAAGGCATAATATAGGCAAATAAGGTAAATTTAACTAAAAACTCTATTATAGAGTAACTGTTGGGCATGCTCTTAGAAGGCTAAAAAACAAAAGGTATTAACTTAAAAATAAGAATTAGGAATATTTCTAGAAACAAACAATACTTGCATCAACATGATTGCAATTATGAGGGGTACTTTTGAAAATTAACACTCTATTTTTGAAAAAAAAGAGTAAGTGTGCCACTATTTTGTGAATATCCTTTAATGACAAGTGTGCCACAAGAAAATAAATGGAGGGAGTACGTGTCAAAATCACAAATTTTTGTTTCAGCAATTATAATACATATTTAAGAGTGACTGATGAGGAATGAGAAGTGCTTATTTTTAGATTATTCATATAATATAAAAATGGTATCCATGATTCTAGAAGGTTTATTTTAAGTATGTTTTATTTGTTTCCTTTTAGGTTTAGGACATTGTTATTATAGGAAAGTAGAGGAAATCTTAATCGTCTTTAGATTTACTTTTCTTAGGTAATATATAATGTAATATCCTATGGAGAATTATTCAGACAATTGATTTATAAAAATTCTTTGCGATAACAATCGTAAATCTTCAAGTGCGAGCGACTCAAACTTACCCGACAGATGCGACGTTTGACGGACCCTGAAGCGTGATGTGGAACAATATCGTTACTTACAAGTTTCCAGGCGATTATACATTTTTTCTACATTCATCAACTACCATTTAGTCATTTATTCACCACGTTCGAACCCTAAGATCTGTTACATAAAACCCGCGATACCCGTCCTGCATCATTTTGGTATCAGAGCTCGGTCGAACATGGTGAACTAGAAGTGGCCACACATTCATGAACCTCCGGATGGTAGATTTGACCCTCGAATATTTGAAGACATTGCGAGTTTTGAACAAGAAAGCATGACAGTCATAGAATATATGAACAAGTTTGAGGAATTGAAGGTGCATTGCAGAGTTCATGAGGGCGACGAGATGGCTTTGGCTAGATTCAAGTCAGGCCTTAAGCCAGAGATCCACAGTTGTATGATACCTCACCCAGTTGGTATTGTCACTGAAGCCTTCCAACTAACTCTTCAATTTGAGAAGAGTTTGTTGCTTTGTTCTTTCACTGGGGTTAACACTTTACGAGAAGAGATTGAAAAGAGGTTTAAACTCCCAAAGTGGTTTAATAAGATTGCAAGTGTTGAGGCCCAAGTTAAATTACCAAGTGTTGAAAAACGAGAGAATGGAGATAAGTCTTTGTTGAATTTGAGAGAACTGATCTTTAACGATCCGAAAATAGTTTTTCAGACTACTGTTAATTGTGGGAGAGAGTACCAGAAACTCACCATTGACGGGAGAAGTAATGTAAATGTGATATTGGAAACTACTGTTGAGAGACTTGAACTACAAACTGAATCACATCCCGAACCATACAAAGTTGCTTGGATGAACAACACAATTATTTTGGTAAACTAAAGATGTTTAGTACACTTGAAGAAGGGTAGATATTCAGATTCCGTTTGGTGTGATGTTGTGCCTACTAGGATTACTCATATTCTCTTAGGTCGTCCTTGGATAAATGATTGGAATGTTTCACATAATGGTCATGCCAATACTTACTCTTTTAACTTCAACAATGAGCACATTATCTTAAAATTTTTGAGTCCAGAAGGTTTGCATAAATTTGTAAAGCCAACAAGCGCTAAGGTAATGACTGAGAAGGTTGAAGCAAGCGAGAAAGATACAAAGTGCAGTCAAACTTTAGAGAATGTACATGTTACAGAAGACGCTGAAGAGAAAACAGAGTGCGACCACGTCTTTGAGCATTTTAAGGTGATTGAAGATGTTGAAGAGGATAAGCAATGCAAACCAATGTTTGAGAAGAAACCCGATGAAGAGACTTTCCAGGCGATTATACATCTTTTCTACATTCATCAACTACCATTTAGCCATTTATTCACCACGTTCGAACGTTAAGATTCGTTATATAAAACACGCGCTATCTGTCCTGCATCAGTGACATTATTGTTATTTTAGATTTAATTTGAACATTTCGAAATAAATAGTACCTGCATATAACTAGCATAATACAAACAATGACTATGCTTTTAAAATGCGCCTTTTTAGATCTGTTGCGCCGTTTTTTATGTGCTTTTAAAATACAAACAATGAATATGCAATACAAAGTATCTACTCATCACTACAAAGAGTATTTACTTAAAGTTGATAAATGTTGTTTGTATCATACAAATTCATACAAATCTCACACTCAATAAGTAAATTAAAAAACATTAATTATAAATTAAATTGAAGCATTCGATTTCATATTTTTAAATTCTTGTTTACATGTATCTATTTGTTAATAAATGTGTAATATATTTATCATGCATTTATGTCAAAAGATTGTTCGCGTATATGTTTAATATATTCAGCATCATATTAATGTATGCACCACAGACATTAGATTAGAGCTTAATATTATATATAATTAATAATATAATATGTGTCATGACTAATTTGGGTCTAATGGAGCTGATTAAAATGTTTAGTATTCAGTATATTTTAAATGCAATTATTATCAGAGTATTCACAACCTGTTCAACTTTGCAATTAACTCATAATCACTTGAAAGTGGTGGCCACACACACAAACTTGAAAGTGGAACATTTGATTGATCAAGATATGCATCATGGAGATAACCACATATCAGGTTGTTTTTTCCACAACATATCATCCCTCATATTCAAGCTATAAATCTGGACATTGAGGGCAAAGATGAAACTTTCTGGAAATGGTCTAGGGATGGGAGGTACACATCCAAGTCAGGTTATCACAGGGCCATGGGAGAACTAGAGAATAATATCGCACAACGGAAATTAAGTCCAGCTGCAAGAAAGTTTTGGTCTAGGATCTGGAGATTAAACATCCATCGAATCAGCTAATTTTCATATGGAGGTTACTAATAGGCCGCCTTGCAACAAGATTCGATAGAGTAAGAAGGCGGTTAGATGATAATGGTGTGTGTGCAAGAGTTGCTCTCAAGCACTGGAGGACGAAAATCGTCTCTTTCTTCAATGCATGACATATAAACAAATATGGACAACTGCAAATGTAATTCTGAGCCAGCTGGCCAACTCTTCCTTCAAACACGGTTCTTTCAAGTGGTGATGAGTTCACATGATCTCCAACAGCTTGTCAAAATCATACTACTACTCTGGGAGATTTGGAAACATAGGAACAACAAGGTTTTTGAGCAAAAAGATGTACCACCTGTGCAATGTGTACAATAGGTGCAGGCTGAGTTGGGACTTGTACTAAAGAATACACAATTCCACTCTGAGTTAAATGAGATGGTTGAAAGAAATGATTTCACATGAACACACATAGATCATCAAACATACATCTATTCAGATGATAAGACAAGGAGATTCCATGAAGGGTATCCCACAAACTTGTGTGATAAGTTTTGATGGCTCTTACATGGATCAAATGAAGTTAGGAGCAGTCGGGTGGAGGATCTGGAAACCATGATGGAGGTTAGAAAATGATATTTCGGGCTCAGATTTCTTTTCTGCATTTACTCCATTACAGGCAGAGGCATAAGCATGCTGGCGTGCTTTGAAAGAAAGAAGGAGATATGGAGTACAACATGTTAACCTGGTCACTCACTCAATACAACTCCATCAGGCAATCAAAAATCCTTGGACGGCCCCAATAGAGGTCAAAGGAATTATCAATAGTATCAGGTGACTGCTAGATTCTTTAATGGAATTTCTTGTAGTGAGGGTCAACCGTTCCTTTCTAGGCAGGGAACATAATTTGGGCACGAGTCTTAGTAGAAATCTATGTAATAGTGTAAGTACACCATTTCATTTTAATAATTAATGATTATTTTAGTTTCAAAAAAATAATCACTTTATACATGTATTCTTGAGTACTGTTTTTTAATTTGTCTATTTGTATATAATACTTTAAAATTACCTTTATTGATATTTATCTTTCAATTTTTTTGGATCACGGGATATTTATTTTCACAACAACATATTAATATTTGTTATTATATCTGTAAAAAAAAGTGAATGTTTTAATTATTATAATTTAAAATGTGAATGTGAATGTTTTTATTATAGATTTGATCTTTATTATATGTCCAAACTGTATTAGTATTATCAATGGGAAATGTATTGTTAATATAATCAAAGTTTTAATGCATATATTAATTTTTTTCCCATTAACTTTCATGGACTATAATTCTATATTGCTTTATTAAAACTAATTGTGATCATAGTCAAACCTAGGATAAGTTGTTAAAATAATTTTTTTGAAGGAAAATATTAATTAATCAGGAGATAGTAGAATTATTATTACAAAGCCTTCTACTTAACCTAATTGCTAACTTGCGTTCCACACTTAAGCTATTTCTACTGATCTTAACTAGCATGATTCGGCCGCACGTTGTGCGGCATGTTTGGAATACCTTTAAAAAAAATTAATTTGATAAAATGTGTAAATTTTAGCTATTTACGTTAAAAAATGGGGTTGTTATACGCAGTTTGATATTTTACTCTTATAGTTCGAAATACAGTATGAATTTACGATATTATCCTCACTTATTAGGTTCGTTTGAAAAGCTTAGCAAAATTCAGGTGGCGGTATTGTAATTTCAATGGTACATTGATTTACACCGAGTAAAGTACCTGTAATTTCAATGGTATTTTAGACTACGTTGAGTAAAATACTGGATCGTGTATAACACATCAGTAAAAAAGTAAGGTGTGGCCTTATGATAAGACAATGATTTATCCTTTAAAAAGTAAGGTGTGATATTATGGTAAGACAATGATTTATCCTTTATGTTTGAGCCCAAATTAGTAATTAGGTCCATTTTTATATACATTAATTTCGGTAAGTTTAGACATGCTGATTTTATTTTTCAATATACTAGGCTAACCGGACCGAGCGTTTCACGGTTTTTATTATGTAATTGTAAAATAATAATTATGAGTGTGTCAATACAAAATAAATATTTGATACAAATAATATTATAAATAATAAATTATGTAAATTGAATAAATGTTTGTATTATAGATATTATGAAAAATAAAATAACAAAAAAGAACTAAAATTCCGTATTTTAGCACTTGCCATATTACAATGAAGTAAAATATACTGCATATTTGAATGACGTAAAATATTACCATGTTCTTTTAAACAAAGGAAAGGGAATAATTGTTAATTTAAAAGAAATAATAGAATAATTTAGATATGATAATATATTAATTAATTCGTATTTAAGTAGTTTTCATATTATAATGACATAAAGTATACTGCATATTTTAAAAAGTAAAGCAGCAAACTAATTTTGGGTGTGATATTTTATAAATGGAAATACTACCATTTTCTTTATAATCAATAATAATTAGTGAACACGTTATTGTGGCAATATAATGCCGAGAAAGTCTGCTGAAAGTGCAACTTTCCTGACTTTCCATAAGAGTTTTTATACGTTTTAACTTATACAATGTATCTTTTAATTTGAACTGTAAAATTTGTTATTTGAATTTTATTAATGTTTTAATGTAAATTCATGAATTTTTGGATTGAAACATATTTTACTATATGTTCAATTTGATACTATCAATGTTTTAACACAAAATAGTATCACTTGACCTTAAATATATAGTGGTAGTTTCATACACTTAGGAAAGTCGGACTTTCTAGAGACTTTGCATATAATGCCGGGTTTATAAATGGTAATACTACTCTTTTTCTTCCTTTTTTTTTTCTTTTTTAAAACATACTACATTTTTTCTTGTTATATGCAATACAATATCTACTTATATAGTCTGTATTTATTCATGAAATGTCATTAAATGTGGTTCCCATAAATGAGTGTGTATCAGGAATTTTAAATACAAATACGGACTTGGACGTTTTAAAGTGGAAGGGTTTATTGGAATTCAAGTGAAGAACCATTAACGTTTTTCCCTAATATTTATGCACAAATCAGCCAACACAACACTTCAACGCATTTTTAAGTAGTTTGCCATTAAATATATGAACTCATGCAAATATAATCATAATATAGCCGAGATAATGAGTTTACAACATTAAATATTCACAATCATCTTCCTACAAATCTTCCTAAAGGATCACCATCTTCTTAAATGAATCTATTAAATGATCACCATCTCCGTCGATTGACCTTTCCTCCAATATATGAACATGCATAATTAAAGCTGCTCCAATCGCATGTTGAAATCATCAAGTACTCAAACCGACAAATTTCAGGTCATTTATTATTGAAGTTCGGAAGGCGCGCAGAAGAAAACATGCTCCATCATTAGCATAATAAGACGGCAAGAAAAACGCTCACATCCATGCCCATATCTCTGTATCTTTTTTAGTTTATACTAAGACGTTGAAGACAAATTTGCATGCATAACTTTATCAAAGGTGCACGGAATTAGTTGGTAGACTGAATTGATGATAGTTTTTAGCAGTCGGTTCCCTCTTGTATATATATTTCACTCTCTCTTGCCCTATCCACACACTCATTCAATCTCTCTCTTCATACTCTCTCTCGTTATGCTCCCTCTCCTCGTACTTTCTCTCTCTTCATACTCCCTCTCCTTTTACTCTCCCTCTCTTCATATTCTATATATACATATCATAATCTCTCCGCTCCTCATAACTTCATACTCTCTCTCTCTCTACATTAACTTCTATTCATGCCACGGTCTGGGATTCATGCAAATCAGTTCTGGGCATTCAACACAAATCATGGCCTATATATATATGTATATATATAGGTAATAGTAAATTAAATATTTGATTTGATTAATATAAATTTATGGTATTAATATATTGGTAATTATAAATTTTTGGTAATAGTATCTTGAAAATAAATGACAAACGTTAATTAACATATAAAAATCTCAGTATATGAAAATCGGCCGCCATTATATCTTGGTAATAAATGACAGAGGTTAATTAACATATATTGATTTTTGTATATGGAAAACGGGTATGTTACAAAGTAAATATATATCAATTAGCACAATAATCGATTAACATAATTAGTGGCTTAACATATATATATATATTAACATAATCTGAATCAATTAGCCTATATCTTTAAATAATTGAATCAGTCATTGGCTAATTGTTGCTTAACATAATTAATTGCTTCACACACACACATATATATAAAGATTGCGTGTATGGAATTATGTAAATCGGCCGGTGGCGGCGTTGTCCAAAACGCAAGAAGAGATGCTATTTTATGTTTTAATTTATTATTTTCGGCGGCGTTGTTTCTTTTTTTATTTTTATTTATACCGTCACTCTCTGCTTTTTAATATATACCTAGTAAAAAGATAAGAGCAATGTATAATCATTAACGGATATAAGTTATGTTGTATCTGAATAAATTAATGAAATAACTTCTTAACGAAAATAACATTTATTTGCAAATTTGGCATGAAATAAAATTAGTTAATTATATAATTATTTTGTGCAATATTTATTTTGACATATTTTACTTTCTAATTCAGGCGATGATGTGAGATTTGGTTAAGTATATATAAGGAATCATCCATATATATAAGGTATGAGTTCGGTTTCCAAATATACTCCGACGGTGAGGTTGAGTTGTGTTTGGTTATATAAATAAGGAATGTGTTCGTTTGATATATTTATATTTGGAATGAGTATTAATTTCAGCGTTTTACTTAATTTAAAAAAAAAAGGAATGAGTTTGGTTCATTTAGAATGAATATTGTTACCAAGCATGCAAACATTCCGGCGGCGGTGAAGGGCAGCGTACTTCATTAAACGCAAATCATACCGTCGTTTAATGTTTTAATATTGAAATTCCGGGGCGGTGTTTTATTAAAAGATTATATTTATGCCGTCACTTTCTGCTTTTTAATATATATCTAGTAAAAGATTAATTTTTACTTTTAGTTCAGTTTGATTCAGTTCAGTTTAATTGAATTTAATTCAATACAGTTCAGTTTAATCCAGTCCAGTTCAGACAAATAGGACCTAAATATAATTTTATTACAAAATAGAAAACATGATTTGTCCGTATAAATTTTTCTAGTACAATATATATATATATATATATATATATATATATATATATATATTCATACTATTAATTAATATATTTATGCAAAACAACATATTTATCGTAAGCATATTGTATCCATATATTAATATAAATGCAATATTTTATATGTGTATAATACAAAGAAATTGTATGAAAATTGAAAAATAGGTCAATTCACGATTCTCAGTTCAAGCACTCCAAAATTAAACACTCTTCAAGTTCTGAATTCTTGATCTAATATGGCATACTTAATTAATTAATTATGGATATTTGCAGCATTCATGTTAATTGTGTGATGTAATATTCATGTTTTTCCTTTCGTAGACGTGTTAATTAGGTGGAATGAGTTTTATTTGTAAAAACAGAAGCAGGAAGAAACAAAATATTCGTAGATTAATTAAAAGAAACAAAATAAGGAATATATAAAAATGGTAGGCGCAGGAATATGGTGAACTTGCGGTGGTTATGTGGCGGCTTTTGTCAAAACTACGTAGTTTCATCTTTTTTAATTCTTTTTATTAATTTATTTATTGACCGGAGTAATAACTCTTCTAGTTCCCTTTAGGATTATTCGAAATTCTAGAAACGACTTCAAGACTTGGCTTATACTTGAAATTATCCCTTTGATTTCGAGAGGTGCCTTTCCTAGCTCCGTGATGGAATTTGCAAGTATTACAGAGTCGGTAACAATATTTATGCGGCATTTCCCATGACGTATAGATGCTTTAAGAGCTCTCAAACATGTTTCATCTTCTGCCTGTAAAGGTGTAACTGCTGTGAAGAAATCCGTATCCTAGATACTGTTATGTAATGGCCATCCTGGGTTCCACAATATCCATCCTCATGCTCTTAGCATTTCTGCCTTTCTGAAGGAACCATCAAAGCTTAGGACACAAGTTTCGTTGAGTAATTGACCAATCTCACCTTGTTAAATCTGTTCCAACGTGATCTCGCCTAGATTATCCATCTGAGTTTGTATTGGTTGTGTATGGTGTTGCAAAGGGTCCTGTGTAGTTGTGTTACCCGTATGTCTCCTATTGAAAATCATCTGCATTACAGCCCTAACAAATTTGCAGCCGCCGCCACTTCTTCGTTGCAGCATTTGATCGTTGGGGTCTTCTGTCGGGATAGCCAGAAATCCCAATTGAGAACCCAATATTTGTTCGGTCGGGGAATAAGACCACCATCGGGTATTCATTGATCAACGGGGTCTCCGAACGGAGATCCCCGATTTCGATGTGTTCGTCATCGATTGGTCTGATCAGTGTAAACGGATGGTCAGAAGAATGCAAGAGCTCTTGTCGGTGGACAAACTTGGGCCGTGTTGGGCTCAATCAAGAACATACCAGACATGAGGTTAGTGCTATATGTAATGCCCCAACCAAACTCCATGTCCCTTACGGTGAGTTTAGTGAAGCATTTGCCTAGTTTGCACTAGGACTCTTAAGCAAAAATTGAGAGTTTAACTTGTATAAAACCAAATCAAAGCTTATTATTATAAGATATAAGTTTCAAGATACAAGTCTAGTAAACAAAAAGGCGTAGGCCATTATTTGCTTAGATACATAGGTTTTCTATTGTTACAAGCTGGTTTCCGTCTAGGATCCTCAAACATCAGCTCGTTCTGCCTTCCCCTGAACATAACCCCCTCTCTCGACTGTCATGCCACACATAACACACCATGAGCTTCCGCCCAGTGATATTCTCAACATACATAATTACACACACATAATTATTCAGATTATCACAATAAAATCCCAGCAAAAGCAGTATACACCATAATTTGACAAGGTTTAATTGGTCTATAAGTTTAGTCAATGCTAGAAGAAAAGTACAAGCAATCACATAAAGTGAACACTAGCCATAGTAATGAAAAACCTCCAGTCAATGCTCAGAGAACATTTTAATATATATATATATGTGTATATATATATGTATATATATGTATATATATATATATATATATATATATGTATGTGTGTGTGTGTGTGCAAATGGAATTTTACTAAGATTATTTTGAAAATCTACAAATGCATGCGTACCTGCAAATAAAATGTCAGTGAACTATCTATTGATCAAAATTTCAGAGTTCTGGGAAATTTCAACATATAACTTAAGCCTCTTCATCATTCAGTCTCATATAACACCTCTCCATTAAACTCAAACACATCTCTTCATCAACCCCTTTTATAAATATATATACCCATCTACATTTTTCACCTCTACATCAACCTTTTCATAAATATATATCCCTCTCCATTGTACACCTCTTCATAACTCACCCTATAACCATTAGCCCCTCTTCATAATTACCATTAATCGGGCACAGTGATCTGTATAATCATATAGTTTAATAAAATCCATCCACCAGGTTTCTTTGTATCGAAGATAAGAAAACGATTCAAAGTACAGCTATATCATGAGATGTCCTGTCAATATATTGCTCATACCTTATTTCAAACATGTCAAAAGTGACATTTTATTTCTAATATCAAACCTACTTTGGGTCAACAAAACCAATCTGTACCAGTTTAAGAACAGGACCCTTTTCATTCAGTGAGTTTAAAAGCCAAACTATACATATAAAAAATAGAAATCACACAACAACTGATGCACAAATCCTTTATTTCCAATTCGTCATAAATTATGATAAATCACACAGTTGCATCACCAACTACTGATAAGATCCCCACGGAATTCATACAACCTCAGTTTGTAAAGGATTTCAAAGACTAGAACTGAAGCACAGTTATAAAATGCTCCAGGAACTAAATTAAAATGTATACCCATCTATATAATTTCATAAAGATGGATGTTCATACATATAAGGTATGACAGCTTAAATCATAAGTTTCTGAAAAGTGAGAATACTCACTGAAGTCTGTAGGATTGGTATCGATTAGCTCAATGAAATCTGCAACATTATTATTTTAAGTCATTACAAAGTTAAGGATACTATTAACAAAGATCTCTAGCTATCTATACAAAGTGAGCATGGTTTCGCTTATAATGAAATCTGTAGACCAAATCAAAACAAAAATGAAATCAATTACACACTATCAGTTCCCTACATCCCAGTTCTCCACATAGCGAATAACTAGTCTGATTCTCATAAATCCTGAATTGAATCCGAGTGCTAAAAGTAAAGAACAATCCTTCTCCTAAATCATATCTAAGGATGAAAATCAAACCGAATGAAATAAACCTTTAGATGATATTAAGTTCCTTTATATTTCAACTAAACAAGCGGGTATCCTAGAGATGAATAAACCAGAATCAAAAAGAAGTTTACCTCTCTCTCTGTTTGCCCAGAATAATTCTCGGTTCTATCTCCCGGTTTTGGTAAAGTATAGCTATCCATGGGTTTATTTTTAATATATATATCCCACCTCTTTTCAAGAAGAAACCAATTCTCATATTTCTACCTTTTTCTATCTTGATTACACGTGTGTTTTGATTAATCATGACTCATTTCTTTCGTCTTAAGTTTTCCTCCCTTTATTATATATATAAATATATATTTACTAAATAAATTTTCTGTCTTGAAATTAAAGACATTACTTGATAATATAAATATATTGAACAGAACTGAATTGAACTGAGTTTTTCTGTAAAGCACTTCAGTTCAGTTCAGTATTTTGTTAATTTCTTCAGTTCAGTTCAGTATTTTTTTTATTTTGGGTGCACTAGCAAAATCCAGGGCCACATATTATGTCTTTCAGACCTGCATTTAGTAAACATAGACCTGCATGTATAATTACTGTAAATTTTCTATAGCCTCCTACAAATCAACAGCTGGGCAGAGCTGGATCTGGAGGTTTTTGATTAGGCTAAAGGATCTCATGAAGGACAGGTTGTAGCAATGTATTAGTGATAAAGGCAAATTTTCTATAACTGCAACTTACAATGTTCTTAATGGGGCTAACCAGGAGGACATTTGGCAAAATTAGTTTGGTACACTAAATTCTTGCCCAAACACAAGTTATTTCTGTGGATGTTCCTCAAGGGGAGGCTTGCTACTGTGGACAGGCTTCAGAGATTCAAGATTTTGCACCAGCAACCTAAGTGTTGTCTCTGTGGCTTGGAAGATGAGATTGTTATGCACCTTGATAAGTCCATGGTTCGTATTCGGGCCTCATTCATACTCGGACCAGGGCCCGAGAAGGGTCGTGGGCTCGAGATACGCGGAGGGTGGATCCACAGGTCCATCAATCCTAATCCTTATAAGGAATGCGTATATTATGAATGTTCTACAAGAAATATACATCCTCTCAAAGATGGTAATACAGCCATCCTAAATACGGTAACACAACCATGTCCGAAATACACTTCTATTATACATGGTAATACAACTACTATTCCCATAAGAGTTGTATTCATACCATAAATACATATCTTGGTGATCTACGGATTGTAGCTATATAAATACCCTAAAGGTTTGGTAGACCTCTCCATCTAATCTCATAGAAATCTCGAGGAAGCTACCTCTTGGAAACCATGAAGAGGGAACCTATACCACGTAGATGGAATGTGATTAACTTACGGAAGTATCACGGAAGATAAAAACTCAAGGGAGAGCCTCACAAAGGTTCGAGAATATCAAGAACGTCTGAGAAGCCTCATCAAGGTCCGAGACAAGTATGCTCTAGCACAAACGGGTACTCGAACTCAAACCCACTATTTACTTTACTTCTATTCTTAAAGTTATGAACTTAGATTGAAGTCATGATATTTTTATACCTATCCTTATAACAAGCAATCTTAAATTCTTTTTTCAAAAAGAGGATTGTTGTCTTAAGTATAACATTGATTTCTATTCAAAATGATATGGTTCTGGATTTCCGGTGTAGATTGGACTTCCAGCAAGGTGATGACCTTCTCCCTATACCTGCACGATGAGCAACGTGAGCTCAGGCGGGCGGCGTTCGGTTGTCGCCCGCTCCGACGCCCAAGTAAGATTTGGGTGTTTTAGAGAGAGAAAATCTATGTAACAGGTTGAGAGAATCTGAGGAAAGAGAGAGGAAGCTCTCCTTCCTTTATACCTGTTGGGAACCTCATCCGGTGTGAGCGTCTCCACGGATTCTGTTGTGTTCCTCCATGTGTCGTGCACGAGCTGTGCACGGGAGGCTCACGTGTGTGTACTATGTGTGAGCTGTCAAGCAAGGTGGGGGTCTTCATCTTGTGTGGTATCCTTGACCTTGTATGGGCTTTATGGCCCATACCGTATCAAGTCCCCCTAGTCCTGTCCATGGTTCTCATGGTGCAGGACTATTTGCTGTGTTGTTCGTGGGCGTCAGTATGATTATGGCTTTGTGGAACTCGAGGTGAAGCTTCTGAACATGTTGGAGTAGTGTGACATGTTGACGTGCTTCATCTTGGTGACGATTTCCTTTACTTCTTTCTTTTGGCGGTTCATCTTTTCTGAACGGTCATGTCATTTTGGCGACGTTCTTGCTTCTTCTCTTGTTGATCCTTTGTGCACTTATTATTTTGTTTGGCGGGGTTTTAAGAAAAGCCGCGCCTGTTCTTCTTGGGAATGTCAGCGATACGTCTTTTCATCAATTTCTCATTGATGGGACACGTCTTTTCAATCTGAGAAAGGCATAAATTACTTTGCCTATTTATACCATCTCTTCTTTTTAATCTTCTTCGTTTGCCTTCATCTGTTCTGCTCTTTTTCTTTACTTGCCCCTTTCAATCATGAAACCGGCCATTGAGACTCTGTTTTGCTCTGTTTCTGCGGAAGAGTTATCTCTGTTTCAGCGTCTTTGTGAGGTGGTTGCTTCTGCTCAGGCCACTGCGCGAAGCCCGGCCGAAGCGGATCCTGTGGATGTTGATATATCGGGTATTTTAACCTTGCCTGCTGCCAATGTCTCTGCTGATCAGGTTCCAGAGAATGAATGCGTGGTTTATCTGGAATGGTTTGATAGCTGTGGGTTGCGTTTTCCCCTTTCGCCTTTCTTCAAGTCAGTTTTAGGGTTTTTTGAACTAGATGTGTCCTTGTTGACCCCTAACTCTGTTCGTAATCTGGTGGGTTTTGAGGTGCTTTATCGAATTCATCGCCTAGATCCGACTCCTCAACTGTTTAAGGCCTTTTTCCATCCATGCAAGGAGCCGCCGAGTTGGTACTTTCTGAAGAGCTGGGAGGGGATAAAAGTGGTGACAGATCTGCCTACCCGAGTTGAATGGGCTCGGAAGTTTGTCTTTGTGAAGAGGTCTCTGGTATTCGGTGATAGCCCAACTACATTTCCTTCTGGTCCTGTTCGCAGCCGCACCAAGTTCCCTGACGATGGAGAGATGATTCAGCTTCGAGCTGCCTTTGATATGTTAAGTGCCAGCCCTGCGCCTTTCCATCTGCTCTCTTATGAGTCTAACCTTCAAGGGTCTGGGATGTCGTATCTTCCCATGGGTTGTGTGCGCGTGGCAAGGCCTTCTGTTGTGGGTACGTGTTTCAGATTATCTCTCATTTTGTTATTTTTCCATGTTGTTTTGGGATTTTTCATTTATTTCTGGTTTTCTTGGTTTGAAGTTGCTTCTCCTATGGTTGAACCTGTTACTGTGGTGAGGTCTTCCCGTAGGCCACCTCGTTTGAGTCGAGGTTTTGTGAAGGGATCTGGGGGTTCTACTGCCACAGGTGGCAGCAAGGTGATTGATTTGACTGCAGATGGTTCCTCTAAGGGGAGAAAGCGGCAGTTGTCTCCTCTTGACCGTGGTGTTGATGATGCTGAAGGCTCGCGTCTTAAGGTGGAGAAGATTTTTGATGCTATGGCGAAACGTCTTGCACCTCCCGAGGAGACTAAGGCCGCTCGGAAGTCTGTCCCTGCTTCAGTTGGTAGCTCACTGCCTGCATTGATGTACCGGGTTGTTCTCCTGCTGAACTGCGTCGCCTCCTGTTGCAGTCGATTCCGCAACCCTACATGGAGTCTTGGCTAGCTAACCCGCTCACTAACCTGTCTGGGGTGGGCAATCTGGGAGATAGGCTGACTGCCTCAGCTGTGGAGGTATTTTTATTTACCTTTTATTTGTTTTTGATAAGTATGTTCTTCTGGATTAGACTCATATTGTTATCACGTGTAGGGCTTGTGTGTGGCTTCTGCTGTCCAATATTGGGAGAATCAACTTGGTGGAGATTTTGGCAAGGCCAAAGAGCTGTTGGATCAGGCTGACACTAGCATCGTTAGGATCAATGAGCTAGGTGCCGAGAAGGATCTTGCTTTGGCTCAACTCCAATCTGACAAGGAGAGTCTTCTTGAATCCAAGTTGGCTCTTGTTGAGGAAGTTGGCCAGCTCTCTGTTAAGAACAAAGAGATAGTGGACAAGCTGAGCATGGCGATGATGGCCAACTAAGATTTGGCGGACAAGATCAAGGTCCTTAGTGCAGGTTTGGAGCAGCGTGATGCTGTCATTGGAGAGCACCTCAGGATAAGGACCTGGCTTAGGGATGAAGGCTTCAGTCGGATCCGGACCAATGTGGATTAGAGTCATGTGGCTAAGCGTCTTCTCGATGAAGCTCTGACTGAGGCTGATAACTCATGGCCACTGTGTCAGATGATGTAGAGATGAAGCTTCAGCTTGGACGTGTGCATGCTCCTTTCCAACAGTATGATTTCCAGGAGTACTTCTCCACCATTGGCCCTGAATTGGTTCTTGAGGAGTTGATGATGTGGCAACCAAGTCTGTCGGTTCCATCTGCCCCTGCTAATCAGTGAAGATTTTTACTTTTCGATGAGCTTGTATGCTCTTTCCTTATGGCGCTTGTGCCATCTTTTCATTCCCCTTGAATATTTGGGTCTTATTTTTAATTTACACAAGCGTTTATTACTTGTCTGTTTTTCTTGCTTTGATAGCTTTATTCGTTGCAAATTATGGGCATGATGGACGTCTCCATCATGTTGCCCTTTTGCACCATGTAACAAGTTGAATTCAGTGTTTCAACTTGTTTTCTATGGTATAGACCCCTTTTTTAGATGCAAGTTTCTTTTCTGAAACTGTTTTGCACTTATTTTAGGTTCTTTTTAAACTCCATCTTCTTGCACTTCTTTTTCAAGCCATATTTGCTCTTGTTGTCACTGCATTTTTATAACAAAGATAGCAAGTAGAAATAATCTCTACCAGTTGACTGGTTCGTGTCAGTGCATTATTTAAAGAATAAAATGCGAAAAGAGACATCTACCAGATGACTGGTTCGTGCCTTGGTGAGATATACTGAAAAATACTTCTCATTGCATTCATCTTGTAAGTTCTGGGACTACAAAGGCCACCCTCAAGATCATCTTGCAAACCTTATCAGGCTGCCTGACCTCCATTTGGTTTCTTAACCAAGACGGGGTTGGCTAGCCAGGTTGAGTACTTCACCTCGACCAGAATACCCGACTTGATCAACTTGTCCACTTCCTTGTTGACCGTCTCGTTCCTGTCCTTGCAGAGTGCTCGCTTCTTCTGGACGACAGGCTTGTAGTCCGGTGAGATCTTGAGGGCGTGGCACCCAATCTCCTCTGACACCCCTGTCATGTCGCTGGACTCCCATGCGAACACGTCTGCGTAATCCCTTAGCACTGCGGCTAATCTCTCTTTCACGTCTTCCGGTAGAGACACTCCAACCTCTACGACCTGGTTCCCCTTGCGCCCCAGTTCGACAGGTGCAGTCTCGCCTACCGGGTCTTCTTCCTCGTGTAGTGCTGCAGTCGTCACCATGGCCACAACACGTCGGCGATAACCTGGACCTGCTTCTTCACTCGTGCCATCCATATTCCTCTTCTTGTTTCTAAGAGCAATGCGGTGACACTCCCTTGCTTTCTGCTGGTCTCCTTTAACCGTAGCGATGCCTGCCTTGGTTGGAAACTTGAGTAACAGGTGCAAGGTCGACACTATCCCCTTCATGAGCGTTAGCGCAGGACGCCCAAGTATCATGTTGTAGGGACTGCTGGCTTTCACCACAATGAACTCCACCTCGATGGTTTTGCTATATGGGTGTTCACCAACAGTTATGGGGATGTAAATTGTACCTTCTGGCCATACCTCCCTGTCCGCGAAGTCCACGAGCGGGGTGGCAGTAGGCTTCAACTTCTTCTTCATGTCCTCGCCCAGTTGCGTGAAACAGTGCCAGTACATCACCTCGGTTGAGCTGCCCCCATCCACATACACCCTGTGAATGAGCTTGTCTGCAATCTGGATTTGGATTACCACCGCATCACCTCCAGCAGGATGATCTAGGATTGGATCCTTTGAGCTGAACATGATGACTTCATCATCCGCCAACTTCCTTTCTCTCGGTGTTGCCTTCCTACACCGAGCCTTCTTCTGAGATTCTGTCTTGCCACCTGCACTTCCACCTATGATGGTGTAAATGTTGGTAATGGTTGACTTCCTTCTGCTATCATCCGGGGTTTCTTCCCGGTCTGCACGCTGGCGCTTCTCATAATGCTCATCCTCATCTTCCGAATACCTCCCTACTCGTGCCACCTCCTTCCCCTTGAAGCTGGGGCGAGAGGGTTCTGGAGTCCGAACTCTTCCTCTTGTATCCCTTCGAAAATCTGTCCGTCCAGATGCTTCGGTCGACCAGGTGGCCTTGTTTTGGGCTCTGGCCTCCTTGGCGAGGTGGGCTAGTTGTCCGGATCTCACACACTTCACAATTGCAGCACGCAAGTGGTAACAATCGTTGGTGTCGTGTCTATGGCCGTTGTGGTATTCACAGTAATACGCCTTGTTCCTCATGTTGGCTGGCTTCTTCATCCTGCTCGGAACATCTAGCAGGTTCTTGCCAGCTACCAAGCTGAGGATCTCACGTGGTGATTGTGTCAGCGGGGTGAAGGAGGTGTCCTTCAACTTACTGAACTTCTCACCTCCACCTTTTTTTGACGGTTGCATGTTGGAACCAGTGTTCTTCTTGTTCTTGTTGCGTGCGACATAACCGCCATCATCCCCTTCCAGGTTCATCTCGTCAACACGTGAAAAGCTTTCAATGCGTTCCATCAACTCCTCCAGGGTCTTCACCTTGCGGAGATAGCACTCCTGCTTCATCTCCTTGTGAATCAGCCCCTTCACAAAAGAGTCGATCATCAACTTCTCGGTGAGGTTCTTCACCTGGTTGGCCAGACTCGAGGCCCGTTCCCAATACCCGAACAAACTTTCTCCTCTCTTTTGGCGGATTGACATGATGTCGGTGCACTCCTTAATGAACTGCTTCCTCTGCATGACCCTGCGCAGGAACTTCTCCTCCAACATCTTGAAGCTGGCGATGCTGCCATCTGGCAGAGTCTTGAACCACAAACGCGCTGCTCCAATGAGGGTGGTAGCAAACGCCTTGCACCAGATCGCCTGGGGGATGGCGTACGTCGACATGTTGGTGATGAACGTGTGCATGTGGTCCTCAAGATCGACAGCACCACTATACTTGCCCAGGTTCTGGGGGATCTTGGTCTTGGGATCGGCCATAGCGAGCCGGATCTTCTTCACCCACGGTGACCCTTTTTCGATCTCCGGAAGGTGATCTTCATAATCTCCACGCCTCCTGTCATCCACGTGAACTTCTACAGTGTTGGAATAAACATAGCACAATTTCCAGTCGTTGAGATCTGAATCCTGGCCTCTCCCTCCGTGCTGACAGGATCAGCGCCCATCCGATTTGTCTGCGTCGTTGTTGCTGCCTTTCTTCTGGGTTTGCTTCTTCACCGGGAGGTGCGACGCTGCTTCTTGTTCCTCGCCGTCGAAATTCAGCTTTGTCGGCGCAATCTTCTGGCCGAGCTGTCGGGCTTCCTCCTTCTCTTCCAGGGATTTCAATTTTGACAGCACCCTCTCTTGGAATGCTAAGAACGGAGCCATCATGACCTGAAACATCTCCGGAGTCATGGGATCTTGGTTGGTGAGCCGCACGGGTGGGTTTGCCGGCGGTGTGACATCAAGGATGGTCCCCTTTGCAATCGGGGTCTGCTCCATCGAACTTCAATCAGTGAATCGAGCTGCGTGAGCGAGATAGATCAGCGCTCCCCACAGACGGCGCCAATGATATGGTTCTGGATTTCCGGTGTAGATTGGACTTCCAGCAAGGTGATGACCTTCTCCCTGTACCTGCACGATGAGCAACGTGAGCTTGGGCGGGCGACGTTCGGCCGTCGCCCGCTCCGACGCCCAAGTAAGATTTGGGGTGTTTTAGAGAGAGAAAATCTATGTAACAGGTTGAGAGAATCCGAGGAAAGAAAGAGGAAGCTCTCCTTCCTTTATACCTGTTGGGAGCCTCATCCGGTGTGAGCGTCTCCACGGATTCTGTTGTGTTCCTCCATGTGTCGTGCACGAGCTGTGCACGGGGGGCTCACGTGTGTGTACTATATGTGAGCTGTCAAGCAAGGTGGGGGCCTTCATCTGTGTGGTATCCTTGACCTTGTATGGATTTTATGGCCCATGCCGTATCACAAAACAATATACTTTATAAAGTATATGATTGGTCAACTTATAAGTTGTTTGTATCCAATATTCAAATACCAATCGTTTTGAATAAAAGAGATAGGTTCGAGATAAAGTACTTCAAAAAGTGCTTGATTGAGGTCTATAGACCAAAAGGGCAGACGTGCTCGAGAATCAATCATCTCAACACAAAGTGGAGGAACCTCAAAAACAAAAGTTGAAGTTCATATCAAAGGTGTTATTACATCAGAATATGATACTTCTAAAAAAGTCCCTCAAAAGGACACACATAGAGGAAAAACCTCGAACACAAATAGTTCATATCAAAGGTGTTATTACATCAGAATATGATACAAACAAGACCCTCAAAAGGGCACATAAGAGGCTAAACCTCGAACCTAAAAAGGACATATCAAAGGTGTTATTACATCAGAATATGGTACTTTTAAATATACCCAATAGGGTTTCCTAGGACTTCACCAGAAATGATACTGGAGAGATGGGCTATTTTCAACTTTTCTGCACGCTGTGACATTAAAGGCCTTGTCAAAGGACACCTAAGGAAGAAGCCAAACAACATTAAGCTCGCAGAGTGTTCCTCATGGACAATTGCGAGAACTTAACAATCGAGGCTGGTGCTCCTTTCTAGTAAATCATGAAGACCGAGGCTGACTAAAAGATGCCAGCAAGTAAGGTAGCAAACCTACTGGAATTACTCAACCTTGCCAGTAGGAGGATTAAGCATCTCTTCAAGAGAACGTAATTCAGGATACTTAGCTTCAATAAGCCTCAGTAAATCTCCCGATGTTACTATCTTCTCGGAGGGATCCAATGCATCCAAAAACTCACCCCCTGGGATCCAGCGTTTAGCAATCAGAGTAGAAAGCTTATCAGCAACATCTGGATGAGAAAAGATTTCCTTCATCACCTTCACCTCTTCCTCGGATTGGCATAGTTGCAGGATTGGCAAAGTGTATTGTGTGATACATTTGTTGTTTTATTCCTAGCTTTAGGATTTTTTTCGTATCAGCCTGTGAAGGCCTGAACTTTGTATTGGTTGTTTGGGGATTTAATAAAAAAATTGGTTCATCAAAAAAAAATTTCTATATATTCAGTTCAATTTAGATCAGATAGGAAAATTAATTTTTTCAAAACGTGATTTGATGCAATCCAAAATAATCTAGTCATACTATTTTCAGTATATTTACTTTTTGTTCATTTTATAGCAATTCAAATCATTTTTTAAGTTCATTGATGCTATTCAACCTAATATAGGTGTAATATTAGTATTTAAATATGTCCAAATCAATAAACATTGTTCAATCAAAGTAATCCAGAAGTAATATTACTCGTTTATCATACCTTTAATTTTAATTCAAATCAACTCGGTTTCAAACCATATCAAATCAATTCAAAATAATGACATTTAGTTCACTTCAGTATCTTCATCATGAGGGCATAGACTACAAAATTCTTGTTGCTATATTCAGTCGAACTTGATTCATTTCTTCCTTCCTTTAAGGGCTGAGCAATTCCTTATCCGCCATTCCTTGAACATTATCGTCACGCTCTACAACAGGTATTCCAAACTTTTCCATTCGCATATAGTAATGAAACATGATTGTGCTACTATTATGGCCATTTTCCACTCCTCCTTCATTTGAGGCATCGTCTTAAGCATGCTCCATCTATTTTTAAGTTGTCAAATGACCTTTGCACGGTGTTTCGTACAGAAGAATGTCAATAGTTAACAAGTTTAGTTCAGTTCAATATATTTTTAAGTTTTTTTAGTTCAGTTTAGTTCAGTTTAGTTCAGTGTTTTTGTTTTTTTTTAAGTTCAGTTCATTATTTTTATATTTTCAGTTCAGTTCAGTATTTTTTCATTTTTTTCAGTTCAGTTCAATATTTTTTATTTTTTTCAGTTCAGTTCAGTATTTATTTAAATTTTTTCAGTTCAGTTCAGTTTCGTTCAACGAGAAATAAACTCTAACAAATAGTGCCTAAGTTGAGAAATATTTTCTAGCTGCAACAACAGTGATACTGATATGCTTCTTGAGAAGCTGACAACATGGATTAGAGAAATCTGGGCAATATAGAATGAGGTAACTATTTCTTTCAATCACATCTTTAGGGAAGCTAAGGCAGTTGCAGACTCCTTATCAAAACTAGCTAGCAATTCTGAAACAGCTATCACTTACACACATCACACATTGCCTGGTATTATTAAGGTCCTGGTTGACCTAGATAGCAGAGAGTATCCTTATATAAGGGTTAGATCATGATTTATTAGAACAAATTACTACTTTTTCTATTGTGTCTTCAGATGCAGAAGACTCTGTATGCTAAGGGCATCAACATGGAAATGGAAGTTAGCATACAGACTGCTGAATGGAAGCAAGGCAGAGGAGATGCTGCTAGCAGCTTGGAATGGAATCTGAATTTTACACTATTGTTTCTAGTAAATCCCCATACTTGTCGGTAGAGTTGGCTTCGCCTGGGCGATTCCTAAAATTCTTGCAAGTATTGAGTCCTCTCATCGGCCGAGTTGGTTTTCGCTTAGCGATTCCTAATGTGCTTGTGAGGTTTAGACATGGGAGTATACTAGTTACAATTAGCATTAGATCTTTTATGTTATATCAATGCTACTCATCATATTTGTGATACTTTTGCCTTTTATGGATTTTTTATGGTCTGGTGAGCCAAATAAAAATCACCCCACTTTCAAGTGGTTTTAATTAAAAAGAGAAGAAGAAGAAGAAGAAGATATGCTTCTTGAGAATATTCCTGTTATGAAATCTAACGAGATCAATACTAGTTTGATTAAGTGTACAGATATACAGGAACTGAAGAAGTTGGTTTTCTCTATTGGATGGTTCTCTCTATGGATGGCTACTCTGGTACATTTTTTTTTGAGGAACAGATTTTTATTAATAAACAAATAATCCAAAACTGATTACACATGTATGGCGCTCTCTCCAGCCACTAAATCAAACAACTAAAACTGTAAACAGAAAACAACAACTTCACATTACTCTAGTTCTTCAGCTCAATCTCCAAGTGCATTCTTTAGAGATTCTGGCTTTTAGATCCTGCACCGTTGATGATTTTTGTTGAAACAACCTGCATTTCCTTTCCCTCCATATGCCATATACTGTTGAAGTGAGCAGTACCAGGTTCTCTTTAAACTTCCTCCTCTTCCAGAGATGCAGTGTCTTTCTCAGTCCCCTCATATTATCCACTCCTTTGATCCCAAGCGCATGAAACAACTCCTTCACATGTCCACAAGAAATGAACAGGTGCTGCACATTTTCCATGGTTCCTCCATGTGTCGTGCACGAGCTGTGCACGGGAGGCTCACGTGTGTGTACTATGTGTGAGCTGTCAAGCAAGGTGGGGGTCTTCATCTTGTGTGTTATCCTTGACCTTGTATGGGCTTTATGGCCCATACCGTATCAAGTCCCCCTAGTCCTGTCCATGGTTCTCATGGTGCAGGACTATTTGCTGTGTTGTTCGTGGGCGTCGGTATGATTATGGCTTTGTGGAACTCGAGGTGAAGCTTCTGAACATGTTGGAGTAGTGTGACATGTTGACGTGCTTCATCTTGATGACGATTTCCTTTACTTCTTTCTTTTGGCGGTTCATCTTTTCTGAACGGTCATGTCGTTTTGGCGACGTTCTTGCTTCTTCTCTTGTTGATCCTTTTTGCACTTATTATATTATTTTGTTTGGCGGGGTTTTAAGAAAAGCCGCGCCTGTTCTTCTTGGAAATGTCAGCGATACGTCTTTTCATCAATTTCTCATTGATGGGACACGTCTTTTCAATCTGAGAAAGGCATAAATTACTTTGCCTATTTATACCATCTTTCTTTTTAATCTTCTTCGTTTGCCTTCATCTGTTCTGCTCTTTTTCTTTACTTGCTCCTTTCAATCATGAAACCGGCCATTGAGACTCTGTTCTGCTCTGTTTCTGCGGAAGAATTATCTCTGTTTCAGCGTCTTTGTGAGGTGGCTGCTTCTGCTCAGGCCACTGCGCGAAGCCCGGCCGAAGCGGATACTGTGGATGTTGATTTATCGGGTATTTTAACCTTGCCTGCTGCCAATGTCTCTGCTGATCAGGTTCCAGAGGATGAATGCGTGGTTTATCTGGAATGATTTGATAGCTGTGGGTTGCGTTTTCCCTTTTCGCCTTTCTTCAAGTCAGTTTCAGGGTTTTTTGAACTAGATGTGTCCTTGTTGACCCCTAACTCTGTTCGTAATCTGGTGGGTTTTGAGGTGCTTTATCGAATTCATCGCCTAGATCCGACTCCTCAATTGTTTAAGTCTTTTTCCATTCATGCAAGGAGCAGCCGAGTTGGTACTTTCTGAAGAGCTGGGAGGGGATAAAAGTGGTGACAGATCTGCCTACCCGAGTTGAATGGGCTCGGAAGTTTGTCTTTGTGAAGAGGTCTCTGGTATTCGGTGATAGCCCAACTACATTTCCTTCTGGTCCTGTTCGCAGCCGCACCAAGTTCCCTGACGATGGAGAGATGATTCAGCTTCGAGCTGCCTTTGATATGTTAAGTGCCAGCCCTGCGCCTTTCCATCTGCTCTCTTATGAGTCTAACCTTCAAGGGTCTGGGATGTCGTATCTTCCCATGGGTTGTGTGCGCGTGGCAAGGCCTTCTGTTGTGGGTATGTGTTTCGGATTGTCTCTCATTTTGTTGTTTTTCCATGTTGTTTTGGGATTTTTCATTTATTTATGGTTTTCTTGGTTCGAAGTTGCTTCTCCTATGGTTGAACCTGTTACTTTGGTGAGGTCTTCCCGTAGGCCACCTCGTTTGAGTCGAGGTTTTGTGAAGGGATCTGGGGGTTCTACTGCCACAGGTGGCAGCAAGGTGATTGATTTGACTGCAGATTGTTCCTCTAAGGGGAGAAAGCGGCAGTTGTCTCCTCCTGACCGTGGTGTTGATGATGCTGAAGGCTCGCGTCTTAAGGTGGAGAAGATTTTTGATGCTATGGCGAAACGTCTTGCACCTCTCGAGGAGACTAAGGCCGCTCGGAAGTCTGTCCCTGCTTCAGTTGGTAGCTCACTGCCTGCATTGATCTACCGGGTTGTTCTCCTGCTGAACTGCGTCGCCTCCTGTTGCAGTCGATTCCGCAACCCTACATGGAGTCTTGGCTAGCTAACCCGCTCACTAACCTGTCTGGGGTGGGCAATCTGGGAGATAGGCTGACTGCCTCAGCTGTGGAGGTATTTTTATTTACCTTTTATTTGTTTTTGATGAGTATGTTCTTCTGGATTAGACTCATATTGTTATCACGTGTAGGGCTTGTGTGTGGCTTCTGCTGTCCAATATTGGGAGAATCAACTTGGTGGAGATTTTGGCAAGGCCAAAGAGCTGTTGGATCAGGCTGACGCTAGCATCGTTAGGATCAATGAGCTAGGTGCCGAGAAGGATCTTGCTTTGGCTCAACTCCAATCTGACAAGGAGAGTCTTCTTGAATCCAAGTTGGCTCTTGTTGAGGAAGTTGGCCAGCTCTCTGTTAAGAACAAAGAGATAGTGGACAAGCTGAGCATGGCGATGATGGCCAACCAAGATTTGGGGGACAAGATCAAGGTCCTTAGTGCAGGTTTGGAGCAGCGTGATGCTGTCATTGGAGAGCACCTCAGGATAAGGACCTGGCTTAGGGATGAAGGCTTCAGCCGGATCCGGACCAATGTGGATCAGAGTCCTGTGGCTAAGCGTTTTCTCGATGAAGCTCTGACTGAGGCTGATAACATCATGGCCACTGTGTCAGATGATGCAGAGATGAAGCTTCAGCTTGGACGTGTGCATGCTCCTTTCCAACAGTATGATTTCCAGGAGTACTTCTCCACCATTGGCCCTGAATTGGTTCTTGAGGAGTTGATGATGTGGCAACCAAGTCTGTCGGTTCCATCTGCCCCTGCTAATCAGTGAAGATTTTTACTTTTCGATGAGCTTGTATGCTCTTTCCTTATGGCGCTTGTGCCATCTTTTCATTCCCCTTGAATATTTGGGTCTTATTTTTAATTTACACAAGCGTTTATTACTTGTCTGTTTTTCTTGCTTTGATAGCTTTATTCGTTGCAAATTATGGGCATGATGGACGACTCCATCATGTTGCCCTTTTGCACCATGTAACAAGTTGAATTCAGTGTTTCAACTTGTTTTCTATGGTATAGACCCCTTTTTTAGATGCAAGTTTCTTTTCTGAAACTGTTTTGCACTTATTTTAGGTTCTTTTTAAACTCCATCTTCTTGCACTTCTTTTTCAAGCCATATTTGCTCTTGTTGTCACTGCATTTTTATAACAAAGATAGCAAGTAGAAATAACCTCTACCAGTTGACTGGTTCGTGTCAGTGCATTATTTAAAGAATAAAATGCGAAAAGAGACATCTACCAGATGACTGGTTCGTGCCTTAGTGAGATATACTGAAAAATACTTCTCATTGCATTCATCTTGTAAGTTCTGGGACTACAAAGGCCACCCTCAAGATCATCTTGCAAACCTTATCAGGCTGTCTGACCTCTGTTGGGGGCTTTTTTCATTTCATGAGGCTTCCCTCAAAATCATCTTGCATACTCTAAATGAGTTGCCTGACCTCTGTTGGGATCCTCCACTGCATCAAAAAGAAAAAGAAGGAAACGAAGATATCCATGTTGTGCCTTACATGTAATACTTGCGGAGGTTGTTCATGTGCTAGGTTCTTGGAACTGGTCTTCCATCCAGGTGCTCCAGCTTGTATGCTCCTTTTCCCAGCGCCTCAACGACACGGTAGGGGCCTTCCCAGTTGGCATCCAACTTGAGTTGTCCTTCCACTCTTGATGCTTCATTCTTTCTCAAGGCCAATCACCAGCCTTCAGGTTGCGAGGTCGCAGCTTGTTGTTGTATCTTTGCTCCATCCAGGACTTGTAGGTTGCTTCTTTGAGCGATGCTTTCTCTCGCTCGTATTCTAGCTCCTCCAAGTTCTGTCTCAACCCTTCATCGTTTCTTGCAGCTGGCAGAGGATCTTCCACTCGCAGGGTAGGTACAAGCATCTCAGGTGGTATGATGGCTTCAGTGCCAAAACACAGTCTGTATAGGGACTCTCCTGTACTGGTTCTGGGAGTCACCCTGTAAGACCACAACACGCTGTGAAGCTCCTTTGTCCATACTCCCTTGCGCTGCTCGAGTTTCTTCTTGAGTCCTTGCACGATGGTTCGGTTTGTGACTTCAACCTGCCCATTGGCTTGTGGGTGAGCCACTGATGTAAACTTCTGCTGGATGCCCATGTTGCTGCACCAGTCCTTGAACACTTCTCCTTCGAACTGAGTGCCATTGTCACTGACTAGTACTTGTGGGATCCCAAAACGGCAGACCACGTTCTTCCATACAAAGCTCGTCATCCTTCGCCCTGTTATGGTTACCAGTGCATCGACTTCGACCCACTTGGTGAAATAATCAACTGCCACAACAAGGAAACGACGTCTTCCTGTTGCGGCTGGGAAAGGGCCAACAATATCAATTCCCCACATTGCAAAGGGCCACGGAGACTGTATGGGCGTCAGCTTCTCACTCTGCAGCCTTGGTACATTTGCATGTGTTTGACATTTCTTGCAGCTCTTGGTCATCTAGTTGATATCTTTCTTCATGCGAGGCCAATAGTAACCCGCTCTGGTGATCCGCAATGCGAGTGCTTTGCCGCCTTGATGACTTCCGCAACATCCTGCATGCACCTCTCGAACTACTCGCATTGCTTCTGACTGGGTGAGGCATCTCAACCAAGGTTCTAGAAAACCCCGTCTGTACAGAACTCCATCTTTCAGCGCATAGTTAGGAGCGTTGAGTTTTAGCTTTCTGGCTTCCTTGCTGCATTCGGGGACCACACCGTTGGCAAGGAAATCCATCATCGGTTTCATCCAGCTTGTTCCCTCAACAACATCAATAGCTCCCACTGTCTTGTTTTCAGTTGACCTGTGTGTGAGGGTTTCCACCATCACTGCCTTGTTCAAGTGTGCTCGTGTTGAGGAGGCTAACTTGCTCAAGGCATCAGCTTTGGTGTTTTTTGACCTTGGCACGTTGATGATGTCGAATTCCTCGAATTCCGACGCCAACAATCTCACCTTGTCCCTGTACATCATCATGCCAGGGTCCTTAGCTAGGTAAGCTCCTTCATATTGTTTCGCCACAAGCATTGAGTCGCTATGTGCCATCAACTTCCTCGCTCCAAGCTTCTTTGCTATCTCCATTCCCGCAATCAGGGTTTCGTACTCAGCTTCGTTGTTTGATGCGGGAAATTCAAATCGCAATGCATAAGTGACTTCAACTCCACTTGGGTCGGTTAGTACCAAACCCGCGCCGGCACCTTCTACACCAGATGCTCCATCTACATGTAGCTGCCACTCGTCACTTGGAGCTCGCTTTCTCTTTTCTCCAGCTGCGCTGGTTTCGGGTGGGGGTGTTGCTTTCTTCACTTCCGGGGGCATTTCTGCTAGGAAGTCAGCGACAACTTGACAGCCTTTCTTGGTGAGTATTCGATGGATTGCTCGCCAAGTTCCACCGCCCATTTAGCCAACCGGCCTGATGCTTCTGGTCTGGTGTGGATGGCCTTCATGGGGTGGTTGGTTAGCACCACCATAGGATGCGCCTGGAAATAGTGTCTGAGCCGTCGGGCTGCATGCACCATAGTCAGGGCCAGCTTTTCTTCTCCAGTGTACCTTGTTTCTGCTCCCTGCAAAGCTCTACTTACAAAGTATATGGGTTTCTCTACCTTACTTTCTTCTCGTACAAGGGCAGCACTGACGGTCTCCTCCGGCCGACACGTACAGGTAGAGGGTTTCACCCTGTTGAGGTGATGTCAACAAGGGCAAGCTATGCAGGTGCTTCTTCAAGTCATCAAAAGCTTCATCTTGTTCAGGTCCCCAACTGACGTCTCCCTTCTTGTTGACACTGTTCTTCAACGCCTTGAAGAAAGGGAGTGCGCGTTCAGCTGGTCTTGATAAGAAACGGTTCAATGCCGCCAACTTGCCGTTCAGACTTTGTACTTCCTTCACTGTACTTGGTGGTTTCATGTCCAGCACCGCCTTGACCTTGTCTGGATTTGCTCGTACCCCCTCGTTTGTGACCATGTGGCCCGAGAATCTTCCTTCTTGGACCACGAACTGGCACTTGAGAGGGTTGAGTTTTAGACCCGTGCTTCGAAAACGCTCCAGGGTTTCCTTCACGTCTTCAGTCAGCGTTTTGAAGTCCCTACTCTTGATCACCATGTCGTCGACGTAGACCTCCAAGTTGCGTCCTATCTATTCCTTGAATATTTTGTCGACCACACGTTGGTATGTTGCTCCAGCATTCCTGAGTCCGAACGGCATCATCCGGTATCCAAATGCTCCTCTCTCCGTAATAAAGGCTGTCTTCTCCACATCCTCCTTCTTCATGGGGATTTGGTGATAACCTTTATACGCATCAAGGAAACACTTCACCTTGTACCCTGCCAATGCGTCCACCTTCTAATCAATCATTTGCAGCGGGTAACAATCTTTAGGACAGGCCTTGTTGAGGCTGGTGTAGTCAATACACATCCTCCACGTTCCGTTTGGTTTCTTAACCAAGACGGGGTTGGCTAGCAAGGTGCAGTACTTCACCTCAACCAGAATACCCGACTTGATCAACTTGTCCACTTCCTTGTTGACCGCCTCGTTCTTGTCCTTGCAGAGTGCTCGCTTCTTCTGGACGACAGGCTTGTAGTCCGGTGAGATCTTGAGGGCGTGGCAACCAATCTCCTTTGACACCCCTATCATGTCGCTGGACTCCCATGCGAACACGTCTGCGTAATCCCTTAGCACTGCGGCTAATCTCTCTTTCACGTCTTCCGGTAGAGACACTCCAACCTGTACGACCTAGTTCCCCTTGCACCCCAGTTCGACAAGTGCAGTCTCGCCTACCGGGTCTTCTTCCTCGCGTAGTGCTGCAGTCGTCACCATGGCCACAACACGTCGGTGATAACCTGGACCTGCTTCTTCACTCGTGCCATCCATATTCCTCTTCTTGTTACTAAGAGAAATGCGGTGACACTCCCTTGCTTTCTGCTTGTCTCCTTTAACCGTAGGTTCATCTCGTCAACACGTGAAAAGCTTTCAATGCGTTCCATCGACTCCTCCAGGGTCTTCACCTTGCAGAGATAGCACTCCTGCTTCATCTCCTTGTGAATCAGCCCCTTCACAAAAGAGTCGATCATCAGCTTCTCGGTGAGGTTCTTCACCTGGTTGGCCAGACTCGAGGCCCGTTCCCATTACCCGAACAAACTTTCTCCTCTCTTTTGGCGGATTGACATGATGTCGGTGCAGTCCTTAGTGAACTGCTTCCTCTGCATGACCCTGCGCAGGAACTTCTCCTCCAACATCTTGAAGCTTGCGATGCTGCCACCTGGCAGAGCCTTGAACCACAAACGCGCTGCTCCAGTGAGGGTGGTAGCAAACGCCTTGCACCAGATCGCCTGTGGGATGGCGTACGTCGACATGTTGGTGATGAACGTGTGCATGTGGTCCTCAAGATCGACATCACCACTATACGTGCTCAGGTTTTGGGGGATCTTGGTCTTGGGATCGGCCACACGAGCCGGATCTTCTTCACCCACGGTGACCCTTTTTCGATCTCCGGAAGGTGATCTTCATAATCTCCACGCCTCCTGTCATCCACGTGAACTTCTACAGCGTTGGAATAAACATAGCCTGATTTCCAGTCGTTGAGATCTGAATCCTGGCCTCTCCCTTCGTGCTGACAGGATCAGCGCCCATCCGATTTGTCTGCGTCGTTGTTGCGGCCTTTCTTCTGGGTTTGCTTCTTCACCGGGAGGTGCGACGCTGCTTCTTGTTCCTCGCCGTCGAAATTCAGCTTTGTCGGCGCAATCTTCTGGCCGAGCTGTCGGGCTTCCTCCTTCTCTTCCAGGGATTTCAATTTTGACAGCACCCTCTCCTGGGATGCTAAGAACGGAGCCATCATGACCTGAAACATCTCCGGAGTCATGGGCTCTTGGTTGGTGTGCCGCACGGGTGGGTTTGCCGGCGGCGTGACATCAGGGATGGTCCCCTCTGCAATCGGGGTCTGCTCCATCGAACTTCAATCAGTGAATCGAGCTGCGCGAGCGAGATAGATCAGCGCTCCCCACAGACAGCGCCAATGATATGGTTCTGGATTTCCGGTGTAGATTGGACTTCCAGCAAGGTGATGACCTTCTCCCTGTACCTGCACGATGAGCAACGTGAGCTTGGGCGGGCGACGTTCGGCCGTCGCCCGCTCCGACGCCCAAGTAAGATTTGGGTGTTTTAGAGAGAGAAAATCTATGTAACAGGTTGAGAGAATCTGAGGAAAGAAAGAGGAATCTCTCCTTCCTTTATACCTGTTGGGAGCCTCATCCGGTGTGAGCGTCTCCACGGATTCTGTTGTGTTCCTCCATGTGTCGTGCACGAGCTGTGCACGGGGGGCTCACGTGTGTGTACTATATGTGAGCTGTCAAGCAAGGTGGGGGCCTTCATCTTGTGTGGTATCCTTGACCTTGTATGGACTTTATGGCCCATACCGTATCACAAAACAATATACTTTATAAAGTATATGATTAGTCAACTTATAAGTTGTTTGGATCCAATATTCAAATACCAATCGTTTTGAATAAAAGAGATAGGTTCGAGATAAAGTACTTCAAAAAGTGCTTGATTGAGGTCTATAGACCAAAAGGGCAGACGTGCTCGAAAATCAATCATCTCAACACAAAGAGGAGGAACCTCAAAAACAAAAGTTGAAGTTCATATCAAAGGTGTTATTACATCAGAATATGATACTTCTAAAAAAGTCCCTCAAAAGGGCACACATAGAGGAAAAACCTCGAACACAAATAGTTCATATCAAAGGTGTTATTACATTAGAATATGATACAAACAAGACCCTCAAAAGGGCACATAAGAGGCTAAACCTCGAACCTAAAAAGGACCTATCAAAGGTGTTATTACATCAGAATATGGTACTTTTAAATATACCCAATAGGGTTTCCTAGGACTTCACCAGAAGTGACACTGGAGAGATGGGCGATTGTCAATTTTTCTACACGCCGTGACATTAAAGGCCTTGTCAAAGGACACCTAAGGAAGAAGCCAAACAACATAAAGCTCGCAGAGTGTTCCTCATGGACAATTGCGAGAACTTAACAATCGAGGCTGGTGCTCCTTTCTAGTAAATCATGAAGACCGAGGCTGACTAAAAGATGCCAGCAAGTAAGGTAGCAAACCTACTGGAATTACTCAACCTTGCCAGTAGGAGGATTAAGCATCTCTTCAAGAGAACGTAATTCAGGATACTTAGCTTCAATAAGCCTCAGTAAATCTCCCGATGTTACTATCTTCTCGGAGGGATCCAATGCATCCAAAAACTCGCCCCCTGGGATCCAGCGTTTAGCAATCAGAGTAGAAAGCTTATCAGCAACATCTGGATGAGAAAAGATTTCCTTCATCACCTTCACCTCTTCCTCGGATTGGCATAGTTGCAGGACGCCACCCAAGATCTCATGCAGCTCAGAGGAATGGAATAAATCTCCATACTCCTCCCTATGGCTCTGAAACTCGGGGCTACAAGCAACAGAGGCACTCCAAAGCTTTAGGAGTCGTTTGGGCTCCTCCGGGTCCTTCTCCGCAGCTTGATTTTGTGCCAGCTCCTCGGCCATATCCCGAAAAGTCTCCAGCTCCTTTTCCTGGAATTTCCTCGCCAACAGCTGGTCCTCTTTCTCGGCCTCCAACTGTTTTACCCTGGCTTCCAGTTGGGTCACCTCCGACGGAGCTTGAACAGGAGGCATAGGTGCAGCAGACTCGGTTGTCAAAGTCAAAAGGGCAACCTCCATCTCCTCCTTCTTTGCCCTGAAGGCCCGGCACTTGGCATGTAATTTCATTAGCTCGACATCCCACCGTGGACAGATCCGCCATCAACTGTAAAAGTGGAAGACATAAAAACCTGATATCTGAGAAACTCGTATAGCAGAATGGGAGAGATAATTACCTCAACGATGAAGGGATACTTCTTAGAAGACCTCCGACAAGCCTGACCATCCTCTTCCTTTGGGCAGTTCAGATAATACTTCAGTTTCTTCAGAGAAGTATCTTCAGATACCACCAGCTCAAGGTCAGATTCATCATCATCTGAGGATTCCCTAGCTTCTGTTTCCATCTCCTCTACCTCTTCATCTATGGCCTGGAGATTGGCTTTCCCTTTCTTGATCTTTTTCTTTGGAGGAGAGGCTGTATACATAAAGAAGAGCGTAAATACGCTAGGTAAAAGAAATATATCAGACAACTACGCTGTTTTGAAACAGAAATTACCTGAAGAAGATTGACTGGAAGAATATTCACTCTGATTTCAAGGTGACTTCCTAGAAGTCAGTTTCCTGGCCTTCTTCTCATCTCCCTGGATTTTATCAGGGAGGGTCCAATCTCGATCTTTTTTTAGGAAACTAGACGTGGATTTGGACCGTGGAACATCTAACAGATAAGAATAGGTAATAGCGGGCCACTGCCACACCGAGCCATGAGCCCCCCGCACAAATTTTCCCTCTTGGAAGACAATCTTCTCCTTCACGAGCTTCTCAACGATGCCCTTCAAATGAACAGGCATCTCAAAGACATCAAGGGGCACAACGCCCTTCAGCTTCGGATTCCAGTCAGGAACCTCATATTTTGTTCGATCAAAGGTTAGCCGAATGTCCTCCCACTTGCCGCTATTGTCAGGAAAAGTGAAGACCTTGCCCTTTCGAGGAGTAAGGGTAATGTGCTCGCGCTCCTTGAAACAGAACAACTTGAACAAGCTCTTAAACAGATCCAGGCTTGGCTCATAGCCCTTCCGAGAGCACCAGGAAATGAAAGCCATCATTGTCACCACCACATTGGAGTGAATCTGACAAGGGTGAAGCCGATGATGCTGAAGAAACTGTGAAAACACAGGGGGAAAGGGAAAACTCAAACCCTGTTGCAAGAACTTGCCATATACTACCCCTCGAGTGAGGCTCACAAGATCTTTGACTGGAGTGGTCTTGTCATCGAGCCTCAAATCAGCCTCGATGGGGTACGACAACCTGCATGACTTCAAAAATTGCAGGTATATATTTTCGTCGACCACCTTGGTAACATCATTCACACCTTCGGCGGCCGGAACCCGTTTATCAACTTGGGGCTCCGCATTAGGGTCTATCTCTGATCCGGAGGCACCGTCATCTGCCACTATAGCAACCGCCTGCAGCGGTGTAGAAATGGTAACCTCCATCAGTTCCCCAGACTCAACCTCCAGGAATGGAGTCCGCAAGTCACGAGCCACAAGAACATTCTCTCCATTGCCAGAGGGAATGCTAGAATCTGCTGACGACATAGCAATATAGAAAACGGGGGGAAAAAGGTTATGAGAAGAAGACGATGAAGAAAGACTAGAATTTAGTTGGGAATTTTTGCAGAAATGGAAACACAAAATACTTGGATGAAGATTGATGATAAACATAAAGAATAATTACTTGGTTAAATAACCAGTAATTAAGCGTGCATTTAAGGGGAGTAACTACCTTGACTCGCGAAACGATACAGGCAATTGGAAGGTTGGTCTTCCTCACCACCAGAAGATACAATGAATCAAGACCACGTGTCAGTCCCCTTAGAATTCAAGAAAGCAGAATCAGATTCGACTGTCCACATATCCTGATGGAATACGAAAGAACTTGAAGCTAGATATTCAGAAGGATAAGCCCGAGAGGAGAGTCCCCAAAGGACACCCCGAGCTTAATACCCTGAGTTAGTCTCCCTCGAGTTATTGGTCTTCCCTCGAGAAGCAAGCCTCTCCTTCAACCTTCGAGATGAAGCACTCTATATTCTGAAGATCTACCTTGGGGCTACTGATAAGTCCATGGTTCGTATTCAGGCCTCATTCATACTCGGACCAGGGCCCGAGAAGGGTCTTGGGCTCGAGATACACGGAGGGTGGATCCACAGGTCCATCAATCCTAATCCTTATAAGGAATGCGTATATTATGAATGTTTTACAAGGAATATACATCCTCTCAAAGATGGTAATACATCCATCCTAAACATGGTAACACCACCAAGTCCGAAATACACTTCTATTATACATAGTAATACAACTACTATTCCCATAAGAGTTGTATTCATATCATAAATACATATCTTGGTGATCTATGGATTGTAGCTATATAAATACCCTAAAGGTTTGATAGACCTCTCCATCTAATCTCATACTTTACGCCTTAAGCAAATATACTGACTTGAGCGTCAGAGTGTCTATCCCCGAGACACCCGGGGCCTTTGTTTTGCAGATTAGTTTGTGAGCGGAGTTCGTGATCAAGCGCGGGTTGTAGACATCCATCACACCTCTTTGCCAAGTGCTCATTTTACAAGGAGGTATTTCTTACTATTGGAGTGCAACCTATAATTCCTTGAGGGCTCTAAAGAAAAGGCTACTGCATTGGAGAAGGACAAGTCCAGTAAAACAACTCTTCTGCCAAGTCTCCACACTCTACCATACTTGGGAGCAGAGGAATCTCAGAATTGTTCAGCACAGATCTACTGAAGCATCAACTGTGTGAAGAAGGGTCCTAGCAGAGTTTGGCTGGTCAATGGGAAAGTGTATTGTGTGATACATTTGTTGTTTTAATCCTAGCTTTAGGATTTTTTTTGTATCAGCCTGTGAAGGCCTGAACTTTGTATTGGTTGTTTGGGGATATAATAAAAAAATTGGTTCATCAAAAAAAATTTCTATATATTCAGTTCAATTTAGATCAGATAGGAAAATTAATTTTTTCAAAACGTGATTTGGTGCAATCCAAAATAATCTAGTCATACTATTTTCAGTATATTTACTTTTTGTTCATTTTATAGCAATTCAAATCATTTTTTAAGTTCATTGATGCTATTCAACCTAATATAGGTGTAATATTAGTATTTAAATATGTCCAAATCAATAAACATTGTTCAATCAAAGTAATCCAGAAGTAATATTACTCGTTTGTCATACCTTTAATTTTAATTCAAATCAACTCGGTTTCAAACCATATCAAATCAATTCAAAATAATGACATTTAGTGCACTTCAGTATCTTCATCATGAGGGCATAGACTACAAAATTCTTGTTGCTATATTCAGTCGAACTTGATTCATTTCTTCCTTCCTTTGAGGGCTGAGCAATTCCTTATCCGCCATTCCTTGAACGTTATCGTCACGCTCTACAACAGGTATTCCAAACTTTTCCATTCGCATATAGTAATGAAACATGATTGTGCTACTATTATGGCCATTTTCCACTCCTCCTTCATTTGAGGCATCGTCTTAAGCATGCTCCATCTATTTTTAAGTTGTCAAATGACCTTTGCACGGTGTTTCGTACAGAAGAATGTCAATAGTTAACAAGTTTAGTTCAGTTCAATATATTTTAAGTTTTTTTAGTTCAGTTTAGTTCAGTATTGTTATATATTTTTCAGTTCAGTTCAGTATTTTTGTTTTTTTTTCAGTTCAGTTCATTATTTTTATATTTTCAGTTCAGTTCAGTATTTTTTCATTTTTTTCAGTTCAGTTCAATATTTTTTATTTTTTTCAGTTCAGTTCAGTATTTATTTAAATTTTTTCAGTTCAGTTCAGTTTCGTTCAACGAGAAATAAACTCTAACAAATAGTGCCTAAGTTGAGAAATATTTTCTAGCTGCAACAACAGTGATACTGATATGCTTCTTGAGAAGTTGACAACATGGATTAGAGAAATCTGGGCAATACAGAATGAGGTAACTATTTCTTTCAATCACATCTTTAGGGAAGCTAAGGCAGTTGCAGACTCCTTATCAAAACTAGCTAGCAATTCTGAAACAGCTATCACTTACACACATCACACATTGCCTGGTATTATTAAGGTCCTGGTTGACCTAGATAGCAGAGAGTATCCTTATATAAGGGTTAGATCATGATTTATTAGAACAAATTACTACTTTTTCTATTGTGTCTTCAGATGCAGAAGACTCTGTATGCTAAGGGCATCAACATGGAAATGGAAGTTAGCATACAGACTGCTGAATGGAAGCAAGGCAGAGGAGATGCTGCTAGCAGCTTGGAATGGAATCTGAATTTTACACTATTGTTTCTAGTAAATCCCCATACTTGTCGGTAGAGTTGGCTTCGCCTGGGCGATTCCTAAAATTTTTGCAAGTATTGAGTCCTCTCATCGGCCGAGTTGGTTTTCGCTTAGCGAATCCTAATGTGCTTGTGAGGTTTAGACATGGGAGTATACTAGTTACAATTAGCATTAGATCTTTTATGTTATATCAATGCTACTCATCATATTTGTGATACTTTTGCCTTTTATGGATTTTTTATGGTCTGGTGAGCCAAATAAAAATCACCCCACTTTCAAGTGGTTTTAATTAAAAAGAGAAGAAGAAGAAGAAGAAGATATGCTTCTTGAGAATATTCCTGTTATGAAATCTAACGAGATCAATACTAGTTTGATTAAGTGTACAGATATACAGGAACTGAAGAAGTTGGTTTTCTCTATTGGATGGTTCTCTCTATGGATGGCTACTCTGGTACTTTTTTTTTTGAGGAACGGATTTTCATTAATAAACCAATAATCCAAAACTGATTACACATGTATGGCGCTCTCTCCAGCCACTAAATCAAACAACTAAAACTGTAAACAGAAAACAACAACTTCACATTACTCTAGTTCTTCAGCTCAACCTCCAAGTGCATTCTTCAGAGATTCTGGCTTTTAGATCCTGCACTGTTGATGATTTTTGTTGAAAAAACCTGCATTTCCTTTCCCTCCATATGCCATATACTGTTGAAGTGAGCAGTACCAGGTTTTGTTTAAACTTCCTCCTCTTCCAGAGATGCAGTGTCTTTCTCAGTTCCCTCATATTATCCACTCCTTTGATCCCAAGCGCATGAAACAACTCCTTCACATGTCCACAAGAAATGAACATGTGCTGCACATTTTCCATGGTAGTCCCACATAAAGCACAGTCTGAGCTAGCACTAATTACCCCTAACCTCAGCAATCTGTCAGCTGTTGGTAGCTTGCCCTTAATAAGCATCCACCAAAACACCCTATGCTTGGGTAAAAGACTTGTGTTCCACGCCAAATCTGCCCAGTTATCCAAGGCGGTGACCCCCTTAAGCACATTATATGCCCAAGCCATTCTAAATCTCCCAGCCTTGTCAACACACTGACTCAAAACAGGCAGCAGCCTCTGTTTAACCCTATTCAAAGCCTTCTAGCACCAGCTATGACTGTCCAATGCTTTGTGATGGATGAACTATGTGCCCTTGAGATAGTAGGCATGGATCCATTTAATCCATAGGATATCCTTCTTAGTAACAATATCCCAAACATGCTTTCCAAGGGTGGCCTTGTTCCACATGTTTGAGTCCCTCAATCCCCAGCCTCCATGCTTCTTTGCCCTTGTTATTGTGGCCCAAGAAACTGGATAATACCCCCTCTTCCCTTCTTCCTTTCCCCAAAAGAAATCCCTACATAATCTGGTGATTTCAGAATGAACTCTCTGTGGTAACTGGAATACTGAGGTCCAATAGTTAGCAATACTCATGAGATAAGTTACCACTGAACTCCATGAGATAAGTTACCACTTAACCAATTCTCCCAGCATAATATAAGTTTCTTGAGCTCCATGTCTACATTCTGCCCCTCATCTTCTCCACCAAAGTAGCACAAACTGCCTTGTCCCATCTAATCCCAGTGACTGGAAGCCCAAGATACTTCATAGGCAATTGACAATGCTGCACCTGGAGAATGTCTGCTAGTAGCTTCTTTTCACCCTCATCCATAGGAGAGAGAAAAAATTTAGAATTCAAGGGGTTAATCTCCAAACCTGAAGTCATTTTAAACTGTAAAAGAGAATTTTTAATCCCTCTCATTGATTTAGC